>JAOWCC010001634.1:14935178-16138675 GCA_030867875.1 Actinernus sp. WN-2022
TTTTTTTTATTCAGTGTAGCACGCGATCTGCGCATGCGTTAAATGTCAAATTCACACCAATCAGATCGCACTGTGCTGGTCACGTAACACTCGCCAGGTTAATTTATTTACATAATTTAATACAGAAAATCAAAATGGTGGATCCGCGAGCAAATCTCTCCTAAATTTGGAGTCCCATCTCTCAAATGTAAGCAGTTTAATGTTTTATTTAACTTCACTCGTGCGAAAGCCTTCCAACAGGCTCAGGATATTGCAACTGGCGCTCTTGTCGGAGCCGAAGGACCGCGTTTTTTACCCAGATGGCCTGTGATTTTATATAGATGTACGACACGACGCCGGACCTGAATGACTCAAAGATCCACACATATTGAATTGGAATTTAGCGTTTTCCTTTCTGCTGAAACCAAGGCTTCTTCGATAGAAAGGGCAATATGTTGTGTTTTTCTAGGAGGACAAAATATTTCTCGTTGAAGCTTCTCTTTCGCCACGGCTTTGTTATTGGAATCTCTGTGGATTGGTATGCTCAAATATACTGCACAATACCATACAACTGAATAAGAAGTCTTTAACAAAGCCGAACTCAAACTCAAGAGCAAAGCTGAGAGTGAAAGTGAAACTGAACAGTGTCTTGTCAGGTCATGAATTAAGGTACGGTGAGGTTGAAATCATTGCGTGTTTATATAGATATGCATTTCTTTGTCGATTTGTTGACCTCGTGGCGCTGATAGATTTTGCCATCGGACGGTATTCTTGTTTGAGGTACATTTCGTAGGTTTTATGCCTCTCGGTCATAATACATACCAGCTCAAACACCGTGATCTGTAGGCCAACATACACTAAAATAATTTTGAGCGTGTTTTTGGCTGTCAGAAATACCCCGGAGAACAGAATAATTTATGATGAGCGAAGCAATATCAACTTAAACAAGAATCCTCTCACGGCCGAGGTTTTGGTTCGAGAAATTAAAGGCTTCCAACAGTTTTCTTTATAGTTCTGTAATATAATGAGCAGATCAGTTTTGGGAATAAGGGTATATAACCAACAGGCATTTCAGTTAATAAATACCTGATATGGACGCGAGCTGCGATAAAGAGCCGCAGGGTAGAATGAACAGTAGAGAAATATATCATTTGATAGCTCCATCATAGGTGGACAGGAATACAACTTATAATATGGGACAAATATAAACATATATTTGAGACACTCATGTAAGCGTGCGGTACATGAATAAGTAGAGGTCAACGTCTTTAATTTGCATACACGGGAAATATATATACTAGGGGAGCAGAGAATGCATGTCACCGCGCTACCGGCCACTCCTAAATTTATTTATTTATATATCATAATTCGCAAAGCTAATGCGCATCACTGCTAAATTCAGCTAATAATTCTTCCCTTCGGTTATTACTAAAAGGATTTCAAATGAAAGTGTATTTCATCTTCAATCTCATGTGGCCCGAGTGAAAGCCCAGATGGGCTCTTGTTGAACTTAGAAGGAACAAAACTTAGTAAGAATCGATTTTCTAGCAATGAGTATAAAAGGTAAGTTCATTCAACTCTTTTAAGTTATGTTTAGTGTTAAAACTGCTGGTTCAATAGGTTTCTGCTCGATATTTTGCACTAGCCGTCGAAGAGTAAGACTTGACTGTTTACAAATTCATGTTGTCATTTCGTCGAAATTCACAGCGCTCGTGTGAAGCACTGAGAAGATAACCCAAACTAGTTCTCATATATGTTTTAGATCAATGCTAACTTGTATCAAAAATGAAGCTTCAATGGATTCTGAATTATACCACATATAAGTATTAGTGAAAACTATCCCAGGAAGTATAACCATCTAAGTATAAAATTTATTTTTCAAAAAAGTGCCCTGAAATAAGGTTTTCAAATTAGCAAACTACAGCGTATTTAAGTGGGCTCTCAGGATCTTGAGAATAAAGCTATAATCTAATTATTGCACTCAAACAGTTGATCAATACTTTCTAAACAAATATCCGAATTCGAAAAATGCGAAGCTCCTTTAGCGTTTGTACAGGGCAAGGTTAGAGAGACCGGTAAAATCACTCTTATTTCAGGCTGTCTCGGACTCACGCCGGCCGTAACCGTTTTTTATTTTTTTCTCAAAATTAAATAAATTTTTGAACAAAAAAATCCCTGCACGTTTACTAACTGACCAAAGCCTATCTTTGAACGAAATATGAAGATTTTTTTTTTTCATCTTTTGCCGCGGTTTGCTCGATATTAGTGGACAGTCGCTCTTAATCAGTTCATTTCCGCAGTTTATAATAATTAGCCTTCATAGATTACTCCGCCAGGAACTGACGCCCTAGCTACAGAGACTGTGCGTAAAACATACAAAGCAAATCCTGACCGATAATCGCACTCCACCGACATCTATTAAGTTTGACTGCAAAATAATGCATCACGGGCGACACAAACAATTTATACATAACAAATCTGTGACAGAAAATCAGCGGTACTACTTGGTTTAAGGTTGTGTTAGTTTTTCCAGTGAATAGTTTCTATTTAATTTTAAATTGATTGATCTTCCTGAGCAGAATTCCCTATTGGGTATATATACCCGCTATTGTTTTGGACACGTGCTGGCAGGTCAGGGGTGCAATTCCGGGAAAATCCCTTCGATATGCAAATAAGTTCTCAGAATCCACGTTGCGTTCTCTTTTAATTTGTCTTAACTATCTTGAGCCTCTGGTGAATGTTGTGTTCTGTCGTCTACTGAAATAACCACTTTCCTTTAGAAAAAAGGTAGGAACATCGATGTTTATTAGATTTTATAATATTTACCGTTAAGCCTGTGGTAAATGTCCCAGCATTGTTACGTTGTACAACATATAGGTACACATTGTTGGATCGTAATGTTGGAAAAGTGCACGGCTAAACGTGATCCAAATGTTCGTTTCAGCCAATTATCATCCAATAAAACAAATTGAAACAACATCGTCCAACCAGGAGTGCTAAACAGTCTAGCATTGTTGAAGCACTGTTCAAACGTTTAGCCCCAGTTTTAAGTGTGAGTAGAGAAAGTTCAGACATCGATAATTTTGCCGAGGTAGGCTCATTATGAATCTGTAACCTGTCTAAGAAACATGTTGAAAAGATTTTGGAGAGACGAAAATCAAAATTAATTGGCGCATAGCATGTTTAGTTAATGTTGGATAGACAGAGTATTCTATGTTCTCGGTATTACTGCATGCTCCTACAAAAGAACTTACCTATAGAAATCGCGGGCTAATAACAACTATAGAGGTACACGGCTCCGTATATGTTTAAACACCACGATCGCTACGATTGCTGCAATCGCTGAAATAATACTCAGCGATATTCATAGTGATCAAATGGAAACCCGGCTATAATAGATTACTAGCTCTATCCCAGCGATCGTGATGACTGGAGAGTGGTTTCCATCATGATATGCCGGATTGCTACGCCAGATTACCGAGCACATTTTCCAACGATCGTAGTCATCACGATTGCTGGGATAGAACTACTATAGCCCGATTCATTTGATCGTTACGATTGCTGATAACTATTTTCAGCGATCGCAAAGATCGTAACGATCATATGGAAACCGAGCTTAGCAAGGGCATAAGTCCGGTAGCTCGGTAGTTCTCACTTATGCTTTGTACGTTTGTCTATACATATATTTACTTACATGTGTTATACGAGCTGGCCGTAGCATTTGTGGGGGAAATATTAAATGGAGTTGAATTTTATATTGAGAACCGGAACTGGTTATTACTGTGCCATGCCTTTGGCCTTTGGTGTTTGTTTTTTATTGTGTCGCGCCGTCAACCAATCAGATTGTACTGTCCACGTATCATGTGACACGTCCGCGGCGAAGATTTCTCAAGCTCTGCGAAAAGCGAGGCCTTAATTGTCTTCGAAATACCATAATAGGACTCTGGATTGTCGTAAGAATAGAATAATTTATGTTTTGAAATTGGGACGATGTGATTTGCTGGGCATTTCTCTCTCAAGCCCATCCAAAGGGGTTAGAGTGGGAGTCAGAATGGCTTGCATATTGGTATTGCCTATAATTTAGTATAAGCGATCCGTAATCCAATCTGCTTTTATAGTATTTCAGAAATACTTTAAGATTTTATGCCATATGTGCATTCACTAGTCTTGTATACTAATTATTACAGTCACGAACATACAATATTTAGCTTAATTAGTTTTCATTTTATTTTCCAAGCTGTGTACATGCATGAAATCATCGCGTTAGAGAATGCAGTAGAACCTCTGGCTTCCAGGGTACTTATCAGTAAGATAAGCTAAAGAAGATAAGTTAATTAAGCATTGATATGTGTTATGGTTTTTGCTGAAAAAGTCCTACATTTTTTTCAGCAATACTATTCCAGTATTTTTCTCACAATCTCGAATAGCATTCGATTCAGTCTAATTAAACATATGAATAAATAAATGTACTTGTTTCACTCAATTAAAAACAAATCAAGTACTAGTGTTACAAGATCTTAAATATAGACTCTTACCTAAAACTAAAACTAAAAAATATAATATGTAAAACTATTTAAAATGTAACATAAAACAATCTCTTTTCAAAGCTATTTTATTTTATATTTCTATGTGTTCACTATTGGTAGCTAACAGGTTCTTTTTCTATGTTTGTTAAATTTAGGTGTAATCTTAGGAATGAATATTTTAGCGGACGTCCCTAGTGTTCTTTCAATATTATTTACAACCTGCTTATCACTTGTCTCGAGTAGTTCACCGATATCAATATAAGTCTAGAAAAATACCTCCCATTTACACGTCTGTCTAAAAAATAAAAGCATTGTATAGTGGTGAGTTATCGATTCGATGCACCATAAATTAACAGGTAGTCCATATCTAATTTTAGACAACATAATTGAATTATATAAGTGCGCTGCACCTCGTTCTGACTGTATCATTATTTTCGTAAATTCTTAAAATATACAATGATTTAATTTGTTAGCGATATGGAGAGTCTCCTTTGCACGATCACTAAATCTGATGTTACATGGATTGAAAATAACGCCAATATTTTAAGATTTCAACATTGGGGAATGTTAAGTAATGTTTCGCGTAAGAACTATAGGAAAGGACAATATATTCATTTGCTTTAATGTTCTTAAGTTACAAGCAGAAAAAAAAGTGTACGTAGCTTGTTGACATTCCACTGTATTACGTCACAGCCACATGGTCCTGTGCAGTCATGCCTGTAAGCATGTGTTCAGAGTTGACCTCACTTATAAAGCTGGCTGTGTGTTTCTTGGACAGTACGTGTTTCCCAATTAGTTGAACCCGAATAATTTACCACAAAACGTGACAGAAACTGTGCTGTTGGTCATTTTTACTGTGAAAACGTAAAGAAAACACCATCCAGCCAATAGGAAAGGGGGAGACAAAATATATTTGAATCACAAATGAGATTTTCATTGAACCGCTAACCAAAGTTCAATTCAATTTCAATTCAATTTGTTTATTTTTCTCTTTGAATTTGTTTACATTAATAATAAATACACATAAATACAATACATTTTATTAGTTCATCCCTTCTGGGATTTTCAGAACTAATTTACAATAATAAATTCAGACTAATCTACCCTAATTAATTAATTAATTAATTTACAGTGTTAACTAATAATTTTGATGATTACAGTGTTAAAAATATATAAACTATATTAATTAATTTCTTTATTTTCTTCCTTGCGTTGATTTTGAAACTGCGGATACTATGACTGGAATCGTGTTATAAGAGCTGAGCGTGTTCCAAGATTTTAATGCATGGTATAAAAAAAGAGGGTCTCCCAGGGGGGTCCTTGTTCCCTTGTTCCCAACGAAAATTACCTTTTGTTCCCTTGTTCCCAAAATTGTTTCCAGAGAAACAGTTCCTTGTTCCCTAAAACCTCTATTCATGTTCCCTCGTTCCCCAATATATTTTTAGTTTGTTCCCTGTCCCCAACGGATTTTTTTACATGTTCCCTTGTTCCCCGAAACTCCTGGGAGACCCTCAAAAAAGAATGCTGAGTGGTGATGGTTCTACAGCACGGTATACTAATATTATCTCTTTGCCTAGTGTTATATGAGTGAGTTTCTGAAGGCCTAACTAGTTTAGAGGTTAAATAGTTGTGTTCCAAACCATTGAGGCACTTATAAACCATAGTGACACCGCGATAGCGTAACAGGTCGTCCACGTTTAGCCATCCAAGGTCTTTAAGGACAGGGGAGATATGATCAAATTTCTTAGTTCCATACAGTATACGGGCAGCAAAGGTTTGAGTTAATTGTAACTTATGGATATTTTGCTTAGTAGTGCCGGACCAAACAGTAGAACAATAGAGCAGTTTGCTGAATACTAACGAGTTTAAAATTAGGGAAAATACATCTTTAGAAAATAAACGCCGAAACCTGCTTATTTGAGCAGGGTTCGTGGGCAAAACAAAACGGGCAAATAGAATAATAGAATAATAGAATTTACTTAGGAGTTGGACGTTGGAGCCTGGAGAGTAAATTAGCTCCCAGCCTTATTTTGTTAAGATTTAACACAAGGCAAAGAAAACAAAGAGAAACAGAAGGAATTTCAAAGTTGATTAAATAATTTTAGAGAATAAAGAAGTTCAAGATAATGATGTTTATACAACGAGCACAATATTAATCATACGTTGTTCTGACAGTAGATAACGTTTAATTTGTTTTGAAAAGGAAAATACGATTATATCCTTGAGATGAGACGGGAGGTTTTGCCAATATCGTTTGATCAAAACTATATTAGAATTTGGTCACACCCACTCAGCTATGTTAGTGTTATCAAGGGTGTAGCTAGCATTTTGCATAGGGCACTCCACCAAACTCACGAATTTCGCGACTGCAGTACTCTTTTACGTAGAGAACGCGGCTAACTAGGCCCAAAATTTTCATGAGGTAACAGTGACAAAAACATTGTTGTAAACTTGAATAGACCTGATTGCAGGGACACACATAATGCCAAATGTTTGTTGACAAAATTATTCGTGGGTGTGACCATATTCTAAGGCGGTTAAGCAATGAACGCTCGTGGTTTATGGAATTTAGTGTCTCGCATTAGATAGAACGCCAGTCGAGGCTTCTCCTCGTGGCGTTCTATCTAATGCTCAACACTCTAAATTATATAAACCACTCGCGATCATTGTTTAACCCATACTTTAAACTTCAAAAGTTATCAAATGAAAGTGCATCACTTCGATGGTGTTCTATTGAGTTTATGGGTATCAACAAATGAATTTACGAGAAAGAAGAATATACAATTAACACCTTTTTACATTCCTTGCCGTTCAGTGCTATCGTTCTTAGCCGGAGCATTACTAAACGCATGTTTTGTTTACACTCCTTTAGCCCTTTGACGACGGCCCTTGTAATAATGGTCATTATCGATCCATGCACGTGGATGGGCTTGAAACAAAATGTAGATGAAATGGGAATCTAATACAGGTCATTTTGACGATGTTGCGCACGCATCAGAAGAACAATAGACGCGATCTGCTAAGACTCGTTCTGGTTTACCAGCCTTTTGTTATTTAAGGACGGTGCCTACTAATTACAAACCAATTTTTTTTCTAAAAATCTATATGGATTGTTTGAACCCCCTAAGGAGCTTTTGAAATCAGAAAAAAAATATGGGGTACCCATACGTTTAAGAGTACTGACATGCTCCTTATTCCTTTAGAAGTCATCTATTCTAAACGCGATTCCATGAGAAAAGCACGTGAATAATATCTCATCTATAAAGCTAAAACCGTCGAACCACTCGGAATGAATAGACGTGATTAAATGTAATTTCACCGTTGACCTTTATTGTCGGCTGTTACTCGTATCTGCACTATCTTTTCAAACCTATTTCGTAATTTCCTTTTATGTGTTACTATTGTATACATATGTCATCGATTTTGTAATTTCCGCTCATAGTTACGTAATTAACAATTTATATAAGCCTTGTATCCATTTGTGACCTCCACTGTAAAATAAACCTGAAGAAGGCTGGTACTGGCCAGCCGAAATATCGTATAAACCTCGACAAGCGTTGTATTTGATCAGCGTTGCAGTAGTCTTCGGACACTTTATCATTAGATAATTAAGGATGAAAATCGAAAAAAGTGCTGACTCAGCATTTTTCTTTGTCCGAGAAACTATTTTGCTTTGTAAGCCTCATTAGTGACCATGAACAGACATATTTTTTTGCTGAAATGGACATCAATTTTCAATTTTATAAAGACAAAAAATATATGTAAACGGTGATTAGCTTCTATATTATAGATTACAAAAAGAAAAAATGGGGGTATCCACGCGTTTTAAAACGTTATGGGGATGGTAGGCCTCCTCTCGCTAATTTTATTTTCAAAAAATGAATTTTTTTTTACCAATCCCTCCCTAGTAAGTCTATATTATTACATAGGTTATCTAGCCGGTTTGGTGTAAAGGGCATGGCACTGTCTTGGTTTTATTCATATCTCACCAATAGAAAGCAGTTCGTTAAAGTACGCGAGGGGATGTCTTCAAGTCGCGATCTTTTATGTGGAGTACCCCCAATGTTCGATATTAGGCCCAATGCTCTATTTGCTATATACCTCTCCTCTTGGGGATATTGTCAGGCTTTTTCATTTGGTATTGGTATGCTTTTTCATTTTTATGCTGATGATATGCAAATGTTTTTGTCCTTCGAGTCAACATCAGATATACAGAAGGACGCCGCTGTAAGTAACATCCAGGCATGCATTAGTGATATTAACAGGTGGATGTTAATCAACAAACTAAAGCTTAATAATGATAAGACAGAGGTTCTAGTTATTAATGTGAAACACCGTCCACGCCCAGACTTAGATTTCCTGTTGGAAGTGAGCGTGTCACACCATCAGCTCATGCTCGAAATCTGGGCATTGTATTTGATAACTCTTATGTCATTAGAACGTCAGGTTGCTGCTATTTGTGAGGGTGCTTTTTTCCACATTAGAAATATTGCTAGAATTAAGAAGTACTTATCGGAAGGTAGTATAAAAATCCTAGTTCATGCTTTTGTTACTTGTAAGCTAGACACTGGAAACTCGCTCCTAAGTGGACTTCCGGGTTACTTAATTAAGAAACTGCAGTCATGATCAGTTCAAAATTGCGCCGCTCGCCTTATTGTTGGTGGTGGAAAGTATGATCATATTTCACCTGTTCTTCAGCGTCTCCACTGGCTACCCGTAGAAAAACGAATAACTTATAAGATATTACTTCTTACATATAAAGCTCTAAATAATCTGCCTCCTACCTACATTCGTAATATGGTAGAGTACTATACTCCTCCTCGTAATCTTAGGTCTGCCAATACGTTCCTTCTGAAGGTTCCTACAGTCAATTAATTTAAATAGCTATGGAGAAAGGGCTTTTTCTGTTATTACGCCAAAACTGTGAAATTTGTTGCCACTTACTATTAAGTTATGCCCCTCGGTGGGAGTCTTCAAAGCTAAGTTAAAAGCATATTTATTTAAGGAAAGTTTTTATTAGTTTAGTTATTGCTTAGATCGTAAGATTTTATAGTTCTTGTAAATTAACTTGCCTGTTTTCCAGCTATGTAAAGCGCCTATGGACGTTTAGGATTAAGGCGCTATATAAATGTAGAATTATTTATTTTATTTAAGTCTGAAAATTGGTTCTGGGAGATTTTCAAGATGGCGGTGGGGAAAAGAGTCAGTCCCGTCTTTCGACTTTCTTCATCGAAAATCAAACCGGTTGCTGCTTCCTTTGTGCTCAAATCCCATACAGTCCTTCCTTCCTTTATTCTTCTTTGGATTTCCGAGAGGTTTACCCGTTTTCACAAAGCTTATTTGACCGTATTTACACATTGTTTATACTGCCGAATCCATGTTTGGAGAAACTGACGAAAGCATGGACAAGCCTAAATCAAAGGCGCTGGGCGTAAAGACAGCAGCGATTCATGGCAGTCCAAACACCCTTCATTCAATCGGTCGGGTAAATCTCCTAAATTTACAATTCTTCGACCATCTCCCCACGATAAATCATCACTTATTAAAGAGTTGTGGTCGGCTCTTTTGATACCATTTCAGCTGAAAATTGTCTTTCGTGGCCGTGTAGTGGAATTTAAAGATTTCCCAAATCGTTCATTTTTCAAGCATATCTTTCGACCGTATTTTACAATTAACAGCTTTTTCAATATAGTTCTGCAAATGGCCTAGGGATGATCCGCGGGATGCAAGATGCGCAGAACGGCGTACGCGCTGATATTAGTAGGCACCGTCCTTAAAAGATAGCCATTGTTCTAGATGCGCGCGCAACATCCGAAATGGCCTATTGGAAACCTTATTTTCATGGATGGGTGACTAAAAAGGCGGAGCCATAATATTGATCGAATGGTTTGAATTTCAGGACAAAAACGCATTTGATTTGAGACATTCCATCGTTTCTTTGATTTTTACAAATTAGTTAAAAATCATCTTACAAACCCTTCCCACACCAAAATCAAACACAATCTACAAGCCATCTCTGAAGTATCATATCGGTTAATCTCTCCTACCACCAGGTTTGTTTGCACAAAACCTGCCAAGCCACTGTGAACCATGCCGCCATTCTTACACTGCATTTCTCTCTACCACATTTTTCTACACCCACCTCCGATTGCATGCTGAGTAATGGACTAAATTTCGACACAGGTACCCCCCCCCCCTTTCTGGAACTCCTGTAGCTTTTTCATACCGTATTTTTCTCCTAAAACCAATATAGGTAATTTTGACACAAGGCGAGGCCTTAAAGCAGCAAAAACACAACCCAGTACGTTTGGCTACTAAGAAGATCAGAGATCTAGGATTTTTCATTCAGCAGTATTTTTGGTATGGGTCAAAGAAGAAACACCAGCCCGATTGTGTTGACAAATATCACGAGCTTTGCTACTTTGGTCTGTGTGCACTCATATGTAATTACTCTTTTTTTTTCTACCTATAGTCTCTATTTAGACTTAGTTACATTGTTGTAATATTGCCTGGAAAAGTATAAAATAAATGTCATTGAATTGAACTGGATTGAGCGACACCACAATATACAAGTAGCGAAGAAAAGTTAGCATTGCTGTTTCTTGCTTCAAGTCGCATGGAAAACATCAGAATAATTATCAGCTGATACGTTCACGCACAGGCAACCCAAGCTAATGATTTTTAGAAGAATGATTTTTAGAAACTGTACTAAAATGGTCAATAAAGTTATGAAATCTTACATGTGTGTTGTGAAGTTGTTCCTCTTCATCGCTGATATGTGTTTAATTTTGATTTGAGTCACTTCTGGATTTTTTTCTCCCCTACTAAAAGAAAGGGAAGGCAGGAAACACGAGTCGCCATTAGTCCATGTGGAGAGTCTTCCGAGGCCTCGTAATGTTTCGAAAATCCAAACTTTCAGCATTTATCCTCCAGGATCCTTTCTCATATTCCTCTAGCACTCATTTAATCAAAAAAATTACTACTGTAAATACGTAGTATTTAACAGGCTTTGTGGGCGATATAGCATACTGAACTGTATACCTCTCTTGGCATTACAAATATAATATTTATATAGTTTTCATTAATCTGAAAGGAAGTATTGTTTCACTTTATTGCAGAGTTTTACAGTTGTTTGATCACATAAGCAACATGGAAGTTAAAACATCTCAATTAAATACACGGCTGCGACAGTACTCACACGATAACGTGAAGATCAGTAAAGCAGACTATACATGGGCGAAAGGTCTCATTAACAAGTTGACGTCATGATTATCATGCATACGACACGCAATGAAGTTGTAGCTGAAGGTGTTGTGCCTGGATACGGATGGGCTCGCCTCAGGGTCAGGGAAGGGTCACCATACCGACAGTGTGCAAATGCCCAGGGATACCTCTTGTCGGATGAGTTACTAAGAAAACTAGCGTCGCTGGTTCAAAGAGCCATCAACGATATCATGCAAAGCTATCAGCCCGTTAACCTTGTAATGGTATACCATGGACCAGCAGTTCAGGTAACTATCGTGGAAAAGTCGACCAACAAAACACTTTCGGTTGACTTGGTCATGTCGTTTGAGCTGGGGGAAGAGTTCTACATCACCAAGAAGTTTAGTGACGCGTCGCCTTCTCCTCAAGTAACATGTGACCGAAGAACCCTGCTGCGGAGATCTTTCTCAGTGAAAGAGAAAACTCTTCTAAGGAATATGGAAACAGATTATGGCTGCCGCCATGAGCTGCTCAGGATTGTCAAGACCATGGTTAGGAAAGACTACTCACTGATACAGTTCAAGTTACACACTTACCTCCTGAAGACTGCGTTTCTAAGGTACATGCATTAATTCATATGAAATTAATTGTGGTGTTAATTTATAAGTTAACGGAACTCAAAGACAGTGTACAACAGTACATTATTATTATTAATAATTAACGATTATTGCCCTCTTAACCTTTTAGTATATACCACAGAAGCGAAATAGGCAACCTCAAATTAGTTCAAAAAGCCACGCTGGGTATTGCGAGTTTTGAGTAGCCAATCAGAGCGCGCGAAAAGCACTTTTCACTTGAGTGGTACCATGGATCATAAAAAGACTGGATTGGGCACGCGCTGACGTGATGGCCGCAACCAAGTGGAAAATCGTGACGTCACATGTAAGCAAACATTTTCGTAATTTCTCGGCGTGCGCGATTTCGCGAGTAGCTTGGAAAATAAACATCGAAGAGAAAAAGATTAAGCCCTGAAGGATGGAGATCTGAGAAAACTTCGAGGTGTGCTCAAACGGCTTGTTTTCGGAGGAGAAAACGCAGCTCAAGGAGAATGAATTCAATACGAAATTGCCGATAGCTGTCGTTCTAGAAATTCCGAAAGTGAGAGTGAAATATTAGTGTTTAGAGTGCAGAAAGGTCTATCATACTAAATGTTGGTTCATGATAAGACCCGTAGGAAGCTATATGGAGCTATTAATATCAAACCGCGAAAAAAGCAAAAATTGTCAGAATATCAAACGAAATGCCATAAGTGAAAACACGAGTATTCTCTCTATTCATTCTATCGCGTGACTGTGTACGAACTCGTTTGAAAGGTCCTTGTTGTGATAAAAGCCGAAGGGGAATAACGACGACATTCGTTATAACCATAACTCCCACAAACAACCGTAGGGTCTAATCATGCAAAGTCGGGACCTGGCTAAATCACCGAGAATTGGAATTTAGCGTGTCGTTTTTGTGGATGGAGGAAAACCGGAGAACGCAAAGAAAAATCCTCGGAGCAAGGACAATCGATACCAACAAATTAATAATAATAATAATAATAAAGACTTTATTTATGGAGGGTAACACATAATAGTGTAGAACACTAATAAACTTGTGGCCCTAAAAAACTAACCCAGTACAACCACATGATTGCATTCCTCCAAAAGGCCTATAATTGGATTAGAAAAGTGGGAGGTATTCTATAAGTTTCCCACCCACAGTCACACCCCTTCCCCATACTATTTTCCCAGCACATTCAGTGATTTTTAGATTGTGTCCAAAATCTAAGATTTTTCGGGAAAAAATGTCTATTGTTGAGGCCTTTCATTTTGTTCTGAAACCCAAATGGGTATATTTAATAAGTATCCCAAAGGAGAAAGCTTGGTAACATGTTTTTGCTGGGTTTATTGATTTGTGAAGGCAATAATATGTTATACTGTTAGTACACTTTGTATTATGACCTCTGGGTTCAGTATATTAAATTAGATGATAATACTTGTGGTTTGTACAAATCATAACTTATATTCCATTCTAGCTAGCTGCATGGATGATATATGCTATTTAAATCTGTATATCTGAAGTGAACTAAGATACACATGAACAGTGAAAACAATAAAACAATTTTTATTGAACTCTCAGACTTACTGTACATAAAATTATAGTTCATGTACTGTTCAACATAGTAACCTTGACAATAAACCTATCAAAATTATCTTATAGTCAGATGTAATATAACTGAAAATAAATTATTAGAAATGAAGATTTGGGACTCAGTTAGAATTAGCATAGATCTGAACCATCAAGTTTCATTGAAAATTATCACTCTAGCTCAGACTATTAAACATGCCTAATTTACATAGCAGAAACCTTGCTTATCGACTCTTCTGACATGGTGCAGGACTCGATTGACAGTAATGCTTGCCCACTTGCCCAGGACAACTAAAAAGTTAAACCGGGCAGGTTATTTTTGGACCTAGACAACCAGATCTCAAGGCAACCAGCCTAAAATCTAATGTTGAGCACTGTGCTGGCCATGTTGATTAACTGACTCCCAGGAGGATAAAAAATATTTGTTTTTGCGAGTCTAAAGTTGTTGTGAAACTGCACAATACTTCAGGGCATTAACCAACAAAGATATTTTTAAATAATTGTGCAGTATTTTTTCCCAAAAATAAAACCTTGTTCACATGCTAACTTAGTTATCTGGGAGACTGCTTGCACTATTGGTTACAAAGTATGTATACAGTGTTACTGTAAATACAACCCTTGTATTATAGCTTAATTTTTGGGGATTTGTTTCATGAGGAGTAAATCTCGAAATTTTAATGCCATCTCTATGGGGGATTATGAAATGTCTTGAGAACTTTTATAATTTCTCATCTCGCCCCTCTTCCTCCATAAATAATGAATGGTCCATATAAAGTTTTGAATCATGGAGTCATGATATGAAAATAAAAACATTCAAGTACCCTGTAAAATCTGCATGTACTGATGTAGACTACTTCTTTTAACACATGCATGTACATGTAATATATATGGAACATAAGGAAGAGTTATGAATGTTTGGCAATTAAGTTCCACTGGTTATTATAAGTAAACCATCATTTGATATAGAACTGTGAATACATAACAATAGTTGTAGATAGAAGGCTAATTTCAGATGAAGGAACATTGTGAATAGTAAACTGAAATTCAATGGAAGACCACAAGGATGTAATCTCGATCTGCAGTAGATTCACTGGGGCATCCCTGGTGCCTTAACTTTCTCTCAACCATCTTGACATATGTCTAAGTGGATAAAATTAAGTAACATTTACATTTTGTTCCGCATAACAACCTTGACATAAGCTACACCACTATCCTCAAAAGTCACCAAGTTGGTACATAATTTGCAGCTTCAAATTACAACTCGTAAAACTATGTCTAAGCCACAATTTGATGCAAATACAATCAAGTAAAGGAGAATTTGAACAACGACAACGTGAAAAACTAACAAATATTTGTGTCACAAAATACACAACATTCTTCCAAATTTGGCCCTAAAAAGGCCCGTTTTTGTGATGCGATTTTCTCCAAAACAGAATAAAATGAAAGTAAACAACAACAAGATGGGCTTACCTTGAAGTTTCTCGTGTGGCTTAGGCGGGTTGGAATTGTCGTAAAACAACGGAAAAAGAAAATATTGTTACTTAAAAGTGAGAAGAGCACTAAAACACGACCAAAAGTACAGAAGTAAAGGCAAAGAAACAGCGAAAAACCTTTACCTACGCCACTCTTCACGTCACGATTTTCCACTATGATTGAGCCATGTTGAAGTAGAGTATCAGCCAATCAGCAAACCGGAAACACCCCACGTGACCTGTAGTTTCCAATCCAGTCTTTTTATGATCCATGGTGGTACATACTAAATAGTATCCTATTCTCATCGGTCTCACCCGTACTCATTGAGTTACGGATATCCGGCGGCCGCTCCCAGTCCTTGAATGCAGGAGAAGGAGTCACCCATTAGGGTGGGTGGGAAGGGAAAGGACCGGAAGCAGCCGCCATATGGAGTAGGATGAGGGGAGATGAGAAAAGGATATAGAGGCTGGCGAACTCCGTGCCGAATACGGCCACCTCGCTCAAATGGTGAGGTGATTCTGTAGGTTGTGCCCTCTTATTCGTACTTGGGTAAGACCGCTGAGAATAGTATCCTAATCTTAGAATGCCAACGATCATAACATGGTTATATAACCTAAACCCCGCAAAGCCGGACAACCCAACACTCAAACCTCAAACCTCCGAGACCCACAGAGGCCCAGAACTGAAAACGGCTAAAAAGGTTGAGAGCCTCCGGTGACAAAACTGTTGGGGTCCCTGAAGGCCAGCATAGACACATCGTGGCCCCTAAGCATAGAACTGAGGAAATCTAGGGATGTGGGTGTTACCAGCTGCCAACCCCTGGGCTGCGCGTGCGTAAAGGCGTTGCCGTCATGGCGAATCCAGGCGAGAAAACGGTCGGTAACGCGAGTAGGGTCGAACCCCTGCGTTAGTTCCCAGTAATGAAAGAGCGAGCTTGGCTTGAAACGCTTAGATGATCGCTGGGAAAAGAAACAAGCGAGTAAAAATTAGCGCAGCCCAGAGGATGACAGCCTTAAACCTCAGTAATCCGAGAGGGAATTACTTATAGACTCCCCTTTTAAAGCTGTCACTCTCGAGCGAGAAAATGAAAAGGCGTGGCGAAAGCAAATGAGGTAACCCAAAAATTGAGGAATGCGGAGTAGTATTACCAAAAAAGGCAGGAGAAACAATATAAGCTGAAACACAGCTAAAACAATGGTAATAAACGGTAATAAACAAATGAATGCCAGGCCAGGGCACAACAGGAACACTGAGCGGGACAACCAGTGAGGATAATTGCAATGGAAAGCAAGATAATACCCAATTAGCGAGAGGTACTTGACCAATGCACAATAATTGAAACTGTTGTTATGAACAAGCCAAATAAACCAAGAGTGTACCACGACGTACGCGGAAAGGGGCAACGAACTGCCAAATGAAGGAACAATGAGTCAAATCGATATACGATCTGTACGGAAAGAGCGCAGTGGAAACATATTTCGCAAAAAGCGCTAACATAAAACATGCACTAAAATACAGTATGTCCATAATAGTAATGAGGGAACAAATAGCCCAACACACCCCATGACTAAAACAAAAAGTGTGGCGTAAAAAAACTACCGAGACCGCTCATATAACACATGCACTAAAATACAGCATGCCAAAAATAGTAATGAGGGAACAAATAGATCAACACATATCATGATTTATACGAGAAGAACGGCGTAGAAAACTTTCGCCGAGACCACTCACATATGAACACATGCATTACAATACAGTATGCCAATAACAGTAATGAGGGAACAAATAGCCAAACACATCCCATGACTTATACAAGAGCGGCGTAGAAAACATTCGCCGAGACCGCTCACATAACACATGCATTACAATAAGCATGCCAATAACAGCCATGAGGGAACAAATAGCCAAACACATCCCATGACTTATACGAGAAGAGCGGGTTAGAAATATTTTCGCCGAGACCGCTCACATAACACATGCATTACAATAAGCATGCCAATAACAGCCATGAGGGAACAAATAGCCAAACACATCCCATGACTTATACGAGAAGAGCGGCTTAGAAACATTTTTCGCCGAGACCGCTCACATAACACATGCATTACAATAAGCATGCCAATAACAGCCATGAGGAACAAATAGCCAAACACATCCCATGACTTATACGAGAAGAGCGGCTTAGAAACATTTTTCGCCGAGACCGCTCACATAACACTTGCACACAAGAAGCCGATAAACGCGAGAACGGCGACAAAATAAAGAAACACGAATGGAAATAGTTTAACACCTGGGTTAGCTTGAGCCGGTGGAGTGTCTTCGGTTTGTACTTGGGGAGCCAAGACATTCATAAATGGATGCTATGGTGGGTGGAAAACTTGCTTGGCCATAATACCACAGACGAGAGGACTACCAGATGTCGAAGGTTTGGCGACCTCGCTCAAATGGTGAGGTGATTCTGTAGGTTGTGCCCTCTTATTCGTACTTGGGTAAGACCGCTGAGAATATTAATGTGTGTTCCATATGAAAAAGCTTTATAAACTGAAACCGTTCTCAGGACAAAGGGAAGACCCTTGATTTGACGTTACACATGTAATGACATAAAAATGCGTGAAAAAATGGTGTTTTTTTTTACTTTCGGTAGCTGTCCCTAACTCATATCACACTGAAACGTTTTATAAGTGCTAAAGCTCTTTACAGAACCGATACAACACGCACGCGAATTCTGTAAAATACTTCTAAACCCTAAATTACTTCTTAAGTTAGAAAATTGTTAAATGAAAAGCGTAAATAGAGTACGGCGCTTAGTTTGCGTCCCGGACATTCGAAGTGTGCACACAAAAAAAGTTCCATGCATGATAGAAAGGTTCGTATTCACATGAATCAGAACGAGCACTCAATGAAGACCAAACTGGTGGTTAATATTTTAAAATGGTAAATAGTTCTTGGTGAATTCCCCCGCATGAGCCTCCATCGAGGGCTCGTTCCAGCTCGTCCGTGAGAATACGGGACCATCCTATTGTTAGACGGTCTCTATGTATCAACACAGGAGATTTACCTTCACATTTAGCCTCGATATAGGGGAGACGTACAGACACTAAATAGCATAGTGTTTGTTGGAGACAGAGCTGATTAAAATAACATCAGAGTCTGCATCACAAGTTTGTTTTATATTGTAAAAATGAGTGTAAATAAATATATTTGTTGTTGTTGTTATCAGTGAGTGTCACACTGATAGTTTATTAATCAGCGTCTGCATCAGTGATACACATGTTTTATCAATCAAATAAATCAGTTCTGTATCCAACAAGAACTAACTACACCACTCAAAGGGACGGGTGACGTTTGCTTTGTGTCTGTGACTATGTGACAGCAGTTTTGTTGTTGTTTTGCTAAACCGAGGCAAGATTAAAGCAATTTGCTAAATATAACGTGACTGATGACATCACGCCACCCAAAGGGTCGGGTGATGTCTGTTTTGTTTTACTAGTGTCGGTCTAAGTACGGACTAACTGTCTAATTAGTTAGATGCTGGAGTATACATAGGCCGTCAGGTGGTATCATTCAGCGCTCAGGATTGGGTGTCTGTCTAACTGATTATTAATGAGGTTTAGAAGATCGAATAAAGGGGCTGTGTCATGGTTAGAGGGCTTTATATTTCCAGTCCCGGCCGGACAGTTATTTTCAGCAATTTTGATATGAATTGACGAACCTCGCGCACATGTGGGATGTTTCAATCGAAATCAAAACAAATCTACAAAAATGTCTATGACTATCTACAAAAATGGCATAGTCTTCAAGGAGAATATTTTCTATAATTTCAATCAAGAATTAAGGGAGGGGACTTTAACTGTTTGTAGCCAATTAACAGCCATCAATCGTCTAACGCATGCGCAACACAATGATACAGCCTTGATAAAAAGTGTTTTTACGGCTTCTTTATTATGATGTATAAATTGCAAAACATTTTCCATGCTGCAAGCCATTTTATGAAATTAAGTGTACTCTTTGCTCATTGGTAATTTTCAACCTATATACTTGAGATCATAATTGGTCTATAGCGAAACGATCCGAGTAAAGGATTATATTCTCAAGATATACGCAGTGCTCCGATTTTTTGTTTCAATATATTTTTAGCTTTTTCGTTAACCAACGGCATATAACGTGCCAGTGCCGGACGTATAACTTGAGAACCAACCCAGTGTTTTCGAGTTAACTGGGTTAACGTTACATAGGTTAACAGCCTTTACGTACTGAGACAGTATACACGGTTTTATATAATAGTTACTAAGTAACGCGCTCTCTGGTTGGTCAAAAACCATGTGTTTGTGAGAGTACAGACGTAAGTATGAACAAACCAATCAGAGCGCGGGTTACTTGGAAATCATGAAATGACGTCATCAAAGTAGCGGAAGTGACACATCTTCAGTTGGATTTTGAAGCTATAATTGAAAGTGAACTAGAACAACATTTCCGAAAAGGATACCATAGAGGTCAAGACAATTTTCGCCGCAAATATAAGCCAAAGGATAAGGCATGCAAGGAACAGTGGAAATGAGATGGATGTTTTTTTGTCTTCGACCTTCGGATATAAAGACGAATTCTACACTAAATTCACCAGCAACAACTTCATGGAGATCTTTGCAGTGTGCTCCGTAACCGACACTGTACTTTATTTAAACCTACTAGAATAACTTTAAAGCGAGTAGTAAGCTAATATAATACAAACAATTACAAGTGTCGGAAATTTACTCTACCTGTACATGAATAACTTTAAGCGCGAGTAATATAATATCATACAGTAATATAATAAAATAGAAGTATGCAATAGCCAAAAATATATATATATATGACAATATAGGTATAATAACTTATTACAACTATGAAATATATTAGATGAAGTATACATCACTAGAACCAAAAAGAGCAACGAGCGCGTAACCGAATGAACGGATACTCGGAGGCCAGAAAAAACCTGAAACATGAAAAACCCTTGTAGAAAAAAAAACAGAAAACAGGAAATCTGGGCAGGAACCAAGGCTCGAGCTCTATCCAGCGAGGCTATGGGAATTCAATACTAACGTAGCGTTACGCAATCAATTATAAATATTATCAAGTGATATTTATGGACTAAAGATCAAGAAAATCGGCAAAACTAAGTAGGCGACTTTTGTCTAACTTAATATACCGATTTTGGGAGCGACTGGACTTCGAGCCAGCGTGCCTATCAAGCAGACGTGGGTCGACGTGGCTGTTTGCAGCGTGGGTATAGCACCCCCGGCTTTAAGGCTGTGCATGCTAAATTGCTTAATATCAGTAACGAAAGGACTCAAGTATCTCTTAAACATACTGTTAACGTATGAATAGGATAATCCTAAGTGAGCATGGAAGTTAGAGGAACCCTTGGAACTTACAATTCTTCTAATTACTGGGTTAGATGATTCCTTAGAATCAAGGAGTAGGGCTAGTAACTTAACCGTAATCCCTACTGGACAAGTGAGTTTCCCTGACTTGCGAAAATAAACCGTATGGCCTTCCCTGTATTGGTCGTTTTTTCTTTGCGGAATCAATAGACATAAAACCCTCATGTATAGATCGATATCCTTAACTCTTATTGCAATGAGCTCGCTGGCTCTCAGAAGACCTGCATAGCCTACAAGAACAATGAAAGGCAATCTTACATTATCTAAAGTCATATCTGGCTTATTGTAAGCTTCTGCCAGGAACTGGATGGCATCTAACGATATAGGTTCCTTCGGAATTACAGGTCTAGCAAGTGACCTGTTTGCACTCTCAATTATGGAATGGACCAATGGATGGCTGATAGGTGACTGCAGGCCTGCCATGCGATGACCCCAGCTTATGCTGTATGCTGCTAATTTGACTATTTGTGCGGTAAGGCGGTTTGACGTAGCAGAATCAGTCAGATCTTTCAGAAACAGCGCAACGTGAAGAGGTTGGGCAGGAATCACAGGAACGGCAACCTTGGCTTGTGCCCAGGTTTTGCATCTTCTCCAGCCGTGCGAGTAATTAGTCACTGTCGAAGCAGTTGAAGAACCGAGAACAGCATCTGGTAAATACTTGGCTAATTGTTGTAGTCGGGGATCCTGCAAGTTGGCTACTTCTGACCAAATACCAGCTTTGAATATATCTGCAAGGCATAAACGGTGACGCAAAGAGAGAAAATGAATGTTATATACATAGAAAACGCTGTTTGGAATAACATTGGTCGAGCAACGTAATACGAGACTCATAATGACTATAACTCGAATTGCTGCCCTTGGCAAGCAAAACCCCAAATGGGTAATAGGCACTCCGGCCTATGACTCGGCAAAAGTGCTTGACAAAAATGTCTAAACTTCCTCGGCAAACGCAGTCCACCGGAAGTGAAGCCTAAAAACGGCTGACACACGCAGGTGATGCAAATCACGCCTCTACGTATCCGAAAACGGATATCGACAAAAACAAACACAATTGGCCACTTTGGAAAAGAGTAGGGGATTGGGGCGAGGGTGGTCTCGCAAAGGCGCTTGGGATCGTTACAGGGGACACGCATCGTACAGAATACAAACAAACACGGCGAATATCGCAATTTACTCATCGAATATAAGCACAGAAAGTGAAATAAACTTTAAAAAAGGCACTGCACCAGAAGTAAAGCTCAACAGAAGTGTCCAGAAATGTGGGTTCATAAAAATCAACTTATTAAAGCAGAGCAAAGAAGTGAAAACTACCGCGGAACGGAGTTAGCAGAAGTAAAGCGAAGCTGTGTGACCGAATTATGCTACGATCCGAACACGTTATGCTTTGAATTAGCCAGTAACAAAACGAGCGGGGGACTGGAGCCGAGTAAGTAAAACTAATTCAATTAATAACTAGTCAAAGTGAGCATTATTTTCCAAAAGAACAGATCAAACTTAGCTAGTCTGGAAAGTTTGGTGAACTTTGGCTCAATATTGATAATGCTAGAAGGCATCAAATATGTCAATTTTCCCATACAAACTCTCTTATTTTTTAACCGTTGTCCCTCCAAATCATACATTCATTGTAAAATTTTGGAGGGACAAAGAAATTTCAATTGCTTATAATTCGGACAAGATTCACTTGAATCACGTCAAACTTGGCACACATGCTAATTTCAACATGCTCTATCATGTGATGAACTTCATTTTAGAATTAGAGTAATTCTTATAAACTCGGTCCCAGTCCCCTGCTCGTTTTGTTACCGGCCAATAGCCGATTCCTACGTTTCCCATCATGGATTTATGATTTTAAAGTTGTACTTTGTAACTTTAAACAGGCCCTGTTCTGTTCTTGGGATTGTAGGGTGAAGAGCCGGAAGGAGTTGGTATGTAGTAAATCGCTACAAATACATGTCACCCTAGCGGACTTCAAGATCAAGTGGTTCAACGGTTCTCTTGTCAGTAGTTATCCACGGCCTACACTCCCATGAACAGAACAAGACCTGTATAACTAAAGTTACAAAGTATTTAATACTTTAAAGTGACAAATCCATGATGGTGGGAAATGTAGGAATCGGCTAAAGCATAACGTGTTCGGATCGTTGCGGATTCATCGTAGCAATCGGCCACACAACTTCGCTTTACTTCTGCTAAGTCCCGTTCCGCGGTAGTTTTCACTTCTTTGCTCTGCTTTAATAAGTTGGCTTTTATGAACCCTTTCCTGGACACTTCTGTTGAGCTTTACTTCTGGTACAGTGTCTTCTTTCAAGCTTATTTCACTTTCTCTGCTTGTATTCGATGAGTTGATTGCGATATTCGCCATGTTTGTTTGTATTCTGTACGATGCGTGTCCCCTGTAACGATCCCAAGCGCCTTTTCGAGACCACCCTCGCCCCAATCCCCTACTCTTTTCCAAAGTGGCCAAATGTAATAATAAAGGAATCCATCAAACTAGCAATGACCCAATAAAACATTGCATGAAAACAAAATTACATGAAAACATATTAATAATGTTAATGTAAAAAACATAGTAATAAATCAAACAGTTTCGTATTTCACTGGCGAAGCTCTATTCTGAGGGCCAGCATATTGAAATGGGGGCAACCGGTAAAAACAGACGGTTTCCTCTTGTAAATCTTCATTTGCCCTGGACCGGGTATTCTCGTCATGCCAGCCTTGAGCTATGGCATCTGCGGCCTCTGAATTAGGCATGGTATATTTAGAATTATACCTTGGAACCCGATTGTTGTAATAGGATGCGAATCTGTCTACTGTGTGGGGACCCCATAAACGATTCAGAAACTTAAACACCGCTGGATTGATTGACCAATCATCTTTATCGACAAAGCGGGATAATTGGTCAGCTATATTATTATGCTCTCGAGGTAACCACTGGGCTTCAATTTGAAAATCGTGCTGTAAACATAGGGGAAAAATGTCAACTGCTATGGTTTGTAAATACAGTTTAGTACTACCGTTAGCAATGATTGTGCAGGCGCTAAGATTGTCACAGAAAACCTTCACTGTTTTATGTTGCAAATATTGCAGCCAACAGCTAATAATGAAATAGATAGCTTTGAGCTCACGATAGGTAGAACTCTGGACAGCTTCGAGATCATCTGACCGCATAGCTCTGACTGGAGCATCGTCTATTTCAGCTGAATAACTGCCGAACCCGACGTCGCTAGCGTCTGAATATAGGATTACCTTTGCCACTAGAACGTTAGGCTTAATACTGTAACCGTTAAAAGCTTGCAAATTCTGCAGCCAAAATCTTAATTCATCTTTGAGCTGGGGAGTTAGGACAAAAGTTAAATCCCAAGATGAACGTGACTGAACAACGTAATACATGTGCCTGGTAAAAAGCCCAGTCAACTTGAATTGGTTGGGGTTGGAGAACTAGGGCCAGGGACGGATGGGACCCGGGAGGGCACGTCCAAAGTCTGGGTTCTTCTACAGTTTTGGGATAAATGACCGTACTGCCAACATTAAAAATAAAAAAGAATATGCAATCGATTAGAGAAACATCAAGCAATTGATATAAGTTTAAAACTTTGACTACCGTAGCGTCGGTCGAGTGGAGCTGAAGAGAAAGCTTTTCGCGAAGCAAGCACATTTATAGCATAATATGAATAATAGGTGATAGGGTGTATAAACAACAGGACGCTACTGGAATAATATCGTGCAGAATTCCGAACCTACTTAACATTCGTACCGTAGGTATCTGTGAAGATGCCGTTTGCTTTTAGTAACGGAACTGTTATTTTCACCAAACTGAACTGAAACATCTATATAGTTACTGGGAACTTCGTTCCAGTGAAATGAGGTTTTAAGTCCAAGGGAAAAGGGAAAAGCTTGCTTTTGACATTTTGTTTTGGTTCTGTATGAAAAATCACCATTTGGCATTTGCTTGCAAAATTCGGATATTATTTTTAATGTCATTGTTCGTAAAATGACACGAGAATTGAATTCTAACAACTGGTTTAATTATTTCTGCGCCGCTCGTAATTCCTAGCTGTACTCGTTTTTCATGTTCTACGGCTCCAGTCGTGTTTTTGTCAGAGTACAGAGCACAACAAACACTGTTCTATTTGTTAATTAAAACCTGACTGTGAACAGGCACCGATGTTTTATTAATCAGTTCTGTATCAAACAAACAATGTTAGTATCTGTATAAGGGAGGTCTCGCAATCTATTACTTACTTCCCCTACCCTATTACAAAAGTTCAATGTAAAACACCTGTGTAGATGCTTAGAATTGTTGTGGGCCACATTGCACATGCACAAACTCCCGACGTAATTAATCGATCGAAATCGATTATCGGAAAGCTAATCGATATTAATCGATATAATTAGCTTATTGATATCGATTACTATCGATAGTCACAACTTTTTAATGCCTGATCAATCAATTATTATCGGTAATTGGTAATCCATCAAGTGAGGGGTTGCCCAAGCTATATTTAAAGAGGGATCGATAAAATCGATAAAATCGATAGACATTGATAAACTATCGATAGACATCGATAGTCACAAGAAAATGTGTTATCGATTTTTATCGATTTCCGATAACAATCGATTAAATACTGTCGATTATTATCGACTATTATCGATGTTATAGAGTAATCGATTTATCGATTAGTTACGTCGGGACAAACTATAGCGTCAAACTCTAATTTTACGATTTTAATCAAAATTTTAGAAGTAATTATAAAATTTTATAAACTAAGTTAGAAGTAAGATTTTATAAGTAAATCAGAATCGCTTTCGTAACGACATTGTAACGAATCCTGGCTCGGATCTGTAGTGGGGGGTACATTAGCAGCCATGTTCGTTGGTAAGAACAAAACGTACATGGCCGCTATGCTTTGGTGATCAGTATATTCCCTCAGGAACAATTGCAACTCAATAATAGAACGTAAATCAGGGCCACTCATTCTGTAAATAGTATTTAGCTTCTACCTCGCAATTATATGAAATATGTATTATCCTTTCTTCTGATATACTTAGGTACAACAGTAACCTGGGCATCAGAGACTGGGAAACAGACATGCTCGGAGAGAGATTCCTTGGCTTTGTGAAGGCTGTCATATCAGACTTAAAACAGAAAATAATGCCTCACTTCTTTATTCCTGAGGTCAACCTTCTAGAGGATTTCGAAGCTATTGTACTCGAGGATATGGCTAACAGATTACAGCGACTCCTTCACAGCGATCAGGAGAGAAATAGGTTGCTTGCACGAAACCGTTCGCAGGTCCAAGGCGTCAGTCAGTCAGCCCTGCCGAGAATCCAAACGCGTGTAGCATTCTATAAACTGCGTAAATCTTGCGCGTATTCTAAAGAAAACGGGGTCAGTTTGAAGCTATTATATTAGTTATCATATTATGTAATTTTGAGTTTTTATGAGATCGGTAGATCGGTCGTATCTCCGATACAACCACGGACGTGGATGCGAATTCTGTAAAAATAATTATAGAATACCCCGCAACTTGGATCATTAATAATTCATTTTCTCAAATTTTCATACAAACCTAAGAACCTAACCCTGAAATACAAAAAAACCTAACATTTTTCGACCATAAGTCATTCATAGAACGACTCTACGTACACCTACACTATAATGGGGAGTCTGGCATAGTTTTTAAGTGATCTTTCGACATGCGGGGTATTCTATAATTGTACCCTTTATTTACATTCACTTTACAAAAAAACTTAGTATAACAGTAATTAAGATTTAAAATAAAAAGAGTGCTAGGATGTCTGAGGAAAATAGCTTATGAAGAACTAATCAAGTCAGGCACCCTAAAAGGGTGCAAACTATTAAAACAAAGAAAAGGGGTATAGCCAATCAGAGTAAGGCACCGATATGCGGAAAGCTCAAGAAAATGTTTGTCTCCAATCCAAAATGACAGATTTGTGTAAACATACAAATGACATTTTCCGACTACGCCGGGTACTTGGCTAATAATAAAAGCAAAAACAATAAAGAGTACCTTACATTGAATTATCTGTGGAGATCCTGGAAAGAACCAAAAAGAATAAACGAAAGAGCTTTAAAAATCTCTGGAGAAGATTTTTGCGGAGATATAAGACCAAAAGCGGAAAAGGATACGAGCTACATACATATAGCCTACGAGCCTTCTAACATATATTGCCTGCCCTTTCATTACAAAGAAATAAGACTCACTCAGTAGCCACAAACTGTTTTGTTGTTCACAAAAAGTGCTCAAATGAAAAGGGGAACAACTACTTTAACTTCAAGCTGTCGAAACCTCGAAGTATGGTTAAAGAAAATGAGGAAACACTTCCGACAAGCAAGAACATTAATTCGGCATGGTCCATACTCATCGAGTTGTGGCTTCAGTTCAGTTCAGTTCAGATTTATTTTGCACATGTTCAAAAAGAAAAGTATTACAGTTTATGGGTATTAAAAAGGTAATATAAGAAGTAAATATAAGTGAGAGAAAATATAATGAATCAATCGTGCGCAGTGGTCAAAGTAGCATAAGGGCTTTCGAGTTGACCAAGTAGTCAGTAAACAGAAGAAATCTGACATTGTCAAAGACGAGCGCTCACTCATCGGACACTATGCTGAAATTGACTGGCCATGCACTAGGATATTCAGTCGGTCAATTACTAACAACAATGAAACGGGCGAAGAAATAGTACAAATTTAACTTTCCTTAGCGATTTTCCGATGACCAAGAGAATCTGATACAATAGGTATTTTAACTCGTTGAGCTGGCGATTTTTTCAATTTTAGTCGAGTCAAATGGCCTCGGCCTCAACCACAGTTATCTGTACTTACAGGTCTTCCAAATTGCCACAATTTGACACAACATTCATCAGATTATCTCAAAATTTGCACACTGCTTATTTTTGAACGAAACCTCTTCCTTTGAACAAAGTGTGAAATGTATTATGGTATGTTGTTTATGTGTGGTCCAATCAAAGGCACGCACGTTTTCACCTCATGAATATTAATATACAATGCTTGTTCGAATACACGCCGGGCACAAATGATCGTAAAAACGGCGGGTTTTATATATATTTAAAATATATATTTAAATTTAAAAGTCACAATGACGTCATATATCCTTTTGTAATAGGTTTTTTATAAATTTTTATTACCTCTAAAAATGTTTTATTATATCTTTTTAAAATCTCTTGTTCATGAGAATGAAATAATCGAAAACCCGGTATCGATCGGTTGAAGTAAACGAAAGTTATTAAAGTTTGAATTTTTGCAATTTTCCCGCCAAAAATATGCGGGAAATTAATAGCATAAAACTATTTATGAAAATATCGCTTGTTTTAACTTTTACAGTTCGAAATACTGGTGCATCATATTTTGCACAATAATAGAGCTCTTTAGTAGTAACAACGTGTTCTTTTTAGAATTTGGATTTTTTTTAGTATAACAGCTTAGAATTGAAGCCCCATTTTGTGTATACGTCATTATGACGTCATAAATATATTTATGTACCCTCAGAAAATAGCCAGTTCAATGTTTTTGGAATTTTATCAATGAAATGCATTTGTCTAACACTCACAAGTCATAGTATTCTCTTTAATAACATTTTTATAGTCGGCAATCTGATTTAAGCTTGAAGAATGAAGTCACTAATAATGACGTCATAACTTTGAATATGTTTATCGTAGAATTTCGGCAAATTAATATATTTCATAAAAGCTTTCTGAAGACGTAATATTTTTGAAACGTGTTTTAAAGGTTAATTTTCACCAAAAAAGGAGGCACCCCTTATGACGTCACAATAACGTCACTTGTCCCGAAAAATGTAGTCTTACTTTGTTACCAACCTGCCAACATTTCGTCAAATTTAGAGTAGAAGTAAGGAAATGGCGTTACTTTTACGTTACACTCAACCCCGCCGTTTTTACGGTTATTCATGGCCGGCGTGTATTTGTTAGAGAAATTATATGGTATATATTCTGGTGCAATTCAGGATAAATGGAACTTGTGAGTGAGTTTTTAAAGAGTTCACATTGCTCTCTTTCTGCTCATGCAATTCTGACTCTTTGAAAACTCACTCGTTTATTCCGAATTGCACTCGAAGTCATATCATTTATATACTAATATAATGTTTTTATCTGTGATTTTAGCCGCAAAAAAATGCATTTCAAATTTAATTAAGTCGTTCGTGGTATTTTTGTTGTATGTGCCGTTTAGTCACGTACGTGATCGGAACCCTTGGAAACTATCAATACTCCGTAAAATACAAACAGTTGTCACTCTTATATTCGTTATATTAAACAAAAGCACTAAAATACACTGCTCAGAATCGGAGATAAATTATAAGTTATACCATGGCATGAGGAGTATTAGTGATTTAAATTGCCTCGCAAGCCGAGGGAAACTTTGCAGGAAGTCTTTTACAAATCTTCCCGAGGCTCGAGGGGCAATTTAAATCACCAATACCCCGAAATGCCATGGTATAAGTTTGTAATACTATATATATGATCGCCGAGGAAATAAACCTTCAAAGTCCAGAGGGAAGTGTGTTTGGCTTTCCGTAACGGAATAATCAAAGAGGCACAGATTACTGGCTTTTGTACACTAGTGTCCCTAGAGATCTGATCTACAACTTACAATAACTTTCGAATTCAGGAATATAATAAGATTCATAATGTGTTCAAGTTTTTTTGGTGTTTGAAAGTCATTCGAACAAGCGTTTTAGCAGTTATGGCGGAACGTTGTTCGTTTGTTTCTAAACATCATGTTGCGAATGCAAGCGCCAGCAATATTCCCAAAAATACACTAAAGCAGACAACATGGAGTGAAAGGTAAGAACTGATTTAAAAAAATGCGCATGCGCATGCGAAGTTTGAACATTTCGTCCCACATGGATCTCGGTGAAAAATCGTTTAAAAGAAGGTTGATTTCAGTCGGACGGCCTTTCTCTGACCCAGAGCTGCAAGGGGAACAAGGGTTGAAGCATTTGTCTCTCTTTATCAGCATGCATTGCCTTCTAAATTTCAGAAATTTCCCGCCGGGTAATTTAGAAGACAATATAATGGCCCTGACTAAATTTCCTTGCCAATAGGGAAAATTTGTGGTTAAATGTGCCTCGGATAACAAAAGAATCCGAGGCGATAATGGTATCGATTATAAGTAATAGCATGACATTTCGGAAAATTCCCCTCGAGCATCGGGAGGATCTACAAAAGTCCCTCCGCGCATGCGCTTTTGACGAGCCGGTCGCGCGCGCGTCTCTCCAGTTTCCCGCCGAAACTAAAAGAAAACAAGGCAATCTCCTCTGTTTCTAATTTTCAGCAAGTACTCGTATTTATGTGAAATGTTTCGCGAAAAACATTAAACTACTTAAAAGCTAAAGAATGTAATATAAAGTGGTAAGCTGTAGTGCTAAGTGTGCACGCCCTACGAGGGAAAGAGAAAAAATATATCTGACCCAAGTGGGACTCGAACCCAACGACCTCCAGGTTACATGTCTGGTGCTCTACCAACTGAGCTATCAAGTCAGATGAGAGCAATCGTGGGTATTGGTGCGTTATATGGGGTCACGGCGATTATATATGTATATGTAGTTATGATATTGAATCATGTTTGCCGCGTAGCACTAGTAAGTGTAAAGAATGTAATATAAAGTGGTAAGCTGTAGTGCTAAGTGTGCACGCCCTACGAGGGAAAGAGAAAAAATCTCTGACCCAAGTGGGACTCGAACCCAACGACCTCCAGGTTACCTCCAGGTAGAGCACCAGACATGTAACCTGGAGGTCGTTGGGTTCGAGTCCCACTTGGGTCAGATATTTTTTCTCTTTCCCTCGTAGGGCGTGCACACTTAGCACTACAGCTTACCACTTTATATTACATTCTTTACGCTTACTAGTGCTACGCGGCAAACGTGATTCAATGTCATAACTACGTATACATATGTGATCGCCGTGACCCCATATGACGCACCAATGCCCACGGTTGCCCTCATCTGACTTGATAGCTCAGTTGGTAGAGCACCAGACGTGTAACCTGGAGGTCGTTGGGTTCGAGTCCCACTTGGGTCAGAGATTTTTTTTCTCTTTCCCTCGTAGGGCGTGCACACAGCACTACAGCTTACCACTTTATATTACATTCTTTACACTTACTAGTGCTACGCGGCAAACATGATTCAATATCATAACTACATATACTTAAAAGCTAAGCCTAAGACTTCAACAGGTTGAAGGTTTCTTAATTTGTAACTCACTGTGAGTTAACTAAGTAATAAAACGATTTACGGTAATGTCTGAGTTACAGATAATAAAGCTTTTCTTATTTTGATCTTCTCAACTTTCAGCGGATGAAAATGCTGATATTTTCTATTTTGTCCAATGCTTTACTAATATAAAGAATCTAATCGATTTCAAAAGCGTGATTTTTTTTTTTGCCATCCATCTGTCAACACCATTTTATTGCTTTGTTTTTTTGCAAACTTTTCACATGTATTTAAACAAAATATTAGTGTAATATTCCGTTTGGAACTATGGTTGTAATTTACTCGCAGTGAGCCCCCTAGATGAGCAGTTTGCTCTTTTTTGACATTTTCTACTTATGAACCTGTGAAAGGTTTCGAGTACTTTTGTGAAGAAATTTTTGGTTTACAGTCGAATACTCTATGTTCTACGCTTGTTTGAAATAGTATAAAACTGACCTTTCCTGACCCATGACCGCGTTAGAAAAAGCCTGGGTCTATTCCCAGGTAGACGTCATCTAATTAATTCGACTTTGCAATAATTTGAATAAATACTTAGGATTTTGTCTAAAATGACTTTTTTTCTTTATTATCAGCTCACAAACTATGTATATTTTCTATAAATCGATGTTGTTGTGATAGAAAGGCGCCATGGAGGATAATGCATTAATGAGATGACGTCACCCCGGGAATCGACCCAGGCTTTTACTTACGCGGTCATGGGTCAGGAAAGGTCAGTTTTTCACCATTTCAAACAAGCGTACAACATACATGTATATAGAGTATTATTTGTAAACCAAAAATTTCTTCGCGGTGTGAGTGTACGTACGTATATATATACTGTATGTTTTAGGACCCAGTCACCCACGCGATCAGGCGGAGGAGTTGAGTTGAGTTCCGAGTTTAATCTGTGCCAATCTTCTATAATTATTAACCATCACAGTCAATAACATTGTCGATGAGGAAAAAGAAAGACTAAAGAAACCGAATTGTAAGACAATTCGCGACGAACATGGATGATAACGAGGGAAATCATATCAAGACTTTCAATTGTTTCGCGGACCACAACACACTCGGTCGAACTCGGGCTACGATGGAAACGCTGGCTCACGGCTTTCGAACTGTTTGCTGGCGGACGGCAAAGGCTTGATCATAAACGAAGAAAATGCAAATAACAAGCAGAGGAGACATGCCTTACTGCTTCATCTGGCGGGTACTAATGTCCAAGACATTTGGAGACGCTAAAGACTACAAGAAGGCTGTAGACGCTCTTAACGCATATTTTGTCCTGAAAGTCCATACAACCCATGCAAGACACTGCTTTAGAAAGTTGACACAAGCACCTGGGGAGACAGTTTTCAACCAGACTCAGGCATGCTACAAAAGTCTGTGCCTACGGGGAAGACAGACCATTAAAACAATTTATACGTGAAGAATCCTGTGCAAATGTACGAGTACTTACATAAAGAGAAAACTCCTCGAGGAAAGTCAATGGCTAACTTTGGAAGGTTGCTCCAAATAGCCCAAAACTGTGAAAACGTCGGCTCACAACTGACAGAAATGACTTTCGATGGAAAAGGAGAGGGTGTAGCTAATGTAAACCGCATTGGGGAAACAAAGAGTGGTTATTGCGAGAGAAAACAGACCGGTGCGACGAGAAATGAACCATGAGAAGACTTGTTACAGATGCGGTAAATCTGGACATTTTGGCAGGGCCCCAGGCTGTCCATCGAAAGGCAAATCGTGCCGTGATTGCGGATTGAAAGACCATTTTCAAGCCCAATGCAAAACAAAGCAAGGCGAGAGGGGACGAGAACAGACCTGCAGACGTTCCGCGTCAATAGCCACAGGAATCCCGGTAGAAACACTGTCGTCAACTCTGAAGAAGAAGAAGAGATGGCTTATTCATTTACAGTAGGCAACAAAAGACAGAGAAAATCTAAACTACCGAAGGAGGTAGATTCTGGAGCAAGTGTGAACGTTGTAGATAAGCAAATATGGGAGTCGCAAAAAAAAACAGAGTGAAATACAAGTCAGTCACTCAGACAGAAAGCTCTACACATACGCTCTACACATACGCAATTAAGTACCATTCGAGGTAATTTGAACATTTCACTGTGAAATTTATGTTGGATGCAACAGTGTTAATGCGGAGTTCTGTGTGATTACCGGAGAGGGAGAGTCTTAATTCTAAGAAAGACACCGCCACGAATCTCGGAGTTCTGAAGATGGATGTTGACATCGCAGCAATAAGAACAGACTCGAAGAATATCGGCAAACCTCTACAGGAGAAATATCCAGAAGTCTTTAAAGGAGTTAGAAAGTTGAAAGACCGAGCAGTGCAACTCTACATCGACCCAGACGTAAAGCCAGTAGCGCATTACCGATCCGGAGAACCCCTTTCAGTATGAGATCCAAGGTGGGAAAAAGGCCGTCAAAGAGCTTGTTGACTTGGACATTGTAGAACCAGTAGATGGACCAACTCCATGGGTCAACCCTATAGTCGTTGTACCTAAGTCACAGGGGGACATACGCCTTTGTGTCGATATGCGCAGGGCCAACGAGGCAATACTAAGAGAGAGACATCCTATACCTACGGTGCGGGACGAGATTATAAACAGGGTATGAATGGCAGTAAAGTGTTTACCAAGCTTGATTTAAAGTGGGGATACCACCAACTGGAATTGACGCCTGAATCGAGAGATCACAACATTTGTGACACACTGTGGGCTATTCAAATACAAGAGACAGTTTTTCGGGGTTAACTCAGCCTCGGAACAATAACAGCACGAGATCCAAACAGCGCTTGCGGGTATAGATGGACAAGAGAACATCTCGGATGACATCATGTAGTGCACGGAAAGGACAAGGAGGAGCATGACTCACGATTAGAGAAGGTGGTCAAGAGACTGGGAGAGCTTGAACTAACCCTCGACGCTGCAAACTGTCAGTTCAACATAGACAAGCTGATATTCTTCGAGATGGTGTTATCTGGGACTGGAATAAGCTGCTCAGCAGAGAAAGTAAAAGCTGTAGCTTAAGAATATTTTTCAACAATCTATTAAGAGTCTTTTATGGCTATTTAGAAGCTACCTCGTTTATAGTAAACAATGATTATCTTCAATCAGTCGGTGATAGTGGGTTTTAGAATATTTACCTCGCTGCTTCGCAGCTCGCTAAATATTCTACCACTACTCTCCTCGATTTCAGAGAATATAAATACACGAAAGATCAGGACATGAGCAATTTATAGGACAAACCTTTAGTAGTATAGCCGGTATTAAAATGATACCACTTTTTCTTGCACAACAAAACTCAAAAAGTGAATTCAGAAATTCATTTTTGAGTTTTCTTGCACAACAAAAAGTTGTATCATTTTAATACCGGCTATACTACTAGGGGTAACTAAGGGTCGGCCAAATCGTCACTAGACATTCTTGTACATAAAATCCAACTTGATAATCCTATTAGAGATATGATTACATATAGTTATATCGCCGCAACATCCTTACACATAAAATCCAAAACTCGAGTATCTGTTAAAGCTATCCTAACACATAGTTATACCGAAGAGAGATATATCGCCCCTCAACATCCTTACACATAAAATCCAAATTCGAGTATCTGTTAAAGCTATCCTAACGTATAGTTATATCGAAGGGAGAATGGTGAGACCACGTAGTGAACCACTTCCACGGAGTCTAGCTCGAGAGGCAGGTGCCATTCTAGAGGAGAGAGATGGAATGCTCGAGGGAGTGGAGATAGGTCGCCGTACTATCCGATGGCGCTTCTTCCAAGGTGTGGCAGGAGATTTGACCCCTAGGATCATGGAAAAGTTAGTTGCAAAGGTAACCACCAGCTTCTACCTTCGCTACAGCTACACCTATCGCATTCGCAATGTCAACGACGGACGTGTGATGCTATTCTCCAAGACTGTCCCTGGCTCTCCATGGGTGAACATCCTAGAAGATGCAGAAGAGTGGGTCAATAGCAAGGAGACAGCTCGATTGAATCCCGACAACATCAATCGACCAAATACCCAATGGGCCTTCGTGCGTTGGATATACGTAGATGTAAAAGTTGTGATCGATCGTCAGCTTTTGTTGGGAACAGGTCCACTACCCCAATGGCTTCGCCAGAAAAAAGGAATGTTTGCCCTTGATCGATATGGCGACAACCTATGTCTTTGGCGCTGCCTTGCCATGCATGAAGGAGCAAGATTAGATAGGTGTTGCGTCAAAGCTCGAAAACTTGCCCAGGACTTCTATCGCCTGACAGCACCCACACAAGACGTTCCCAGAACTTCCATAGACCAGCTGGAGAAAGTCGAGTTACACTTTGGAATCGGTATTCGGGTGTATGAACCCACGGAGGATGGCGCTTGGCATCTGACGCGACATGCAGCTCACTACAAGCATACGATGACGATTGGGATATACGAAGGACATGCCTTCTACATCAAGGACGTCAAAAAGCTAGGGCACATCTACGTATGTAATGACTGTAAGCAACGGTTTACACAGGCTTGCACCCTTCAACGCCATGCAGATCGTTGCAGTCGTGGAGAAACAAAGATTGTTTGCCCCGGAAAAGTAATCACAGTACCTCAGTCGGCATACGAAAAAGCCTTCTGGCCAGAGAGCACCGCTAGCAAAGTCGCTCTATGCTGGTTGGAACGCGAAACCAAAAGGATTGGACAACACATTCATCATGCAGCTTGTGGGCATGGTGGAGAGCATTGGATAGAAGGAGCGCCGGTCGACGGCTACGAACCTATTTCGAAAACCATCTTTCAATTTCATGGATGCTATTTCCATGGCTGCCCGAAATGCTTCCCTAGGGAAAGGAGGCTCTATCTCAAGACCTGTGAAAGAACGGCAAAGCTACAAGGAGCTGGTTATACAGTAGTGGAAGCTTGGGGCTGCTCCACAAAGAAGAAGAACAAACAGGTCCCCACACCAACACAAACTGTCTACCCACACTTCATAGTTTACGATTTCGAAGCCTATCTCGACACGACAAAAGGAAGACAACCAACAGACCACCTGACCATCGAAAACGTCCACGTTCCCATATCAGTATCAATTGCCGACACATACAATCGAACGCCAACCCACATCTGTCGACGCAATCCAAAAGAACTCATCGAAGCCTTCGTCGAAGAACTCCAGCAAAGAGCAGAGACAATCCAAGAAGTCGTTGTGGAACAGTTCTGCCCCAAGACACCTGAATTCTCTTTTGACACCCTACCAAAGAAACAACGAGCTAGGATCGACGAATGGATCAACCAAGTTCCAGTAGTGGGATTCAACTCTGGCAGGTACGATCTCAATCTGATCAGGGAGCACTTCGTAGGAATCATTGCTGACACCTGTTCAAAGATCCTGGTAGCAAAGAAAGCCAATTCCACTATGTTCCTATTGACCCCAGATTTCCGTTTCCTAGATGTGATCAACTACCTTGGACCTGGAACTTCTTATGAACGTTGGGTCGCTGCCTATGGCTGTGAGTTGCAAAAGAGTTTCTTCCCATATGAGTGGTTCGATTCTCCAGACAAGTTGGATCACATTGGATTACCAGACTATCCAGAGTGGGGTTCGAAGTTGAAAAGAGAACATCTACTATCTATGTCAGAGTTCGAAGACTGCAAGCGCACCTTTCTCGACAAAGGAATGGAAACCTTTGCAGACTGGCTACGATACTACAACGACCTAGATGTAGTTCCATTCCTAGAGGCACTCGAAAAGATGCGAGATTTCTATCATGAGAAAGGAGTAGACATGCTGAAAGACGCAGTGTCCATTCCAGGAGTCTCACTACAGTTCCTGCTTCGAGGTAGTGTAGAAAGGGGAGCTGAGATGTACGCTCCAAGTAAGGAAGCCTACCGCATGCTGAAAGACGCTGTCGTGGGAGGTCCAAGCATAGTGTTCACCAGACTCCACGAAGCGGGAAAAACTAAGATTCGTAGTCATCAGGGAGGAACTAAGATTTGTCGTAAGATTCTTGGATACGATGCCAACGCCCTATATCTTTCTACCATGGAATTCGAAATGCCTTGTGGAAAAGAAAAGGTTGTGCACTATGACGATCCAGGTCCAGCCACCAAAGGATTCGTTGAATGTCTACTTGGTGGAACGTGGTTTGGATATGCAGAAGTAGACATTGAGATACCAAAGAAATTGTGGAAGGAATTTGAGGAGATGCCACCCTTCTTCTACAACAAGAAAATCCCCAAGGAAGCAATTCCTCCACAAATGTTGGCCTACCTTGAGAAGACTGGTAGAAAGCTCAGCGAGGAAAAGAAGCTAGTTGGAAGTCTCTCTGGAAAGAAGTTGCTACTCTATGCTCCTCTTCTACTTTGGTATGTAGATCATGGCGCAGTGATCACTGCTGTCTACCGCACGATAGATTACGAACCCAAATAAATCTTCGGATGGTTCGTAGACCAGGTCACCGAGGCACGTCGTATGGGAGATGAAGACAAAGGTGAGGCTTTGCTGGCAGATGTGTTCAAGCTACTAGGAAACAGCGCCTATGGAAAGTTGCTCGAAGACTTGGGACGCCAAACAAAGGTTACCTATACAAAAGATGAGAAGGTTGTGGACAAAGCATTGCGAAGTGTTTGGTTCGAAGACTTGGAAGAGATTGGCGAGGCATACGAACTCGAGAGCCGAAAGGACCAGATCCGAATCAAACGCCCTTTCCAAGTAGGTATCGCTGTGTACCAGCTCGCAAAGCTGCGTATGCTTGAGTTCTACTACGACTTCATCGACAAGTACATCGATCGCAAAGATTTCGAATACATCCAGATGGACACGGACAGTGCGTACATTGCCATCTCTGGAAACAGCATAGATGAAGTCGTACGACCGGAATTACGAGAGGATTTCGAAGCCGAAAGGAAGGAATGGCTAGCTTGGGACGAATGGAGCAGTCGTACACCAGGACTCTTCAAACTCGAATTCGAAGGACAGCGCGCCATTGCCCTATGCTCGAAAGCCTACTACGTCGATACGGGTGGCAGCAAGAAGTATTCCGCTAAAGGTATGTCTAGGCGTCACAATGACATTTCGTGGGATCGATTCAAAGCAGCCCTCCAGGGTAGTATCGACATGGCGGAAAACCGAGGCTTCCGACTATTGCCAGAAGGTATAGCAACCTACAAACAACGGAAGCTTGGGCTATCGGCTTACTACGACAAAAGACGTGTTCTTCCCGATGGAATCCACACCGAGCCAATAGAGTACGCTGTCTAGCGCTTGGGTACAAACAGAATTCCTTTTGGTGGTAGTTCTGTATCCCTAGGAACGACTTGTAGCTCTTCACGAACGAATCCACGTTTGGGTGCGTCCTTCTCCCCTTCTCGCTTCACAAGGTAGTACAGCACAGGCTGGCCCGAAGATACTACACTTTGCGAAATGGTGTATATCTGCAAACTCCACACAGGATCAGTAGCTCTACGTTTTTCACCTCCTTCCAATTCTCCTGGTGCATAGAGATATCGAACTAGAACGTCGAATGGTAGGCGCTCTTCTCTCAATCCAACAGTGCGTGAATATGTAGGAGTCTTCAGATCTACTTGTTGCGCCACTACAGAATTCGAAGGCTCTTTACCAGTCAACCGAGTCACCTCACTGTTCATGGCTTTGATAACCATTGGTAAACGAAGTACCCATTCTCTACTACGCTCATCTGATCCTTCCGAAGTAAGTACCATCTCTTGTGCATACTGATACCCAAACAATCTCTCGGCTAGAGTTCTATTTGCTCTTTCAACGAAACTTTGCGCTCTATGATTACCAGCCTCACCTCGTTGAACTTTCGTACCATGTAGTTCTAGCGTTTCAGACATACGTCCCATGAATTCTCTACCAGGATCTACTTGCAAGGTCTTTGGCCATTCTAGTGGACTACGTTTATAGATTCGTTCGAATGCCGCAGAAACTTCACCACTATCTTTAGATGCCAAAGGTTCGGCTTCTTTGTATCGAGAAGCTACGTCGATTACCACTAATGCATACTTATATAGTTTCCTTCCACGTCCAGGACGATCGTGTGGTAGAAATATCAAATCAGCTTGGTGGACTTCATTTGGTTTCGATACAGTCCAATGCGGTCGTGGAATGTGTTTTGGTGGTGGTAGATATATTTGCCACATAGATTGCTTTTCCAACCAACTCCTAGCCACGTCTTCTGATGCTTTCGCTGCTACCGATAGCTTACCAATTGCAGAGTGACCTTTCCAATAGCCCATAGGCCCATAGAAGATATTCGCAAGTTTAGAATCCATCATACATCTATACGTCCCAACCTTCAACAGATAAAAAAAAAAAAAGGAAGAATAAAGAAAGTCGTTGCGTGACCCTCTTCATTCTTCCTTTTTTTTTTTTAGTAGTAACCTAGTAGCAACCTAGTAGTAGCTTAGTAGTAGCTTAGTAGTAGCTAGTAGTAGCTTAGGGGTAGCTTAGTAGTAGCTAGTAGTAGCTTAGGGGTAGCTTAGGGGTAGCTTAGTAGTAGCTTAGGGGTAGCTTAGGGGTAGCTTAGTAGTAGCTTAGGGGTAGCTTAGGGGTAGCTAGTAGTAGCTTAGTAGTAGCTTAGGGGTAGCTTATGGGGTAGCTTAGGGGTAGCTTAGTAGTAGCTTAGGGGTAGCTTAGGGGTAGTAGTATCTATATCCATTTACTAATAGCGTATCCAACGCCTAGCATTCCACCACCAACGTAGAGCAACTCACCAGTCTTCTGATTGTTTGAGGGTTTGTAGTAGTCAGATAAGCGGGGTTCTTTCATCTCTTTGAGCTGTTTTAGCTCTTTACGTAACTTATCGGATCGCACTAAGGCTTCGTTGGTATCTCTTTGAGCGTTGTATGCGTCACGTTCAAGACCTTCCTGCTCTTGTGCATGGTCGTATCGTCTTTGACGTTCGATTCTATAGGCTTTCGTTTCGCTTGCTAGTTTTTCAATGGACCTATTGTGTCTCTCTCGTTCTGCATTCATATCACCCTTTCCAATCATTCTAGCTAGTATGCCACCACCAGTAAATGCCGTTGCATTCAATATAGCCCCGAGGATGGCCATTCCAATTGCTGCCGCCATTACGGTTTGGGCTTTTGTTTCTCAGGCTTTGGTTTCTCAAGTTCTTTCTCAAGATATTCCTTTGCGTATAAGCTACCAACTATCACGGCAGTCCACTTTGCGTAATTCACTAGGGAAGAAGAAGGATCGCTAAGCATAGATTCCTTGGTAGTCTTTTTTACGATCCACCCAATACCAGCAGCGAGTCCAACGATTTTGACTGCATCGGTTGCCGTCTTCGTCAATTCCTTCTCCATCTAGATATATACTACTATGGTCTCGAGTCTTTAAGTGTTACTCCATGTCTAGTGCCGTTGGCTTTGCCGGAGCTGCAGGTTGTATCGTGCTAATGGCGGCAACACGCTTATTGCCATCTACATACTTCTTGTACGCAAAGTACGTGCCAAACAATGTAGCGCCAGTACCAATGACTGCGAGGATAGTCAGGCTTTCGAACCGACCTTTCTCTACGTCAGTTTCTTTGGACGGTTCGTTTTCACGTTCTATCTCCATCTTTTGAGCTTCTTTTGCACGGGCAGTGACCTTCTCCCAAGCTAATTTTCCTGCTGCAACACGCTTTGGATTTTTTCCTTTCTTAGTTGGTACAGTCGTCGGAGGATTTGCAGTTATCTGATCCGTCTGTCCTTCCATCTTGATTCGATATAGTAGGTATATGTGGAGGTTCAACAGGTGTGACACTAAAGATTCTTTAATGATGAATATGCCTCAAGTACTACGGTTCTTTCTGGGGTATCCACTTCATATTCGTCGACTTCGTCATCCTCCTCTTTCCCTGGCGTATAGTGTGCAAGGATGTGACACATACCGCTAGCTGTCGCTACAAGTGGACCTGCTCTGGAAGACAATGACCCGGCCAGGCCAGATATCTCATTTCGGATTAATTGGTCTTCTTGTAGATCCTTCAGTAGACCTTCGTGAGAATCTATAGGTAACACGTATGCGATTACACGAACTACTAAGCTGAGTGCTCTATTTACTAAACACCCCGTTATTTGTTTTGCTAAGACGGACTGGTATCTAGTATGTAAGCGGTCTACGTCTTTGGCTGACAGTTTAGAAATGTCCCCTAGAGAGAAAGTCTTCCCTAGGTATTCCTTTGTCGTACCCGTTACGGCTAGAATCGAGAGAGCTTCCCGATCTTCCGTTACAGAGGAATGCGCATTCTCTATTTTTGGTGGGCCTGTTACATCCTCACCGAATATCTCGAGTGTTTCTTTATCCATGATAATATGTTATAGATGCTGGGAGCTCTAACACTACCTCGAAAGGATGACGTAGACAGAAGCACATGCGAGCAAACTTATGGGATCCAAGTATCAATCGTAACTCTTTGCATTCTTGCGAGCCTCCATAATCCTCAAATATCTTTTTGCCATCTACGACCGATGCTGTATGAAACGCTACTACGATAGCTACGTTCTCGCGGAAAGGTTTACATATGCTCGTTAGTTGTTGGGACAGCACCCAAACGGAAAGCCCTATGTGTCGTGCAGAAAAGGCTAAGTCCACTAGCTTTTCAGTTCGTTTCTTGACGTCCTTCGATGCGGCGCAATCATCGAGAATCAATAGAGTATTGGTACCTGACCAAAATGTTGCGCAAATACTCAAAGTAGCATCGATGGCATCTTGTGGTGGCGATATGACGAAGAAATGAGGATCTCGATTTGCGAATCCACGATAAGTTTTGTTGTGGGCATACGTAGGACAAATCAGTACTATGTAATCGAACTTACCACGAAATGATCCACGAAGTTGTTCTATGAGAAACGCAGTCTTCCCACAATTCGTTGGACCGACTATGAGTGCGTTGAACGGTACGTGCTCTACGAGAGAATCCATCAGTATAATATACTCTGCAGAGATCTGTTCAATATCGTGACCTGAGCATCCGCAAGGACATAGATGTGCATTTTCACATTTCCACTTCCCTTAGCAGTTCTATGTATGCGAATGTCGATGTCCTTTCCACTGCCGGTTTGTGCCAAGCCATCACCATGAACGGTGGAATCTTTTGCTGTGCGACAATCGATTAGAATAGAGAATCTATTTTCAAAGAACTTCTTTGGAGTCATAGAAGTATTGGGTGTACCAAACCAGCTTCTTGCAGCCTCCCAGAAATCTAGGGGAAGCATACCGCTTGGAAAGAGTCTGTTGGGAATCCCATTGACATCTACTTCTACCTTCAAGATATCTGGATTCGAGAATGCTTCACTATCTCGCGTGCCAATGGTAGGTGGCTCTATGAATAGTAGAAGTAGTCCAGCAAAGGATCGTCGTGGAACATTAACGTTTTGAGATATCAAAGTATCAGAGGTTTTAGCGATATCTACTGTTTTGAAGTGAACAGCGTAGTTGTATAGGAATGCAGTACCTATTTCATATTTGTGAAGTGCATTACTAGCCAGCGTTTCGTTCCTGATTGCTTCGTATTCTAGTTGGATGTTGGTAAGTTGGTACGTACCTATCTTCGTCGTATCCGATCCAATTACGACCTCGTTGGCAGCCGCTAGAGTCAACTCGAACGTAATGGTACTTTCTAAGGCATGTGGATATAGAACTCCATGTTGTGTCAGAATGTCAACATCTAATGGAATCCTATACTTTGAACCACATGCAGTTAGGAGCGCGTTGTCTGCAGCAGATGAAGTACTTGCGTCACCAGCTTTCGATCGTAGCTTATTCAAGTTCTCTGATTGAATGCCTTGTTGTACTCTAGACTCTCTCTCCTGCGTAGATAGGTATACATCGGAGTATGTTTGTAGGAGGTCTGGCCTGACAAGGTCTTCTACTGTTTCAGCTCCCATCCTACAGATTCTACGCATGACCAAACAGCGTCCAACGTTCGAAACGACTCTGTTATTCGCATGTCCACCAGATAGTACGATGTCGCCCAATAGCGCTAAGCTACCAGGTACTAGTACTACATCTTCTGCTAGCTTTGGAACTTCTACGTATAGAGTCTCACCTGGATTGGCAGATGATCGAGTGAAAGTCTTCCTATACAAGTCTCGCGGAGCCTTGAGTGCATGAGGCTCTCTTCGTACTTGTGTGGGATCCAATATTGATGAGATCATGTTGAATATAACTATATATGTAGATATGTTTAACATGGCCTCTGAGGGTAGGGCCGATGAAAGAACTGATGAAGGTGGAGACTACGATAAAGATGATACTATCAATGTGGATGAGGAGTGGGATGCAATATTTCCAGAAGAGTCAGGAGAAATGGTCCCAATGAAAACCAGACGCAACTACGGCAAAGAAGGTGCTAGACCAAAGAATCAGGAAACCTCGTTTTCTAGAGAAGATGATGAGTACTTCGACGAACTCTTCGACTCGGAAGGCTCGAACGTTTCTAGAAATGAAAAAATCCTGGAGAGGCTGGAGAAAGAGAAAATCCCAAAGTATACCGATCGAAGTGTAATCTTCAAACAGGGTTTATCGGAAAATGCAAGACAGGATATGTTCGAGACTGTCTGGGAAAAATACCACGATGTGGGAATTCGAGGCACGCTTGAGATTGCAACCATGTCTGATGGTAGAGTCTTTATCAAAGAGTATGGAAGTAAAGAAAAAGCTATTCCTTTGACCACCACGAAAGGTGAGTTATATAAGAAGATGGGAAAAGGTCTCAAAAGAGTCTTAGGACCTTCGAGGGAAGAAATGTTAAAAGAAGTCATAGTAGCTCAAAACCAATTGAGTGAGAGGGTCGAACAAAATGAAGGAATACTCAAAGACCCTGCGTCTACCGAAACTCAGAAAGAAAACGCTACTAATGAAATAAAGACCGATCAGGAGGAGCAAGCAGTCCTAGAACGAATAGAAGGAGCTATAATAGAACGGATGTCACTTAGGGATCGTATAAGAATCATCTTCAAGAAGTATGGAGTCAGTATAATTAGCTTGGTAGCTGTGGTAAGTACTGTGATCGGCGTAATAGTTTCCAATCTGACGAAGAAAGTTTCCGCGATAGTACCGGGCTTTGGAGATGCTGCCAAAGCAGCTGCTAAAACAACTGTCAAAGGTTTAAGAGCAATAGGCAAAAAGTTAGAGGAGATTCTACCTAAGATGATTGGACCAATTGTGAGTCTCATATTCAGTATGGCTGCTGACGTTGTTGGAGTCTTAGCAAACAACCTTTGGTTGTTAATCGTAGCAGCAGTGGTCTTCGTAGTGGAGCAATACAAACGCCGTTAACGAAACAACGTCCATACGATTCCAGCTGCAGCAATGGATGTCACTGCGAGATTAATCTCATGTTGTGAGACGACAGCCTTTACCTTTGCCTTTGCCTTTGCCTTTGGTACAGGAACTTGTTTCTTGTGCGTCTCGAGATGCGGCAACGATTTCTTATCTGATGATCCTTCCATAAGAAGAGGTTGGTGTCCTTTGACTTCTACATTGATGGCGTTAGTGCCTAGCACCATATCTTTCGTAGCTTTCGGGATTGGATTCTTATAACCATCTTTCTTACCAAGATAGTACTCTAGATCGCTTGGCAAAAGTCGCACATCTACAGCTATTGCTAAATCGAGCCTCTTATGCGTCCTCGTTATAGCAGTAAGATAGTTATTGTAGCTCACCACTAAATCGTTTTCGAGAATAGCATCTTCGACTAAGCTCTTAAACTTTTCTTTGACGTTATGGCTATGTATGATGGAGTCGTTCAGATCTGCTTGTGCACCAAGTATGCAATGTCCAAAAGCCTCGACAGATCTATTCAACCTACCCAATCCAACATCTGTCAAACCCTTTCCGATTGGTGGCGTAAACCAATTGTATTGTTTACCGTTGTTATTGCCAATGTACGCTAAAGAAAACTGATACGGAGTACGACTCTCCTCAGGAAACTTAAAGTCACCACCAGGCCACTTTGCAGAGAACGAAGTATTATGTGCATACTTCTCCGTATAGTTCACCATTTTTCCATGAGAGTTTACATAGACGTCTCCTAAGCCATTCCACCGAAAGTCTGGTGTTCGAGATATACCGAATTCGATGCACAATTTCTCAAGAGCTGATTTGTTATAGAGGTTATCCCTTTGCTTGAAATGAGATTCACCAGGTAAAGGAACTCCATGAGTACCACCAAGTTCACGTAGAATTCTTCGTATCGTGAAATATACGTGGAATCGTAGGAACCCTTGAACGACTGGTGGATACGTTTTGAAAGTGGGGTCAAACAACGACACTCCACATCCGGAAGTTGCACACCACGTTGCGAAATTCAATTGTTGAGGCCAGTAGTGGAAATCCGGACCAGCCAACCAATGCTGGGACTCCTTTTTTGTCGTATGCTTTACAACGATCTCCCTGAATATATTTGGAACGCCAGCTTTGAAATTCTGCTTTGGTGTGATATATATCAATAGATTAGTGAGATCAATATCTTGTGCCGATTCAGTAGAAGGAACTGCTGTAATGGGATATTTCACACTCATGTCTAGTATCAACGTAGATGGGAAACCCCCCACATCTAATGCCTTATCTAACCTGGTCTGTACATCTGTTGGAATGTGGAGATCGTCGACGAACCATTCCTCACTTCTGTCTTTGAAGGTAATCCTAGTTCTATAGGTCGACTCATCCTGTATATCATTGGCATTTGTCTCAGCATAGAATTTCGAGTAGTCGGCATGGGGATACTTCTTCCGAAAGGTAGCGAAAGCTTTTGCGTTGCGTGGTGCTACCTCCTTGTTGAACTCAGTGAGAACATCAGATTTTTGTTGTGCTGTGAGAGCGAATTTTTGTTGTTCCTTAGGCCACGGAATGAATCCTGAATGGTGGAGTCTATCCTCGAACTGATACTTCTTTGGTGGCATCGTGTTGAAGCTATACATACATATAGTTATACCTTCAACATATAAGATGGTTCTCTTATATATCACCACAACATTGGCCGACCATACTGTCTACTTCGACGACCCTATTCTTATACAGAACGTTTCACTACTCGAGATCACTTTCGAGAACAGTTGGTGGAACGTAGAAGAGCCCGGGAGCTTTCATTGGAAGGTCAATGGTGTGATGTTTCCACACGAAATTAAGGTGGGGAACTACGATATACCAACCCTCCAGACCCGCTTCAAACCCGCAATCGACGCTGGTATCATAAAATTCGGGAAACTCTTATCGACGGGGAGTTGGATCCTAGATGTCATGAAACCTATCATTCTTAGCAAAAATATCTGTAAACTGTTTATTGAAGAATGTAGGGGGGGCATAGATGTTATTAACAAGACTTTAACTATAGCGGTAGGCACTTTCAATATAAGTATCCTCTTTGAGATCGATACGGTATACGTCCACTGTGACGTAGTGGATTCCAGCTTCTCGCTCCTAGAGGGAAAACGCTCGAAAGTCTTGGCTAGCATAGATGTCCGAGGCGATAGATTTGTGAAAACGACGTATGCCTCACTACAACCTCTAGATGTCAAAGCTCTAGGTACGATACAAAGCAGCCTTCGTCTGACAATTCTCGATGAGAAAGGCAATCTGATAGACTTCCGTGGTCGACCTATACGATACGTGTTGAAGCTTGAGTAAGCTATACGTATAACGTACAATGGAAGGCGATTCGATTCAACCGTTTCCATCAGCACCTAGTATCTATCCACAGATTGCTAGTGACACTGGAAAGAACTTTAGACTGCAAACGATCCGAGACACGCTTTCGGACATAGAAGTTCAAGAAAGGCACTACGAAGGTGTGCGCAAGAAATATGCACGTTCTCAAGGAATAGTTCATGGCATCGCATTGGTAACTGGAGGTCTATCTGTGATCTTATCTGGATCTGGATTGGGCGCAGCGTTGACTGGGGTTGGAATAGTGATTGGTCTACCACTTGGAGTTATTGGTGGGCTATGTGGATTAATTTCAGCATCTACGACCCTTGGAGCTAAGAAGTTAGGAATGAAGGTTTCTAAGCATGAAAGGACAACTATGTTGGCAAAGGCGAAAATCAATACGATTCGTGATCTAGTATCGAAGGCACTACGTGATGAAAACATATCCGACTCTGAATACAGTCTCATCCTGAACGAAGCGAATAAGTATGAGATCATGAGATCTGAAATTCGTCGCAAGGCTTCCATAGGTGAAAAAAGCATTCGAGCCGAACTCAAGCAAGAAGTGCAAAAGGAAATGCGAGAAAAACTTGGAATGTAAGAATCAACGTTTCCTATGAAAGGAACGAACATGGCTCTCACTTTCACTTTGCCAAGTCCTACTGCTAGTTAGCCCATGCTTAGTGTAGATTGGTTCGAAGTGGGAATGGTAAGAAGACAACTTCTTGACAAAACGCTTGACTGAATTTCCAAATACGTCACATCGTTCGACGACCTCGTTAAGAGACATAGACGATCCTAAACGATGTAGCACCTCGTAACTTGCTCCAACAACTTTCGTCTTAATTACCGATCTGCCTACATTGTTTTCTATTGCCTTAGTCACAACCTCGTGGACTATTTGTTGAGCGTCTATAAGTACTCCTTGAGGATCGAGCTGTAGGAAAGTCGTTGCAATGTGAGGAACTATGCGCTCGGCATTCAAGTCTACATTGATCTCATCGTCGTCACACAGAGAACGTATAAAGACCTCTCCTCTATGGATGCCTTTGTTGCTTAGTTGCATGAAGCGAGCAACCTCACCTTTAGATCTGACGAATCCACATTGTATGCATGCATGGTAGAGTAGAGCAGCTAGAATATGTCTCTTAGCATCGCTACGCTTGGGATGAACTTTCATTACTTGGATAAATGCGTCGGCTACGATTCCTAAAGTGTTCGTAGGGAACGACAGGTCACAACTTTGTTTGTAAATAGTGTTGTACGCTCGTAGTTCTTGTAGGAGCATTCGTTGTTGCAGTTCCGTGTTATCGCTTTGCTTTGGTTTTGCTCGGTCTAGATCACTTTGATACTGAAATCCATCCGGACCTACTATACGCAGTCGAGTAGTAAAAACATCGATCTTAGTTTCTTCACATGGTTCAACCTCGGAAACAAGACCACATGTGGGACACACGAATTCCGTTCCTTGTATTTCCAAGGGGCAGAGACAATCAGAACATGTTTCACTTGTGTTAATATGTTCCACTCGTGGTTTGATATTCAGGCTTCTACAAATTCCAGGACCAAACAATCTGACTAGTTCGTCCATGATACAACTATAGATGTTTATACGTTTAATAGAAAAAAAAAAGACAAAAAGAATGAAGAGGGTCACAACGACTTTCTTCATTCTTTTTTTTTTTTTTCGTGGCTATTCCTAATCGTCCTTCTCACTCCTCAAGGCAGCCAACACCTTGTTGAGCGCATGGGTGAGAGACTCTCCGAGACCTTCCTCTGGTTCCGTGGGCAATTCTTCCTCTGCTTTAGCCTTTCTTGGATACGAGTCGTAGACGGGTCCCGGCTTGTTGGCAGTCCTAATCAACTCATTCCTGAGGTCTTCCTCTAGCATCTCGTCGAACTCCATAGCGTGTCTCACATCGGCAGCATTCTGCTCTTCCTCCGGTTCCACCACGTTTGGTTCTGCAAGTTCCTCCTTTCTTGGATCCTCTAGCGTCTTGCTGGACTTCTTAGCGCGTTTTACATAGACACCGGGACACTTCATCTTGATGGCGAGACGGTCGCATCTTGAGCAAAGCCCGTAACTAGTACGACATCCTTTACCGCACTTCGAGCATGGTATGAATGGGTCACAGCCTTTTGAGATCTGGAAGTTGTGCTGGGCACAGAACTTCGTTGTCTTCGAAATCCTCTTTGGGCATTTCATGTCCTTCCCTCTCATCAACCAATCACAAGTTACTACCTCAATCATTGTGGCGTCTACATTTGAGTTCTTCTTCGACATGTTCGATCTGTATGGTGTTAATGAGTACTAAGATAACAACGTAAGCTAGTATTGTGGAATAAAGAATATATACTAATACCATTCGGTGACGATATACAGTATAATAATCATTCCTTTAACATATACTTCAAGTTGGGATTTTAGTGTGTAACGATGTTGCGGCGATATAACTATATGTAATCATATCTCTAATAGGATTATCAAGTTGGATTTTGTGTACAAGAATGTCTAGTGACACTTTGAATGACCCTTAGTTACCCCTAGTAGTATAGCCGGTATTAAAATGATACAACTTTTTCTTGTGCAAGATAAACTTAAAAAGTTGTCTACTTATGGACGCCTTTTTTCTTGCACAAGGGGCGTCATGAAGTGGATTTCTGAATTCGCTTTATGACGCCCCTTGTGCAAGAAAACAAGGCGTCCATAAGTAGACAACTTTTTGAGTTTTCTTGTGCAAGAAAAAGTGGTATCATTTTAATACCGGCTATACTACTCCTTTACAGAAAGTCAATACGTTTAAGGTTATTGTGTTAGTTTGTTTCAATAAGGGGTGGACCATTAGAAATCCTGGGAGGGGGGGTGGGTAGTCCCCCAAAAAAATTCGTGCAAGGCTAAATGTCCCCCAAAAATATTCCTGCAAACACTAAGACACACAGAAAAAAAATATTGCAAAGGAATTGATGCATTGTTCAAAGAAAGAAGGCAGCAGGGCACTGGATTGATGCCCTGTGGATAGGGTCGAGCGGATTGTGCTCCTAAAAGTGGCATATTATGCCGCTAGCACTGCTCCAAATTTTGTCGAATTATGCCCAAATTATGCCAAAGTTCAACAATTATGCTCGAAGATTACACAATTATGCTCACAAAAAACGTTTTTCGAAGACGGCCGGCATTGTTGACGCCCCAGACATGTCCTAGACTTTTTAGTAGCAACGGACACAGAAACCAATCAGGCGTGACTGTTCCCACGTTCTGAACAAAAGACGGCTTTTTGGCTTTTTTCACGTTTAACGCACACTCGTTAAGTGAAATTCAGGTATTTGCTTTGGAAACATTTAGATTCTAAGCAAAATATACCAGCTAATAATTAGGAAAGGCACTATAAAAGCAGTAATAGCATTGCTTTTGGCTTTTAATGCTTCAAATTATGCTACAATCTGGTAATTATGCTCGAGCAGTGCTTCTTTGAAAAATTATGCTCGTTTGCTCCAATTATGCCAAAAATTATGCTAGCACAATCCGCTCAGGCCTACCTGTGGAGGTCCTCCCTCAACGCCACAAGGCTTTCTCTTATCACATTGCGTTTATGTTTCTGTGTAATAATTTTTAAGGGGTGAGAAATATGTTAGCCTGCGAAAACAGCCGCCTCTATTCAGGCCAAAGCAAAAATGCATACCCCGAGAGAGGCATCTAAAAGTGAAAAGCCTCTCAGAGTTTACACTTTTGCGGCTTTGGCCCGAATAGAGGCGGTTGTATCTACAGGCAGTAAACCGAGCTTTATGAAATTGTAAAAGTTGCAAACTGACGCATCACTTGAATATTTGTATCATGTTTTTATATTACATGTTGCGGTCTATTTTTTAGATAAGTTAGGAATTTTTATGAGTCATTATTTTCTATTTCATTCAGTTCTATTTTATATTTTGTGTACTTTTATTAGATTAGTTAGGTTTTTATAACTTTTTAAAATTTCAGATTGTTACTATTTTAATTATTGTAAAGCGTTTAGAAAAGTTTGGATAAGCGCTATATAAGTGTTATTATTATTATCACTAAACGCCCAAAGAAACTTGAAAACGCCCAAAGAAACTTGAATAGATACGTTATTCATTTTTTAAAGTCATTAGTTACCTTTCCACTAAACATTATTTATTAGTCCCAGTTCCTCTTACTTGCTGCTTCTTTTATTAAAAAAAAAAACTCAAACTTTAGATAGCTACTAGGGGCTAACTCGAAAACCTCACGGTTCCCTTAGCCTCTAGGCTCAAACAAATACTCTATTTTTCTTTGTCTTCTCCTTTAACCCTTTCACTACTGCGGAGGCATTTGGGCTCAATTGGTGAAATGCAGAGTGCTAACTCAACCTGACGGCCGGTTCAGGAGCGAAAGGGTTACTAACTTATAATGTATATAATATCATTCTTGTAATTTATAGTGTGAGCCAATAAAAGATTGTTGTTGTTGTCTAAAGCACAAACAATAGGTTTATATTGGTTTATAGTGCTAGGTTTATACTGCTAGGTCACGCCGTTGACAGATTATGAACATCCGGCTTGCCAATTCACCAATCAACGAGTTCTATGTCAGTATGGAATTTCTTCTCTGAAATCTTGGGGTATGCATTTTTGATTTGGCCTGAATGGAGGGGGATTGGAGGCGGTTGAAATATGTACTAATTAATTCGAGAATTCCTAGCCTACGTGTAGCTGTTACGTGTTGCCGTTACGGCTACACGTATAGGCTACCAATTTCATCCACAAACCCTATTGAAGTCAAATGCAAACAAAGGTTATTCCAAAATGCCAAATTTGCAAGAATATGCTAGGGAACAGTCTAATGCTGTGGTATAAGTTGCATATATACAGTATGGCTTAAATTTATTATCACTAGGTCTATGATATACTGTACATTTACACATTCATTTAATTTAAACTCGAGGTTAAACGTTTAATATGTGAATTATATTAGAATGGGTTATTTTCATACTTCAGTTTACGATAATCATAAAACTTAGACCTAATGAACATTTAAGCGTTGTACCTATAGAATGTGCACTGAAAAAAAAATCGTGCAGAGCTGTCGCCTTTAAAAAAAATTATTGCAGAGCTCACACTGCAAAAACAATATCGTGCACAAAAGTCCCCCCCCCCCTCCCAGGATTTCTAATGGTCCACCCCTAAGTAGTTTCTATACATCGTAAATTGATTTTCACTTCGAATCACATAAATATTGTATTATGTTTTGGACACGTGACTGCACGTGCCGGTAGGTCAGAAGTCCAGTTCCGGGAAAATCCCTGTGATATGTAAATCAGTTCTCAGGGTTGTGCACGAAGCACTGCGCCCACTTGTATCTCAACTATCGTGTGCCTCATATCAAAACTTTACGAAAGGTAAGAAACGTTATGCCTATTAGATAATTTGAGTTATATATATATACCAAGAGACCGTGATGGTCTCTTGGTTATACGTACGTCTTGAGTACAGAGAAAGGTGAACTCAATTAATTGCTGAATTACTCAATAATATGAACATTTATCCCTTATGAATTAGTAGCCTTTGAATAAAGAAACCTTTTGAAAAGATTTTGGACTGGCGAAAATAAAACATTGTCGTATAGTATGTGCGGTTAATTGTTTGCCATATACAGTCCACTGTGTTCTCGATCGGTAATGCTACTATTAGAACACAACAGAGCAAGAGCTTAGATTAAGTAATGTGTGGTCGGTGACCTCGGTTGTTTCTAAGAATAAATGACGTTTGGTTCATTGAATAGACCATTTCGAGGTCGCCATTAACACTACGATGTCAACTTCAATTAGCGACAGCACCGGAACTACTACAAAGAGTACCTCAAAATTAGTCAAAATACCAAATTTGATAGTTATATCTTCTATGTGAGCAAAGATACACAGATACATATATAAATTCTTTCTAAGAAGAATTGTGATTCTGTCTCCAGAGAAGCCATGTAATAAAAATATTATATTAGTTATGTAAAAATAATCCTATTTTAGAGTGCCTGGGATGAAAACTGCCATGGAAAACAGAAAGCAAATTGCAGCCATGTTTATAACAGTATAGCTACATATCAGCATCCGAACTGAACCCTGGTTAAGGTTCAGTTAGGATGTGACGCAGGCTATATACATGTAGCAACACAAGACCAGTGATAATATAGTGAACACGAATGGTTAATTCTGTCCTGCTCTGCTGACAAATCTTTATCAAACAAGTTTGATTTCACATGGTTTCGCATGGTTTTCAGGGAAGAATAGGCGAATCCTTGCTGAAGTCATTGTTTACATTTTTGCCTCATTAGCATCAATTAAACTTCAAGCTACAAACAAACAGAGTACATCATTTGAAAGAGAATTTTAAAGTTAGTAATCTCCAAAAATGTAAGATTGATATGTTAAATATTTACGGAGAAATTGAGTGACTTTTCAAAACTGTAAAATGGGCTGGGGGGGAAAAGTTGCTGACACCCATACATTATTTGTAAATGTTGCTATTTTTAAATATTTGTTCCTCAAAATAAATTTATTTTATCATTCTAAATTAAAATTTTCGGTGATTATCAAGTGTGTCAATCTCTTTCGATTTTTGGACTCTGTTTGTTTATATGTATGTTGCTTGAAGTTTGATGTATGCTAATAAGGAAAAAACGTAAACGAGGATTCGCCTATACAAGAGGCCAAGTAAAACCTCAACAACAAGTCTTTAAAATAACACATGCAATGTTCCTTTGAACTTCCTCCCAGTGATTTAGCATTCAGTTTTGCACTGTATCAGTAGCTTTGCATATTTACTAGCAGCTACTACACCAGGGGTCAACCCCCAGGTACCCTGGGGATTTGCACAAATACCCAATCAAACTCGAATCAAATCCCCTGGTATGGAACACAGCAATTAGTAAAAATTCATACAAGGTTCCCGATCTATGAACCAAAGTGAGCTTTTCTCCCTCACCGATGGGCAACAAACAATTAATTCTGACAGGTTTCCATGGATCCACCCCTGGGGGAAGTTGCTAATACATGCATTATTTACCCATCTATTTACAACAACAACAAAAGAATTTAAGGCAGCAGTCATGATTATGTATGTAATCTACTAGTAGATTTAGCCTGTATATTAATATATAAAATGTACATAGTGGCAACAAGGGAACTAGTACTACTACTACTAACAGAGGAGAATGTCAATGTATTTAGCATCATGCATTTGGTATTGCTACTTGGGGACAAACTCATTTACTCTATGTATACAACTATATCCACCACACTTGAGGGTGGTCACTACCAGAGATTTGGTTGCATTCTCAGTGTCGGCCTACAATTTAACATTCTGATCCAAGAAGACATGAAGGTCTAACCATTTGCAGATGTCAGCTAGCTAGAGCAAAGGCAGTACCAGTTCTCCCACTTATTTGAAGGTCCCACCAGGATTTGAACCCACTATCTCCTGCACAACAGACTGACACTTAACCACTGAGCTTACTGGAATGCAGTTTAAGCAAACTGGAGGCTACCATCTTTCTGTTATAGGCCCAAACTTAGTTAAGATAAAAGTAATCCAATTGTAATGAAATTATAAATACATATAGATGATCATGATGTAACTTTGAAATTTAGGATAAATTATTAGTTCTCAGATAAATTATAGACTGCATGAGTCCATTTCAGAAATAAACATGCGATTTCCACTCGGTTTTTGGATTATTGGAGTCATCTGTCTTCACACCAAATATTTAATTGCAGTTGTCGATCGGTAGTATCGTCGTGTACCGTTTAACCAACTGAGTCATAAAATTCCCTTTGTATATACCCCCGTTCGCTATGAATAATTTGAGACTCAGAAATTTTATACGAATTGACACTTAGAAATTCTAGAACGATATTATACGTTATCCTCAGTATAAAAAATATACCGCCTGAACCGGGATTCGAACTCGTGCCGGTTAAGAATCGATGCAATGGCTTAATACCCACCACCAACACAAACCATAACCATTAGACCACGAGTGAATTCGCTGATTGCAGTCGTTTTTTTACCAGATTTATATCAAATTCATTAGCATGTTCATAAAATATTCTATTATAGTATAATATATAATATAATAGCGGTACGACAATCCTCCGAGCGCGCGAGGTGTGATTCCCCACGGATCTCAACGGTACACGACGATACTACCTATAGATCTTCCCGCTTGTTTAGAAGTATTCCTGGATCCGTATTCCTATTTTACCGAAATAACTGATAAATTGGCCAATTTCTGGAGCCCATTTTCTAGTCTATTAGAAGCCATTTAAACTTTAAGAGGAAAGAATAAATATCAACACTGCAACCTGGTATTAAACATTTGTGTTTACTTACCTAATATGTCAGATACATAAATTTGGACGCGAACGCAATCTCATTCTCAGACTCCTTTGGTATATAAAAAACGTAAGAATATTCCAAGCAAACGGCTCGTAAAACTCCTGTCGGCCCTAGAAAAACTGAACATCTTGGTATTTCAGTCGAAGAAGCCTTTGGTTTCAGCAACTAGGTGATTTGCCATAACAAGGCATATTAAAGTCCTTTGTAGCCGCCATCTTGGATTTTTCAGTGTTTCGCGTGTTTATCCCGTGGGGAATCGATTCTGATTGGTTGACGGCGCGAAAGGTCGACACAGAAAAGAATAAAAATATAAAAAAGAATAAAAACAAGAGGCTGGGTACAGCCTTAACTCGGGCTGTATACACATCAGCGTCACCATTTTGATTTTCTACATTCTTTACATTCCAGACATTCCATTCTAAGGCGTGGTCACAGGGGAGGGGTGGTACTCCACTCCTATTATTTATTTGGAGTGGGGTAGGGTAGTTATTAGTCGCGGTGAATTTCTGCTCTCTGCTCCCCTAGTATATGTATGTAATTTCATATTTTTGTTTTTCATGATATGTACATTAGATATGTTTTTCTCGAATGTAAATTAAAGAAATTGACCTCTTACTGTAAACAATACTTATTCATGTAACACAGTCTACAATTTACAGTCTGCTGTTCTGTTGTACTGGAGGTTTCGAGTACTAAAATATGATTGTCTCAATGTTTATATTTATCCCATATCATAAGTTGTATCCTGTCCATCCTGCCGATAGAGCTGCCACTATATTTCACTACTGTTCTTTCTACAGTCATGTTAATTGTATTCGTGGTCAATTCGTGTGCCTCTGTGTAACTTTATCTGCTGTGTTCATAACTGAGCTTAATTACCTTCATTCACAAAACTTCACTAGTGTATATTACAGAGCTATAAAGGGAACTGTTCGAAGCCTTTCTCGAACCAAAACCTCGCTCGTGAGAGGATTCTCGTTTAACAGCCCTAACAAAAGTTAAGCATGCGCCAATAATCTCGTCACTCGTGGTCTAGCGGTTACTGTTTGGGTAGGATTGTGTCAGTCGTTCTATCAATCTCAGCTTCCTGGATTGGATTCCTACGTTGAGCGCAGTGTAAAAACAATTTTTCAAGTAGAGGCTCCCCAATTCCTTATAACAATTTATAAGTGCCGCATCGGGAGCTCGGGAAATATTCTAAGTCCCAAATTATTCATAGTTAACAAAGGAGGTTTTGTGACGCAGTCTGTGAGGTTGTTACACCGAGGTAAAGCCCCTATTTTAGAACTCTCCACTTACAACATCTAGGGTTGGCTAGCCGAAATATAGCACGTTTAAAACTATATACAAGTTGTTTCAGCTTTGCTATAGTCCTCAGGATAAAGTAAAAGCACTATACGCATTCTGTGGCTTCCGGTTGACCTCAGTTTTCGACATTACGCGGCGCCAGGGCGGCGCGGTGTTCAAGTATGTGCACTTGAACGACTTGAACAGTGTGAGCTGATTGGTTGGGGGCGAAATACCTCGACTTGTAAAATAAAAATTATAAACACTTGCGAGTTAAGACACGGACCTGCCCACAGGCAGCCCGAGTAATAAACACTTGCGAAACTTGATTCGGGCCCAGCCTACGCTGGCCCGAGTAATTAGCAGGGCACAGTTTGTAAATTGTTTGTAAATTGGCAGCGCACAGTTTGTAAATTATTTGTAATCAAGAGCCCATCTGGGCTTTCACTCGGGCCACATGAGATTGAAGATGAAATACACTTTCATTTGAAATCCTTTAAGTAATAACCGAAGGGAAGAATTATTAGCTGAATTTAGCAGTCTTTAGGAGTGGCCGGTAGCGCGGTGACATGCATTCTCTGCTCCCCTAGTATATATATTTCTTGTGTATGCAAATTAAAGACGTTGACCTCTACTTATTCATGTACCGCACGCTTACAATGTAGTCTTCTGTTCTCCAGGTTCAGAGTACTAATAGATGATGTTTATATTTGTCCCATATTATAAGTTGTATCCTGTCCACCTATGATGGAGCTATCATATGATATATTTCTCTACTGTTCATTCTACCCTGCGGCTCTTTATCGCAGCTCGCGTCCATATTGGTGTTTATTAACTGAAATGCCTGTTGGTTATATACCATCCTTTCCAAAACTGATCTGCTCGTTATATTACAGAACTATTGGAAGCCTTTAATTTCTCGAACCAAAACGTCGGCCGTGAGAGGATTCTTGTTTAAGTTGAATATTGCTTCGCTCATCATAAATTATTCTGTGCGAGTGTTTATTTCTCCGGGGTATTTCAGACAGCCAAAAACACGCTCAAAATTATTTTAGTGCATGTTGGCCTACAGATCACGGTGTTTGCGCTGGTATGTATTATGACCGAGAGTAAAATGAAATGTGGCATAAAACCTACGAAACGTACCTCAAACAAAACCCTTGCACCAAAAGCCCGGAAATTCCGCGGTATTCCGCGGAAAAAAAGGCCGGAAAATATTCCGTGCTTTCCCGGAGCCAATCTGGGCTTTCCGCACGAGTAAAATTCCGCGGAAAGCCCGGAAAAATCCGCGATATTCAGGGAAACCACGGAATTTAAGAAAACCTGGAAAATCCGGGGTTTTCCGCGAAAAAAGCCCGGAAAATATTCTGGGCTTTCCCGGCATCCATCCGGGCTTTCCGCGCGAGTAAAATTCCGCAGAAAGGCCGGAAAAATCTGGGATGTTCCGCTGGGAAAGCACGGAATATCAGGAAACCTGGAAATCCGCGGAAAGCCGGGAAAATCCCTAGCTATCCCGATAACTTTCCGTGCTTTCCCGGATTTCCGAATTCTAGGAAATCCACAATTTTCCAGGGTTTAAAAATCTCTAAGGAAATGTTATTTGCTTTCGCAGAGTTTCCCCCAGCTTTATTTGTAAGTAAAATTTAACCTTTTCTGCTGGAACGAGTAATAGGTACTTATATTGACTGTGTGGGAGGGCCTGACGGGAAACTATTTGGCTCGAGGTTATGACGTACGGACCGAGCGCACGTACAAAATGACCGAGAGTCAAATATTTTCCCCTCCGGCCCGACCTAACTCAGTCAATAGGTTTTTTATCATATGACCATATTATTTTGTAGATCAAACCGCAAAACAGCAAGAAAAAATTGGGCCGGACGGCTTTTTCCGGCCCGCTCACCCGATGCATGTCCGGCCCTCACCACGTGTCTTTTGTAAATGGTTTTGAAAGGAAAGCGCGCGTGGGGTAGGGTTGTCCACATTATGCTGGCATAATTTCGAGCATAATGTGGACAGACCTGCTGATGCATGCAAGTCTTTAAACTATCTTCCCCCTTGTCATCAAAAGTGCTCGCCATCTTGGGCCCATTTTTGCCAATGTTTGGGCCCAGCTGGGCGAATTATGCTAGGCCTTCTGGTTTGACAGTTGGTGACGTCACAAGCCATTACAAACTACAGGGATCCCATTAACCCACTCAGACAAAATACCAAGCCAGAAGGCCTAGGGACTAGGCTGGAAGACTACATTGAAAGCTCCATCACGATCCAGAATAACAAGAAATAATTACATTTAGTATATACCACACCAGTGAATATCACTTTTCGCGCACTCTGATTGGCTACTCAAACAGTGAATATGATTTCATATTCACCTCCGAGCAAAGCAGCGATCATCTCGCGCGAGCTTTTGTCCATTTGACAGAAAACAAAATAACTATTTGGTGCCGGCTATTCACCTGGGCCGGGTTGTTCAAAGCCCGATTAGTGCTAATCCAGGGTTAATTTCCATGACAACCAATAGGTTCTGTGCAGAGTTAATCCAGGATTAATACTAATCGGGCTTTGAACAACCCGGCCCTGGAGTGTGTTATATACTAAAACAATTATTCACCTCAGTGTTGTTGAATAATTGTTTAATATTCTGGAAACCGTCATAATTATGCAGGTAATGAATCCATCAATTAATTAGTTAATTTGTATTAATTAATTAATTAATCCAAATACAAAATTGAGCATAATTGAGCATAATAGTGAGAGTTTTTGAGCATAATAGTAAGATTTTTTTAGCATAAATAATTACCATAATAGTGAAAATTTCGAGCATAATGTGGACAACGCTAGCGCGGTGCCGCGTACGGGTCATATGATAAGTTGCTATTCTTCTTCCAATGAGCGGCAGAATTCGCATTTCTGTGATTGTAGGTTAATGATGAACAATTGCTAACGTGAGTACTCAATAAAGATTAGGCAACAGAGAGGGGAAAACACAAATTAAGAGTAGTATACGATCTTAGATAATCGATTCTCTTTGAATCTTTCACTGGGACAGTTGCACGTTTACCGCGGTAATGTTTGCATTCATGTAAACTCTCGCCAGTTTTGGGATGGTGGACTTGATCATTGAAGCCAGCTGACATGCCATTTGTGCTTTGTTATCAGGTTTGCATCAGGTTTGTTATCAGGTTTGTAATTGCACGCAGCAGCAATAAAATTATTGACCGAACAGTGCTTTAAATTTAACATGGTTTCACTAAATCTCTTATAGATGATATAATTTACAGTGTATAATAACTACTATATACGGTATATTTGCTATTGAGTGTAAAGCAAACCGGCCTTCTCCCCCCCCCCCCAAAAAAAAATATGGCTGCATGATGAGTTAAGAGAGGATTTTTCTAACTGTCGCGTATGTATTATTTGCAAAAAGCGCCAAAAACTAACCCGCAGACTAATTTGAATTCCATTTTTCGCTTTGGATTAATAACTACTATATACGGTATATTTGCTATTGACTGTGTAAAGCCAAACCGGCCTTCTCCCCCCCCCCCCCCCCCCCCCAAAAAATAATCTGGCTGCATAGATGAGTTATAAAGAGAGGATTTTTCTAACTGTCGCGTATGTGTTATTTGCAAAAAGCGCCAAAAACTAACCCGCAGACTAATTTGAATTCCATTTTTCGCTTTGGATTAACACTCTAATTACTATTTCATTAGTCACAAAAAATAATAAAAAATCTTGACTATGAACTGTTTTAGCGTGGCACGAAGTTAATTTCTTGCTTTTCTTTGTAAATAAACCGCCTCAAGTTTTGTTAGCTACATAGCCAGGTCTTGCACTTATCTGACGAGAGAAGTTTGTTTTAAATTTTCGCTTAGTTTGGATTTATTTAACACTCCAATTTAATTTTCAGTCCATTCAAAAAGCAACACAAATATTGTGAAATCTTTGCTAAAATCGATTTTTAGCTCGGCACAAAACTTCGTCTTTAGCCTGTTAGTTTTTGGCACACAATATATACGCGGTTTTGTTCAAATTACCTTCTCTTAACAAGGTTTCACTAAATCTCTTACAGATGATATAGTTTACAGTGTATATAATAACTACTATACGGTATATTTGCTATTGAGTGACAGACAGACAGACAGAAGAGGTTTATTGGCACTTTGCAGACATTAATGTTTACATCAGTGTTGAATCCAATAATAATATAAAATGACTAAATAGATGAATACTAAGTCTTGTTGTAGGGTAATATATATGACATTAATTTATTGTGGAAACAGGTGGTAAGTTACTTATAATGTGGGATCTAATTGTAAGGCAATCAGATATGTATTTGGCTGCTCTTCTTGCAATTTTGGTATCTGGCTTAAGTATAAGGGTTAAAATTTGGTCATCATTTGTTTTCTTTAGAGATCTTTTCAATGTATTTTGCAATGTAGTATGTGCATCTAATTGTAAAGTGCCGTTCATCCTCAACTTCGGCTTTACAAAGAGGACAAAGCCTCTCGTTGGGTGGTTTGTATGGGCGCTCATATCTGCCCCTCTCAATTTGTAGCTCATGATTACTTATTCTCAACGTCGTTAGCGCAATTCGATGCTTCACGTTCTTAATATTTAACAGATAATTTTCAAGTTCGTGTTTATATTTGAATGTTCGGTCATTGTCAGAAATTCATGCCACGCGTGCGCACTAGGCATTAAATTTCATCAATAAACAGAACCGGAGTTGCTCAGAATTTTACAGTAGTATGTATGGAAGTTTTTGTTTGGGATACATTGGGAGATGGTATTATAGCGAAGCTCATATGTTCCGATCTTAGCAATTTCTAAATCATATTGCCTTCCGTAAAATTGTATTCTTTCAAGTTATAACGAATAATTATGGCTTCGAAAAGAATCTGAAATGAGTTAACTGACCTCCATGTTATGACCTCCATGTTGACAGCAATCTCCTTCCTTTCAGCCGTTATGATGGTTGCTCTGATCAACTTTACAAGATAAAACTCGGGTGGTTATTGTTTTGTCCCGATTCAGCCGAGTAGTTTAAAAGACGTTATAGTGCCCAGATAGATCCAAATATAACTTCACATTATCCTCGAGCTGCGAATTGCGAACAAATATGAGTAATTTTAAGGTTTTTCGACGGCCACAGCAGGGAAGAATGCCGTAAACACGTAAATCCTTTGCACATCTCTTGCCTATCTCTTCGAAACGCTTTGTCCGTCATTTCTCTCTCGGTTTGCCTGTACAAGCCTGGGAACTGGTATATTCTTAACTGTTCTTTCATTGGCTCTATTATAACTTTCATATATAAGAGCTTGTCTGATAGGGCTAAAAAAATAACGCGGCATTGAAATAAAATATGCAAAACTAAATCGTGACTGTATTCCCTGTAAACGTACTCGGTTACACTGTTTACCTCCCGCTTGGCTATTAGCCGCTCTACTTATAATAATCCGACATAGCTAGAACTTTCCAACCACGCAGTTCATAAACACTAGAAGCCTTTCGAATTCGACCGCTTTCGCAATTCGCTTCGAGCAGAGTGTTTGGCCTGGAATAATGGCTGAGCGAGCCTGAGAACAAGTAATTTATGATGGGCAGGCAGATTTGCATAATTTTATACCCCGCCCACAATGGCATGAATTTCTGACCATGAAAATCTTAATTTGTTACCTTGGTTGTTTTTTCGGTTATTATCGTCGAATAGCTCACTATGCCAATTTTGGATTTGAATATCTACTAGTCTTTGTTTTAAATTATTAATAATTATGTTTGGGTGTTCGATTTCTTCCTGGAAAAACCAGACTTCACCGAAACCTAGTCGAAACAGATGTTTTTTTACTCTTTGGCACCACATTGTGGGCTTCCCTACTGATCTGTCTCGATTCAGCTACAGCGTCTTGCGCTAATTCAGTGATATTTTGATTTTGTTTTTTTAGCCAGTATTTTAGGCTTCTTAGGGTGGAGTCCATGCTTATTGGTAATTTACCTAATTCGGCCCGACAAGCATTATTAGTGGCGGTCCTGCTTACACGTACACCCAGTAACCATTTACAGAATTTTAACTGTACACTTTCTATTGGGTCATTGTTTGGTACTTTATCCATACCCCATATTTCAATTCCGTAAAGAAGTATGGGTTTGATTAGACTATCGAATAATTTGAGCGTAAGTTTAACATCAGTCCTAAAATGACAACCCATTGTTTTCCGTAATTTGTAAAGTGCTTTTAATGCGACTTTTTTCAGCTCGATCTTTGCCGTAGTAAAGTTACCATAAGTACTGAAACAGAGGCCTAGATATTTAAATACTCGCATATTTTCTATTGGTTGGTTAGAATAAGTGAAAGCATAATTGTTCATTCTTCTACCTGAGTTGTTGAAAATCATTGCTTTCGTTTTTTCGATATTTACCTCTAATTCGGAGTTGATGGTATATTCTTTAAGCCTACAAAGTAGCTGCTGTAACCCTTTAGCAGACCTGGAAAGTATAACTAAATCGTCCGCGTATGCCAGACAGCTAATTGTCTTATTTTTTAGCTCCACAAAATCTGCCCCTTTTGTTTGATCAAGGAACTCAGGAAGGTCGCTTAAAAATATATTGAAGAGGGTGGGGCTTAGCATGCAGCCTTGTTTTATTCCTATTTCACATGGAAATTCTTCAGTAATTGTATTTCCGACTTTAACCGTGGCAGAGTCGTTTGAGTATATCGATCGTAATATTGAATAGAATTTACCCGTTATTCCAATTTTCCTAACTTTCTCAAAGAGTTTCTCTCTTGGTATGCTATCAAACGCTTTCCTGAAATCTACGAAGCATCCAAAGAGGAGGTTGTTTTTCTTACATGGTTTAGCTTTGACGTATTTTTCAATCAAAGTTGGCAGTATGAACATACTGTCGACCGTACTATGGTGTAAAGGTATGAGTGTAAAGCAAACCGGCCTTCTCCCACCCCCCCCCCCCCCCCCACAAAAAATAAGTGGCTGCATGATGAGTGATAAGAGAGGATTTTTCTAACTGTCGCGTATGTATTATTTGCAAAAAGCGCCAAAAACTAACCCGCAGTCTAATTTGAATTCTAATTTGGATTAACACTCAACACAAATAACATAAACTCTTGACTATGCGGAACTGTTTTAGCGTGGCACAAAGTTAGTTTCTTGCTTTTCTTTGTAAATAAACCGCCTCAAGTTTGGTCAGCTATTTACTTAGTCAGGTCTTGCACTTATCCGATGAGAGAAGTTTGTTTTAAATTTTCGCTTAGTTTGGATTTAATTTTCAGTCCATTCAAAAAGCAACACAAATATTGTGAAATCTTTGCTAAAATCGATTTTAGCTCGGCACAAAACTTCGTCTTTAGCCTGTTAGTTTTTGGCACACAATATATACGCGGTTTTGTTCAAATTATCTTCTCTTAAAAACACTGTCGCCGAGAAATGAGTGACAGGCAAAATGATAATTGACAAATTGTACACTTACCGTGGTTAATGTAGTACTGATCTTTGGAACCCTGAAGGACCGCTGGAGAATTATAAGCTCGCTGTTTGTTAGGATTCCACAGACAAAACACTCGGAGAACGTCCATCTTTCTTTATCTTTCTCCAAGTGAACTAACTGCATTACCGATACTGGAAGTAAATGCGCGCTCGCGCTAAAAAACACGCGTTTGTTTTCCCGCCTATGAAACATGCACCAATCAGAGTACGATTATAGTCAGTTTGATACAGAGTTTCACAGCTGCACGAGCACGAGAAGGGCATCCGCTGCCCACGAAACGCATCTCCCTCCAAATCAATATGGCGGCAACGTGTTGTAAACGTGAAGGACAACAGTTCGTTTCTGGAAGAAGATTTATATACGAAAATATCTTCAATGTTTTTCTTGGTACCACTTGAAGAAAGCTTTTATATTGGGCACCTAAATGCTTGTCAAGAAAAACGCCTTTGGTGGTGATAGAGCCTTTGGAGGGTAAGTACGCCATTCAGGCCTTTTTTCTTCCATGACTGAGTGAATCGGCTGAGTCTTTAATAATAATCTATTATTAAAAAACTTTACCCGTGTTTCGTATATCTTTAGATCAATCAAACAATTACTGGGAAAGTCTAGAATGTTTGCCAGCTTTTCAAATGCAATGGATTTTCGCACTAAATAATTTAGTTCACAGATTTCTTTCGTTTTTCCGTGAAACTGAAAATGCAGGGAGAAAATACGGAGAACTAGGTTTGGTGCATGTGTCTTCTCATATATTAAATCAGACATTTACATGTAACTGGGAAAGTCTGATTTTCACCCCAGAATCGGCATGATATTTTCCGTACTTTTCGGGAATTTTTTCCCGTGCTTTGTCCGTGCTTTTGGCTTCCCTGATGAATCAGACATTACCGGGAAAGTCTGGATTTTTTACCGAGCTTTCTTGGCTTTCCAGACTTGCCCGGATTTTTTTTTGCAGGCTTTCTGTGAAAGGCATGAAAAAAACGGGATTTCCGGGCTTTCAGTCCGCGCAAGTCTAATGCAAAAATCACGGTGAATAGTCCGGAAAGCCCGGTAAATCCGGACTTTTCCGGACTTTCCGGGCTTTTTACCGGGCTTTTGGTGCAAGGGGAATACCGTCCGGTGGCAAAATCTATCAGCGCCACTAGGTCAACAAATCGACAAAGAAATGCAGATATAAACACGCAATGATTTCAACCTCACCATACCTTAATTCATGACCTGACAAGACACTGTTCAGTTTCACTTTCATTCTCAGCTTTGCTCTTGAGTTTGAGTTGGGCTTTGTTAAAGACTTCTTATTCAGTTGTATGGTATTATACAGTATATTTGAGTATACCAATTGCAATCCACAGAGATTCAAATAACAAAGCCGTGGCGAAAGAGAAGCTTAAACGAGAAATATTTTGTCCTCCTAGAAAAACACAACATCTTGCCCTTTCTATCGAAGAAGCCTTGGTTTCAGCAGAAAGGAAAACGCTAAATTCCAATTCGATATGTGTGGATCTTTGAGTTCTTCAGGTCCGGCGTCGTGTCGTATATAAAATCACACGCCATCTGGGTAAAAAACGCGGTCCTTCGGCTCCGACAAGAGCGCCAGTTGCAATATCCTGAGCCTGTTGGAAGGCTTTCGCACGAGTGAAGTTAACTAAAACATTAAACTGCTTACATTTGAGAGATGGGACTCCAAATTTGAGAGAGATTTGCTCGCGGATCCACCATTTTGATTTACTGTATTAAATTATGTAAATACATTAACCTGGCGAGTGTTACGTGACCAGCACAGTGCGATCTGATTGGTGTGAATTTGACCTTTAACGCATGCGCAGAAAGCTTGCTACACGGAATAAAGATTTAAAAAATTACCGCTTGCATTTGCTGCCACAGGCAGCCCGAGTAATTAGCAGGGCACAGTTTGTAAATTGTTTGTAAACAAGAGGCTGTACCAGCCTTTACTCGGGCCATATGGAATTTCAACAAGGAATAGTTGGTACAACTTTGCAGGTTCGATTAAAAAAAGTATTTTACACTTGCAATATGTTTAGCCTGGCTTTGAGAGAAGAATAAATTACTTTAGATTCTTTTTACAAGAGTTACATATATAAATTATTTTGAAGAAGAATTGTGATTCTTTGTCTCCAGAGAAGCCATATAATAAGAATATTATATTAGTCATGTAAAAATAATCCTATTTTACACGGTGCCTGTGATGAGAACTTCCATGGAAAGCAGAAAGCAAATTGCAGCCATGTTTGTAACATTAACAGTAGCTACATGTGTTTGAGAAAATATACATGTGGCAACACAAGACCAGTGATAAATAGTGAACACGAATGATTAATTGAATGCAGTTTATACACATCTGAATAGCTGTAGCTACATTTGTAGCTATAGGGTTGATTGTGTTCTACACTAACTCCAACTATTGCTTTACACTGTATACCACACTGCAAAATGTGCTACGAATGCTCAAATGAATGATAACCACATGAAACACACATGCACATATAGCCACATAAGCATCGCCTCCGATGATTTAATGTTACACAAAGATAATTACAGTTTTATACCCAGATACATCCCCTTTTATTATTAACATATAAGTCAATATACATTCAAAATTAGTTAAAAACAAGCATTTTTGATCAGGACTATTTACACTGTCCACATCATTGCAGCAATCTTTCAGCCTTTTGTGTTACCACAGGAAGCCCAGTCCTTTCTCTTATAAAAATATGTTGAACGCACTTTGATAATCTATGATTACTTCTAGTTTAACTCCTTCGAAGCACTTTTCGATCATGCCAGAGTGTGAGTTCTGCAAACATGTATGCTTGTCTTCTATAATTTTCTAGGTATTGAAAACAAATTTTCTAGCCAGTATTTCAGAAAACAATTTTATAGGGACATTTTTTTCAAATCCGAAAGTTTTAGGCTAACTTACTCTCCCGAACAGCTTTTTAACCGAAAACTTTGTTGGGTGCCCTTGGTTTGTGCTACAGGAGCAGGATAATTGATTCACTACTCATGCTTGTGATAATTTACATGATTGCTATCACATGGGTGTACTAGATGGCAAACAAATCTTAATTCATATATTTAAAGGCACTTGTATGAGATCGATAGTGTTGTTAACAAAACCTGTTTTGTAAATGCTATGTTCCACCTTCCAATTCTCAACCCCCAATGGTGGTCACAGTCCCTTACGGGAGCTTCTAATTACAAAGTTTTACTGATGATTAAATCGGGATTTTATGAGGGTTGTCGCTGAAGGGACTGGTCAGAAATTAGCAGGGGGGAGGGGCTTGAGATGGAGGGTAAAATTGTTTTGAATCCCCCAAAATGGAGGGTCATAAATCATGGGGAACTGAAAAAGGGATGGTTATAGGGGAGAAACGGTCAAAATATTTCATACTCATTGTCGAGGGAGGGTTATATATTTTTTAGACTTTTTGATTTCATTCTCGACCCCCCCCTCCTGCATCTCCCCTGCTAATTTTTGACTAGTCCCTAATGTTTAATAAAATATTTTGTGCGTTGATTTCATGCATGTACACCACTTGGAAAATACCTATTTAAAGAGGGTAATACTATTAAACTAGTATACACAGAGAAATGTGTGGCCCTCCTACCCTGCGAGCAGAGGGTTTCTGCTCTCTTTGCCTTTCCTCCGAGTAGCACTGAACCTCTCGAGACCTGTATTCTGATTGCACCCATAATACTATACTTCTATGGTTTTTGTACTGCACTTTCTAAAGGTTAGGGTGTTTTCTATTGTTGGGTAGGCCAATACTATCGCTCGTTTTGAGAAGTTCCACCCGACCTCTTTCCTGCCGCCGAGAGAAACCTCTGCCCACGAAACGATTACATGCGCCACGGTATCTCGATTTCCATTGTCCGAGAAAAACGAGACGGTACACCTTGTTGATTTCAGATTGTCCATTTCCTATTGTTAACAGCAAGAGTCAAGGCGAAGTAGAGAAATAAACTAAATTTCCTTCTTCGGGGATATAAATCAAAGCAAATTAAGGTAGATTTATTGAACGGTAATTTCAAGGTCTTCTGTGCAGTTCAGCAAAATAATAAGAAGGCAAAGCCGGAGTTTCAAGCCCGTTCGATCGTATCAATCGTCGGCGCGGCAAACATAAAACTGCGTGACGACATAAATATAAACGGCTTCCACTCGTTTTTTCTATCACTGAGATGTAGAACAACAGGAATCGGGTCATTTACTGCTATATTTGATGCCATTACTTTTAACAGAAACGAATATTAAATAACAACAATGCAAACTGGTAAGTTTTGTTGTTTTACTTACATTTCGGTACAAATATTTCACAACGTCAGGCCACATGCGATCAGGAGCGCCACCTATAATCCCTAATCCTTTCGTAAAATGTGAGAAATTTCCATCCAAAGTCCTTCTAGAAAAACTCAACATCTTACCACTGAAATCCATCGAAGAAACACTCTTGACTCGTGTGTGTTCGTCGGCTCCGACAAGGGCACCAGTTGCAATATCCTGAGCCTGTTGGAAGGCTTTCCCACGAATGAATTTAAATATTTCCCACGAATGAAGTTAAATAAAACATTACAGCGGTTTTAGTAATCATGCGGACTTTTGAACCTGAACGACCAATGGCAAGTTGGGGTTTTGCCGTCCGTCAATCAAACCCCCGAAGACACCCGAATATCTTCCGAGTCACGCCTCCCCAAGAACGTGTTTGCCCGTCCCCTCTTGTACTGGTAGCAATGGCAGACATGGAGTCGGATTCGCAGTCGTTTCCCCAAGATTTGGAAGAAATAAGACAAGTAGAACTACCAAATATCGACGAAACGCAGATAGTAGATGGTTTCGATGAAGAGGTAAGTAGATAAAATAACCGTCAGAAGTTCACAAAGAGCGGCGAAGGTCCCTCACGCTCACGGCTGTTTGCAACTTATTGCATGTTGCAACTAGCTGGCGGGAGTGTGTTCATGCTCTCCAGAAGCCTACGGTGATTCCAATCACATCTTTTTTTTCCGCAATTCAGAGAGAAGTGTCGTTATTCACGCAAGTGAAAAACGGTAAAGTGTACGGGGCAGAATCAACGCCATTCTTGTTACCTGGACGGTGGACCTTCAAAACACTCAGTAGTTGTGTGGCGGACTACGTGAACCGGAATAATACAGGAAAAGAGCTCATCATCAATCAGCTTTACTATAAGCGTGTCCATGCCAAAGGTGTTGTAAAGCTGAATAGTGACTGCGATATCTCGGCACTTCTACAAGAATACCCAATGCGTCAACCATCGGGAAAACGAAAGAGGTCCACTTGCATGTACTTAGCGGTTGATTTAGAAGAACGCCAGGAGCCTAGCCAAGGTAAAGAACAGACCAGGCTTAGCCAGTAGTTTGGGAAGTGTGACAGAGCTGATATTTTATTTACTTTCCTTGCTTAGTTCCTCAGTTCCCCTTATATGGGAACGTATGCAGCATCAATTCAAACTATTACGAAACAGTCAGATTGCCATTTTTTTTAATTGTTTACCGTAATCTTATATTCATGAACCCAAGCCTAACTTTAGTTGAGAAATTCTAGAAAGTATGGTTCATATATATGCATTTTTTTACCAAAAAAGAATAGTAGATTTTTTTGACCTGGGCATGACCGGGTATATATATTTACCTCGTATTCACCCCATTTTGCATCCCTGTTACAGGAAAATGTGTTGTGCATTTTCCCTAGACTGCCCTGGGGGAAGGGATCATATATGGGGGCCTGCATTTGGAACGACAACATTTCCCCAGGGGCAAGGAAATTTTATCACTTTCACTGACCCCAAATTCCAAGTCCCTGGTGTACATTGACTGGTGCATCCTAATTTGAAAACATGTAAAAAAAAAAAAAAAAAAATCAAGTGAATGAATAAGGCAACAGGAAGGGATTTGACAGATCTATACTCAAGGCTGTTGTCATGTTATTGCCTGGGTAGGTGTACCACCCATTAGGTAGCTACTGTGGGGCTTTCCACCAATGTGTGTATTAGACAAAGGCAGAATTAAAACTGATTTTTTTTTTTTTTGTATTTCAGCTAATCCATCCACTCCAAGAAGATCACCTCGATTGAATAAAAATGGATTTGACATCTTCCTCCACAAATTTATAAATGGGAAAGTAGATTCAACTGCACAAGTGTTACATGGCTTAAACAAGAATACAGACCTCAATACTTTAATAAACCTGATAAGTAGGCAAAATGCGTCACAGCAAACACACATTTACATGCCAGCCAATGGTATGTATTGGCTCAGGAAAGGCCCAAAACAGCCAGTCTTGATGAAAAATGATGTGGATTTTGAGGTTGGTAAAAAGGAATACAGTGGCAGCAACTCTATGAGATTTGCTTGCACAGCAGTGGATGTGGATACATCTCCTCCAGGTATATCAAGACAGGCATTAATTCCTTTAAATATTCATTTTGGTGTCTTGAAAACAAAAACATATAATTTTTAAAGGAAATATTATATTTCAATTATCTTACTAAGTTAATGGGCCGGTGAAACCTACATGTCTGACGTCATATTCCTGCCAAAGCCATTAATTTGTAAATTATATTAAAAAAAATGGCTTCACAAGTACTGTTTAGATATGCAATATGACAATGCTTGGCTTAAAATTCTCAAAGTAGTTTGAAGTTGGCCGATTTTGAGGCATTTCCCCCCACCTTGTTAGGTCTTACAAGTACGATTATTTGTAAAACAAGCAGCAGTGTTTTTCGTGTGATATACACAAGGGCGCAGCAAGAGTTTCTATATCACATGATAAAACAGGAAATGAAAGTTTTTTAAATTACTTCTGAAACAGGTAAATGAGGTCTAAATTTGGACAGTTATATAATGCCCTCCATGGTCATGATTTCCATTGTTTGTCTGATTAATTATTCTTGAGTTTTAGAACACTCAATAAAAATTATTTTAATATTCATGTTAACAGCTATGCAGGGCTTGACATCAAAAAGGAAAAGGAAGCTTGATATGAGTCAGTCAAGTGAAAATGATGTGTGGAATGAGCTACACGTACAACTAGTGAGAGACTTAGAGAAGAAGGGAGTGTTATGGAGATATGGTGTCAAGCATCTTAAATTATGGACTGACTTGATGTTAACTGGTCAAGTAGCCGGAGTTGGAGAAGAACCAGAATGGGAGCAGCATCTGGATAAAATAATCACCCCTCCAAAAAGCAAAAGAAGCTCTTCATCCACTAGCACGTCAACATCACCTTTGATGTGCAGCACAGACATTCGACAACCCTCTGGCATTATGGAGATGTTTTTCATGCAAAATCAACAAAGAATGGATGCAGAGAGCCGCAGAGCTGAACTTTTCCAGACCACACTAATGGCAATGATGTCATCCAATATTGCAATGATGCAGAATCAGGTATATTTTTACAGTAGGTACGTTGAAGCAAACAGCTTTAAGTTTTGAAGAATGAAATGCAAACAGTGATCTAAAAACAAACTTTATGCTTGCCATCTAGTGACTACTTTAGCTACTCATGATAATTTGGGGGCAACTGTGTATTGCCCCCTCATTCCTGGCAGGCTCTATTAATTATTCACAGGTAGCAGACATCAAAAGGCAAACATGGCAGTAATAAAGCTACAATCTTTTGCATGTTCTCGCCTCCCTCAAAGTCCATGTGTGAAAGTTCCAATATTTGAACTAGTAATGGTTACCATAACTGATTGCAGCCTTTACTAATTAATTATTATGACAAGTCCAGAAATTTGTGGAAGGGAGGCGGGGTCATAAACTTTTCCATTTGTACTAAGGGGGGTTGTATGTTTTTCCATTTGTCTGGGAGGGGGGACGTATATTTTAATATGGGTTTTCTCATTTGTTGCCAGCCCCCTCCTGTTTTCATAATTAATGGTAACTCTAGTAGTAAATACAAATTTTTGGTCGTCTCTGACAACTGGACGGCCACTAATTTTGGACCTTGATTGGATTAGTTTTGTTCTTTATTTACTGACATACCATTTTATTTCTGTAATTATAATCACTGATTGCTTTCAACAGTGATCAGGCACCCAATAAGGGGACACTGTCAAGAATGAAAAGGCTTAAAAATATGAGAAGTGGAAGAAATTAATTATTTATGGCTGAGGTACAAATGTAGAAGTTATTTATGTTTTTGTTTTTTTTGCTTTTTATTTGAAGAACATTCCAGATGCCAAGTTATCCCACTCCTTAAATAGCCCATCATCTTGTGAGACCTCTCTTCACTCTTCACCATCATCACTGTTAGGTGTGGCTGGGCCATCATCCTGTAGATACAAGACATCAGCTTTAGTGCCAGAACAAGAGATACTGAAAGGAAAGGATCTCAGGAGTTTTTCTTTAGAAGAGTGTTGTAACTTTCTCACTTCTTTAGGGCTTGGGCATCTAACACATGTATTTGAAACAAATCAAATGGATGGACCTTTGCTTTTTGCTCTAACACATCCACAGTTAGGGGCTGTTATGCTTGATAGCATGGGATTAAGCTCATCTGATCAGTACTTGTTAGTCAGTGGTATTAAAGATTACGTCAAGATGTAATTAACCTTACACTCCTATATAAGCTTGCCAAGTAACTGTTAGTTAAGTTCATGTTCCAAGAAATATGTTGTATACATGTAATGCAGGCTAAATTTCATATTGTTGATGCAAAGGACCTTTGCTTTTTGCTCTAACACATCCACAGTTACAGGAAGTATCTAGGGGCTGTAATGCTTGGAAGCATAGGATTAATCTTGTTTATCAGTACTTGTTAGTCAGTGGTATAGTGATGGCACTTATAACCCATGAAACAATCTCTAACTATTAAAATCTAATAGTTAAATAGACACAAAAGAAAACCACAGAATTGCAGGGGAGTAGAGCAGTTTTCAAAAGAGTGTTGTAAAACCAAACGCAAATGACATACAGTCAGCCAAATACAGAAACAAGTAAACACAAAGAAGCCATTCGAGAGTTGAAGTTGTCTGTGAATGGTTTTAGCCTGAACCAATCACGCGTCAAAGCAAAACCAAGACCAAACTAAGATTGATTTTACTCTGCAATCTGATTGGTTGATAAATAACACACCATTTTCTTGACCAATGGGAAAGCAAAGTAAACGCAAAACCAAATAACTTTCGACACTAATTTGAAAACTACTCTAATACAATCATGTAGTTGCTATTACACTAAACTCTATTTCACAGGTTAAGTGCCATCACTCTATTGTAAGCAACTGACTGTTAGTCGTTAGTATGTGTTGTGTTTTTCAAAATTTCATATTAATTTTTTTTATGGATAATAATATCATTAATGATCCCCAGGATCAAACAACCCAAGTGGACACTTGTACAGTTGGCTGCCCATTGTTAGGAACAACCCCGGAACACAAAATATTAACATTTAGTGATTCTTGTCCAAGTACACACCATAAAGACCTGTGTATAAGCTGTACTTTTTTTACCAACAATTTTCATTCAAAATCGGGGATGTGGCTTATCTATGGAACACCTATAAAGGATACCCAATATTAACACATATTTACATTATTATTATAAACCTATATGAAGCTTTTATAATTATGCAACGGTGCGTATATTACAATCTGGTTCAAATGGCATCCGATCGCGTGATATAGCAATTTTTGCATAATCATTGAAAATATAATGCAATTTGAAAGAAATAAAGAACACTCTCATAAGACCTATTAGTAATATGTTAGAATTTCGTGAATATTTAAACATGATTAAGCTTATTTACCTTCCAAAACATGCTAGATGCACGCTGTCATGAGCGCTGCAAATCAAACAACCAGGCATTCTTTGCAATTTTACACATGAGATTGGCACTAGTTAGCATGTTCTATGAAATTTGCTCATTTTGTTTGCAATTAAGTTTATGTATTTATCACAATATGAAGAAGTTTGACATCAAGTACAAGCGTTTATGAACTTGGACAAAATATTTTCTATTTATTTTTTTTGTATTTAAAAAAAGTTTTCCCTAAATTAGAGCTTCAAAACTTGGGGTGTGGCTTATGCACGGGTCTTCGCGGTAGCCTGTTTGTTTCAAAAGGAGTTATTTGTTTAAAAAAAGTTAAGTAAAATGTTATATGAAGGGATAAGAGATTTCTTTCTGAGTGATACATGTAGAGTAGGATATGTATTGTAATTTGTAATTACAATTTCACTTTGTCGAAACATAGCAAATCATGCTGCACAGTGATTTCCTTACCATTTACATGTAGCCACAGGATGCAAAGTACTGAGAACAGTTATGAGGTGATATCTAAGGGTGTACAAGAACAGAATAATAGTGTTTATGAGTTTATCTATTTAATGTCATTCTGTATTTCTTTCTTAGGGACAGATCATTAATTGTTTGCAAGAGTTGAAAACACTAAATAAATTGTTTGCAGGCATGATAAGTCCAACTAAATGTTGTTTTGACTTGAAAGATTTTCCACCCCCTGTTAAAAAAGGTCTCTCCAGGGGATTTATGGGATTAAATGAATGTAGTTGTACATTATCTCATTTACTCCTTATCCATCATCTACTTGTTTATCAATGCACCAAGAAATAACAAATTTAAATATTAAATCCAGGAGGGATAGAAAACTAACTAAAACAAAATCCAATAAATAATTATTCTGAAAGGCAGGATCATTAGAAGGCAATAAATGTTTTTTTCTCTTAATAAACTAGTTTGTTTTGTCGCTACTCATTTTTTACCATGTCAAAATTATCACTCAAGTCATAAAAATAAAATTAATGTTGGATCTTTTATTTAGAGTGCAAACAAATTAAACCCCTGAAATTGCACTAACTGTTTTGTGCTTGATAAACAAAATAAACAATAATTGAAAGAACTAAAATTAATTTATTGCTATTTTGCAGGGTTTTTGTTTGCACTCTAAAACATTTATTGGAGATATCTGGCCTGAAGTTTCCAAGTGAAGGATGCGTGCAGCTTTGCTATGGGCTAACTAGGATTTTTTTTTGTGACTTTATTTTTGTGATTTTGCTCTTTGTTGGTACAAATTTAAAACTCCCCAGTCTTACCATACACACTGGAATTCCTATAGACATTATAACTGAATTTCAAATTGTAAAATGTAAAAAAATCTAGCTAATCTATATTTGATTATGCTACTAGTCTAGACAGCTGCTAGCCCCATGGCTAGTGGCTCTCAAGTTTTACTGGCCCAGAATATTTTTTTACTGGTCACTAATGAACCACTTCTAAGGTTGAGCTCCACTGCTGCACTGAAGGTGATATTACTTGGTGAAAGCTTACATGCTTGTTTTGCAATAAAATGATTACATACATCACCACTGGATCACCTCCAGTTGGTAAATAACTGATTACCAGATGCAACAAATAATAAAATATTATTAAAATACCTGATCAAGGGCCATTTCAAAGCACCTTTGGGGATTCATTTCACACACATCTTGATGCCTTTTTAACCAAGTTTTCCCCTCTCCAAAACTCAGTTCAATCGGATTCATATCAGGGGAGTAGGGTCTGATTACAAAACAAAACTTAGTATCAAACAAAACATACTATCACTATAAAATAACATGGCAAAGAGAATGTGCAAACAATATTTTTTCATCAAAATGCATTTATGGCTGTAAAATAGGACCCCTAAAGGGGATGGCCGAGCACCCCATCATTTCAATATGCGAGTCTCCCCAGGTCCTGCTTACTCCTGTCACTCTTAATGAAATACCATGTCTTGTTTTATAATGCATGCATGGCATTTGAATACTACTACTAATGCTACTTTGGTACATTATAGCCAAGATATAAATTAATCCTGAGAGCAAACTGGCACCAGGAAATTAGACTTCGTAATTTAACTTGCAAAAAGTGTGATTAATTTTAACAGGATTGCAACACCTCACCACTTACAGTAACTTATTTATAATTAATAGGTTCACAGCATGGTTAAAATATCGAAAGCTGTATTGATCCAGCTGTGAGCTATCAACATACATGTATTACTGGGATGTGTAAAGTTGTAACATCTACATGTATATATTTTCAACAAAGACCTACAAGAACAATATTATGACATCCACCCCAGGAGTAAGCTGTTCGAGACAGATGGTGCAGGACAATCACAGAATTAAAAAGGAACTTTAAGAGGCTGACACTTACGGTAGAAATATAGTCATTCCTCCTTTCTCTCTGATAAGTTGGAACACTCTGTCTGAGTAGTGGATGGCACAATTGTCCAGTATGACCACTGAACATCTTTCATTTTGTGCATAGGATCCAACATGTGGAATAACAAACTGCTCCATGGCAAACTCAAATTGGGCTTTATTGAAGGCTCCTACAATGGCATGAGAGGCTTTGACTCCATCCATTGCAATTGCAGCCAGTATGCTATACCTTGTACCCCTTGTGAAGTTGCCCTTTTGTGAAACCCTTGTTCCCTTCAGACTGTGGGCATACTTTCTCTAATAATTAAGAAAAAGAGAAATACTAGCAGTTCAAAAATATAACTGGGGGGCTCGGCCATCCCACTTAGGGTGGGAACTGTCAGAACGGGTGCCAATATAGGAGGTATTGCCAAAAAGCTATTAAGAAGCAAAGCTTGGTGTCCCATCTTAGGGTATCCCTCTGTAAGGTGATTATTACATACCGGTACAAAGGTAATAATAAAGCAATTATTGTTTTCAAGACTTTATTATTTGTGGTCATTTTTTTGGACCATGGCCAAGCACCCCTGTCAGTTCCCCCCAATCACATGAAGCCCAAGTTCAATGAAAGTATCAATCATTGGTAAAATATTTCATGAAACATCAATTCTTGCTCGGCCCCCAGCGCAGGGGGATAAATAGGTGTCAACCAAAAGCGAGGGAGTTTTGATTTTCTCAAAATAATAAAAAAAATAGGTAATCGAGACCGACCGTAATTTTCCTTTTTTCTTCAGAAATAAATAAATATGTAGTCCCTTTATAGTAACACAAGAGAAATGTACAGAAAGCACTATGTTCATCATTTCGCTTAGCTCCTTCGTCGTTTGAGTTGGTTTTGTTAACACGCTATGTCAGTGCCAGACTGTTCTCTCCCTTTTCTTTTTTACCGACCGACCGACCATTTTCAGAAAAGCTCAGCAATGAGAAACAGAAAATTGGAATGGTTGTACACGTATGCAGTGTGCCATCCGAGCTCGGACATGCGGGCGGCCTATATTTGAACCGCCGTATTACAACTCGTGTGTTTGCATGTTGATGTAAATAAACTCCACAGCATGCTACTGATCAGTAGTTTGTCTGTATTTGTTATTACCTGGAAAGTCCTGTCATTCTTACTTGATTCGTCTATAAACAACAACTGATGCGTGTGGAATTGCGATATGAAGCGCCGAAACTCGGCTCGTATCCTTTCATCCCGTTCCTTTGCTATAACCTGGAGCTAAGGCACAAATGACAGTATGTACATAAACCCAACTAAGATAACAACTGCGAAACTCTAGCAACCAACCTTTTTGATAGAAAGACCAATTTTCCATAAGTACTGGCTAAACGTAGGGATTGAATACACTCGCCCTGTCTCGAACTCGACCCAGTCACGTAACTCATCTAGGTATAGCTCTGGACGCCGTTGCAACAACTTACGAATCAGTAGGATATCTCTGCCTGTCGTAACATGAAAACAGGGATTTTATTTGCATATTTACATGTAATAGCAACTGCATAAGCAAACTGTAAAGCGAAAGTTACCATCTATAATGCGGGGCCTTCCTCTTCGTAGTCCAGTGTTGTCATCGACTCCTTTGGTCTCTCGGTATAGTTTCAGAACTTTATGTACATACGATCTTCCAACACATAGTATATTGGCGATATCTTCCATTGAAATGTGATGAATCACATGCAAAAATACTACCCTCCAGCGAAGTGATGTTCCGTACGAACGAACCATTTTGAAAGATGCGGGAGAACTTTCAAAACATGGCGCCTTTCACGCTCGTCGACGTTCGGGATTTAGTCGGCACGTGCTCGTAGGTTTTGATTGACGGACGGCAAAACCCAACTTGTCATTAGTCGTGGTGTTCGAATTCCGCATGATTACGAAAATCGCTGTAAGCTGTTTATATTTGAGAGAAGTGAGAGCGGACAACCTCGTACCATCTTAAAATCAGGCTACCGAATCCCGGGTTTCCGCGATCTTGTTTTAACTGTGTTAAGTTCTGTAAATAAATTAAGTATCCCGAGCGATATCGAATCTGATTGGTTCATCCTGTCACGTGTTGAGTCAACGCGTGCAGTGTGATTGGTTGACCGCGCGAAAGCTCGACACAGAAAATAATAAAAATAATAAAAATAATAAAAACAAGAGGCTGTACCAGCCTTTACTGGGGCCATATGGAATTTCAACAAGGAATAGTTGGTATTTTTTGCAGGTTAGATTAAAAAAGTATTTTACGCTTGCAATTTTTTTTAGCCTTTGGGAGAATAATAAATTATTTTGAATTCTTTTTACAAGAGTTACATATATAAATTATTTTTAAGAAGAATTGTGATTCTGTCTCCAGGGAAGCCATATAATAAACATATTATATTAGTCATGTAAATATAACTCTATTTTAGAGTGCCTGGGATGATAACTGCCATGGAAAACAGAAAACAAATTGCAGCCATGTTTATAACAGTAGCTACATATGTTTGAGACAATATACATGTACATTGTAGCAACACAAGACCAGTGATAATATAGTGAACACGAATGGTTAATTCTGTCCTGCTCTGCTAAGACTTACGACTCTTTATCAAACAAGTTTGATTTCACATGGTTTCGCATGGTTTTCAGGGAAGAATAGGCGAATCCTTGCTGACGTCATTGTTTACATTTTTGCCTGATTAGCATAAATTAAACTTCAAGCTACAAACAGAGTACATCAGTTGAAAGAGAATATTAAACTTAGTAATCACCGAAAATGTAAGATTGATATGTTAAATATTTAAGGAGAAATTGACTTTTCAAAACTGTAAAATGGGGGCAAAAGTTGCCAACAGCCATGCATTCTTTGTAAATTTTGCTATTTTTAAATACTTATCACTGACTTGTTCCTCAAAATAAATTTATTTTATCATTCTAAAATTTTCGGTGATTATCAAGTGTGTCAATCTCTTTCGATTTATGGACTCTGTTTGTTTATATGTACGTTGCTTGAAGTTTGATGTATGCTAATAAGGAAAAAATGTAAACAAGGATTCACCAATACAAGAGGCCAAGTAAGATCAACAACAAGTCTTTAAAATAACACATGCAATGTTCCTTTGAACTTCCTCCCAGTGATTTAGCATTCAGTTTTGCATTGTATCAGTAGCTCTGCCTATTTACTTGCAGCTACTACACCAGGGGTCAACCCCGAGGTACCCTGGGGATTTGCAAAAATACCTAATCAAACTCGTTGTATCAAATCCCCTGATATGGGACACAGCAATTAGTAAAAATTCATACAAGGTTCCTGATCTATGAACCAAAGTGAGCTTTTTCCCCTCACCGATGGGCAACAAACAATTAATTCTGACAGGTTCCCATGGATCCACCCCTGGGGGAAGCTGCTAAAACATGCATTATTTACCCATCCATTTACAACAACAACAAAAGAATTTAAGGCAGCAGTCATGATTATATGGATTTACACTGTATAACAAGGGAACTAGTACTACTACTACTAACAGAGGAGAATGTCAATGTATTTAGCATCATGGTATTGTCTGGGGACAAACTCATTTACTCTATGTATACAACTATATCCACTACACTTGAGGGTGGTCACTACCAGAGATTTGGTTGCATTCTCACTGTTGGTCTACAATTTAACATTCTGATCCAAGAAGACATGAAGGTCTAACCATTTGCAGATGTCAGAGCAAAGGCAGTACCAGTTCTCCCACTTATTTGAAGGTCTCACCAGGATTTGAACCCACTACCTCCTGCACAACAGACTGACACTTAACCACTGAGCTTACTGGAATGCAGTTTAAGCAAACTGGAGGCTACCATCTTTCTGTTATAGGCCCAAACTTAGTTCAGATAAAATTAATCCAATTGTAATGAAATTAACATATAGATGATTTAGAATAAAGTATTAGTTCTCGAATAAATTATCGACTGCATGAGTCCATTTCAGAAATAAACATGCGATTTCCACTCGGTTTTTGGATTATTGGAGTCATCTGTCTTCACGCCAAATAATTAATTGCAGTTGTAGGTCTTCCCGCTTGTTTATATTAGTGGATCCGTATTCCTATTTTACGAAAAGAACTGATAAATTGGGCCAATTACTGGAGCCCATTTTCTAGTCTATTAGAAGCCACTTAAACTTTAAGAGGAAATAATAAATATCAACACTGCAACCTGGTATTAAACATTTGTGTTTACTTACCTAATATGTCAGATACATAAATTTGGACGCGGACGATCTCATTCTCAGACTCCTTTCGTATATAAAAACGTGAGAATTGTCCATGCAAACGGCCCGTAAAACTCCTGTCGGCCCTAGAAAAACTGAACATCTTGGTATTTCTGTCCAAGAAGCCTTTTGTTTCAGCAAAATTGGCCCCAAAACAAGGTGATTTGCCATAACAAGGCATAAGTCCTTTGTAGCCGCCATCTTGGATTTTTCAGAGAGAAACCTGTTCCGCGTGTTTATCCCGTGGGGAATCGATTCTGATTGGTTGACGGGCCCGGAAGTCCACACAGAAAATAATAAAAATAAGAATTATAAACACTTGCGAAACTTGACTCGGGCCCAGCCTACGCTGGCCCGAGTAATTAGCAGTGCACAGTTTGTAAATTGTTTGTAAATTAGCAGCGCAGTTTGTAAATTGTTTGTAAATTAGCAGCGCACAGTAAATTGTTTGTAAATTAGCAGGGCACAGTTTGTAAATTGTTTGTAAATTAGCAGGGCACAGTGTGTAAATTGTTTGTAAATTAGCAGGGCACAGTTTGTAAATTGTTTGTAAATTAGCAGGGCACAGTTTGTAAATTGTTTGTAAATTAGCAGCGCAGTTTGTAAATTGTTTGTAAATTAGCAGCGCACAGTAAATTGTTTGTAAATTAGCAGGGCACAGTTTGTAAATTGTTTGTAAATTAGCAGCGCAGTTTGTAAATTGTTTGTAAATTAGCAGCGCACAGTAAATTGTTTGTAAATTAGCAGTGCACAGTTTGTAAATTGTTTGTAAATTAGCAGCGCAGTTTGTAAATTGTTTGTAAATTAGCAGCGCACAGTTTGTAAATTGTTTGTAAATTAGCAGCGCACAGTAAATTGTTTGTAAATTAGCACGGCACAGTTTGTAAATTGTTTGTAAATTAGCAGCGCAGTTTGTAAATTGTTTGTAAATTAGCAGCGCAGTTTGTAAATTGTTTGTAAATTAGCAGCGCACTGTAAATTGTTTGTAAATTAGCAGTGCACAGTTTGTAAATTGTTTGTAAATTAGCAGCGCAGTTTGTAAATTGTTTGTAAATTAGCAGCGCACAGTTCGTTGTTTGTAAATTAGCAGGGCACAGTTTGTAAATTGTTTGTAAATTAGCAGGGCACAGTTTGTAAATTGTTTGTAAATTAGCAGCGCATGCAGTTTGTAAATTGTTTGTAAATTAGCAGCGCACAGTAAATTGTTTGTAAATTAGCAGGGCACAGTTTGTAAATTGTTTGTAAATTAGCAGCGCAGTTTGTAAATTGTTTGTAAATTAGCAGCGCACAGTAAATTGTTTGTAAATTAGCAGTGCACAGTTTGTAAATTGTTTGTAAATTAGCAGCGCAGTTTGTAAATTGTTTGTAAATTAGCAGCGCACAGTAAATTGTTTGTAAATTAGCAGCGCACAGTTTGTAAATTGTTTGTAAATTAGCAGCGCACAGTAAATTGTTTGTAAATTAGCAGTGCACAGTTTGTAAATTGTTTGTAAATTAGCAGCGCAGTTTGTAAATTGTTTGTAAATTAGCAGCGCACAGTAAATTGTTTGTAAATTAGCAGGGCACAGTTTGTAAATTGTTTGTAAATTAGCAGGGCACAGTTTGTAAATTGTTTGTAAATTAGCAGCGCACAGTTTGTAAATTGTTTGTAAATTAGCAGTGCACAGTTTGTAAATTGTTTGTAAATTAGCAGCGCAGTTTGTAAATTGTTTGTAAATTAGCAGCGCACAGTAAATTGTTTGTAAATTAGCAGGGCACAGTTTGTAAATTGTTTGTAAATTAGCAGGGCACAGTTTGTAAATTGTTTGTAAATTAGCAGCGCACAGTAAATTGTTTGTAAATTAGCAGTGCACAGTTTGTAAATTGTTTGTAAATTAGCAGCGCAGTTTGTAAATTGTTTGTAAATTAGCAGCGCACAGTAAATTGTTTGTAAATTAGCAGGGCACAGTTTGTAAATTGTTTGTAAATTAGCAGCGCAGTTTGTAAATTGTTTGTAAATTAGCAGCGCACAGTAAATTGTTTGTAAATTAGCAGGGCACAGTTTGTAAATTGTTTGTAAATTAGCAGGGCACAGTTTGTAAATTGTTTGTAAATTAGCAGCGCACAGTAAATTGTTTGTAAATTAGCAGTGCACAGTTTGTAAATTGTTTGTAAATTAGCAGCGCAGTTTGTAAATTGTTTGTAAATTAGCAGCGCACAGTAAATTGTTTGTAAATTAGCAGGGCACAGTTTGTAAATTGTTTGTAAATTAGCAGCGCAGTTTGTAAATTGTTTGTAAATTAGCAGCGCACAGTAAATTGTTTGTAAATTAGCAGGGCACAGTTTGTAAATTGTTTGTAAATTAGCAGGGCACAGTTTGTAAATTGTTTGTAAATTAGCAGCGCATGCAGTTTGTAAATTGTTTGTAAATTAGCAGCGCAGTTTGTAAATTGTTTGTAAATTAACAGGGCACAATTATTTATAAATTGTTTGTAATTAGCAGGGCATAATTTGTAAAATGTTTGTAAATAATGAGTATATATCATATTAAATTGATGGGGGTGAAAATGTAAACATGGAGCCGGATTGATAAAACTTCCCAGAACAAAAATAGAAAAAGAAAGACGTAAACTCTTATTTTAAATACATGTATATTAATTTATTTCTCTGAACTGGTTTTTGTACTAGCATTTGTACAAGTTTACATAATTTCAAAGGTTCCTAATAAACATTAAAGTACGTACTTTGTCAGTGAACTCTCTCTAACTCCGGCAGACACCTGTGGGACCTATTTTGATGTCCGGCTTATAGAGTTCAAAATACAGAAATTAAGTGAGAATTGGTTTTTTAGGGAACAATTTTGCTGTCCACCTTAGAGTATCCGCTTAGAGGGAGTTGACTGTATATGGCAGTCAGCTTGACACTAAGGTGCTTGACTGGCCAAAAGCCAGTGGTACGTTGTGTTTGGTTAGTAGATTGCTTTCATGCTATGATTTTGTTGGCCAGTATAGGAATAACAGCACATCAGAACATTTTGTAGGGAACTTCTAGAATTTACATTATATTATTTCAGTTTGGATTGTCAGGCCTAAAATTTGGCCAGTAAGGATTACTACATCACTACAGGCCCTTGAATTATATAGCTACTTAAGGGTTGCTGTGGGACTTTAAAAAAACACCCAGTGAATAAACCTACATGTAATTGGCACAGTAGCAGATGAAGTGCTCTTATATTTACATCCCTAAATGTAATATATTGTAAAAGCCCAGGGACTTAATCAAGTTTAGGCCTTGAAGAGGGGGATATTAGAGGGGGGCTTATTTAATAATAAAAAAAAAGAAAAAACTGAAGCAATTACAAAGCTCTTAAATTATATGAATGTTCTTCTGTATTACACCCGTAAATGTTCAGTACTGCTCACATGAAACTGCACATGGGGAATGTTATGTTAAAGAATAAAATACAGTTCCTAAGGCCACATTAATTAAATTTCATGTCTTAATTGTTTTTAAAGGGTATCTCGTCTGAAAAACGATGTTTTCTGTCAAATGATTGTTATGCATGCCTAAGTCTGTTTCTGTGTTTGTCTCCTGTATATTGTACACTAGATTGTCATTTATGCACATATTTTCCTGTCGATAAAACTCATTCAAATTTCCTGCGTGCTGCCATCTTGGATATCATGACATCACAACAAAATAGCTATTGTTTTCTGACAATAGAGGCAACACAATGATGTCATAAAATCCAAGATGGCAGCACGCAGGAAATTTAAATGAGTTTTATCGACGAGAAAATCGGTGCATAAATGACATCTAGTGTAAAATTTACTGGAGACAAACACAGAAACAGACTTAGGCATGCATAACAATCATTTGACAGAAAACATCGTTTTTCAGATGAGATTCCCTTTAAGATTGGTTAGGAGGGGGAGGGGGGCTAAATTAAAATAAAATTTCAAAATTATAGTGTTAATATACAGAACTTTAATCCAGGGTAGTCAGTGTTTCATTCAATTTAATAAAGAGATGCAGGGCTCAGAAAAGCTGAAATGGCCTTTTACCAGGTTGTCATGATATACATGTACCATAAAATCCTGGTTATAAGCTCTTCTGGTATGATTAAACCCCTGGCTATAGACCTATCCCACGTGGCAGCCATCTTTCAATAAACCTTTTGTTAATGCTTACCCAGCCTCGTTTACCAACATGTTTGAGACCGAGGCTGGATAAGCATTCACAATAGGTTTATTCCAAGATGGCCACCGCGTGGGATAGGTCTAGACTGGTAACATGAAATCTAATCAAAGACCTCTACCACAAAACATGGCAGAATTAAAATAATTGCAAACTAACTTGCTGTTATAAATTATTTAATATTCATTTGGCATTAGATTTCATAGCCTCATTAAAAGTGCACTGGCCCACTAAAACTGAATCCACACAATTTCTAGCTCATGCACTTGATCTGATTGGCATTCGATAGACCTCTTCTTGTTCAAGCGCTTGCGAGTCATCAAGTGACATAAAGTTCTGTGCCTATGATGGAAGACAGTTAGATGTTATAATTTATTGAATACGAGGGTGAATGTACATTGTAGCAAGAGTTATTTTCCAAAATTGTATAGTGTTCTATTTCTACACGTACACTGTTCGAAAATATTGTAATGTACATAGTGATGTGAAATATCCCAAAAAATTAAATTTCACATGCACGAAATGCAATAATATTTCACGATGTCCATGAATTTACAGACGAAAACTCAAAGAACTTAAAATATTGACTGAGGCAGCCCAAGCTCATGTTACGAAAATATAACTGATAAGGGTTAATTTGTACATGTCAAAATCGGCATGATTAGGCATGTCTAAATAATTAAAATAAACACCATTTCTTTACTTATAGTCTGAATTTGAAGAAATTTTGGTGAGTTGGTAACAAAATGAAACTACATATTTTAGGTGTTTTATGTTGCTGACGCTGTGGTGACGTCATAAGTGATTCCTCCGTTTTTGGTTAAATGCCCCCTTTGGTTAAATGACTGCTTTGCTGAGGGTCCAGAACGACATTTTAAGAGCCATATTATAGACCAACATCGATCGGTGGCCATGGTGTTACTGGACCTTTCATCGGCTTTTGACACCGTTGATCATGAAATTCTGCTTGGGCGTCTGACTGCCTGCTTTGGAATAATAGGGCGTGCTCTAGCGTGGATTCGTTCATACCTGCTTGGTCGTAAGCAGTATGTGTGTATCCGAGGAGAAAAGTCAACACCTATTCATCTGCTATATGGGGTGCCTTATGGGTCGGTCCTAGGACCGTTACTTTATCTTATGTACACTTCTCCTTTGGGTGACCTCATTAGAAGCCATAATATGATGTGCCATTTTTACGCAGACGACACTCAAATTTACCTCTCGTTTGACTCTCAAGCACCGGAATCTTTAGTTGCAGCCAAGATCGAAGCTTGTATCAATGATATTACCACCTGGATGTCTTTGAATAATTTAAAACCAAGAGACCATCACATAAGAGAACTGATCTCCGTACCCTATGATAGTCTGCGCCAATCTATGTTTGGCTCAGTGGACGTCACGATGCTATTTTAAGATTCGGTTCCAGCTCCTCACGGATTTTCATCGCTCCATCTCATGAATTCAACCTTGATTTCAACAAAGAAAGAGAGGCGATGGATGCGAAGCTTCAAAACTCTGAATTATGGCTCTAAATTATGTGTTGCTCCATGAACTTACTACCCAGACTGGTATGGGACGGAGCTGACCTGATCTGACTTGAAGACTCGATAACATGAACTTTGAATGCTACGGAGTGTAATTTGAAAACCCGTTAAAAATATTGCCGTTTGGATTTGACTGAGAACTGTAGGCTGTATTAAGCCAGACCCGTAAGAAATTCGGATGTGACCTGGAAGCCGTGAAAAGAAACTAGAGTGACCTGAATTTCGTGAAACTATCAAAGGAAATGAAGCCGTATTCCATTCAGTTTGTAGCCGGATCGGCGAGCATGGAAAATCTTCCAAAATTTAGAATAAATTAACAATCCCGTATCATTGTTATTGAAACTTCGCTTACCTTATAAATACTCGTTCCCTGTAGTTCATATTCATGTATAGCTATATAACATACCTAGGGAACTGACCGGATTATTTGCTCTATTTCATCAGGCTAATAATTGTAGAAACGTTCAGTTGATAGCAAGCAAGCACGCATCGACTTTTGACCACAATTTTGCGAAATTATAAATCCAGTTAATCTGAAACACTGACTGACCGATCGAGACTGAGTTTGGAATTATCGTAAACAGACGCTTACAATTCGCTAAAGAAATTAGAAATAGAACCTATAATATCGTAAATAATCGGACATGCTTTTGCAACACCGTAATCAATATGAATCTGTAGAGTAACTGCCGTGAAAGTAGAAAATTATGAATGCTTTGATTTACTGATAAAAACACTGAATGCATTCTTCTGCTCTTGCCGCCCGCCGGGCCATTCGGACACGTGACACCCACAACCAATCGGATAGAATGGTAAAAATAGTCCAACTAATTTATGCAAGCTAAAAATAAATCGGCGCAGACTATCATGTGGAGAGAGGCTAGTATGGGGGATCGGTTCTCTTAGGTGATGGTCTCTTGTTTAAAACTGAACACTGATAAAACTGAACTACTAATAATAGGATCTCAGTTTCGACCTAAAATCCAACTTCCGCCTCTTAATATAAGCAATGATCTTATTATTTCTTCTAAGTCTGCTCGCAATATCGGCGTAGTATTTAATTGATGATTCTTTGAATTTGGAATCCCAAGTGGCTTCTATTTGCAAGGCTTCATTCTTTCACATACGTAACATTGCACGTATTAGGAACTACTTATCTGCTGAGAATATCAAGACGCTAGTGCATGCATTTATTACTTGTAAGCTTGATCACTGTAATTCTCTCCTTTATGGCCTTCCGCAAACTATTGTTCAGAAACTTCAATTAGTTCAAAACTGTGCTGCCCGATTAATCATGCGTAAGAGAAAATTCGATCATGTAACTCATATATTCATAGAACTTCATTGGCTTCCTATAACTCAACGCATTATGTTTAAGATTGTGCTACTTACTTTTAAGGCACTCAACGCGCTTGCACCGATTTATCTTAGCAACTTGTTAGAAAATTATGTGCCCACCAGACACCTACGTTCCAAAAGCAAATTTCTTCTAAAAATTCCCAGTAGTAAAACAACAAAAACATATGGCGACGGAGCTTTCTCTTTGGCAGCGCCCAGGTTGTGGAACACTTTACCAGATCACATCAAACTCTCACCATCATTGAACATTTTTAAATCTCGTCTTAAGACATTTTTTGTTTCAACAGGCCTATGATATTTAGTTTTCGAACATGTTTAGTCTAAATCATGTTTAACTTAGTTGCTTGTTTTTTATAATATTTAGTCTCTTGTCATATTTAACTTATTATTTACATGTAGTTTGTAATTCTTTGTGAAGCGCCTTTGAATTTTAGAAAAGTGCGCTATATAAATTTAGATTATTATTATTATTATTAATAATAATAATAATAAACGTTACAAACAGACTACACCATCAAAGTGCCTTCATGACACACATTCATTTGGCGCAAATTTGAACATTGTACTATGATTACAGCCAAGGTTATAGAGGAATTACTGTTGCTATGACGTCATATTTATTGACGTCAGGAGTCGTATCTAAATAAGGCTGCCTATTGTTAAAAAATCAAGAAAAGAAAATGTGACTTTTGAGTGCTAGACTAGTGCATTTCATCAATAAAACTCGAAAATCACTGAGGGCATGTATGAAAAGGTTTGACGTCATAATGACATTGCCGAAAATATGACTTAAATGCTTTTGTGTTGTTTATTTTCCGCCAAAATTTTGCAGGAAAATTGGCAAAATTCAAACGTTTGATTTCCTTAACCAAATCAACATCGTGTTTTCGATTTCTTCATTCTCATCACGAGGATATTTTAACGATATAGAACATTCCGTTTGTAGAGGTAATAAACAGTTTTAAAAACCTCATGAATAATTAATGAGCATTTTGTCCAATCAGATGAAGCAAATTAGTCACGTGCATGCTCCTTTATACCTGATAAAATATCATCATTCTAAAAAGCCCGGGGAGGGCTTTGATTTCGGTACCAGGGGAATATGGGGTACAAAGGTATTACAAAAGAATGCAAATTAGGATGAAGACTTTATATCAAGAATACTAATGAACATGAAATTTTATATAAAGTTTCATCCTAATTAAGAATTCACTGATAAAGATCCAAAGATAGCAAAAAGTACACGGAACATAAGGTACCTAGATTATAAATTTGCACTAAATTTACTAATATCAGCAGACTACCGAGATACACAGATAATATTTTTAAAATGAGAAGTTATCCAACTACAATTACTTGTTTACCGAGCCACTGTTTAGTTCCAATTATTAAACCAAACTCAAAGCCGTAAAATAATAAAAATGTGCATTGTTCTTACATATTTTGTCAGTCACATCGCTTTCCAAGTCTTGAACTTTATCGAGGTAAACTACGACACCAAATCCTTCAAGTGCAGGTTATTCTTGCATTGCGAAACGCCGCTTCAAACAACATAGTATGGTAATTTCTTCATGTCCTTCCCTTGAGATGTTCGTAATTGCCGGCGGTGATTACTCGAATATTTTGCATGGCGTTGTGAATATATACAAAGGTTCAATGGTTCATTAAGTAACCATTCCCTTGAGATGTGCGTCTTTCTTTCATTGCATTGTTGAAGCGTTTTTTAAGCCGTACATAAAACATATTACACATGGCTAAGTGACGTCATTGTGACATAGCTTACTTGTAAATTGTCAGGTTATATTCCTTTTACGATTCTATATGCATTGACAACTTTTTAAAATATAGAACTCATGCTGTTTGTATGGTTGGTTGTGCCTACCGTGGTATGGGAAGCTCATATTACGAAATATAAGGGTTTGTATGCGAACGTAACGAACTCTGTTTACTAGCCAGAAATACTGTAATTTTTTCGGGAAACAAATTACTTACCATGCTGCTGTGATGTCTCAATAATAATAATGATTTATTAGCAATACATCCACTAGGTGGCTCTTCGTTTGCTAAGAGCTAAATGAAATTACAACTTTAAGAGGAAAAAAGAATTGTGATACTAATTATACTAATAATTCTTATTAACAATACTATGATATAAAATCTCATAAGTTACTAACTCTTAATATTAAGTATAAACATGGCATAAAGGATTATTACTATTAATTGGCATAAAAAGTGCTATAAGATATAGATAATTAAGCTATGTGTGATTTCGCTTTACCTAATAAGACATTCCTAATTGCCTTCAGTGACAAATGCACTATAACCTGTGATACGTCTACACCTTCCGATAGGCTATTAAATGTGTGCGCGGCTATTTGTTGAAAAGTATCTGATTCCCTAGGTAGGAATAATCTAGGGGCCAATGATGATCTTAAATTATAAGCGCTAACAGAATGTAATTCTGGCCACACTTCATTATATACATGTAAAGCCTTATGGGTCAAGTTCTTTAGAGTGATTTTACTTGACCCGTGAAACAGAAACTATTAGTGTGTAATACCAAGATAAACACAAAAGAGAACAAAAGAATTAGAGTGTAATAGTGTGTAATACGCTACTATCTATTTCACACTGCTTTGCGCGAAACAAGTATTTTCGTGGGCCACGAAATTCAGTTCTGTGTCCGGCAATATCTACATGTAAAGAATCTGCTTGCATAGTCGTTGTTACCGCTGATAGTTACTATTATATACGCACATACGATTGTCAGTTTCTGGCAAAGTCAAATTCACAATAACAGAAAACTACGTACTTTTAATTTATTTAAGTCAAATATTAATTTTTAAAGGTACTTATATTATGTTACGAATATTAAACATCGTCAGGCTGTGTCTAAAATTAGGATTTCAGCTCATAAGATGCCTATAGAAACCGGGCGATACACTAACACTCCTATTGAAGAACGTATTTGTTCGTTTTGTAACTCCAATGAAGTAGGTGATGAATTTCATTGTACAATGTCTTGTAAAAACGTTAATTACTCGGGCTGCCTGTGGCAGTACCGAGTCTTAAAATGCAAGCCGTTTTTTTCTTTTTTTTTTTTTTAGTTGGGTGTCGCAAAATTTCTGCGCATGCGTTAAAGTTCAAGTTCACCACCAATCAGATCGCACTGTGCTGGTCACGTAACACTCGCCAGGTTAATTTATTTACATAATTTAATACAGTAAATCAAAATGCTCGACCCGCGAGGGCGAAAGCCTTCCAACAGGCTCAGGATATTTCAACTGGCGCTCTTGTTGACCATAAAAATACATGAACAACCAGGAGCCGTAATACATTCGATCAGCGCTGTTTGGACAGATCCAATGTACATTTAGAAACGTAAGCGAAATACAATATCCAAACACGTTTGGATATCAACGGGTATCGAATTATATTCAAAGGTTAGATTTCGTCAGGCGCGCTCAGATAAGAAATTTCAAAGCTCTCAGACTAGGCGAGACAAGGAGATATCACTTTCAATGAGTCATTGTCAGAAATCTATTCCATCGTGGGCGGTCTTGTACAGCTAAGGCATGTTTTACGACAGAATAACCAGAGTCTTTCTACTGGATTGAGAGCTCGAGACATTATACATGTCGGCTATATAATATGGGGAAAACTGAAACAAAAAATGAACTTTGACGGCAGAAACCCTCAATTGAGCCAAGCGGAATATTTACATGATCCGCTAAGGGACGGACCATTTGAAAATATATGGGGGGGGGTACCCGAATTTTTTTTTACTCGAAATTTTTTTTAGGACTCCTACTGCTGCAAGAATTTTTTTTATGGCATCGGACCTTGCACAATATTTCTTTAAGGCATTCAGTATTTTGGTTTTACATCAAGAACATTTTACGCAATTTTAATGTTTCTAGATTTATGGTATTTTCCATGTAACATTAATTACCTTTGTTAAGTAGAAAACATATATATCAGGCATGTTTTCACAAAAGGAGCCTTAGAACCTAAGGCCTCCTTTTGTGAAAACATGCCTGATCTTGTGTGCCTTTAGCTTTAAAAGCCAGTATTAAACTCGTTTTTTGTCTTTTTCTTGAAAGGTCAAATGACAGTTTAAGACTTTTCTGGCCTTTCTATCCCATAATTTACTTCTGTGAGATTATCCCATAATTTCTTTATTTGAGAGCTAGAGGTTAGGATTAGGTTAAAAAAAACGCCATTTTCTGGTATTTCTACTCAAAATACGGCGAAATTGCACCCACTAAACTTAATCTACAGGAAAAGAACGTTGTATTGCCGTGTAGTGCATCGAAATCCATTAAAAGCTTAAGAAATGGCGCCACTTTGAAATTTAGGTTACACAAGTAACTTTGAGAGATAGAAAAACACATTTTCTTGTATAATTTCTTCTCAAAATACGGCAAAATTCCATAGATTAAACTTAATCTACAGGAAGAGAATGTTGTACTGCCGTGTAGTGCATCGAAATCCATTAAAAACTCGAGAAATGGCGCTACTTTAAAATTTAAGTTACACAAGTAAATTAATGTGTACCTGTTGGCTTTAAAAAGCCGGTAACTCACTTTTCAACGTTTTCATCAGTTGGTTTTTCGCGATTTTTTGTTAACTAGTCCTCCCCACCCCTCACCCCCACATAAAATACCTTGAGATCAATTATGGGATAGAAATGCCAGAAAAGTCTTAAACTGTCATTTGCCCTTTCAAGAAAACGGCAAAAACACGAGTTATTGGCTTTTAAAGCTAAAGGCACACAATATCAGGCATGTTTTCACAAAAGGGGCCGGGGTCTTAGGTTCTAAGGCTCCTTTTGTGAAAACATGCCTGATATACATGTATTCTTCGTGAAATCTCTACCTCACACTCCTTCCCAGATGGATACTTAAAATTATACTGTTAATTCGTGCATCATATTGTATTGCAGTGCATCATATTGCATTGTTCCGTAGTTTCAAATAAAAAAATATAAAATAAAAAAGTGCTCAACATGGACTCTTCTTAATATTTATGCGCATATAATTAGCTGCTCGAAAACGAGGCTATCCCCGCATCGTTGCTTCGCTGAAAAGCAAAATGGCGTCGCGGATGGAGCATTGCTGTGTTCCTCATTCATTCCTCTCAGTATGCGTTGGAGACAAAATTGTCCTTTCGAACTAGAATGCACGTTGCATCCTCGATGCGGGGATAGCCTCGTTTTCGAGTCAGTGAATTAAATATGCGCATAAATATTAAGAAGAGTGAATTGGCATATATAACCAATCTCTCGTACACAAATGCATTATTTGTCCTATGGGAATGTGCCTTTGATTATGAGCTTAGATAATATACCGTCCTGCGTATGGAAGAAAAAAGCATAATGTTTTGAAATATTGCGAGGGAGAAAGGCCCGAGGCAAAATTTTTGAGATTTTACTGCTCTCTAAAACACTGGTTTCCTGTGTTCTGGAGACTAAACATTGGCTGAACCTGTTTCAGCTAATGAACAAAGTTTCACCCTTGCTCGATTTTTTTTCGGGGTGATTTTGGCTCGTTCGCTCTTTTTTCTGTGGAAATCATTGTCAGAAATTCATGCCACGCGTGCGCACTAGGCATTAAATTTCATCAATAAACAGATCCGGAGTTGCTCAGAATTTTACAGTAGTTTGTATGGAAGTTTTTTTGGGGGATACATTGGGTGATGGTATTATAGCGAAGCTCATGTGTCCCGATCAAAGCGATTTCTAAATCATATTGGCTTCCGTAAAATTGTATTCTTTCAAGTTATAACGAATAATTATGGCTTCGAAAAGAATCTGAAATGAGTTAACTGACCTCCATGTTATGACCTCCATGTTGACAGCAATCTCCTTCCTTTCAGCCGTTATGATGGTTGCTCTGATCAACTTTACAATATAAAACTCGGGTGGTTATTGTTTTGTCCCGATTCAGCCGAGTAGTTTAAAAGACGTTATATTGCCCAGATAGATCCAAATATAACTTCACATTATCCTCGAGCTTCGAATTGCGAACAAATATGAGTAATTTTAAGGTTTTTCGACAGCCACAGCAGGGAAGAATGCCGTAAACACGTAAGTCCTTTGCACATCTCTTGCCTCTCTCTTCGAAACGCTTTGTCCGCCATTTCTCTCTCGGTTTGCCTGTACAAGCCTGGGAACTGGTATATTCTTAATTGTTCTTTCATTGGCTCTATTATAACTTTCATATATAAGAGCTTGTCCGATAGGGCTAAAACAATTACGCGGCATTGAAATAAATATGCAAAACTAAATCGTGACTGTATTCCATGTAAACGTACTCGGTTACACTGTTTACCTCCCGCTTGGCTATTAGCCGCTCTACTTATAATAATCCGACATAGCTAGAACTTTCCAACCACGCAGTTCATAAACACTAGAAGCCTTTCGAATTCGACCGCTTTCGCAATTCGCTTCGAGCAGAGTGTTTGGCCTGGAATAATGGCTGAGCGAGCCTGAGAACAAGTAATTTATGATGGGCAGGCAGATTTGCATAATTTTATACCCCGCCCACAATGGCATGAATTTCTGACCATGTTCGGCCTGCTCGATTTTTTTGGTGGGATTTGCGGTACCCCCCCCCCCCCCCCCCCCCCCCCCCCATCAATTTTCAAATGGTCCGTCCCTAAGATTTTTACAAATCTTAGTTAAGCAGATGTTTTCAGTGTATGCCAACTGAATGCGGGAACTACACGAACAAGAAGCAAGAACTGCCAGCAAAGAGAGAGGAAAAAGTACTTGAAATGCACAGCGCTAGCTGAAGTAGGGCATATATATAATATCTGAGACGTTAAATTACGTTACTGTGAAGAGGATCAAAATTCAAGTTTTGTAGCTTGAGACTGTCTTCTGCCGTGACTCGTGAGAGACTGAGATCTAGCTGTTTCATTCAGACACTGGCAAATTTATTGAAAGCTACGGGCTTACTTTATGAGATTATTATTCATTGTGGAATGAAAGGAAACAGGTTAGCTGAAAGTTAAGTTCGAGGTAGGCTTCGACTTTCATTCCGATTCAGTGCATATGTGCACGAAGGTGGGATGCTGTCAACAACACTACCAAAAGATCCAAAACGAAAGTTCAGTTACGTAAGTACTGTAAGTAAACTCTTTTTGATTTGAATAAATTTCCTCTCAGTTTGTCTGTTAATGTACTTTTTCTTCTAATTATCGCTTTATTTAACATCTGTGATTTAGAGTATGCGTACCTCAGAATAAATTATTTGAAAGGTCAACTGAACTCTTGTGTCGATAAGCGCAAATGTTTTTTGGTGAAACAGTCTGTGAATTTGAGAAGCGGCTTAATAGAAGAGCTTTCTCATTAGGAATTACAATTTTTTTTCTTGCTATGAAATTTATGTTTCATTTCACGTTTATTCATACAGTTTTAGCCGGACATTTCCCCGAGTTTTTGATCTATTTTCAATCAAATTCAAAGTCTGAATGTGTCATTGTATTGCATTTATACACTTGAATTGCCAGTATTCTGTTGTTCGAATCCTGCGTTATCATAATAAGTCATGTCATAAAAGCGATTAATAGACCAGTCTATTTTTATGACGTTCTCACTGGCGAATTAAAGCACGACTTGTTACTAAGAGGATTTCAAATTAAAGTGTATTTCATCTTCAATCTCATGTGGCCCGAGTGAAAGCCCAGATGGGCTCTTGTTTCATTAAAATTAGACAGGATTTTATTAGTAACCTATGTAACGTTAATGATAGTTTTCGGTTATTTGATAAGAGGTCCTTGTTTCTGTATCTATTAGCAATGAATGATGAATGTATTTTAAAGATTTCCGCTAAGTATTTGTACAATATACTTAATTTAGTAGAAAAAAATATAGTTACCTAATTATTTTAACTTAAGTAAGAATTGTTATATCCTGAAACTCCAATGTACTATCTCAGTATAAGGATTAATAAATTATTATTATTATTACGATGAATACTCTTCTTAAGAACTTATTTACGGTATTCTTTTAAATATTGAACCAAAATTTGCTGACAGATTTTGTGTGACATATCCAACGGCCTAGCAAATCCGAGATGACCGCCGAGAACATAATTTGTCACGGTCTGTCTTTCTTCCTAAAACGAAGGTAAGAAGATCATTCGCCGATAATTCTCCGATCTTCCAGTTAGGGAAACACAAGCAACTGCGGTGAGTTTGGAGAGTACTCTGCATTCTCGCATTTCTGAGTACATTTGTAAATAGCCGGCGGCTTAGCGGATGCCGAGCGGATGACTCGACTGGCTGTTCAAAGGACTGTCGATTCTCCAACGGTATGATATCAATGTCATATTTGTGGTTCAGTTTTCTAGTTGCGTATATCAGTGGATAAACTCAATGAATACCTTGCCGTTCCTCCGTTGTATCCATGCTTACTAATTCCGATATTTAGTAGCTTGTAAGTGTTCAAACCGAAGTCAAGTCAACGCAAATACTTTGTAGCGATCGGTCAGTACACACTATTACAATATTCTCCTCAGCGAACAAATAAAGTTGTTGCTGCTACTGATTTTCTATTGCTGTATGTTGTTGCTTGACTTATTCCTCATCTAGATTATTAGTTAGATGTGTAGGAACGATTGCAGAATACCCCACCACTTGGTTCATTAATAATGCATTTTCTCAAATTCTCATACAAATTAACCCTCTACAAACCTAACCCTGAAATTCAAATAAATCTTACCCATTTTCAACTCCAAATCATTCATAGACCGAGTCTAAATACACCTGAGCTAAATGGATAATTTTGAACAATTTGTAAGGGCTTTTCAAGTGATCTTTCGAAGTGGTGGGGTATTCTGCAATCTAGCCGATCCGTATTTGATCAATAATCGAACTGTTTGTGCTCTATAATCTGATATGAAATGCATGCAAGTATTCGTGCATCAGTTTTAAAATCCTAGAACGCGCTGAATAATCAAATAACGTCTGCATCAAGTTCCCTTCCAAGTTCTACCTTTGTGGATGTTTGATTAATGAATAAGTCTCAGCTTTCAACGCTGAATCGATTTTAGGGCTTTCTTAAACTAGGCATTATTTCCGTTTATATAAAGTTTCATAGAGGTCCATAGAATTTTGACGACGGTTGTTGAGTTACTTGTTGAGTTAGGCGCTCGTCACTGTCAGTGAACACGAAATCAAAACAAAAACACGGGTTTCGCGCAAAGTATCACGGGGCGTGCTAAAGGGTCTTTAAGTAAAATCACTCTATGGCTAAAGTTCTATAACACGATGACAATGTCATTGTTACATGCTTTTTAGAAGTGACATGTTACATGTCTTGTGTCATGTTTCTCTCCTCGTTGGATGGATTAAAACTGATTTCAGCAGTTCTACGAAGAAAAAACCCGGCTGAAATCCACCCAACAATGAGAGAAACACGACACAATACATCACAGTGCCAAGGTAAGTCCTTTTTATTCAAAAAAAGGAACAGCATTTATGGCTAGTAAACGGAGTTCGTTACGTTCCCATATAAATCCTTATATTTCGTAATATGGGCTTCCATACAAACCCTTAATCCCCTTAACTTAACTAAACTAGTTAAGTTTTATATTTTCGAGTCATAAGCTTGGCCTTGGGTCGCTTGTGACTGAATTTGTTTGAATTGCAATGTATAAACCCGTGAAATTTCACTTCTAAAAAGCAATATACCCTTTTGCTGTATAAATGAAATTTCAGTTTTACAAATATCACCGACAGTCTTTATAAAAGTGAGACATTTCACTCTCTTCAGTCTTCGAACAGTAGTTCGATCCTTCGCTAAAATATTTACTCTCATGGATTTGGTCATTAAATGGAAAAGGTAAAGGCTTTCAAATAATGAAAACCTAGCCTGAAATTCAGCCGTCTCCTCTGTTCGTTCCTCCCGACAGACACGTGTCTCTCTGTGCTCTCTTGGGAGGAACGAACCAGTCAAGACCATGCATGAGGCATGATCGAAGTTATCCGTTTGAAAACAACAGCTGAACTAAAAGTATCATAACCTAGCGCGACATTCCCTTTTCTCGTTACAATCCACAACAATTGAAAGATCACATCTTACCTTTACGGCTTTCTTATCTCACCACAGGCAGCCCACTCGCGCGTGGGCTTCCTGTGGCAGTGGGAATCATGTGACGTCATCGTATGTTTTCATCGGTTTTCTGTAAAATGACCGAAACAGTTCGCTAAATGATTCTCAAATACCTTGAAACTTGTAGTGAAATAAACTATTTACACTTTGATGCGGTCTAATGTGCATTTGGGGGCGATATGAGAGAGTTTCAGGCGTTTGTTTATCTATGTTTTGAAGCGCTCGCTTCAGCTATTAAAAAATTCAACAAGGCAGGAAACTTCGGCCTCTGTGCGAACACGACACTCGCGGAATATTTGCCAATGCAAAATGTCGAACCTTTCCTTGTCGCTTGCCAACAAGACTCCAGAATGGACAAGGGCAGTTCTTGATCTACACATCTGCCTAAAATTAGGACGCTAGGTTGATTCTAACCCTCCAAACAAGCCGCTCGAAAATGATTTTTCTGCGCGCGTTTGCTTTCTCCAGATGATCTGCAGGGGGGTGCTGCGCATAAGCGCCCCCTTTTGCCAACTATGCCACCATTCCACTGCAAATATTTACCATCACACGCAGACTCGTGCTGGGGCCCTGTAAGGATAATTTGCACACAAAAATACGAAGACAATATTAACTCTTGCGGGGGATAATAAGTAAAATTGTTGTTGAAGATTGCAGAGATTCAGGAGATTTGCCGCGCGAGATTAATCTTCGGAGTATATAGTTCTTACTCATTTTATTGCCGGTTGTTACTGAAAAACTATACGAGAATCTTTCACTAGGTAATAGCCTCTACGTTTAATAACAGGCCGGGTACGTGGACTTTGTAGAAGTGGAAAAACAACAATGCTGCACTGAGATGGTGGTAAGTTCATCCTTAATCAGTCAGTGTTAAAGTTAGAGTAAATCTCTACGAGTTTCCCCAATCAAACATTTAAACTTACACAGGCTAAATGAGGTTTTCTGTCTGCTTTCCTGTTTCATCGAAACAATGTAATAAAATAAACCACGGCTTTCAAGGGAGTAGCGTTTTGAGATGTGGCTGGAAATAATGGTTAATGGTTAATTTTTAATAACTGCATGCAGAATACCATGCCACTTCAAAAGAATTGAATATACAGAACTGAGTAAACTGCTTTTCGGATTTCAAAAACAATTTATCGAACTGGAAATTACATGAACAAACTAGGACAAAGAAGAAAAATATTGAACTACAGAACAAGAAAAACGAAACTGAACTCTGAGAGGAAATTATGAAACTGACCGGACCCCTATGGAAACATCAACAAATTGGAAAGTCGATTCTCGCTGGAAAATGAATCGATAAAATGAATTGGAAACAACGGGAAAGAACTTAAATGGTCAAGAAGAAAATAATTAAGCTGGGGGGAAAATACTGAATACTGAAGGAAAAGTATGACCTCGAAAACTAAAGCCTTAACTGTTGGTTTATACAGCAAGCGTCATTGATGACAAATTGTTTACAACGTTCTTATATGCGGGTAAAATGACAAGCGAAAGTCGCAAACTGGTTATTTATATTCAAACTCGTCTGTGAAGCGGTCGTGCAGAATTAAAAAACCTCCCCACTATATGTACACTGTATGCATGGAGTTGTCAACAGATGAGAACTCTTCCAGCTTCTGCATCTGTTGACCCCAGAGCGAAGTTCACATCTTTCTTCGTTGCGGTCTATTATAAAAGCGCTATTGTAATAGTCAAGCAGTATTTTTTGTCACTTTAATTTTTCAAGTAAATGTTCAGTCCCTTATTTTAAGTCTAATGCTAACGTTTGAATGGGGAAACTGGCAGAGAAGTACTCTAAGCTGATAAGTGACGAAGGCTGCATATGAACTTACAGGGATGAACTTACCACTATCTCAGTGCAGCATTGTTGTTTTTCCACTTCTACAAAGTTCACGTACCCGGCCTATTATTAAACGTAGAGGCTATTACCCAGTGAAATATTCTCGTGTAGTTTTTCAGTAACAACCGGCAATAAAATGAGTAAGAACTATATACTCCGAAGATTAATCTAGCGCGGCAAATCTCCTGAATCTCCTTACTTATCCCCCGCAAGAGTTAATATTGTCTTCATATTTTTGTGTGCAAATTATCCTTACAGGGCCCCGGCATGAGTCTGTGTGTGATGGTAAATATTTGCAGTAGTGAGAGGGTGACATAGGTGGCACAAGGGGGCGCTTATGCGCAGCACCCCCCTGCAGATCATCTGGAGAAAGCAAAAGCGCGCAGAAAAATCGTTTTCGAGCGGCTCGCTTGGAGGGTTAGAATCAACCTAGCGTCCTAATTTTAGGCAAATATTCCGCGAGTGTCGTGTTCGCAAAGCGGCCGAAGTTTCCTGCCTTGGTTATTTTTTTAGTAGCTGAAGCGAGCGCTTCAAAACATAGATAAACAAACGCCTGAAACTCTCTCATATCGCCCCAAAAAGCACATTTGACCGCATCAAAGTGTAAATAGTTTATTTCACTACAAGTTTCAAGGTATTTGGGAATCATTCGACCAAATATGAGGATTTTTCGAGCCATTTAGCGAACTGTTTCGGTCATTTTACAGAAAACCGATGAAAACATACGATGACGTCACATGATTCCCACTGCCACAGGAAGCCCACGCGCGGGTGGACTGCCTGTGATCTCACATGTGTTTTGAAAACCCTTTGCTCAGTGTGGAAGCCATATTATACAAGAGATCACAAGAGATCGCACATCATCCCGCCGAATCGAAGCCGTTAGTTTTCAAAATGGCGCGCAATGCATCCTGGGATCAGTCACGGCTTGCTTCAATGACCTTCAATGGTCTAGCTATTTATATAAATATTCGAACTTTGCACGCGGTATATCAGGACTTTGTCGTCTCTAACGGAAATGACATGTAAAGTGGAGTCCACTTGATATCGATGAGCATGTACCTCCTTGTCAAGTTTAAATATACCGCCGGCTAACTCACGCAACTGGTAATTTGTACTTCATTTCTGCATAAATCTCATAATGTTTCAGCCAGTCATCAAAGTTCCTCTTTCCCGGAGACAGTTATCAAATATACGCTTCTGTAAGTAACTTTAGATCGTTTGGAAGATGTATATAAATAAATAACGCATGGTTAAATTATGATTCGTGTGCTCTATAAGAATAACTATTAAATCGTGAACATTTTGATTTCCTATTGTACCACAGGGAGCCCACACATAACGTTTGTATTTGATTTATAAGGGATGTATGAGGATTAAGTTAAAGGATCGAAGTATTGCAAAAACATGCATATTTGAACATAAAATAAACGTTAATTTACCTTATCTGTTGTGTTTTGTCGTCCTGATGCATGGCTTAAAACCTCAAATTTTGGCGATTTATGAGGGTCTTGAGTTCGCTGTTCCCATGTATACTAATACAGAGACTCTGTATTAGTAAAGGCATAGACCTATTCGAAAAATGGCGTCCAATTTAATTAACTATTGTAAAAGACTGACTAGCCTCGCTTACACGTTCAAAAGCTTTTGTTTGTACTGACTAGCCTCGTGTTCACGTTACCAGGACAATAGCTTTTTAAATTGGACGCCATTTTTCGAATGGGTCTATGGGAACAGCGAATGGGGAGTTGGCTTGGGAAACTTTTAGTGCCTTCAACTTACCTGCACCCTTTCGTATTATCTAATGTCCTCTTTTTTCCGTGATATCTATTAGTGTATGTCAGTGTAAATTACCCAAATGTAAAGCTGAGAGTGTGAAATAAAGAATAATGTCAATTATATATATAGCTGGGATCCCAGGTGGGAATTGTTGTCATACAAAGTACCACGGGCCTCCTAAATTGCATTTACGAACAATTTACAAACAATTTACAAAGTTCCACGGGCCTCCTAAATGGCATTTACAAACAATTTACAAACTATTTACAAAGTTCCACGGGCCTCCAAAATTGCATTTACAAACAATTTACAAACTATTTACAAAGTTCCACGGGCCTCCTAAATTGCATTTACAAACAATTTACAAACTATTTACAAAGTTCCACGGGCCTCCTAAATGGCATTTACAAACAATTTACAAACTATTTACAAAGTTCCACGGGCCTCCTAAATGGCATTTACAAACAATTTACAAACTATTTACAAAGTTCCACGGGCCTCCTAAATGGCATTTACAAACAATTTACAAACTATTTACAAAGCTAGTTCCACGGGCCGCCTAAATGGCATTTACAAACAATTTACAAACTATTTACAAAGTTCCACGGGCCGCCTAAATGGCATTTACAAACAATTTAAAACTATTTACAAAGTTCCACGGGCCTCCTAAATTGCATTTACAAACAATTTACAAACTATTTAGAAAGTTCCACGGGCCTCCTAAATTGCATTTACAAACAATTTACAAACAATTTACAAAGTTCCACGGGCCTCCTAAATTGCATTTACAAACAATTTACAAACTATTTACAAAGTTCCACCGGCCTCCTAAATTGCATTTACAAACAATTTACAAACAATTTACAAAGTACCACGGGCCTCCTAAATTGCATTTACAAACAATTTACAAACTATTTACAAAGTTCCACGGGCCTCCTAAATGGCATTTACAAACAATTTACAAACTATTTACAAAGCTAGTTCCACGGTCCGCCTAAATGGCATTTACAAACAATTTACAAACTATTTACAAAGTTCCACGGGCCGCCTAAATGGCATTTACAAACAATTTACAAACTATTTACAAAGTTCCACGGGCCTCCTAAATTGCATTTACAAACAATTTACAAACTATTTACAAAGTTCCACTGGCCGCCTAAATGGCATTTACAAACAATTTAAAACTATTTACAAAGTTCCACGGGCCTCCTAAATTGCATTTACAAACAATTTACAAACTATTTACAAAGTTCCACGGGCCTCCTAAATTGCATTTACAAACAATTTACAAACTATTTACAAAGTTCCACGGGCCTCCTAAATTGCATTTACAAACAATTTACAAACTATTTACAAGGTTTGTACACTCCGTATTTACATACAATTTACAGTTAATTTACAAAGATGTGATGTCAAATTTTTTTCAAACTATTTACAAAGTATACAAAAGACAGACATGTTTGTAAATTGAATTTCCAAACATTTTACATACTTCTTTAAATTTCCATTGTATGGAAATTGATTGGAAATTGATTTACATAGTATGGAAACACTTTGCAAATCTATTTCCATACTATGGAAAATTGTGCTTTACATACAATTGACTCTTAGTATGGAAAAATGGGAAGTTTTCCAGTGAATGTCTGTAAAATAGCGCACTACTTGACTATATCTTGGCTTCTAGGTGAGGTATAACTCTCAAATTTGGGAGTTTGACTAATTTTCAGGAGCTCTTTCAGAGTAGTACCGGTGCTATCGCTAATTGAAGTAGATATCGTAGTGGTAATGGCGACCTTGAAACGGTCTATTGCAATCATATATTAAAACTGTTAGACGAGAACATTATTTTATGCCGGAAGTACATAAAAATGTCCAAAATCTTCGCCTTTTCGTGGATTATGATAACCACAACCAGATGCTCCTAATACGTTATATATTTTTTAAATTATTATTATTATTATTATTAACGGTATACTAGGGAAACAATGTACCAGGCAAACAATGCTTTCTAATGATTTAAGAAAACAGTTACATTGTTATTACGTACAATGAGAAAACCTCTGCATTGGTCTATAAGACCAGTTTACGGTTCGTGCGTACAAATCCTTCGCTTATTTGGTGGGTAGGCACATGTTAGACAATGGTGGCCCGCCAGTTGAAACAAAAGACTTGAACAACTGCACATGAACTATAAACTGGTCTGCCTTCTGCGTATGTGATCTATTCAGCTTTTGCGTAACCCTTGGTGAATATATCACATACACCCTCGCTCTAGGCTAATAACCCTTAGTGTTCGGGAATCGATCTCTGGCCACATCGGCGAGTAAGGAAACGCTTTACTACTTCCGCCGGCCGTGCTCCTCCGTCTCATGCAAACATGTGTTATTTTATCGCTAGATGTACCTTAGTTATAAGTGGCAATTACAATGTGCAGTGGATAATCACGAATACATAATGGTTTCTAATAGAAAAGTAACTAAAGAACCATGCAATATTTAACGAACGATACCAGACTTGTGTTTATACTCGTTATATGTACGGCGCTGTCGTATTCAACTCATTTTACTCCTCATTGACGCCTCACAATATTTTCTTGAAAACCTGGTTGCGTTAATTTTTTTAAATCTTAAAGTATAACCTATTTTAAGGAACTATTTATTCTGTCCGTTACAGGCTGCTGTAGTCGTTTAATTCCAGAATCAACATGGGAGCCGAGCCATCCAAACTAAATACACAGCTGCGACAGTACTCACACGATAACGTGAAGATCAGTGAAGCAGACTATATATGGGCGAAAGGTCTCATTAACAAGTACGTCAATAACCTCATACTTCCCTACATAACACACTCGCCCTTTCCTGTCCGCAGACCGGAGTATACAGGAAGTGTGTACGAGCACCTCAAGACAGAGGCGGCTGATGAAGTTGACGTCATGATTATCATGCATACGACACGCAACGAAGTTGTAGCTGAAGGTGTTGTGCCTGGATGGGCTCGCCTCAGGGTCAGGGAAGGATCACCATACCGACAGTATGCAAATCCCCAGGGATACCTCTTGTCGGATGAGTTACGAAACAAACTAGCGTCGCTGGTTCAAAGAGCCATCAACGATATCATGCAAAGCTCTCAACCCGTTAACCTTGTAATGGTATACCATGGAGCAGCAGTTCAGGTAAATATCGTGGAAAAGTCGACCAACAAAACACTTTCGGTTGACTTGGTCATGTCGTTTGAGCTGGGGGAAGAGTTCTACATCCCCAAGATGTTTAGTGACTCGTCGCCTTCTCCTCGAGTGACATGTGACCCAAAAACCCTTCTACGGAGATCTTTCTCAGTCAAGGAGAAAGCTATTCTAAGGGACATGGACAGAGATGGTGGCTGCCGCCATGAGCCACGGTGGGCACAAACGACCATAAAAACGGCATCAGTCCTATATTTTAAAAAGTTTTAAATGCAGACGATTGAATTTTGGTAGAAGGATGTAGAATCGAAAAATGAATATAACCTGATTTTTTAAGCTATGTTACTACCATCGTGACGTCACAATGACGTCATTTATCAATTTGTAATACGTTTCTTGCAAATGTTCATTATCTCTAAAAACGAAATGTCGTATGTTGTTAAAATCTACTCGTGATGAGAATGAAGGAATCGAAAACCCGATGTCGATTGGTTAAGGAAATCAAAAGTTATGAAAGTTTGAATTTTGTCCATTTTTCCGCCAAAATTTGGCGGGAAATAAACACCACAAAAGCATTTATGAAAACATCGCTTCATTCAATTTTTAGAGTTGTAAATATTGTTGCATGACATTTTGTCCAATCATAAAACACGTTGGTGGCTAAAATCGTATGTTTTTTGAATTTTGATTTTTTGTCCATAACCGGCTTAAAATTGAAGTCATATTTTCAGCAACGTCATTATGACGTCATACTTTTTTATACATGCCCTTAGAAAAAAATCCTTTCAGTGATTTTCGAATTTTAGTGATGAAATGCGCTAGTCTGGCACTCAAAACCCACATTATTTTCTTTTCTTGATTTTTTAACAATAGGCAGCTTGATTTAGGTATGACACCTGACGTCACTAACTATGACGTCATGGCAACAGTCATTCCTCTATAACTTTTCCTATAATAGTCGTAGAACGTTCAAATTTGCGCCAAAGGAATGTGTGTCATGAAGGCTCTTTGATGGTGTAGTCTGTTTGTAACAACTATTAAAGGGGGAATTTTACCAAAAAAGAAGGCATCACTTATGACGTCACAACAACGTCATCATACTAACATAAAACACCTAAAATATGTAGTTTCATTTTGTTAACAAGTCACCAACATTTCTTCAAATTGAGACTATAAGTAAAGAAATGGTGTTAATTTTAATTATTTGTCCACGCTCACTGATGCCGATTTTGACGTACTTTATGCCCGACGTGAGCTGCTCAGGATTGTCAAGACCATGGTTAGGACCGACAACTCGCTGATACAGTCCAAGTTACACACTTACCTCCTGAAGACTGCGTTTCTAAGGTACATTGATTTCAGTGAAACACATTGTGGAGTATATGTGTTGTAAATGTACGGAACACAAAAGCTGTATAGTAAATTTTAAAAAATAGGATTGTGTCTTGTTGTGTACTCTTTTGTTCTCCGGTTACTTTTTAACATTATATTTTCTGAGAATCTATATAACAGGACATTAACGATTGAATATGTAACATCTACTTGTACTGATGTACAACAACAAATGACAAGTCATACAGATATGGGCATCATATTTGATTCAGCAGCAACAAATAATATATTTACTACATGGAGTTATATTGAATTCACGTTCTCAGTAAAAAAACAAGTATCCTAAGGATCGCCGATCGCGAGCCTTTTTAATTTAGTGTTCGGCAACAATGTCATTAAAAATATAAAAATAAACTTGGTACGAAAGGAAAGTAACTGAATTACGCATATTATGAAGACGAAAGCCGGGCGACGTACCCACGTTAAAAAAGTACAATTAGAGGACAACGCACCATTGCCCGTGTGTTGTCAGCACACATGTACAGATATTTCAAAACTGAACCGTTATTGGTCAATAGACCGATTTAGCTTGTACAATTGTGGTCCCAATTCAGATCATGTGACAGCTCTCCAGGGGATTCAGTGCTTTGTTTTACAATTAGAGAAATTCGTACATTTCCTCAGTTGGGATACAAAAAAAAAAAAAAAACAGTCACTCAAGGGAATAGTTAGGTGACTTGAATTAGGACAACAAATATACAAGCTAAATCGGTCAATTTGACGCAAGCCTTCGCGACAAGGCCGAAAGTGGGTATAGGAATAGGAGAGCAGATTTCAATTCTGAAATAGTCGAGTGAAGCCCTGTTATCTGTTCTTGCTTGCTTGATTTAAAATGCACACATGTATCAGTTATGTTATCATTTTCCGTGATATTAGATAGCAAAATTGACTTTTTACTCATGATGCTCGAGCTCCCTGTTATAGCCTGATCATGATTGCGTAGGCTTCAGTTAAATTTACGACAACCTTGATAGCTATATACATGTTAACAACTCGTAACAACCTAATACACAAAGTGCATGTAAAGCAACCTTAATTGAATGTTCTATATTGTGTTAGCCATTTGTTTTGAAGTTTGCTATTCATAATATTCAAGTTTTCTATTCATAATATGTTTAATTTAGATAGAATTTTAGCTTTTATTGTACATATTTTACCATAGTTCACGTAGTTACAGTAGTAATAATTTGTAGGAATTGGTTATCTTTATCTTGTAATATATAGCTAGATTTCAACGAATGAAAAGCTACTTGTGTAAACGCCATCGAATAAACCTTTAATTATTTTTTTTTACATTTTAGGTACAACAGTGAACTAAGTTGGAGCTGGTCAAAAGAAATGCTCGGAGAGAGATTCATTGGCTTTGTGGAGGCTCTCAAGTTCTCCCTGAAACAGAAATGCTTACCTCACTTCTTTATCGCTAAGCTCAACCTTCTAGACGAATTCAAAGCTAGTGTGCTCGAGGATATGGCTAACAGATTAGAGCGACTTGCGAATAGCGAGCAGGAGAGAAACAGGCTGTTTTCAGGGAGGCAAAACCGTTATCAGCTTGAAGGGATCATTGAAGAGCCAGAGGAGCCTGTCGAGAATCATTGCTGGTGCAACATCATGTGATTAACAAGGTCCAGGTCCATAGAAGTGAATTGCGCAAATCTTGCAATTGCTCGTATTCTATATATGACCAATCGATGAGCCGATTTTGTATGGCATGAATTAGCTAAGACTGATGATATGTACATTTTACATTTGAATGAGTTTGAACATGATATGAAGAAATGTTCAGCTTGTGTTTGCTTCCCTTTTACCAGAATACTTACCAGTTTGATGTCTCGCGTTTTCCATATCTCTCTAAAATAAATACTTTAAATTCAAATATCAGACTTCGCGCGTTAGCCTAACTAATTCTCTCATTTCACAGTATTTTGGCCTTTTATTTTGTTGCTGGTACTGTTGTAGTTGCATTAGCCACGAAGGAATCTAATTTTGACACTTGAAAATCCGGACTTGAATAGGCCAGAATAAATTTTCTCACGCTTCGAGATGTACGCGCCCTTTGCACTGCGCTTCGTACGTTTCGGAAATAATAGGTACATAACCATAGGTTCCCAGCTTTCCAAACACCCTCAGTTCTGTTAGACATATATACTATTTCTCTGAACGAAGGGCTAGCACTCGAAACGTCAGCTGCTACTCGCTCCCCACGGCAGTTAGCCTTAATCGACTTTTAGTTCAGTTTTATCTTTCCCGCTGACGCAGATCAACACCATTTTTTACAGGAACTAGTCACCCATCGTAATAATAATAATAATAACTAATAATAACTTTATTTACGTGTCAAATATATCTAGCAGAGGGGAAAAACCCACCGCTAATAGGGGACACCTACAACTAATAGGATGTTAAAAAATCTAAAAATCTAAAAACTTGAATGACAATATCTATAATAATAATTAATGGTGACTATTTACAAGTTAAAAAACTAACAGAAGAAACAATGCAGTTAAAGTTAAAATACATTCTAAAATAATTATGTGTTGCATAAATGGCAGCCACTACAACCGCCTAGTAAATTACTTAGGTCACGCTTCCGTATACATGCTTTAAATTCATTAAGTTTGACGGAGCATCTCTCCTTACTGGATAGTTTGCTCCATAGTTTTGGGCCTAAATATCTAATTGTGTGTTTGCCGTATGTTACTGTATTAAAACTAGGTAAGGAGAAATCCGATTGCCTTAAGTTATACGAGCTGTTGTTAGCCTTAAATAAGCTACATATTGACTTAGGGCATAAGTTATACCTAACTTTGTACATTAAAATGCATATATCTTGTAGCCGTCTATTCAGTAATGTGGGTAAGTTCGCTTTTTCTAACAATAACTGGTAACTGGACTGTTTGTCCCTAAAAACAGCTCTTAATCCTCTTTCCTGTAATCTTTACAACTTTCGAGTATCACTGGCTCTACAGAAATGCCATACCAGATGACAGTAGGTGAGATGAGGGAGGATAGCTGTCTTATAAAGTTGTAATTTAGCCATAGTGGGAATTAAATTCCTGAGTCTCATGATCACACCAATCCTAATCACACCATGATCACACCAATCCAATCGTACCTTTCTATTAGCTTTGACAAGAATGTTGGACGTGTATATTCGAATGTTGACAAGAATGTTGGACAAGTACAGCCTAATGTATTAATTGGTGAAAGTAAACATGATGAAGTTAAATATCCTGTGTCCGAGCCACGAAACACTGCGCGCACAACTAAGTTTCGAGGGTCGCGAAAATCAGAAAGGTAGACATTGTAGTTATGTGTCAAATATTTCGAAACCATCTCTATTTTAGGCAATCGTGTATTTACTTCCACGTATATGTTTAACTGATTTTCGTTTGTCTTAATTTTTACATATATATCGTTTCAAATGTAACTTTCGTCGAATGTGTCGGCTTCGAAATGCCGGTCTAGAGCGGCGAGTGAGAAGGCTGAAGAAAGACTACAGAGAGAGGCGAAGAGACTCGAAAAATCATTCAGCAGTCCACCTTTTGCTTTCTGTAGGTCTACAAGAGAACACTTGCAGTTCAATAGGACTACTATATGTGAGTTTCCCGTGGATTTTCTGCTCTTAGAACCGGCGCCGGCTTCGTTACTGAAAACAGACGGCAACCAAGGCGACGCGGAAGATCGGGTCCATAAATGCGGGTATCCACCCCTGGTACAATGGTACAAAGAAAGCAATGCCCTTCACCGTTTGTATCTTCAGTTAGTCCAGAAAGGCCTGCTTCCAAAAATATGACCGAAGTATCAAAGTCCACCGAGTCCCACTGTTTCTTCGCTGTGACCCGAGTGTGAGTACGGAAAGTATATTCGCAAGGAAAGTATAAATTTTCAAATGAGCTAAACAATGCTGGAGACATGAAAACACTCACTTTTGATGTGAAGCTACGAAGAGTGTTTGTTTGTTCTTCCATTGTGAAAAGTAGCACTCGTGTTCGAATCTAAAGGTTCCCTGGCCTAACGAGTACTGTCTAAATGATTATATTCGAAGCACACGGCGATAATTCGTGGGCTCGATCGGACCTTTAATCCGGCTAGAAATTATGAAATTCGCTACCCAAAGCCTATTTGTACTTAAAAGTTAGCCTTCTAGCAAGGCATGGGCTCGGACACAGGGTCTTTAATGTGATTCATAAAACTGAAATCACATGTAAATGATAGCACAGAGTTGCCTCAGATAAGCCGAAGTAAAATGTTTTTTTCTGTATCACTTATAAGTCAGGCCATCTTGGTATTGTTCATGGAAAGTATATATAATAATAATAATAATAATAATAACAACTTTATTAACGTGTCAATCTTATAGCTGACCACAAGTAGTCTACTAATCGGGGACACTAGTTAAAATACACCTAATATATATCTAGGAACGCTATTAACATTTACAAATATATGAGTAAGAAATATAATACGATCAGCATAATATAGCACGATTTAGTGTTAAACAGAATATAATCTTACATAATGATAGTTTGAGATAAAATGATTAAAATAACACAATGGTTCCTGCAAGGGCTAATTACCTCCCTTATGTGTATATATATAAATATGTAAAACTAAGTTTAAAATTTGTCAAGGTTATCTATAAATACTCTATTTGCAGTCAATGATTGAAATAACTATCTTATCACTAATCACTCGCACTTTCCCACCCTCATTATGTAGACATGTAATTATTTTAGCTATTGCAAAGAAAACAATTCAAAAAGAAAACAATATATGTTGAATAGCAGTCGGAGGACCGTCTTTGAAAGCCCTTCGTAACGAAAGGTACGTCGTTTGATCTCACGTATATTGTCACGGTGGGCACAAACAACCATAAAAACGGCATGAGTTACATATTTTAAAAAGTTTTCAACGCAGACGAGTGAATTTTGGTAGGTGGGTATAGAATCTTAAAAGGAATATAACCTGATAATTTAAGCTTTGTTAATACAATTTTGACTTCACAATGACGTCATTTACCATTTGTAATACGTTTCTTAACTGTTTAATTACCTTTAAAAACGAAATGTGGTATATTGTTAAAATCTACTCGTGATGAGAATGAAGGAATCGAAACCCGATGTCGATTATGGTTGGGGTAATCAAAAGTTATGAAAGTTTGAATTTTGGCAATTTTCCCGCCAAAATAAATAAATAACACAAAAGCATTGATTAAAATATCGCTTCATTCATCTTTTTAGAGTTTTAACTACTGTTTGTCCAGGCATAAAACACGTTGGTGGCTAAACTTGTATGTTTTTAGAATTTTGATTTTTTTTTGTCCATATTTGTCATATTTTCGGCAACGCCGATTAGACGTCCTTAGAAAAAAGCCATTGAGTGATTTTCGAGTTTTATTGATGAAATGCACTATAGCCTGGCATTCAAAACTCAATTTTTTTTACCAATAGGCAGCCTTATTTAGGTACGACTCCTGACGTCACTAAATATGACGTCATAACAACAGTCATTCCTCTATAACTTTGGCTGTAATCATCGTAGAACGTTCAAATTTACAACAAATGAATGTGTGTCATGAAGGCCCTATGATGGGAGTAGTATGTTTGTAACGTTTATTAAAGGGGCGATTTCACCAAAAAGGACTCAAATACCCTATAACTTTGGAATAATACGGTAATCGTATATTTAAGTATCGGTATTTTGGTGTTTTCAAGGTCACGTGACCTTAAGGCTGATAAAACAAAGAAAACAAAATGGGGTGGCGGAAGTTATTGTTTCGTTTCAGATTTTCGATTCGAAATGTTAAGCTTGTTATGGGAAATGAGACTGTGTCCGGAATGGTTGACTTTTTATCACTGAAGAGGATATAAATGGCGAAAAATGGTTCATGCGCAGTTGTACAAATGGTTCCAAGAATAGGTCACGTGACCTGTTTTCTATATTTTCGCCTTAACAGTCTATCAGCCGTAGGCCTGAATAGATTGTGCTCGGCAACTTTTGAGCAACTTCTGGAGTTTTGAGCAACTTTTTGTACTGCAAGCAACCTGGAGCAACTTTTGCCTTCCTTGGCAACTTTTGAGCAACAAATAATGATAAAACACCCAAATTATCCCAAATGTTTCTGTTAATTGAAACTGCAACCTTCGCCATTTAAGTACGGACCGCCCGACAAAATAAGGCTATTCAGAACACTGAACGAACTCCTCTGACACATCGCGGGCATTTTTTATGACTTCGCTTGTCCCCCCTCCCCCTTCACAATGTTGGGATAGAAAGGCAACATTTCGGTCTTCTCGAAAACCAACATTGAAATGGGGGAGGGGGATTGTGTTAAAAATAGCCGGAAATTGCTGAAGAGGTCCGACTTAAATGGCAGGGGTTGTGGTCGACACTAAGAATGGTGTAGACGTGTATTGAATAGTATTGACCCTGCAAATGATTAACATTCCTTTGTTTTCTACTTTCCGTGCATGAATTGATGTGCGCCCACGAACTGGACAGCAGCTATCTATTTAATTATCGCCCGTGAATTTTCCAGCGGTTATTCGCTCCAACACAGAGCCGCCGCCATCTTGATATTTGCTAATCTGCATTCTGCATATTCTGCTAGTCATGGCATCACAATCGCCAAAGTGAGCAACTTTTTCAAATTTTGGTGGCAACTTTTTCAATTTTTGGCAACTTTTGAGCAACTTTTAGCCTGTTTTTGGAGCAACTTTGGCTGGATTTGCTAGCACAATCTATTCAGGCCTACTATCAGGGTCAACCATTCCGGGCTGATCTTTAAAGTCAACCACAAATGTAATCAGATAAACACAAAATCGTTACTTAAAATATCAAATGCACCACCCCGTTTTTAGTTTAATTTTCAACTTTTTGTGATCACGTGGTTGGTCACGTGATAGACATTTTACCAAAATTTTATATTAGGACGATTAAAAACGCTGAGATTAGGCCAGATAAAAAAAAATACTTGTTTAGCGTCCACCCGTTTCAATTTTTCCAGGTATCTAGTTACGAAAAACTCAAAAAACAATGTTTTGGCCGAGCGCGGATTGGGCGCGAACGAAATCCCCGAAGGGTAGGAGGGCTGGGGGAGGGGGGACAAACGAAAATAAAGGGACTGCAGCCTTTTCCGACTGGCGCGCGTTCAGCAATTTCAGTCGCTCGAGCAACTGAAAATCGTAATTGGTTAATTAAACAATACGGATGTCAGATAGATATTCCATTTCGTTCGATCGAGAGCGATTTGGATTTTTATCAAATTATTGAAGCTTTCTCGTCAGCTTGGTGGCTTAATTTTAAAGGATGAACAAAAACAAGCCATTGAAAGCGTTAATAATTTACGAAACAAAGATGTGTTGCCTGTTGGCCGTGCATGCTTCCAACGGGTTTTGACAAAAGCTTAATTTACCAAAGTTTTTTGCTCGCCAAACAGAACAACAACCCGAGCAAGCCGAGCAAAGCCGTTCTGTCCTGGTTATCGTGCCTCTGAGAAGCATTATCGAAGAACGGATAAAGTCCAACGGATTTTGCCTGAAAGCGAAAGCTTTCGAAAAGACGAAAGAAGTTTTGAGGGATATTGGTGACAACAATATACGCGCCGCCGAGCAAGAGTTCTGTCTTTACCGAGGTCCTCGATCTGTTGTGGGACGATCGAGTCTACTCCATTCAGCAAAAATCTGTCGTCAATTAAGTTCGGTTGTAGATGAATGCCACACAGTTGGTTAATAGGCCTTTTGCAATCGGATGGTGTAATTTGCGGCTCGACGGCTCGACGGCTTGACGGCTCGACGGCTTGACGGCTCGACGGCTCGACGGCTTGACGGCTCGACGGCTTGACGGCTCGACGGCTCGACGGATTCCCGGAACGGCGGAATAACATTTTATTTTCCACCCCTAAGCTATTCAAATTCCCTACCGTGAGGCTTTGTAACAAGTACAAATTATAAACAGTGAAATAAAACTGTTTAGTAGTTGACTTTTGCCAATTCCCCCCCCGCCCCAAAAAAAAAAAGGTCTTTGCTGGCAAATGCCCCCGCGATAAATTCTCATTAAATGTTTACGAAAATTCTAACTTAGTAAACTCACAGTGAATTACAAATTAAGAAACCTAAAAAAACTGGCGGGACACACGCGCGCTGTGCTCGTCAAAAGCTTCCCAGACTTCTGATTGGCCGTATATTTTATGGGTGAAAAGTCTACCCTGTTTATATAAAGGGTGCGATGTATAAACACAGTGAGATCAAGATCTTACAGCTATTCTCTTTATTGGCTCGAGCACATATTTTGCACTTTTTTAAATGAATCCCTCATCGTGGTCAAAGCCAGGAACTAGCTATGCTGATGTTGTACGAAGGTTTTCATCAGGCTCTGAAACCGACGACAAGCTGGCTCCAAAAACGTGTTGGAGTTACTACCAGCAGCAAGATGAGCAAAATGCTATGAAGATTGCGCTTGCGCTCTCTGTCCAGGTACCTTTTGCCTTTTTTTATTTTTGGTTGAATTTAGATAGATTCATAGCAAATCATGTTATACAATGTCCTTTTTGTGTTTCCACAAGGAGAAGCGGAACGAAAGTTCTACTGACGACGAAGAACTACAGCAACCAACTGTTGGTTTTAACTTATTAGCGTCACGTCTTTCAAAGGTACCTCTACTGCTGTTTTCCTTGTTTGCTTCAATGTTTTATGATTGTCTTGATTTTTTTTATTGTTTTAGTAAATATACGCTTTTAAATATAGAACTCCGCAAGTCTCAGTAATATAAAATCCCATTGGCGATTGCTAAAAGTGCTAAAAACTGACAAAGTATAATTATTTGCTTTCATATTTAGATTAATGTTGTAAATGATATAAGATTATCATCAAAGAAGAGTTATTGTTAAAGTTTCCGTAAGGATTTACACTTAAATGCCACATGTACAAGGCCCCATGTACAACCCGAGAAATTAGAAAAGACTGAACAAGCTACACCAGACGACGCAACGTACGGAATGTTATGTGGGACACTAAGTAATTTGATGTCACACGGTAATGAACATAGCCAGACTTTGCTTTGTTCCTCCCCATTGATTTTGAGTACGCTTGGAGCCTTAGAAAAAGGGGGAAAAAACATTTGATTGTGGTGCCACTAATAAATTAAAGCTAGAAAATATATACGTTTTATATATAAAAGTCCAAAAACTATCACAAAAGGGATAACATAGCATTTATTTGCCCAAATATAGAAAGGAAAAAAGAAAATAAATAAAACAATTAGACCCTCCCACATTACACCAATAAAACAATGTTGCTTATAGTTCAAAGAAACAAAAAATACTCCCAAATGATGTACTAAAAGAATGTTTTTTTACATTGTATTCTGATTTTGGAATAATTGGAACATGTCCAGAACGCGCCCTTAAGAAGCTAAGGAAGCTTACTATACTTTTAGGGTGCTGCTATTGAGTTAAGATTTCATTAACAGCATTAAATAAAGGGATAATTAACTGAAATACGTTTTATAGGATGCCGACATGGTAGAAGACTCAGATGACAGTCTCACAAATCCCAAAGCTGGTTTTTCTGGAAAACGACCTCGGCGTTTCCGCACTTCAACTTTTAAGGTAAATTATCGGAATAGTTTGCATGTGAGATTGATGAAAACAACAAAAGCAGCACACAGGTGAACTTTTCTTTCATTTGTACCTTTCTTAGGGAGAATGTTGTTGTTTAATAACAGATAAGACGTCGTCAATAGCAATTTAACGAATAAAACGGTTAGTTTTTTTATGTTGCTATCCTATTAAATATTGACAACGATTTTCGTCATAACATGGTTAATATAGCTGAAAAACCGTTATCAATATTAAGACAGGGACACACAAACAAACTAACTTTAATTTGTTTGCAAAACCACGAGCAATATAACTCAAGTAAGTAAAAGATCGGTCAAACCTGAATAGACCATTTCAAGGTCGCCTGATTACCACTACGATAACTACTTCAATTGCGATAGCACCGGTACTACTGAAAAGAGTTCCTGAATATTAGTCAAAATCCCAAATTTGAGAGTTATACCTCACCTAGAAGCCAAGATATCGTCAAATAAAGTGCGCTATTTTGACAGACATTTGTATGAGGGTGTGCAACGATTTGCACCCCCGCATACAACTGTCTGTATAATTGTCTTACTTTGTGGGACTGTATCTTTGCTGCATACAAGATATAACTATCAAATTCACTCCAGCTACCCGCGAGTGAGGCCGAAGATTGCTGACCTCTAGAGGGGGTGTGTTTCATTGTTACAACCCCCAGAGGGGGGTGTATTTAATTAATTGTTACCCCGTAGTCAATACCACACGTGACAACGCATGATAATTTATTTCTAAAGATAACAGAGAAATGTAATAGAGAGGGAAAAAGGCGTAAAATTCCTATTTGCAAGCAAATAATTCCTTTCCTATTTAATACTTACAAGTTTGTTTGTATTTTTCTACAGCTCTTTTTATCAAGTTTTGCGGTGTGCTGTTATCGCCACTCAACTTGCCGGTTCACATTTTCAACTCTTTCACAAACATACACATTTTTCAGATATATTATAGATGTATTCGGGTTCCTGATAAAGTTGTCATTGAAACTCAGTGCATCTGATGTAAAGTACAGGTCAGTTTTCATCCATAAAAAAAACATTTTTGATGTTGGAAAACAAACTTTTTGAACAAAGAGGTTCATCTTCAAGTGAACGTCGTTGAGTCAACTATTCGATCGCTCTTCAGTTTACCGCGGAATGGGTTCCTGGCGCGTGCGTCAAAAGTAGATTTTATTCATTTTCACCATATAATAAAAACCTTATTGACCAAGCTTGTTCGGTCAAGATGAGGGCATATGCGCCTTTTTTCTTTTTTTGCGTTGTTAGGCTGAATCTCGACTGAGATTTCGAAGTATTCTGATTTTGTAAGAACTGGAACATGTCCAGAACGTGCCCTTAGAATTCATGAAGCTTCGGAAGCTTACTATACTCTATAGAGTCCAGTATTGAGTTAAACTTTCATTAACAAAATACGTTTTATAAATAGGATACCAACATAGAAGAAGACTCAGACGACAGTCTCACAAATCCCAAAGCTGGTTTTTCTGGAAAACGACCTCGGCGTTTCCGCACTTCAACGTTTAAGGTAAATTATCGGTATAGTTTGCATCTGAGACTGATGAAGTTAGGTTAGACGGTGTGTGTGTGTGTGTGGGGGGGATTGTTGAAAGTGGGGGATACATTTTTTGTGATGGTAACAAATGGGCGGGATACAGCTTTTTTACAGTATATTCGGGGTGGGGTAGCCTTCCCTTAGCTATACTTTAACGAACAGTCCCTAAAACACGGAAATAATGAACTTGACCAATATCCCCCATCTTAACCTCACGCTTGGTCAATAACCTCTATATATTGCTTGATCAGAAGAGGAAAACTTTAACACACACCTCATGGGACGAAGAGGAATACAGCCCAGGTATTGCAAGACTTCCCCTTGGTGGATTCAAATATGAAAAGGTCAGTAATTATAGGTAATAAACAATGAAACCTCAGGGAACCGTGATATTATTATCAGTAATGGCGTACATGTATATTTGTACCAGACAACAGACACTATTTAAAACATTTCCGAGGTTATGCATGCATATTAATGATATAATGAATGAATCATAATTTCGCGGCCCCTGACGCATCCAATTATGTGGGCTTTTGCTGTAGACGCCCCCATTCTCCTCCCCCTCTTTCCTCCCACCTACCTCCTCTTTTATTTCCCACCTCACCCCTCTCTTTCTCTTTCCCACCCCTCCCTGTGTCGCTCGCGCAGGCTAGAAACCACTACCAGCAGTCCATGCCACCCTCCGCCCCCTCCCCCCCCCCCCCAACCAAGAAAAAAAGAAAACAAAGCGCGACGGCATCAACAGCCATACATGTAAATATCCAATAACTTCTTGCTACCTTTTCTAACTGATGGGTTGTTATCCATGTTAGACACGAGCGCGACCCTTGGATCTCAGCTGCAGTCCTCTGAAACTACAATGCGATGTCATAGAAATCAGCTCCAGTGATGAATCTGATATCGATAGCGCCAAGCCTAAGGTATTTACATCTGATATGACAAGCATATGTTAGAAATAATATGATAGCCTCGGAAACTTTCGGCAGCCGGCTAAAAATTTGGAACGTAACTATATTCTGATGTGTTAGCTCTATTTTTCCGAAAAGTGTTGTCAGGGATGCTTTTACAAAGTTTTAGGCCTGAACAGTTGCGTAACTGATATAAACATATTTCTCAACTTCTTTTTCAGATCAGCAACACTAAAACCACAAGGCGTCCTTTCACCAGGCGTTCTTCGCAAGTAAAAAGGTATAGTACAGGCAATAACTTTAATGGAAGATGGAGCGATTTTAAATTTGGCATTTATATTCTTAAATCTATTGCTCCTGACATGTTTGGCTAATTACTTTCAGGTTAAAACCCAAACATCAAGAAGCAAATAAATCACGGAAAGGATGGCATAAGCAAGCTACTAGGGCATCTGATACGTCGGCAATGTCATCTGCTAGCTCATCTTCATCTGACAGTTCGTCATCATATGATTTGTCCACTGATGATCATAAAGAGATGGAAGCAACTTTAGATACTTGCGACCTCACCTACTTTAATGACAATCCAAATATTCCAATGATTTTACACGAGAGGACAAATCTGACTATAAGCAGTATAACTTCAAGCCTGTTAAATGCCTCTTCTGTCCAAGCATGTACTGAAATACCAACAAAATGTCAGCAAAATGCTGCATTCATTATTGACAATGAACAGCTAGGTAACCGCTGTTATGATTTTAAGGGTGACGACCTAGGGAAGTTTCAAAACAATGGGGTACACCATTTCTACGTTTCAGTACAGAGAAAGAGCGATGGGTCTGTGAAAAAAGTTGTGAAACTCAAAAGCAAGCCAGGTCACACGGAGGAGGGAATATATCATATAAAGCGAACCTACTGGAAACATCGCACCAACAGAGATTTCACTCGACGGTATTATGAAATGTATGACGACAAAGACAAATGCACACGATATTCCCTATTAATGTACTACTTCGAAAATGAAGAACACTGTATAACAGTTCCTCCCAGGAAAAATACAAAGGGAAGCAGTACACCTTATCTGAGGACAAAACCCAGCACTGTAACTGAAATCAAGAAGAGGCTTGGTAACAACCGACGACCAACCGTAGTATACGATGAGGTATTTGAACTGGGTGGAGGAGTTATGGAAATGAAATCTACCTCTTCAGTTCCTCGGAATATAAATCAAGTCAAAAACCTCAACAGAAAGCAGTCTCATACTGCCCAAACATCCGGGTCAAATGAGAAAGACGAGCTGTTTTTGTTGATCAGTCAAAGTAAGGACGAAGAGACCAGTGGGAATGCTTTTATAAGAAACATTCAAGCAGCACCATTTCCAGCATGCGTTCTTGCTAAAGACAGTCAAATGGAGGAGATGGTCAAATGCTGCACAAACATAGAAAACTTTAGCATTGTTGGTATAGACACTACCTATAACATAGGTTCTTACTACGTAACACCTACGACATTTAGGCACCCGATGCTTAAAATTCGTAACGATAGGAATTCAAAAAGCCCTACAATGCTTGGCCCAGTACTTATGCACCAACGGAAAACACGAGATGCATTTAGTTATTTTGGTGATACAGTGACTAATTTGCACCGAGGAGCAAAAAATATTCTGGCCATCGGCAGAGACAGGGATCGGGCCCTAGAAGGATTTTCTTCGAAGTTACCAATAGCAACCACTACATTGTGTGCTAAGCATTTTAAAGATGATGTTACAGCAAAGCTGTCGTCTTTGGGTATCAGGTATATGAATTATTAATTTTAAGTATAGATGCTTAATAACAATGATATGGACACAGCAGATTTTGACTTTTACTTCTATATCAGTGTTGATTTTAAATAGTTAGTTTTGACAATATTATAGGAAAATCACATGCCTGACGAGGTAATTCCACGTTAAATTGCACGAGAAAACCGATATCGCCAGAGTCGCTTCGACGAGGGCGATATCGGTTTTTCGAGTGCAATTTAACATGGAAATACCGAGTCAGGCATGTGATTTTCCTTGAATCGCATAGTCCGATGAATTACTTGAAGATTTAGTACTTTTGTTGATATTTTGCTAAGTTATAAATAGCGCGCGTAGTCTACAGTGGTGATTCCACTCTGAATCACCACCCCGTATCAGCCAATCAGCGTCTGATTTCGCAAATGCACCGTGCGATTCAGCTTTGGCTATGCGATTATATTAGTTAACATGCTAATGTGAAATTGGTATATAGTTAATTAGTTTATTTTAGTGTTATACACGACCCTGCAAGCGGTAACGTTTTAATATTTTATCGTGTTTAAATAAAAGTTATTGTATTATTGTATTGTAGTACTCCATACAAAGAACAGTTCATTTCTGACATCTTTGGAAATGAATCATTGAAAGAGTTTGGCCTTGTCGATAAAGAAACTAACAATGACGTCGATGAAGCACTTTACCTCTTGCGAGAAGTATGGGACGAACGTGAAAAGGAAGCAAGAAAATCGAAGGACGTGGAATTCTATGACTGGTTTTGTAAGCATGAAGTGAAAGACATGAAAGAGGGATTATTATATCCTATTCGCAGGGATATTGGTCTGGGATATGATTTCTTTTATAACAATGCAAATGAATCAATCAATGAAGTGATCAAGAAAGAAACTGGGCGAGAGAACAAACGATGGATTGACTGCGTGGATGCCATAAAGAACATCATTGATCGTCAAGAAAGAAATGTGCAACGTGCGCTTATCAACCAGGGACCCTATCAGTTGAGGCAAGAGTACCAATATCTACAGAAAGATTCCGAGAGTTGGAGTGAGGCAAATGCTACTGAGAGGAAACGTCACATACAGCGTTTCAAAAATTCCACTCTGAAGGAGAAACAGGTAAACCCTACCGCAACGTCAACCTCAGTGACATCGCATGACATACCGGTACTTGAAGTCACTGAAGATCCACCAGAGACCACACAAAGACGTACGTGTACACCCCATGATTTGTCTGATTTGATGCCGCAGTCTGGAATTAGCTTTGGAACATCTAAGCTTCCAGTATCAACCCATCGCAACATGTGGGATAAGGCTGTCTCTCTGGTTTCCAGTCCAGGATATATCGTACAAATACCCGGAAGCAGCAATTTGGGTAGGGTTGTCTATTCGCAAACTAACCCACAAAACCCTCATACGGTTACATTTCTCGATTCTGGAAAGGCCAATTGTAGTAACTGCTCTGTGCAGAAAGAACGTTCAATTTGCCAACATACGATTGCTGCCGCCGAAGACATGGACAGGCTAAAAAACACCTAGCTTACTTTCATAGACTAAAAGAGCAAGTGAATCTCCTCAAGACTGCCAGCAGGAATGCTCCTTTAAATGCAGGAGCTAAGCCAGGACAAAAACGTAGAAAACCTAGGGGAAAAGGGCAATCTAGGAATGAAGGGGACCGAGTACATAGAACTCCAACTAACTCACCTTCAAGCAACATCAACACGTATAGCCTACAATGGCTAAGTGACTGTAGAGCATACGTTTGTTATGGGTGCAAGAAAATGCTTCGCATTCGTCCCCATGTCCCTCCTCCTCCGTTTGACATTGTTCTAACAAGGCAAGAACTAGTACGCATGTACAGGAATAGCTCGGGTGAGATGACATACTCGATCAAGCCTGAGGCGGTGTTCTATCACGCAAAGAAGAGATGTATCATGAACAAGAATGAAAACTTTTCAAGACGTGACATTTCCATAAGTGATGCCGACCTTGACAGGCTGAAGGAGCATCACAAGAAACACTTGAGAGAGGAGTTTGCTTTATGTTGTTCCTAATTAAAGAATATACTGTAATCAGTGAACAAATCGGCCTTATACGTGATGGTATCATGCTTTTGTCACTTTTGTGTTGAGGAAATGCTGTGCCAAAGTGAGACTTGGTGGTAACCACAAAAGCGTGACATCATCATGCGTAAGGCCTATTAACTAGTTATTACACTAAGAGAGTGTAAGTAAGAGAGGGCATCTCCAATACATGTAAGCTATGCGATGACAATGTCTAATAAAATGCCGCCATGGGATTGTTGCTTCAACTGCTTCTGGTTCTTAAAAAATGATTTTATCATTTTTATTATCGCACAGCTGCATGTCAGTGCTAGTGGATTCCCTCTCTTACTTAATTATGTTCGTTATGTTTTATTTTCAGGGAGTTCTTTAGATTTTGCAACCCGCACATTGTTAACGAAACATCTCCCGAATTCAAACTATTTTAATCCAAAGTAGCAAGAAAAAATGATATGATTAACTTGTTATCAATATTCATCCACGCATTTATTCATTTGTTGTGTTATTAATCAAAGCATTTTGCTTCAATTTTCAACTTTTTCCTGCCGGCGGCAAATGTAGAAATTATCTTTGTGTTATTTAACTACATTGTTAAAAAAGTTTGGAAAGACCACCGTCACCAATTCATTTCAGTTCTAATTGGATGGATTTTGTTCACATCATAGGTATTAACTATGTATTAGGTATTTAGTAACAGCAATTATCAGGTAGTATTGCATTAAAAAAATGGGCGGGAATTTTAAAATAGTCCAACTTGCGATAATGCGGGAAACAAACACTGCGGTACACTATATCAGACATGGTAATAACCTTCAGTAACGTTCTCATTTCACCATTCCTTGTGCATGGAAATCGAAGACTAATGGCGCGTTATCATTATGACAGCAGATTCTACCGTGACTGCTTGACAGTCGACTGAGATTGCTACGTTACTCGATTGTTTTAGTAGCTCCTGAAAACAGATTACAATGTAATAGCCAGAATTATATCCCAGAATATGTTCTTATTCCGTAAAGGATTGTGGCAGGAGCCCATATTGTGATTATAATGATAAACGTCGGTGTTGGACTATTTCAGAGCCGTGGTAAACATTTATTGTCAGTAAACTTGTTATTCTTTAGATATAAGCTATCCATGAAATAAACTGATAATATCATGAACGGCAACATCGATAATGATATTTATGTCTATTTATCCCCCATTCCCCTTGGGCATTTGACTGAGTTTTTGCCGCAGGGTCATTTACCAGCAAAGGAACGTTAGTGGGAGGGGGGGGGGAGTCAAAATAGTGAATTTTACTTCAATGTTTATAAGAGATTTGCACAGCTAGCTTAGGGCTGACCTTTGCAACGCTCTGATCAAACATAGGGCCTCTAAGGGCAACTCGCGGATGGTCGGTGAACTATTTTGGCATTCACTAAAAATCACGTGACCAATGACGTCATCGTTATGTCATCATCACTAAGTGATTGATATAGTCCAGTAATATTGCAGTTTGACCCGGAACAAATTCCCACAGTAGCTTTCTCTTCAAAAACCTTTTAGATTTAATGTCCTAATGAACATACTAAAAGTCCCAAAACATCCGAGCACGGGAACATCCCGAAATTTAGGAGAACGTGGAGGAGCCTCTTTGCTGCAACATGAAAACGAGGCTAAAACCGGAAGTGCCGTTTTTCTCGCTTTATTTCAGCGAAAATTAGTTTTATTTTAATGATACAATAAAATCATGATACAATACACGTTATTTACTCGTTTTAGTGCTATAATGTTCACATTAACGGCAGCAAATATGCGATTTTAATCGTTTCTAACGTGAGCTCCAAAACACGAGTAAACGGACGAATTGCAAAATATTTCATAAGACCAGTCGTGTTTATCCACAAACATTGCTTTGTTTTTTTTGCTGTTCTTTCTGCCATTGTGTAAAAAAGTACAACGGAGGACCCGCTGTCACATGCTTTACCCATTTTCTTCGTCACTACTGTCCTCGAGCTGTGCGCTGATGTTGGTACACGCGGTACCACGGCACTGGCCACAAGCCGGGGAGTAGTCCAACCCATGCTTCCGGCAGCTGCACCGCATGGTCGAGCAGTCACTCCCACAATTGCAGCGAATCATCTTGAGCAAATTCTGAGGTGCCGGTGGTCGATCAGTAGTCAAGGGGAGCACTTGGCCGCCGTTGAGCTTCCAGCCCCAATCTTCGATCAGCATTCCATTATCTTCACACTTCCACTGCTTCACCTAATATTAGAAAAATAATAACAATAATATAATAAATAAAAAGAAAGTTACACAACAATAATCAAATGCGTATAACTGCTCTCACCTGCAAAAAGACTCTCAAACTATGGTATTTAGTCTCGATAATATTAAGCTTCTCTTGCTCCGGATCATTAGGATTTACCTTCTGCTTCAAGTGAAAGTCATGAAGAATGGATGCTGCGGTCTTTCTCAGCGTTACTATATTGGCCCTTCCGTGCATGTTAGTGATAATAATGTTCTCACCAAAATACTCTTCAGTCTTGACCTTCATATACCGGTTGGTATACGCAGCATCGCCCGACTCGCCCAAATACTCCCGCATTTTTTAAACTAAGTCCGATACTGTTAATCTTCGTTATCTTGTAGGTAGCACATAACTCTGCGAAATGCTGCGTCTGCGTTCTCGTCTTGAGGGCGTCCGATTTTACGTTTCTTGCTGGATGTCTGAGTTGATAAAAATTGATTGGGTATTTGCATCATTGTTCTGAAGTTGGTGCTGCATGCACGATGGTAGATTGCATCAGCCGCTGGCAGATCATGGACGTGCAATACCCTAGCGCGCACCACCTCGGCCCAGTCATCGGCCCTCGCATCACACGCTCTTAGCACGGCTTGCTGTACATCTAACAATGTCACCTTGTACACCGCTCTAGATCTTCTCTTTTCTTCCTCCTCAACGATTAACTTCCCGCAGTAAAAGCAGGCGGTCTTGAAATCGAACTCTTGCGAACGGAGCAACCGTTGGGTGTGGCCAACCTCTTCGTGTGACCTCTTCCTGTTAGCTTTTTTTATATTACTCGGACGACAAAAATCTCGTCGGCATTGCTCATAGACCGTATCACCCGCTGTAACAACAATCACATCTCCTCGTTCCACGCTCGCCTGGTTTATGCTATTGCTGCCTTTATTAGTGAGTGTTACCCCGTCATCTGCTTCAACTTGTCCTGTGCAAATTGCGCAACAATTTGAATCCATACCATGGATCTATAAAATACACATAAATAATTCAAATGAACATTTGTGCGTCTCCCTCATATAAGGTATACGGGTATGTGCCGCCCGATAGGGTATGTTTTTTTTGCGCTCTGAAGTGTGGGATAGGGTATCATTTTTGTCAAAAAGTCTGTGATAGGGTATCTAATTATGTCTGGGATAGGGTACGTTTTTGGAGGTACAGCGACGATATATACAGACTTCGACTTTTCCAAAGTGCGCAAATCTTGTCAAATTGAGTAAACAATTCAACTCCTACAACAGCACTGTTCAAGTTTGCTAACGGCGGAAAGCTTTGAGAGCTACCGGTCTGGGATAGGGTATGGATTTTCCGCTCTAGGTCTTTTATAGGGTGTCAATTTTGTACATTTTTAGGTCTGGGATAGGGTCAGGGTTTTAGGGTCAGGGCGGCACACCCCTACTCCTGGAGTACCCCCCCCCCCCCCCTCGCGCCCGTGGTGCGTCCCCTCGCGGCTAAAGAAAAGAACCAGGTTTCATGGTAGCAATAAAAAATTCATTCAACTCAGACACGATGTATTTCCATTGCTTTAGCCTGAATTGCCGTCAGCCGTCTTTTCGCGCTACATTGCTGTACGAATAAGAATGAAAGTCAATGCCCGATCCTCCTAACTGATTGAATGTAAACAATAAAGAACTAAAATTAAGAAGCGAAAAATGCAACCAAGATCAGATAGTGAACAGATCTGAATAATAAACGAAGTTCTCCCGGACAATCTCGCTGAAGTCTGTCGATCCCCCGTCCCCCGAGTTGCGCAGACTTGTACCCAAATAAACATGCAACTAGAATCTAAAATATTTTACTCACCTGGTTAATAAAACGATGAGTCAAGGTTTCATTTCTGTTAGCGAAGATCTGATGTAGAACATACACGACAGCTACTGTACTGCAGAGTGAAACTTGATATCCGTGTGATACATTTCGCGCTCGCCGTCCGGCCATTTTACTAAACACATGACCTTGCTGTTTTCCCGCCAAATAAAATATATATTGTACACGTATTCTTGCTATCCCGTTAATGTTTTGCTGTTTTCAAAACTGATTTGAATTCTTGCAAACGAACGCGCTATTTTTTCTGTCAGTAATTATGGCTCCGTGTATTTTAAAATCGTTTTTATTTCCGATTTTGCCTGAACCGTTTTGAACAACAACAACAAAAAATTATATATTTTACCATTTACAAATAAAAAGGACAAAGGGAATATATTATATTTTTATATTCTTGATCTTAAATATTTTTGTGGCAGTAAGAGTGGCAGTAAGAGTCAACATTTAAACATTTTGAGGTCAGCCTCGTTTCCATGCCGCGAAAGATGCGGTGTCCAAATGCTCCGAATAAATCCTTTTTTTCGAGATGTTCCCGTGTCGGGACTTTTTGGGACTTTTGATATCTTATTAAGTGATGATTATAGATTTAAAATCCGTTGAGATTTCTACTGTGGGAATTTGTTCCGGGTTGGCCTCATTTTTCGCGTAAAATAACTGGACTAATAGGGACCCACTATCATTTCTGTCCATGTTTCAGCCACCTGCCAGTAATATTAAGCGAGTTAGCCATAAAAATCTCATATCCCGAACATATTCCGAACATGGTACGAATTTTACTAACACACATCGTCCGAAAAGGATACTGGGCCATTCGGAAAAGGATATAGCATTCGGAAATGAAAACTGATCCACCTAACCTCTAGGCTTTTGTACATTATGCTAGCATTTTTTTAGCATTTTAGGGGACTGGAAACATTAAGCATAATGCTGGTATTTTAGTGACGTTTTTGACCAATAAAAGTCCGAGAGGACCTGGAACATGCTCACGACACGAGGGATGATCATGTATTCTGTTGAATGTCATGAATAATTGTCAGCTCATTTATTCAATCAATGGAAGGGACTCTCACACAAGAAAGCGAACCGAGTTCTGAGAGAAGCATAATTGATGCCTTGAAAGTACCGGTCGCTTCAGATATGGCTAGAAAACGAAAGCATTTTTCGAGCATTTTAGAGCTGAGTGAAAAATAAAAGCATAATGTACGACCGACCGGGAATTGTAATCCCATTCAGAAATTCCGGTTGGGAATTTTGGACTACCTTTTCAGACGTTCCATTAATTTCGGAATTTTTCCACGGGACGAACCGAAAAAACGTTTACCATTTACATTCCACCCGAAATTTCCGTAATTTCCGTGTAAATGGTAAACAACCGGTGTCTCCTCTAGTAACTATGCTGGCATTCGAGGAGCTCTAGGTGTTCATCTTGGCTTTGCAATTGCCCCTCCAGGTCTTTTTGTCTTTCCCATTTTTCAAGTCACACAAGAGAACTAGAACAACCAGCTATATATATTTAACATTTTCTCGATGCGGCGCGTAGCTTTGATCGGAAATCAACATTGGCGGGAAATCTTGACAGATATAGTTGAATTGTGATGAGAAATGTCGCTAATTGTTGGAGAGGCGGGGCTTCAGTTTTTTACGCTTTCGATTTTCAACCAAAACAGAGTTTAAAAATATATCCCACTCAAGAGGAATTTATTCGATTTGTGTGACATTTTCACAAAATGTCAATTGATAGCGCAGCTGCAAAAGGTGTCAGCGAATTGGGAAATTCTAAAAAGAGAGCGCTTGACGCCTTTTCACGAAGAGCATGATAACTTTTTAACTAAATCGAATTTAGAAATTCCCCGACATCCGTTTGTAATACGATTCCTCTGAAATGCGACAAAGCAAACAGATTTTAAAACTTTAAAATATTTTCGGAGTCGGAGCTTCTGAAAGCAATCCCGGAAAATTCGAGATTTTCAAAGAATTCAAAACTTTTTATTTATTCTTGTAGCCAATTTTATTAGCTTTAAAATAATACGTGGATGATTTATCTACGATGTTACAATAATTTAGACTGGAAGCGCACCCTGAAGGTACCCGGGTAACCTTAAAAATGTTATTTCGTCAAGCCGTCGAGCCGTCGAGCCGTCGAGCCGTCGAGCCGTCGAGCCGTCGAGCCGTCGAGCCGTCGAGCCGTCAAGCCGTCGAGCCGTCGAGCCGCAAATTACACCATCCGTTTTGCAATAGACAGTCACGTGACTTGTTGGCCCATAGTAACGCCATACTGGGTTGCAAGCTAACCAGCTCTCCCTTGACAACCAACAGAGATTGACTGAGCCGTGGTATCATAGCTAGACTTCGAAGCGTTTTTTCGTCTTACTTACTAAATTCATCTCGAAATAAATCTTATACAGAACAAAAGTAAAGGTTGTTCTTTACTTTTGATCCGGTATTTTGTCAAATATGCGGCGCAAAATAGAGTTTGGACGCTCAAACAAACTCACCTCGAATCTCAGGCATGGCAAACATGGCGGCCGCTCAACACAACTTAGTGAACTCTTTCGATTGCTTGTTTTAATGCTAGTGAATAATCGGTCAAACACAATAAGCTTTTGCTCAGGACTCAAAAGAATATTGGGGAGCAATTATAGGATACCCCGCAACTTGGATCATTAATAATTAATTTTCTCAAATTTTCATACAAACCTTCTAAAAACCCAACCCTGAAATTTTAAAAAAACCTAACCATTTTCGACTCCAAATCATTCATAGAACGACCCTACATACACCTGCACTATAATGGAGAATTTAGCATAGTTTAGCACAGTTTTCAAGTGATCTTTCGAAGTTGCGGGGTATTCTATAATCTAACCAATATGGGGATAAATACTGTTTACTCTAGGCGCTCGTTCATGTACTTAAATAAAATCCTGTGTTTAACTTTAATTAAGGCTATATTTAAGCTACGAAAATATTCATAAATGTTGTATTATTTAAAATTAAATGTTCGTTTCCTTTGCCTTAACTTAGAAAAGGACAGGCTATGGCTGGCTACGTGTACTTGAGGAGATGCAGAAATTATCTTAGAATATTATTTTAGTTTGATACTGAATCTGTGGGTGTTACATGTCCAGTTTTGAAGCAAAGAAAAATATCAGGACTTTGATAAGTTTTATATATCCCTACTTAGTCATTGGAGAGAATGTTATATATTTTGTTTCTTATTTTGCTATTAGCCAGTAACAGGCATCCATTATTAACCACTAGCTATAAAATTTTAATAATATTAAAGGAACACTGTCAATTAACCCAAAAATGATAAACATTCTCATGACTATAAAGACAAAAATATTACCCTGCAAGCAGAGGTTTCTCATCTCTCTGCCAGGCATGAGAGTATGCAGTGTACTAGCCGAGAAAATTTGAGACAATTAATTTTGATAAAGGATGGCAAGGATTTGAGTGGATGAAAAATACTGCTTTTAAGATAAATTTAGAGCAACTTGAAATATGTTCACTGTAACCGAAATCAAGTTTATAGAGTTTATAAACCATATCTGGGCATTCACATTAATTATTACTCTTCGAATTCAGGGTGTTATCAGTTTGTAGTTTTGTTTTAAAGAAACTTGAAGATTCAATTCCAATGACAGTGCCCCTTTGACATCCATTAGACCATGTAAAAGTATATATTAGATTAATAAACACTATCAGATATATTCCTTATTTTTTTGGTTTTATATGCCTTGCTTCTTCCTGGGGGTACTCCCATATATAGACTATACGGGGATGATCCACTGGACAGGGTATGGTTTTTCGAGTTTCTGGTCTTAGACAGGGTATCCATTTTCACATTGACAGATCTTGAACAGGGTATGGTATTTATCACTTTTGACATGACATTTATCTGATGTAAACATCATACTCATTACCAGATATCGATTTGTAATCAGTTTATCCCTGACCTCTAAATAAAACAGTCGACTTTATAGACACTTCTTGTGAATTCTTGTTGTATTTTCGTCTTATAGAAGGGTATAAAATTTTAACACTTTGTCTTGAACAAGGTATGGAAATTTTAGGTTTTTTGTCTTAAACAGGGTAAGGGTTTCAGAGCCCCAGCGGCACACCATTACCCAACTTTGGGTAGAGTACCCCCCCCCCCCCCCCCCCCCTCCCCGGGTCCTGACTGTATGAAGTATAATGATTGATATCCAGATTTACGATGCCTAATTTGCACTTAAAGAAAAACACCAAGTCTAAGTATTCCAACCAGTTAAGCTTAATTAATTTAACAATTAGATTAAATTAAATTAAATTCTTAAGTTCTTTATCATTTTCTAGCATGTCACTTTTTGAAACATTAGAGTTGATGTGTTTGCTGCAGGAAGCTTACAATATGTTTAATAAGTTCTCAATATTTCATGTCACCACACCAAACATAGGAAAAATATAGTTGAGAAAAACTGACTCCCTCTTTATCAATATTAAAGAAAAGAGCTAGCCAGAAAACATACCGATTTACAGGTGCCAGAGCACTAACTGATTGCTATATGGTTAATTATAGACACATGACAACACGAGACCAGTTCTTCAAAGTTAAATATTTTATTTATTTTTCATTTTTTCTTCTAGAACTTTCACAGTGCAAATACAGAGCTTGGCCTTCCTGTATCGTATGTGGTCATATCGACCATTGCATTTTAATACTGACACTGTCACCATTCGTCAATGTTTCGTGTACTCTCCAAAGTTATAAACCTGAGAAATTAACGCCGTAATTACTGGTTTATATAACATAGTATAAAAGAAAGAAGGAATCTGCTCAACTATTACAATACTATTCGTTTAATTATGACTACTTTACCTTGTTGAGCGGCCGCCATGTTTGCCATGCCGGAGATTCGAGGTGAGTTTGTTTGAGCGTCCAAACTCTATTTTGCGCCGCATATTTGACAAAATACCGGATCAAAAGTAAAGAACAACCTTTACTTTTGTTCTGTATAAGATTTATTTCGAGATGAATTTAGTAAGTAAGACGAAAAAACGCTTCGAAGTCCAGCTATGATACCACGGCTCAGTCAATCTCTGTTGGTTGTCAAGGGAGAACTGGTTAGCTTGCAGCCCAGTATGGCGTTACTATGGGCCAACAAGTCACGTGACTGTCTATTGCAAAAGGCCTATTGATACCTGGTAAGTTGGTTATCGTTCTCCTTTCAAAATTTGCAGTTCATGCTGGGAGTTCATGGAAATCAAAGTGACTTGAAATCTCGTGAGTTTATAAAATTATGCGGGAAACATTTCGTAATAAACTGCAACTATAAACAAACAACTAAGTTTAAGTCTATGACTTGACGACATATTCTTGCTGAATGGAGTACTGCTCCTTGGGCTTTATCCGTTAATTTAAATCAATTAAACATTAAATAAAGAGCACCAATAAACTTTTATTTAGTTATTATCAATATCGATTCTACATCAGGTGAATAGTTGAATAGAAGAACATTTCTTGATTTGAGTGTTGCGTCCATTAGTTATAAAAGTTTATTAATAATATAACTCAGATAGTACGAGCGCCCTGATATTGGCTTATAGACTCAAACAATCGTTGGTCTATGTGCTTGCGTTGTGTCGTAGTTATATCATAAAAGCAATAGACTATAGAAATATCTGCGTTACGCAGTTTAGCAGGTATTTGTTGTTCTGCACGTTCCGTTAATGGAATGTCAACAACAACAACAACATAATTTATTTGTGTCAATGAATTACAAAGTGATACTTAATGGCGAAAGAGAATAACAGGGTTGACACGAGCTGTCTGAAATAGCTAAAGAGCTAGTCGAGTCAGACAGCTTACATTGTTAAGATAATAATTTGTAGGTCGTTTGAAACAAATATTTATAAACACACATACATACACACATATATATAGAAATCAGGAGATGGAGGAGATTAAACTTTAAATAACAATAATAATTATAAGTCAATTCAACTAGTAGCAATTCAAAAAATCTAATTTTAGATTATATTTAAATGCGGATTTTTTTAGGGATTTATAATCTTCTTTTATTTCATTCCATATTTTGACTCCAGTGAAGCGTAAACTGAATTTCCCGTAGTTAGTTCTAGTGGAGGGAAGATAAAAAGATTGTGCACAATGCGTTGTGCAACAGTTACGTAATAATGCAATATGCATATGAGTATATAAGTAGCTTAACGAGTAACTATGTTCTTCCTTCGGTCTGTCAAAGCAACTACTGACTCCACATTGCAGTTATTTTATTTTATTTCTGGTAATCTGTTATATATTTGTTTATAGTGCAGCGGGTGCCAAGGCATGCAGGAAAAACACTACCGCTGCAAAGAGCGTTCACCGCTGCAATTACCAGAAGCTGTGCCGTCAAATGACCACAAAGTCAAGACTGTTTACATTCTTGTAATTGCGACGAATTCTGTGCAGATAACAATACACTAGTCAAGGTGTCAAACGCTGGTTGATGGCATCCGTAAATTTTTGAATTGAGATTTTGTAAGCGCCAGATTTCGTACTTGCGATGATTAGACAAGGCCTTGATTACCATTGGCATTTATCTTTTTCTCAGTAATGCAGGCAATTTCATGTAGCTGCTTATTAAAGTTGTATCAGAGCATAATGCCCCTCCGTTCTGCGTGAACTCTTTTAACAGTCGCCTAAGGAAAGAAGCTGCGATTCGTCATTGATCTCGGCACGTTCGCGAAGGCACTGGTTTTTCACACCATCATGTAGGCATTCATTTAGATCACCTAACTCCATCTTGGATTTTCCTGGTCATTTAACGGCATACCTCGATATTGTACATTCTCTGGCTTCGAAATCGAGCCGGATGAACTGTCCCTCCTAGCAGCCAGCTTAATCCAACGGAAAGAGCTCGTTTCGTCTGTTTTTCTTTGTAATAAAAAAATAAATTAAATTAATTATATCGGCTTTCGATGTAAGTCGGCAAATGGCTCGCATTTGTAATCATTACCATTTCAGTGAAGTTTCAAATCCCGGGACGTTTTCAAATTTTGAAAGCCTGTTAGATACCGCAATACAAGACGGGATTTCGACATTTCGATAATTAGCTAGGATCGCCGGTTCTATAGCGATGTTTTGTGTTGATAAACATTGCAATTGTTATGCTAATGTACAACCATGATTTCTAAAGCCCGCTTTTTGTTAGGAACCAATGGATTTCTGGTTGGCACATTAAATCAATGACAATAGATGACGACACACGAAACATCGCTATTATCTCAGCGGCTTTAGCAGTTGGTCCGATTTCCCGCTTTCGTTCTTACAAGGTCAGATATACCTTTCTATTTATCGAATCCAGATCAGCATGGGAACAACTGAAGACGTTGGTCAAGGCTCGATATATCGAGACTTGAAAGTTATTATAACGTATTGTTATCTTATGTTAAACATTGCAACACACGAGTTTACCGACAACGAAATCGCTGCTAGACCAGTTTCTATTGGAAGCTCGAAAGTTTTAGACCAGGCAGCTCTTGCCTTAAACATGTTTTCATATTTGCTGAGCGAAAGGCATTGTACTCTAAGTTCAGTGGATCCCCAATACTTGCAACGAAAAAGCCGATCTTCTCAGAAGATTCATTGATAAGGTCGACTGGTCCGTCAACCCATCTGTGTGGCAGATGTGATAGATGTCAAATGGGGTGGATGTTAATTGGGGTCTCCACAGTATCGACCGGTTTGCGGCGTATTACAACACGCAACTCACCAGGTTCAATTATAAATTTAACACGTTAGCTCTTCGGCTAGGCTTTAGATTAGCCTGTCAATCCGGTTTATTTGCGCGGTATCGAGTGATTATTACTTGGTAGCCACGTGTAGGAAAAACCCGCGGGGGGTACGTAGGAATCCTACAGGATGAGGGTGAGGTCAACGTCATTGTCAGTGTTTAACAGTGATGGCGGCGAGAAAAAATTACAAGGGAAGAAGTGCAAACGTTTTGCGATTCATTGAAAGTTGTGGCAGCGATACAAACATAAGCAGGCTAATTGGACCAAATCTTGCCGCGGGTGCAAAATTGGCAGCCAAGAATCAAGCAGAGGCTCTTGATGAAAAGACGTCCAGAACATACGAACTGAGACTCATCGCTTTAGAGAAATTTGCCGCCGACAATGGAGACGATGCCGTCCTTTTCGGCCCCAACAAGAGGCCCTTTATGACGGCCACCATTCAGACTTTTATTCGTACGTATGACAAAACACCCTATTATTTAATATTATGACACACAAAAAACATTTTAGAGAACTAAAGAGGTCAATGGCGATATTTATCTATCGCTCTCAACTAATTTCACACATTGTGATTCCTTTGTCGAGCGCATGCAGTCATGTCAAACCTGGAAGATTGCATGTTCTCTAGATCTAACTTAAGCTTACTTTTGAAATAATGAAATAACGAAGTCTGATATTAAAAGCCAAGTTTTAGGATAAACCTTTATATCTGGAGAGTGTGAGCTTCATTTTTGTCATAAACACAACTTTTAGCCTTAGGGCAGTTAGGCGCTCGACCAGACGTGACCGATCGCGACCACGTTGGCACGTGCGATAAACGTAGTCAGGTAGTAGTACTAGTAGTACGTTTATTTTATAAACTTAGTTCGGTAAAACCTTACATATAAAACCTTATATATATATATAAGTTATAACGGTTAAAGTTAAGTAAAGTTATTTTCTTTCCTCTTTTGAAATGATGAGCGAAACTAAAGGGAAGAAGCTCGGAAGCTTACGCTGTCGTGGCCTGAAACCCCCAGTTGTAAAAGGACATGCTGCGGCATTTAGATACTGGTTCTGTGCGTTTGGACACACTGGCCCATACAGCGAAAGAATTCAGGAAAATGCTGATGGGACTCAAAAGGTTTTGGCAAGTGGGAACCCTATGACTGCACCTGGTAAATATTGCTTAATACTTTAATTTTTGTATTTTGTATAACATATACCATAACGCATTAAACTCCCACTCGTGTTTCTATATTAAACTCTATAGAAACACAGAAAATTTTATCTGTGCCACTGCTGAGTGCTCCCATGGGCCGTGTAAGTGAGGCATTTTTGCATTGTAAGCCCAAGCTTAAGTGTGGTGCAGCAGAGGATCAGCACTAATCTAGGGCACCTGCTCCCTGGAAATTTTTTAAAACCTAGTTCTCTTCAATGGCATTTACTGGATTTTGAGGTTCAAATTAAAGAAAAAAGACTAATAATTAAAACAACTTAGAAGCCCATGCTTAAAAGTAGGTATGCACAGGCGGCAGAACAGTTTCAAACTTGGGGATCTCCGGGCATGGGAGGTGCCACAAGCAACATAGATGCCAACTCCTCTGGGGGTCTCTGAAGTGGCATTTCCTGCATTTTGAGACAACTTTGGAGAAAATATTGGTAGTTTTTGCTCCATGACTGAATTGGAGCCAATTTTTAAGAAAATTGCTAGTATTTCATGGGCTAAGGAGAATATTCCTTGCGATTCAGTACCTTTTATTTATTTATTTATTTTGGGGGTAGGGAGGGGGGATCATTTTTTGCCGTCAACAATATAAAACGGGGGTAATTTTCTTACATGTTATTGACTAGACTTGGATTTTAAAATGTGGGCAGTCAACATGGCAGTATACAAAGCTAAGTGTGGAATTGCATGTGTTGCTCCTGCTACGAGTGCGAGGGGTGGGGGTAAGATTTGAAAACGTGTTAGTTCTTGGGGGGTAATTTTTTGGTTTTCTTATTTTCAGTGGGGGTAAGAATTTGAAATATATTTTTTTTTATCCACCACCACAGAGTTTTGAACAGGCTAGGCAGTAGGTACATGCCACAAAATTGATTTTTTTTTAAATATTAAAATTGGCACGTACATGTAACTGCAGGTATGTATGATTAATTAGAAGATATATATATGTAAAAAGTATTTTAGTTTAGGTACGAAATGTATACAGTGGTAGGTATGTAATACATATGCTATAAAATTTATTTTTATTTCTAAATATTGGTACGTAACTAATATGACTGTTGTTACAATATACGTAAAGGATATTTCAGTTTAGGTAATTAATAATTAATTAATAATGACATTTGTATAGCGCATATACATAAATGTTCTATGCGCTTGACAACTACATGTACTAAATAAGTGTAAATATAAATAAATATAGGTATGTATTAGGTATGCAGTGGTATAGGTTAATGTCAAACTACATGTAGGTTGCTCAAAGACATTCTTACCAATTGGCATAATTATAGGTATGTAGGTGGTATATAAATAAAGGTATGTATCATATGTATTTTTTGACATACTGTTGGCAGCATACATGTATGATTCAAAGGAACAGTTTATAATATACCAGTGATATACCTGTCACATACCAAATACATATATACTTTCAGTTTGGAATGGGATATGCAGCCAATCAGATGTATAAATGGATAAGAATTAAATCAACAAATTAATTTAGATGTATTATTTGGTGTTAAATTAAGCTAGCTCATGTTATACATGTATATATATATTGGAAACCTTAATACCGGTAGTCTGTTTCTTATATTTATAAGAAAATGTAAGATCTTATTTTATAGGAACTTCATTAAGATATCTTGTTAAGACTTCATATACATGTACTAAGATCATATTAAGATCTTATTAAGATCTTGTTAAGTTCGCTGTAAGATCTTATTGATAATTCATATTAAGATCTCATTAAGATTCTTATAAGATCTTAATACCTAATACAACATATACACCAAGCCTATCACAAGTTCCTGGGTCGACGTCACACATTGCTAGTACCAGAATCCTCAAACGCAGTACTAAAATTTTGCAAGTGACCTCACACTAGGTTTTAGCCAACTTCAACGTGCTGTAAAAAATCAGGAATGAATTTAACATTGAAAAATTAAGTAGAAAAACTCTGTTTAAGAAGTATAAAGATCATTTAGGAATTAAATATAAATAACTATTAGCTTGGAAGTTATGTGGTATTCTGTAGTTAAGCCTTTTTTTCTGTCTTGATTTTACCAACTTCAGCAAAAGTCACTCAGGATCGATAATCAAACTTGTGTACATAACATGTAAGGGAATTTTAAATTTTAGTCAACAATTCAGGTATATTTGGTATGAGTTGGATGAAAATAATAAGATTCAAATATTTAATATATATTATCTTCTTTTTAGCTGTGAAACAAACCATCAAACAGCTGATAAAGAGGTCAGTCCGGCCCTCATCAAAGGACATCAGACATGGAAAGGTGCCTTATGAACCAAAAAAGGCACCCCCTTTCACATTGCAGCAGTTGTTGCGGATGCGCAACTACTGCCTTAAGACAATTGAGGTAGCACAAGGTTTATTTTGTTCAATAATATTTATATGTATATAATATAACATTTAACTTTGTAACTCTGGTTAATGTTTAAGCTTAGATAATTATAAGCTTTCGGTCAAATCATTGGCCCTGATCACATGTGTAACCTCGCTCTAGAGCAGCTAGGGTTACCAGGACTGCAATGTCACTCAGGCACGGTGGGCCTGGTCACCTCAATCTGCATTTTCAGCAAATTGCTGGATCACATGTTTAGCTCAGAAAAGGTCGATCATAATTGTCATTTTAAATTGTTTTTGTTAGGGCATGCGTGGTCTATGGCTGTGGACTGTAACCCTGTTTTCCTTTTCCTTGTTCCTGAGAGGGGAAGAACCTCTCAGACTGAAAATAAAACACTTGAAGTTTCCAACAAACTATGCAGGTACAGTGATTACATTCTAGTGTGGTTTAGTGGTTGAAACTTACAAATGGAACAACAAACAAGAGTGATAGCAATATTTACAATAAATCAGTAAAAAAAACATCAAAATACAGTTCAAATTTTGTATTAGTGACCAAATGTATTGCATTAGCCATCACATACAGTTGCTTTTGCAAAACAGAGAATGCAAGTCCATTAGTAAATTATTTTTCCCTGTGATGACCTTTTTTTTGGTTTAGGAATGCCTCAGTAAAGTCAGATTTGTATCAGCCTGTGGATGTGATAGAAACAGGCAGTGGAACTTGCAGTAAATGTATAAGAATCTTCTTTTTAAAAAGTGCCAACAGGTGACTATTTTTTGGCAAGCAGGCAGTGGAAAACTGCTAGTTGCTGGCTTCTACTGACATTTCTGAAAGTGACCAACCTATGTCACCCCTGTCTCTATGGGGGAACAAAATCAATTCTTAGTCTTGAGCAATGCATTTTTTTACATACTGCAGCTCAAGCCTCTGGTATGTTACCACAGCGCATTGAGGTAAAAATCCCTTGGTCAAAAGCTGACAGGAAAGCAAGGGGTGAGTATTGGTATATCCTGAAGACTTTTTGATATTCAGGTGCACATGATTTTCCATATTGCATTTATATAATTTATTAAAATTTTTAGCTACATGTATCTGGCTGTACCTATGATGTAGTTGTAGGTAGTGACACTGTATCAGGGGTTTCAGTAGAAGATGCATGCATGGCAACCCCCAGAGCTCTGGTGGCAACTTCATCACATACTGCCTGCCATTTCTTCTGTAGGAAATTACCTTCTATCCTTCCAATATTAATTAAACCCCTGCTGTATTTATACAATAATGTAAATTTACTTAATATTTATATCTCATATCTCCATTTTAGGGGTTACACTGTCATTATGGTCCAATCCATTAAACCAGGAGTTATGTCCTGTAACAGCCATATTTGTTTGGTGTCTCATGACAGGTGTGTAAATATTTGTCTGTGATTAGACTAATTTAGTAAATAAATGTAATTTTTAATTGTATTATATGTTTTAATGGATTAATTGTTTAATAATAAAGTTTTCACTTGATATATGGCTTACATGTATTTATAAATGTTTACAGTATCTCATATTATTACCTGGGCCCAGCTGGCCCCTAGTTTATTTTTCAATGTTCCGAATGTGCTGTTGCACTACTTCCTGCCACCGATGAGTAATTTGCTAATTACTAGCCAGGGCTAGGCTTCTAATTCGTTATTACTGTAAACAGTGGCAGATAAGCCGCACCTTTTTACCCAAAATCTTCGTTGAAAATCGGGGGTGCGGCTCATTTGCGAGAACATCTATAAAAGTTAAATAAATTTCCATAAATTAACGTTAAAAAAAAAGTCAGACTGATTAAAACGACACAAAACAAAAAGAAAGGAAGCACTAATCATCACTTTCGCAAGCTTGGTGGCTCCTAAAAGAGCCATTTGTGTTGTCTGTTTCTTGTTTGTTACTTGTTCCAAATCCTTCCGTTAAATCTTCTTCGCTAAAAGATCAGTCGCTTTTCTCAAACAACTTAATGTCACCAGACACGGAATCTCCACTCCACCGCAAAGCTTTTTACAGTGTCTGCATTTCCCAGTAACTTCAACAGTTATAGTTCCTCTGTGAACGAGAAAATACCACGCTATTCCAGAGTACTCAGTGGTAGACGATCACCAACTGTTTTTCCGCTGTTTAGTACTTTAACAGTAAATTTGTCGATCTGATTTTCCATCTCTATGAGAAATCAGTTTCTCCCCGATAGATGACTTCCGGATGTCCTTGTGGATGTAACATTAAACCACGTACAGCAGATGAAAAGGCCGAAACTTCTCACTGCGATTCTGTTCAGCATTCTAGTGTCCAGTTTTCTCTCTTCCAATGAAATGTGTGGTTACTAAGCTTTGATGAACGCGACTGCATGCGAAAATGTTTTTGTTGATGTGAATTTAGCTAACAATCGACCTTGGACAAAAAAGTACCGTCAAGCAAATGCTATGGAAAGTTCTATTGTATATGTGTAGGCAAGTAGACATGAAGTTTAAACATTTTCCGATTTAAAATTGTGGGTAAAACTACGGAGTAACCTCGTTGAAAATTCGACGGGGCAAGGAGGGTGATGCACATTTCTAATCTTGATTTTCCTTTCAAAACTTTTTTTTAAAAACTCTAGTGCAGCTTATCTGCGAGTGCGGCTTATCTGCCGGTGTTTACGATAATTAAAAATTCAACCTCAGCTGTTTTGTTGCTGTCTACTTTGTAAATTCACTGAGTTGAGGTAAGACATTTGGACTTGATTTCCCCTAGATTCCTCCAATTGCTATTGTAATATATTTTGTACTTTAATTCCATCTCCTGCTATCAAACCTCTTAGGATAACTAAGGCATCCCTCTGATAGATCTGTAGGGGTCTGTGCAAAGACAGCTGTCTGAAAATTCAAGAATATCTTTATTTTAATTCTTTAGGTATCACAAAAGGATACCTATTTCCAAAGGTTGCCAAGAATAACCGAGGAGTACATCCAAAGTCTGCTCGTGGTGTGACATCATATAGGAAAACCTTTCAAGAGGTAATATATAAGTTACACAGTGACAGTTGTGGGATTTAAGTAATGGAAACTTTGCTATTATATTTATTTTGTTACCTGAGGCCATAGTTTAACGTGGTCAGTACCATAAAGACCCGTAGATAAGCTGCACCTTTTTACCCAAAATATTCGTTAAAAATCGGGGGTGCAGCTTATGTACGGGAACACCTAGAAAGGAGACCCAACATTAACATATATTTACTTATCATGAACCAGTGTATGAAGCTTTTATTATGCAACAGTGCGTATATTACAATCAGGTTCAAATGGCATCCGATCATGTAATATAGCAATTTTGAAAGAATTAAAGCAAAAACTCTTCTAAGACCTACCTTAGACCTAACATATTAGAATTTTGTGAATATTTGAACATGTTTAAGCTTATCATGCTGATTCGCAGCGCTTGTCAAAGCATGCATCTAAACAACCAGGCATTCTTCGCCATTTTAAACGTGGGAGATTGGCACTAGTTAATGAAAATCCAAGATGGCGGACCTCAGACCTACTCGTGCAAGTATAGTTTCGCCAGAAAACCTAGTGATTAAAGGAAAGCGGTTCTTTGGAATTGTTGCTAGTTAATGGGGGAATAAAAGCGGAAGAATTCTGGAGTGATTTAAAGACTGCAGGTTAAAATATACACAAGAAATGACAAGGCAAGTTGAATCATATTCGATCGAATTAAAGTTGCGATTATGTATTTATGACAGTCTGATGAAGTTTTGCTTCAAGTACGAGCGTTTGGCATCAAGTACAAGGATATATGAGCTCGGACAAAAGATTTTCTAAAAATTTTTTTGGTATTTAATAAAAAAAAAAAACTAAATTAGAGCTTCAAAACTTGGGGTGCGGCTTATCTACGGGTCTTTACGGTAATAGCTTTTTGGGCACTTTTCTTACATCAGGGTAAGAACAATGAACTCAGGTACTGATTGTACTTGTCCACCACTTGGATCTAGTTATCCCTCAGCTTCGTTGATCTGCCATTATTAACTGTGTTTGTTGCACCCTGTACATTACAATAATATATATTACTCTTTGCTCCTTATTATTTTAGATGACAAAAAATCTATTTGAGAAGGAATTCACGACACACAGCATCAGGAGGTCAGCTGCGCAGTGGGCAGCACGCTGTGGAGCAGATGATAGCACTATCAAAAGAGCTGGACGATGGTTTGTCTAGACTTTGTCAAACCCAATTAGATATTTCTGATGCCATGGCAACCTTTTATGTTTAAATGCACCATCCCTTGTCCTAAGAGGTTCCTTGCCAGAGGTTTCAACAAAAGCCAAGAAATCCACAAGAACCAATTAATACAACAGTACTGTCCTATCAATCTGTCTTAGAGTTTTGCCTTCATCCCTCGTTTTTATTACGTGGCTGCTTTCACAACTAATGAAACTCCTGCAGAGCCTAGCCAACCATTCACCAAATATACAGGTTCAACCAGAATTGGGAATGGGTTGCATAGATTTTGAATCGATGAATACAAATTTGTTTGTTTAAAATCTTGACGAATTATTCAAAAATTAAGAGGATGATGTATAATATTTATAAACTTCTGATGTAGGGTTAAATTTGGGACACCTGAGTAACAAGACTTTACCTTGGCATATAATTGACTGTACCTGAATGTTTTAATGTATTTTTCATTTCAGGAAATCAAATAGTTTTGAGTTGTACACACAAAATGCCAGGGCTGAAATGATCAAACAACACCATGATGGAGATCCTGTAACCGACCACAAGACTTGGATGTTTAAGCCCCTTAGATAATTAAAATTGTAGAGCTTAATAGTAAGTGGACTGGTCATAAATAATTAGATAATGGCATAAAAGGGCAATTCCACACGAGACATTTAGATATTAATTTAAAAAGAGTAATCAGAGGAAACAGGAGCCCATTACTAGGAGCATCCATCTAGTACTATATAAGTACGACGGCATATACTCGTTTTATTCTATAAATCGATTGCTTTTCCCCTGCGAAAGGCTGTGCTTTCTAAGAGGTCCACAAATTGTTGAGTTCAAAGTTGAAAACAATGGCAGCCAAAGTGGAGCAAGAGATCCAATGTTGAAGTCCACAATCCCTCATTATTCGACCCCATACTCGTTTTCCAATGAAAAAGAATGAGAGAAGCTGGTTCCTGTTAATAAATAATGCCATATTGTAATAAATAACTTGTCGGAACACAGAGTTATGAATATTTTAAACTTGATGCCAACATCACCACTCTCGGTCGAATTTACTTCACCATTACTCAACTGAGATTGAGAATGTGCAAAATCTGACGTCACTTTCGCTTTCATGTTCATTGGCTGCTCAAATTGCTCCCGCGAAATTCTGTCTATTTTTAGCACAAAACGAGTCTGTGTTGTCGTATAGACCCAATGAGGTAGATGGACACTCCTAGTAATTGGCTCCTGGAGGAAATTATATATTTTTTGATTGAAAATAGAGGCCCACTAAGGTGTGCTATGTATAAATTTAAGCAGCACAGTTATTTTAAATCAAGTTTGGGAAGCATTTGTAATCTGATTTTTGGTCTCCGAATGTAATGCCTGCAACGTGGAATTGCCCAAAAATGTTTTAAATAACAAATACCAGTAGACCTCATTCATCTAATTTGCATAAAATGGAAGCTTTTTAAAAGTTAAAAAACATTAAGCCTGGTTTTCACTAGCTTGTTTCACATTTAAAACAAGTGCTTGACTCAAGTTTAAGTACAATTAAGTAATGGTCCATGCAAGAGGTAGGCATATGTTATGCATGGAATGTAAAAAGGTGCTAATTGTGGTATTGTTTCAATCTTTTTTCCTCATTGGCTTAGACATTAAAATCTATCTAAAATTGAAGAAGAAGAAAAAAAATTCTCATTTTGTAAACAGATTTGAATTGCATCTAGTGAAAACTCTCATAACTTTCAATATGACGAACTTTCAATATGGGGAACATTTTTGAATTGAACGTTTTCTTTGTTATTGTTTTGCACTCTTCTGTCTGATTGGACAAAACGTTTTCACACAAAAGAACTCTACCTTTAAAATGCATTTTTAGTGGATATAATTTCAGAAATTTCTGATTTGAGGATTGATGAGTTGTCAGTATGAAAAACAGAAAATACTAAAGTGGGGAAAGCAAATTGCATCTGAACAATAGAATTGTGCCTACCTCTTGCGCGGACTGTTACTTAACAATCTAAATATTTACTTTCCTCGTGCTTGCATTGGCGAAAATTGACTTTAATACATAATAAAATAGCTACACCTGAAAATGCATGCCATTGCATACAATGCATTGGTTCAATATCTTGTATAGAACATGAACCTAAAATATAAACTACTGTCATTCATTTGGTACAAACAAACTGTGTACAAAACATGGACTAAAAACGAGTGAGTCTTGTGCTTATTGCATGGTTTGTTTTCACTCGAGACATATACCTAAGTTTTGCTTGCATTGATAGTGAAAACCAGGGCTTTACTACCACATGAAAGGTCATACCTACATTTAGTAATTGTGTACAGTTCAAATTGCTGTTGAGTTATAGACATTTTAAATGCTGAAAAAACATGAGTGGCAATTTGAAATCCCTTACTTTCTAGACTTTTATGTTACATTACACTCAAACTAAATCTATAGGCGCTTTGCAGCTAACACATCACGTGGTTGTACTGGAGAGCAAAAAATATCTCGCTTCATTTATTTAAATGCCTTGTACAAGGTCGGTATTGATATTAGCAAAACCTATTTGTAAATGCTATTTTCCACCTCCAATCGATTGTCAATCTTTCAAAAACAGCGATATTAAAGATAGCTTGCTCTCCAGCATCCATGGCAAAGTCTTTCCCATGGGGATCACGAGCTCGTATTATATCAGCACGTGACTGTTAGCTGCAAAGGGCCTATTATAATAATGCATGATAATAACTTCCATACATGGTGATAGAACTGTAATAATAGGGACAAGCCCTTACAAATCAGGTCTATCACCATGACATTAATTTTTGTAGTCTCTTTTCTAAAGTAAAATATTCACAAGTGCCAGGGAGAATATGAGCTACAGTATTAACAGCTTGATGATGTATTATTGCAGTTTACTGTTTCAGCTTTAGCATCTTGTTGCCGTTGTTTAATATTTTACTTCAGAGTGAGCAAGTGCATCTGTTTTCGTGGAATTATTTTAATGTGAAAGGTGACTATATTGCCCATAGGTCCCCATTATTTGTTTTGGTTTAAAAAAATTACCTACTGCTTATTTCAGACCAGTCCATGGCTATAAAAGTGGTTTTTTGAGTTAAAAGTACTCCATGAGTTATTCTTATGTAAAACAGTACCTTTTAGGGGTCAGGTGTTAGTTGAACACAAAACTGTTATCAATTTACATGTTTTTTATTGTCACAATCATATGGATATTATTTAATACAAGCTTTAAATTATAAATGGACTGTCCTTTTCTTGTTTTTATTGGTACCTTAAAGTGCCACTACAACGAAAATGTACCATTTCGATTTGCCACTTTTTCAGTGTCAATAGGTCAATCAGCATTAAAAATATCCGAAATAGCACAAAATATCCCAAATGGGCATGTTAAACCACAAAATTTTAGGAGAGTTTACCGGTAAAATCATGTCCGCCATTACTGGAAGCCGTTCTCAGTATTCAGCGGAAGTGATGTCATACACTTAACACGACAACCTGGTGGCGCGAAATAGTGTGCATAAAAAAGTAGCCAACCTCTCAAAGATAAATATAACTTCCTTCTTATGTACGTGAATACGTTTTTAGTAGAAATATGCCTCCAGGCGTTGTGTTCTTCTGGCGAACGTTAAGTGTATGACATCACTTCCGCTGAATAAACCTTTGTTTAAAGCTGAACAAAGGGAACGGCCTCCAGTAATGGCAGACGTTTAGATACAATATTCGGAGCTCAAAAAACAAGACTTTCTGTCGTTGTATCGAAAAACAATTTGAACTGGTAATATATCAACTCTATTTTATGAATATGCAAAAACATTTATATGTCAAAATTTGATCAAAGTGGCACTTTAATAGGAATCAAAATTACTTTGATCCATGCCCAGTTTGGTACCTCTTAGGGGTTGAAACAATTCCCAACGAGCATCCCTGCTCCTAATATATGGGAGTTCCCCCCCCCCCCGGTTTGAACTCCCCCCCCCCCCCCGGTTTGAACCTAATTTTGGCAGTTGTGGTCCAATTTTGCTGTAAAAATATTTAAGTCTGGTTACAGATATTGAATTAAAATACTTATTGGCTTGACTGTTGCATAGCAATCAGGGTTTGTTTTCACAAAAAGTATGACAATTAGTGGTTTTGGAGCTCCCTTCTTTTCATAAGAAAAGTGTATAATACATGGGTAGGTAGGTCCCTGGGACTAAAACTAGATTTTCCCAATTATTAGTGGAACAAAACAATTCAACAGCTTAAACATTTACCATGAATCACATTCTTTGCTTTAATGAATAGACCTTACTGTCATTTTACGTTATCTGAAAATGTGCCTATTTCCAAACTAAATACTAATGGTTTTGTTGCACCAGCAGTCTCTGGGGGAGGCTTAATTGGGAGACTGAAATGACACTTCCATGACTGGAACCGAACCTAATTACCATTAATTTTTAAAACTAATACATTATACAATGGAATCTTGAAGATAATAAAACTATTATTTGACAGCAGATCGCCATTGTTACATTCTTTATTACTTGGGCAATATGAACTTATGAAAGTAATACTTTTCAAATTAACCAAACATGTATTAAAGATAGTCTAAAAAAACTTTCATAAACAGCTAACAACTCGGTGCCATGCAAAACAATTCCAATGTAATAACCATTCACAATGGTGAATGTGGTCAAATAAGCTGGCAACTAAATGATATTCTGCAGATCTTTCTTCCTGTATATCGGTTGAAAGGAAAATGAAACCTTGTGCATAGTTGCATAGTAACTTATTACTCGGGCCAGGCCTTCGGCTGGCTCGAGTCAGAAATCGCAAGTTTTTATTTTTTGTGTCGAGATTTTGCGCCGTCAACCAATCAGATTTCGACTGGTCACGTGACACGTACGTTGCACCAGCCATGTACATATGTGACGTGAACAGTGTGGACAACATTTTATGGCGACGAGTGGGAGTTTGCTGTTTTTTGTGTAAACCAAAGGTTCCTTTAAGTGCAATACCAAGATTTTTGTCTTTTCTAAAGCTGAGAGGTGTTTCACGGGCTTTGGACGGGAATTTATCACATATCCAGATCCACTCCAGAATCCACTCGTGGCATAGATGGCTAAGAGTAAGATCTGATCAACACTAATAGGACTGAGACAACAGTTTGTAAATGTAAGTAGCTAAACTGAACATGATAACTTTTATACCAATTGACTGTGGTTGTGTTGTTATTCATTGTTATTAACCTCTCGGAAAGTATAGTAGAAATGACCAGATTTCTCGCGATTTCTCAGTTCTCGATCTGACAGGGTCCTTTTAAAATATTATATGCACATGTTTTTATAAATTCGGGAACGAAAATCTAGCAGGATATGGCGTGAACTCTACCCTGGGTACCAGAGGTTCTCACTTCGCAAAGCTTAGGCACGAAGCTTTTCCACCGAGGAGCGACGCTTGCTCCTCGACACTTTGTCTTTGTCCTCGCTTCGCGTCACGCAGTTTTTTGTTTGCCGACGATTGATTCGAACGGGCTTCAAACTCAGGCTTTGTCGTCTCCTTATTTTTCTGGACCGCACAGAAGACCTTGAAATTACCGTTCAATAAATCTACCTTATTTATCCTAAAGAAACTTTTGATTTTATATACCCTCGAAGAAGGAATTTATTTTACTTTCTTCACTTCGCCTTCTCTTTCCGTTAACAATAGGAAATGGACAATCTGAAATCTACAATTAACCTAAAATGTTTACCGTCTCGTTTTTCTCGGCCAATGGAAATCGAGATACCGTGCAGAGGTAAGGAGTCGGGTTGAACTTCTCGAAACAAGCGATAGTATTAGCCTACCCAACAATAGAAAACAGCCTAGTGTTACCCTCTTTAAATAGTTATTTTCTAAGTGGTTTACATGCATGAAATCAACACACAATATTTTATTAAACATTAGGGACTAGTCAAAAACTAGCAGGGGAGATGGAAGGGAGATGCAGTCAGCAAAAACCAGCCTCACAAACTCTGTTAAAGTAAGCTAAATTATAGAGTTTTCAAAAAATTGCCATTCCTTCAGTTTTAAAGATATGAACCTAAAACTTGGGCTTTTTACTAATTTTGGCTTGCTCTTGTCCTGCAAAGGGCAGGTATTATCAGTAAAACTTTGTAATTAAAAGCTCCCGTAAGGGACCATGACCACCTTTGGGGGTTGAGAATTGGAAGAAGGTGGAAAATAGCATTTACAAACAGGTTTTGTTAATAACACTACCTGCAATCTCATATAAGTGCCTTTAAATATATGAATTAAGATTTGTTTGCCATCTAGTACAACCATGTGATTGCATTCCTGTAAAAGGTCCATGCCATTATATGTAAATTATCACGAGCATGAGCCAGTGAATCAATTATCCAGTTCCCCTAGTACAAACCATGTTATGGCACAAAAATATGCTAGACCTCCATGTATTATATATTAACCTATTTCTAGGTGGCCCGAGTTAAGGCCTCTCAGGGCCTCTTGTTCAATTTTGTTTACCAGCACTTATTGCTAGAAACTAAATTTGCATCGATCCATGAAACAACAGACTGCGAGCAAGTTCCTTATCTTTTTCGTGGTCACTGTCAGTGGCGTTTTCACTAACCGATCTAATGCATGATGATCAGGAACGTGTAAAAACGAACCCCAGGGGAGGGGTGAGGAGAGCGAGGGATGGCAGAATTTGTCCCTCATTCACCTCCCCTGGGGTTCATTTTTACACTTGCTCCTGATCATAGTGCATTAGATCGGTTAGTGAAAACTCGACTGACAGTGACCAAGAAAAAGATAAGGAACTTGCTTGCAGTTTAATGAAACACACTAGTAATATCAATCTGTAGTCAATTACATCGAAGTGCCCCTAACCAATCCCAAAATTTGTATTCATTTTTTCAAATCTTCATGGAGGTATTGAGTAGTTCTGCAATTTTTTTATTGTTTTTACGTGAATCCTCACTGAAAATTATGCTGATTTGTAGCATTGGACTACGCAAATTGGGTGTTCAATCGCTATTTTAAAAAAATCAGGATTTTAACCGATTTCAATAACTATTTTGCCTATTTTTAACTATTTTGCCCCCAATTATCTTCTATTTTTCAAAAAAGGAATAAAAGTTATTTATGGTTAGGGGCACTTTCACCAACACTGGCAACAGCTTGTATACAAAATATTTAAACCAACTAGTCATTAAGGGGCCATCGACATATAGGCCATTTTGACGATGCTGCGCGTGGATTGAGAACAATATACATGCAATCAAGAAAACAAGGATGACACGCAAATTCGTGAAGCGTTCCATATTTTCATTAACTTTAGTCTATACAAACGTTGCAGTGATCAACTCAAAAGCTTTTGCTCCTTTGGTCACTGCGCACTACCAACACTTCTTCAAAATGTACTGTTGTGTTAATTTATGTAAATAGTGCAAAATAAAACTTGAAAAGATTGAGTTTTGGCTGGCCACATGCTTTTGTTTTCAATGCGTGCACAACATCGTCAACATGGCCTATTCACTTTCTCCGTGCTTTAACATCAACTAGACGTTTAGGTCAGACCCTCCTCCCCCTAGCTCCTTAACATCCACTTGGAATTTTGCTATTGTGTACTAGAGAAAAGGCAAGTACTTCATGTAGCTGCACAAACTGTCCCAAACCCTTATAAAATCCTGACCCTACATTTAAAAAACACCCTAACCGTCAACAACGAGCCAAGATCAAGCACGTGAATACAACCACGAATCTTGTTTATCCTACAGAGTGAAGCTAATTTATAGACATTAAGTAAACTTTGGGAAATAAAAAAAATTGTTTCGACAAGAATGCCACAGACAACTAAATTGCTTTTTACCCCCTCCCCCCTAAACGTCCAGCGCGGACAAAGTGAATCACAGGTACCCCAAGCTCCCTATACGTATATAAACTTGACTTAAATAAATAAAAATAAATATAAATAAATATTGTATTTGTTATAGCAGGCTGAGGATTTCAGCTTAAAGCTGGTGGGGGCCTGCTTTTACTCCTCACCCACTCCCCACTACATTAACTATTTTGGACACACTACACTCGACTCACGGTTGATTTTTACGGAGGGAGGAAAACCAGAGAACCCGGAGAAAAACCCTCGAATGCAATGCAGATAAGGAATCAACAACAAACCTAACTCACATACGGTGCCCGAGCCGGGATTCGGAACCGCAGCGGTGAGAGGCGAGTGTTTTTGACCACTGCGCCAACCCTTAAATTTGGGTATATACTTCATGGTAGCTAGTGTTTTGTTCCATAGTCTCCCTGCATTTATACTGTAAAACAGTAGAGAAAATGATTATGCATGAAGTATATACCTAAATTTGTTTAGAGATAATAATAGAGATAATAAAGGAAAACATAAAAAAACAAAAACATTTTGGATAAAAAGGTGAGTCATGTTTATCGATTTTAAAATTTACAAACAAATTTAAGTCAAGTTTATATACATACAGTATACTGATATACGGAGCTTAGGTCTTAGGAGTTAGGGTACCTGTGAGTGATATGTCGACGCCTCGACGGCCCTCGGAAGTTGTACTGAAAATTAGTTCCGTTTGATCAAGATTCAAGGCTTGTTTCTTGACCTAAGTTGCATCCTGCATGTTGGTGTTGTCTCTAGTATAGGTGTTTGTCGATCAGTTTCATCTTCGTCGTGTTCAATTTCTTTCTCTTCTTCTTCTTCCTCCTCTTCTTCCTCCTCTTCTTCCTCCTCTTCTTCCTCCTCTTCTTCCTCCTCTTCTTCCTCCTCCGCATGGATCTTTTCATAGTTTACGAAGGCACGGGCAGTCGACAACTCGTTTGGAATGTCCATTTTCAATTCACTCCTGCAGTCGGGACATGGCACTCCACACCTATAACAAACCGGCATATCGTCAAACAAAGGCATAACGTTTGGTTCTCCATCGCTCCATTTGCAATCCGTCTTGAGGTAGCAGGGTTTTTTTCTTCTCCATTGGTCCTGACACCACTCGACCATTTTTTTTGTCGCCTTTTCTCCCATTTTCCAGGACTGGGTAGCCGCTTTCACCTCCTCACTTTCCAAGTTTTCCTGAAGGTGTGAAAAAGCTTTGGCCTCCAGGAGTTTGCACGTGAAATTCGCCACGATCTCGTGCATTCTGTACGTGAATTTGAATTCATCTGTGAAACCATTCATTAAAATAAATTGCCATACGGCAATGTCATAAAGTGGCCGTAGAAAGGAAAGAGGGTTGCTGGTTGGCATTTTTAGCTCGTGCTTCTGACCACCTCTTCTGACCGGCCCCAGAACCCGCGATCTTTTGGCCAGCGGCGCTGTATATTTGGCGCTGGCCAAAAGATTGCGGGCTTGGGAACGAGATTGGTGGAATGGCGTCTTCGTCAGGTTTGTGCACGATGTCAACCCAAACGGAAAACCAAAGTCAAATCAAACGGAAAAGACTCCCTGAGTCATTGAATGACTTACTAGACTTAGCTATATATAGCTTTGGCTGTCAATCTGGGCTTCGAGCGTGCCATAAAGTCAGAGGGGACCCGGTGTCACAGCGTTTTGTGTTCCCAGCGATTTATGTTCCTGGGGGAGGGGTGGGGGTACACAAATCGCTAGCGGTTTGTGTTCCAAGCCGAGAACGCTAGTTAAAACATGGAAAATAAGTCTTCCTCTTTTACTTGGCCAAGGGTAACGCTTGTAAGAAGTTAACTCAGTCGAGATATCCTCGTTGGGAGTAACGATAAATATGCTTTCACGAGTTCAATTATAATTCCCGCCGCACTCATTTCATTTATTAATTGCTTGGTAATTCAGTTATGATATCGTCATGATATACAGAGTGCGACATCCTCTTGGTTCAGGTACACAAGACAACGCTAAAGAAATAATAACACAGTGAATACATCGATCACCAATGTGAGTAATTAATTATGAAACATCGAATCCCCAGGAACACAAATCGCTGGGAACACAAACCGCGAACACAAATCGCTAGCGATTCATGTTCCCACTTTCTAATTACTCAAATGCACGATAAAACACTCTTCAAACTTAAATATATCATTAAACAAGTCATTTTATCTAAGAGTAGGAACATTAAGGCATATATTTATGTTAATATATATTTATTTATATTTTTTAGCTAACATCAACGAGTTCCAGACCTAACGTAGCAGTTGGTCAAATTCGGTTAACGCGTTCACGGCAAAGTTTCTTGTTCCCAAAAATCATTTTCATTCATAAATTCTGAAGAAAAGTTAGACTTTCAAGTTTAAAACATATTATATGATTTTCACTTAGTCTTCTGGTTTAAATTTTCATTTTGGAACGGAGGGAACACAAAACGCTAGCGATTTGTGTACCCCCACCCCTCCCCTAGGAACATAAATCGCTGGGAACACAAAACGCTGTGACACCGGTGCTAGAGGGAGTATGCGCTTTCTTCCGCGGTCATGCGGTCATGGCGGAAGGACGTGAATTTTTCGCGGGAAACTAATCTTCCCAAATGGCGTTACTTATCACTTAAATAAGTTACTTATCACTGTACTAAGCTAAAAGTTAAGTCTAAATATGTCTAAAAAGGCTCCAGACTGCAACCTGGACCAAAGATTGACAAATATTGAGAAAATTTTGAAAGAAATGAGCCAGAAATTTGAAAGCAAATTGGATAGCCTAGAGTCGAGCGTGAGTCAAAAGTTGAACGAAGCAAATTTGAAAATAACCTCGATGGAACACAAAGTAGCGGATATTGTCAAAAGTCAAACCTTCATTTCAAACCAATTCGACGTCTTCAAAAAGGTAAACGACAACTTGTTGAAGGAAAATGTTGAACTTAGAAACCTCACATCCGATCTAAAGAAGGAAATCGACACAGCCACGCGACAGATTGAGATGACTAAGACAGCCCTCAATGATCTTGAGCAATACGGTAGAAGAGAGCTGCTAGAAATAGCGGGAGTCCCTCGCTCAAGCGAAGAAAACGCAGCAGAAATTGCATGGCACTCTGTAGTCAAATTGACGATACCTTACAAGAATCGGACATTGAAGTTGCACACCGGCTCAGGCTCTCTGTCAGAGACACTGCCAATATCATTATTAAGTTCACGAATAGAAAATCCAGAGATCTAATCTTCACTAAAAGATCAAGTTCCCTACGAAACAAAACTACTCATGACTTTGGTTTAGCTTCTACACGTGCCCCGTCAAGAATCTTCATTAATGAAAGTTTGACGAGACTGAACAAAGAACTGTTCTCGAAAGCACGTAATCTCAAGCAAGCAAATGGATACCGATTCTTATGGACTAAGAATGGGAGTATTATGCTGAGAAAGACCGAATCATCATCTATCATCAAAATAAGAAAAGAAACAGACATCCCAACAGAATAGACCTACCACGTAATATCATGTACAGGACTTCCCATACTCTTAAGTTAAGTTTACTATATTATTTATATTTTAGACTTATTTATATTTGATGCTGATCAATGAACGACATCTCGCATGAAATTGTTATTTGCCATATTTGTGATAGTCATGTATATGATAACCAAAATTCAATTTTTTGTGAATTATGTAATACCTGGCTTCATGCGAAATGTCTTAAGATCACAAAGAAAGAACTAAATACATTATCTACCTGTCCAGAACCTTGGTTCTGTGGGAAATGTATTCGATTGATTTTTCCTTTTTCTCACATATCAAATTCCCAACTTAAGTCTTTAACTTTTAATCAGATACTCCCTCATCCTCAACCGGCCTTGACTCTTACTTCAAAATACCTAGATAAAATTTCTGCTAAAAACAAATGTAAAATGTGTAACAAAAAAGTCAAAACTGGCCAAAATAGTGTTGTTTGCCACACTTGTAATACCAAAATCCATATCAAATGTTCCTTATTATCCCCCAAAAATATCAAATTACTCTGCCTCCACGAGGAACCCTGGAGTTGCTTTAAATGTTTAACTGAATCCTTGCCATTTTATGGAGTCTTAAATTTTTTACAATTTACTTTCAATAGTAATTTTAATTGCTCATGCTTGAGGTCAACAATTACTGATAATTTAGAACAAAATACATTACCCAGATTAGACCTAACATCAATCTCAAATTTTACATCTCCTGATTATGATATCAATCCTGATAACGAAATCTCATTTGAAGTTGATTTTAAATACTACACTTTACATGAATTTCACAAATTGGGTATCACTAACAATGGTAAACATAACTCAAACTTTTCCGTATTTCATTCTAATATAAGAAGCCTCAACCATAATTTTGAACTATTATCTGATCTTCTAACTGATTTAGATTTTGAATTTAATGTTATTGCATTATCTGAAACTTGGTTGCCAACGAGCAAAGACAATATGCAAGCCTTACCTGCACTTAAAAATTATTATGATTTTGAAAAACTTTCTGGAACAACTTCAAATAGTGGATGTGGCTTTTTTGTACATAGAGACCTAATTTATTTTAGAAGAGAAGACCTTTCAACATCAATATTTTCACAGGACTGTGAGTTTCAAGCTCTTTGGATTGAAATACTGAATGAATGCAAACCAAACTTTGTTATTTGTGTTATTTATTTACACCCAAAACTAAGAAATCCAGCAATTTTTTTAGATTACCTTGACAAAACTCTTTATACCCTAACTAAAGAAAACAAAACCATTATACTAACAGGTGACACAAATCTAGACTTACTCAAATTTGACTCTAAAGAACATATAAACAATTACCTACATATTCTATTTTCTAATTTCATGATTCCCCAAATTACTCAACCAACCCGATTCTCAGAATACTCTAATCCATCATTAATTGATCATATAGCAGTTAATTCTCTTAATACAAATCTCATATCTGGTAACCTGATTCCACACATCACAGATCATTTGCCCAATTTTTTAATATTCACTGATACTAATTTGTCATTTAAATCTTCACAAAATATATATAGAAGAAATTTTTCAAAGTTCAATACTGAACTATTTATTAAAGATATAGAAGATCTTAAACTAGACGAACACATTTCCAATCAGCAATCTACAAATGACAAGTACAACTGTTTTCATAATAAACTGATGGAGACAATTGATAAACATGCTCCATTAATGAAACTGTCAAAAAGAAAAAGAAAACAAGAAATTAAACCATGGATTACAAAGGGTATTCGTAAATCAATAAATAAAAAAAACAAATACTATGGACAATTTATGTATTTAAAAGACATTACTTATTTTGAATTCTATAGAAAATATAGGAATAAGATCAATCACCTTATTAAAAAATCGAAAACCAACTATTATTTAATGTATTTTAACCAATTTCAGTCAAATACTAAAAAAATATGGCAAGGAATAAAACAGCTTATTAATGCATCAACGTCCAAGACTAAAAACTACTGCTTACAAGTAGATAACCAACTAATTACAGATCCCACCAAATTAGCAAATAAATTTAATATTTATTTTAACAGACTTGCATCAAATCTAGTGTCCAAAATGAAAATCCCAAATAAATCTCATCGACATTACTTAGAAACATGTGTTCTAGATAGTTTCTTTGTTGAACCTACTACACCTAATGAGATAAGAAGCCTTATTGACAAGCTTGACACAAATAAAAGTTCAGGAATTTATAACTTCCCCATTAAGTTAATCAAAATCATTAGCTATCAATTATCGTTGCCCCTTGAATTAATTATTAACCATTCTTTTTTGAATGGAAATTTTCCTGACAAATTAAAAATCCAAAAAATAATACCTCTTCATAAAAGTGGCTCAAGGCTCATTATAAAAAATTATAGACCAATATCACTAATACCAATCTTCTCGAAACTATTTGAGCAAGTCATGCTAACTAGACTAAAACATTTTCTTGATGCCAAAAAAATTATCTTTGAACATCAATATGGTTTCCAAAAAAAGAAGTCAACCACACTTGCAGTACTTGACCTAATTAATAAAATAACTGAATCAATTGAACAAGACCAGTACTCTGCAGTGGTCTTCCTTGATTTTGCAAAAGCATTTGACACTGTAAACCATGACATATTAATAAATAAATTGGAATATTATGGAATCAGAGGGGTCCCACTTAACTGGTTCAAATCATACCTAACAAATAGACAACAAGTAGTTTCTATTAATGGGGCCCTATCAACCAACCTTACGGTTGAATGTGGAGTCCCACAAGGGTCTGTGTTAGGCCCTGTGCTTTTTCTTTTATATATTAATGATATTTCAAATGCCTCAAAATCACCAATCCAATTTCTCCTATTTGCAGATGATACAAGTCTATTTTACTCTAGTAAAAACATAGATAATCTTGAATCTACATTTAATAAAGGGCTAAATGAAATTGAAGAATGGCTATTATGTAATAAACTTTCTTTGAATGTCTCAAAATCAAATTTTGTAAAGTTTAGTTTAAGACAAAAGAAATACCCAAGATCTCCCTTACTCAAAATTGGGGAAGAAAAAATAGAAGAAAAATATTATACTAAATATCTTGGTGTCATAATTGATAACAACCTATCATGGAAAGACCATATTTCCCATATTAGAACTAAACTTTCTAAAATACTTGGAATTATACACAAAGCAAAACACTTTGCACCAATAACAATCCTAAAACAAATCTATTATTCACTTTTTTATCCTCATTTAAACTATGCTAATCTGATATGGGGAAATGCCCTACCTTCCATTATAAATCCCATAAAAATCTTACAAAAAAAATGCCTTAGAGCTATACTTCATGAACAATGGAATGCGCATACATCTCCTCTTTTTACCAAACTAAATATTCTTAAATTGGAGGACATTCATAAACTTCACACTAGTCTTTTTATGCATGATATTGTTAATGGAAGTAACAATAATATTTTCACTGCCATGTTTACCCCACTAACTAATATACATCACTATCAAACAAGACAGAAAAATAAACAAACTTTCTTTATTACATCTACTAGAACTGAACTAAAAAAAAAGATTTATTACTTATTATGGTATTAAAATATGGGAAAAGATACCACATGATATCAAAATGGAAAAAAGACAAATATTTAAAAAGAAACTCACAGCTCTATTAATTAATAATTATTCAAATTGATAACAAAACAACAATGATCTGCTGCCTACTTACTATTATAGACCATTATGAATTATTACTACTACTTTGTACACTACTACATATTATACATATTACCTATTTGCTACATATTCATTATAAATATAATTGTATTATCTTAACTACTACGTACACTGCCAATAATATAAAATATGTATGTGTGTGTATGTATATATACATGTGTGTATATATGTACATATAACATGTAATAATAATGTATTTAATAAGTTTAGTTAATTAAGTAATACCTTCCAGCCTTGTAAACATGTAAATGGTGGTCCCGGCTAGATAGCTGTATGGTTTTTTTCGGGCCCTCCAACTCAGTTTATATCTTAATTATGTTATACTTGTAATTGTATGAGTGAAATAAATGTTGTTGTTGTTGTTTTTCGGGCGCTTGGTAGGATGTGCGAAGCCTGCCATACAGGTTGAGTTCCAGGAAATGTCGACCGTGAGGCTGGGCGGTTGGCAACCAGGCGCAACACCGACAAAGGAGATGTTGACGCTGATATCATCAAGAATGAAGCAGTCGAAGGCGAAAGGTGTACTGCGAGAATCCGCTAATCCCTTGGTACCCAAGGTCATCCAAGAGAAGGTGACAACTTTTATTGAGCCGGAAGAGTTGCTGAGAACGAGGGAACATCCACGTTGTTGGCGTTGTGGGCAACGGTGCCGGTTCTGTCGAGGAAAGAGTAGTAAATTTCCTTACTTTGGGGACTTCAGGACGGAGTAAGTACTACTGTTTAGGGAGCAATTACAGAATGCATGGCCATTTTTTAAGCTCCATATATTTTTCTCATTGGCTCGGTGGCTCGGAGGTTGCATTCACTTATGAATATGCCTAGTATCTGCCTCTTTAAAGGACGAAGCATCTCCATATGAATATTCAATGTATCTTGTGCAGTTGGGGTCTATATTTTAGTGGCCCGGTGGGATCAAGTATAGTTTACGACTCCAATCAAAAATTTCCTATTGAGAATCACTAGAAAATCAAACATTTTAGAGCAACAAATTCCCAAAATATTGACAGTGGATGGCAAAATCATGTGGAGTTTTGTTGTTCTAAAATGTTTGATTTCGATTGGAGTCGTAAACTACACTTGATCCGGCTCAGTGGCTTGGTAGTCGCGTTCACTTGATATGAATATGCAATGAAGTGATGTGTATACATGCTTGAAGTTGCTGCCAAGCCACCAAGCCAGTGGTTCTTCAGGACATATTGAAATATGGCCCTGTATTCTGTAATTTAGCCTCTGTGGGAGCATGTAATATGCACCTATAGGGGTGTCAAATCAAATTTGACAACAAGAACCATATCCCAACAGTTGGCATTTGCAACGTGAATCGTGGCCTGGGGATTGAGACATTAGACTTTGACTGGGAAAAGCCTGTTCCCAACCTCTGTTCGTGGTTACTAAGAAACAGACGCGGTTACTGCATACCTCTTTCCCTTCGTTTTTGTTTGTTGGCAGCCAGGCGCAACACCGACAAAGAGATGTTGATGCTGATATCATCATGTACCCTGAAGAAGGAATATGCTAGAAATGTCCAATGACCAAAATAAAAGAACTACCCCTGAAGAAATGTCAAATAGCCCTGAAGAATCCCATACTAACTTAACAGACCCCTAAAGATAACCAAGCTCAACTTGATTATCTAAGATTTCCAAGGTCCTCAAACACATCAGTGGTTACCTGGCCTGAAGTTGCTGGTGGGAGGTTTTTCAGCATTTTACTCAACAGGGATCAAAACCAAATTACATGAAAGGACAACAGTGTCCACACATGAACATACAGTCCCAGTCTAATGCAGGAAAAAAACTTATACCAAACTTTTTATACATGTATGTTGATAGTGCCTTAATTGTCATTGCTTATGAAATTTCTCCTTGTTTATATTACAGAATTGCATCACCATTCCTTCACTTGTTGGATCAGCTCATTGATGCTGAACATGATGATGAAGAAGAAGAAGAGGAAGAACTTGAAGGAGTAACAAAAGAATCAGAATCAGACATGCTCCAGTGCCTGTCAGGAGAAGACTTCCCTGATAGTGACATGGAAGTTGAAGAAAATGTCAGAAGTGGACCAGAAAGTGACTGTTCAGAAGAACTTTAAGTTCATTAAGACTTAGTTTTAAATATGGCAACTGAAGATGGTTTGACTTTCTACCAAAATAATTAGACTTCTCACACTTTATTTCTATGATCTGAAAGTTAACTCATTGAAGACTCCTTGTTAACTATCAGATCATAGAAATATCGAGCTTGTAGTTTAATAGGCCCTTTGCAGAACCTGGTCAACATTACCTTTTTAGCCTGTCAATCCCAAATAAAATAGGTGCTAGAACAACATGAATGCCAGAAATGGAAAGAGCAAGCCAAAATTAGTAAAAAGCCCAAGTTTTAAAACTGAATCTTTAAAACTGAAGGAATGGCAAATGTTTGAAAACTCAAACCGTGCCAGTAAGCAATAAAAGCCTCGCAAACTCTGTTAAATTAAGCTAAATTCATGTTGTTCTAGCACCATTTTTTTTGTTGATTGACAGGCTAAAAAGGTCACGTGAGTGACCAGGTCCTGCAAAGGGCCTATTGCTTAGACTATTAGAAAGTTTATATTTGCTGTTAATAATATTGAGGTAACTTTGGTCACTAGTTCATGCCTTGATGAGTTAAAGTTCATGCCTTAAGACAATACCAAGAGTTGTAATGATGTGAAAGTTTTTATTTTATTTCTTAATTTTCCCTTCATTACATTTGAAGGAACTAAGGTATATTCCTTCCCATCTTGCTTATTTTACTTTTGACATTTTCCTACCAATTGTTGATGCGTTTGTAAATTGTGTTAATAGTGAAATGGCAGCCACTTTCTATTCACGTTCCTTTTCAATGAAGGATTAAAGTTGTATGTACTGTAACTTTGTTATGGATGGTGATGTTCTATATTGAAAAAAATATTTATAATATGTAAAATGTTTTTTTGTTTTGTTTTGATAGCCTTAATTTGTAAGTGGGTTCATAGAGAACGGACCCCCTTCTTCTGTGAGAGGTATGGGGTAAATGGCTCACTTTCGATATAATGGGATAATACAAATCTTAGGAAAATCTCAGCCTTGCATGTGTGCATTTATTCAATGAACCATTATATCGAAAATCGGCTATTGATTACTACGCCTTCTGCTTCATGGATCTAATTCTGTAGATGGGAACATGATACAGTTTTACAAGATGCTTGAAGTAAATGAGGAAAAATATGACTGAGAAAGCTGTATGTTCATATTTACAACAAAATCTGGAGGACTGAAAATAGTTAAAACGCTTCAAAAAAAATTGTAGCAAAGTGAGTTTTAGCCTGCCATGCAGACGTATTTTTTCACTCATAAATTCGATGAAAAAAGTAACGTCTGCTTACCCGAGCGCTTAATTAGTTTCCAATATGCAAGCACAACTCGGCACGTTTGTTTTATTTTTCTGCCTAATCAAAGCCATTGTTAGAATTTTAGTGAATTGGCGCGCCAGTGAAGACACTCCTATGATTGGTCAATGGCAAATGTAAACTTTCCAGGATATGAAGGTAAAATCTGATTGGTCCATAACACAATGAGTTGTGCATATTGGAAACTAATTAAGCGCTCGGGTAAGCAGACGTTACTTTTTACTTTGAATTTATGAGAATGAAGATAATACGTCTGCATAGCAGGCTAAGTGAGTTTAGGAAACGTAATGAATGATTGTTGCATTTTTAGTCGGCTTTCCGCATGCATTATCACCACGCTTTAATTAGTACCAGTTTAGTTAGTCTTCTTCTCTGGTTAGAACTGTCTTTTTCTTTTCTGACGAGAGCTATAAACGCCGGCTCGAAACGTTACCTTTCGTACGGTTCGAAAAAACACGGTATGCATATGGTACGGGACCCCAAAAAAATATTTAGTGTAGTCGTCACCCCATATAATCTGTTACAGTGCCACACCGGTATGGGACATCATACCATGCAGTTGATTCCGTCCAGGAGCGCGCACAGGATTATTTGCCAAACCCAAGCGTTCCTTGGTAATATTCTATAAATATTTTTGACTTAAAGTAGATATGTACAACATCACTAACATGGAACGATTGGCAGTGTGCCAGAAACGGCTCGCTGATTGGTCAATTCTGCCTGAAAATGCCGATCAACTGGAACCATTTCCCCACCCAAGCCATGACAAAAATAATTGCGTTGTGCCATGGGTTCCTGGTAGTGCTGAAACGGGCCATTAATCAAACCACGTTTCATTTTAGTAGTGCTTATGACTCCGACGCGGATCTTCAATAGTTTTCGTCAGATAAACGAGATTTGAAGATTTGTATTCGATATCTTCTAATCTTTGTTTGGACACTTTTAAGAGACCGGTCATTAAATATGGAGAGAGGGGATCCTTGAGGGGTAATTTAATAATTTTGGTCAGAACATTTTCGAGAACCCGGCCCCTCATGAAAGTAAATACCCCCTATTGAAGCTTTGGACAATTTAAAGACAGTAACCTTTACAGACCCCCTATTTCTCCACCAGCCTCCCACCCCGCCCCAACTGCCTCTCCATATTTATTGACCAGTCCCTAAATAGGGCTTCTGCTCGTAAGGCCTATGTGTTGCCGAGTCCCATTTCTTCAAGATTCTTCGGCTTGATTTTCTTATACCAGCAGTCCGCAGTCTGGTTATTTAAATATAGACATAGCTGTAGATATAGTCTACAGTTTAAGTGTTTTCGTGTGATAACTAAGGTAACCCTTTCTGGGATTAGTAGAGATAATGGACTCATATCTGGACTGACTCTGATTGATTATAGAAAGGCATTTGATCTCGTTGACCATAATATTCTTCTCAAAAAGTTGGGAATTTATGGTCTCTCGAAGTCAACTCTTGCTTGGTTCATACCTTACCGATAGAACACAGAAAGTTGCTATTCAGAGACAGCTGTCGTCCTCTCTACCCGTGAATTCAGGAGTCCCCCAAGGGTCAATACTGGGTTCTCTTCTGTTCATTGCCTTCATCAACGACCTTCCACTTCAAGTTTCCAACAGCAGCGTGGAAGTCTATGCTGATGACACCACTCAGTTAGCAACAGGTCCAAACTTCAAGAAGAAGGTTCAAGCCACTATAACGGCTGAGTTGAAGCCAATAACAAAGTTGGCCAGTGAGAATAAAATGGTACTCAACTGTAACAAAATCAAATCAATGATAATTTGCAGCAAACCGAAATGGCGTAAGCTAGAGAAGGAAAATAAAAACTTTCTTGTAGCCGTCAACGACAATACTACAATTGAATCAGTTACAAACACAAAATTACTTGGGATCTATCTCGACACTAGCCTTTCTTGGGACACCCACATCGAGTACATTAAGGGCAAGATTTCCAATAGACTCGCCTCCTCAGAACAATAAATAAAGTAATATTATTATTATATTATTATTAATTCGATGAAGAGGCAATAAAATTAATCGGGATTTTTTTTTTACTCACACTGGAAGCTTACAAAGTGTTACCTCAATCAATAGAGACCGTAAAAAAGCCGGACAACTCAAAGTATTGGCGAATTATAAATACGACCAGTTATAAAAAACTGACTCAAAACATGGTTTCTTTTTTGCATCACATTTTGAGTTAACGCAAACTGTGGTAAATCTGATAGTAAACCGATAACCGAAAAGGCCTGTCTAAACGTTACTATAATACACCAGCAATTGAAATCTAAAATCAATTAATTTGCAGTTGTCTGTGAATACCATATGTTGCGTTAATTCAATCCATGGACCATAATAAACGCCACAGTTTGAGTCATCTCAAAATATGTCTTAACTTGGATGACCACAGTATGAAGTAGAAACCTGTCGCATAATATGGTCCCCAACCCTAACCACATAATGCGATAACGCAAAATGTGGCAATGTTAACCTTAACCCTAGCGAAAATACCATAGTTTGAGTTAACTCAAAATGTGTCTTATTACTCGTTGACCACACTTTGCGTCAACTCAACATGTGGGCTATTGAGAATAGAGGTTATAGGCTTGTCTTCAAATGCCATAGTTTGAGTTAACTCAAAATGTGTCTTATTACTCGTTGACCACAGTTTGCGTCAACTCAACATGTGGGCTATTGAGAATAGAGGTTAATAGGCTTGTCTTCAAATGCCATAGTTTGAGTTAACTCAAAATGTGTCTTATTACTCGTTGACCACAGTTTGCGTCAACTCAACATGTGGGCTATTGAGAATAGGGGTTAGGCTTGTCTTCAAATGCCATAGTTTGAGTTAACTCAAAATGTGTCTTATTACTCGTTGACCACAGTTTGCGTCAACTCAACATGTGGGCTATTGAGAATAGGGGTTAGGCTTGTCTTCAAATGCCATAGTTTGAGTTAACTCAAAATGTGTCTTATTACTCGTTGACCACAGTTTGCGTCAACTCAACATGTGGGCTATTGAGAATAGGGGTTAGGCTTGTCTTCAAATGCCATAGTTTGAGTTAACTCAAAATGTGTCTTATTACTCGTTGACCACAGTTTGCGTCAACTCAACATGTGGGCTATTGAGAATAGGGGTTAGGCTTGTCTTCAAATGCCATAGTTTGAGTCAACTCAAAATGGGTCTTATTACTCGTTGACCACAGTTTGCGTCAACTCAACATGTGGGCTATTGAAAATAGGGGTTATTAGCTAATCCTGGTCTTCAAATGCCATTAACTCAAAATGAGTCTTATAGCGGAGCAACAATAAGTTATAATCAATCAAAAAATCTCGCGCGTGATTTGTCGAATCGCATCAGGTGACTCGATATTCTGCGTCCACCTATATATTCACGGCATAGTTGAAACGGGCCGAGTCATTTTGTTACATGCACTGCGTACCCTTACGATAAGGAAACAGGAATAAAATACCATTTTCGTAATAATTTGTCCAGTCTTCCTTAATTTGTGATACAAAGTGAAAGTGTTAGTTTTTTAGCATTTTTAAAACAACCATTAAGCCACGAAGTAGGAGCTGAATTTGAAAACACCTAAATGGTATTTCTATATAGGAAGAAATTAGGTTTTTTAAGTAACACAATAAAATGAAAATAGGATAATAGGTAGATACTCTGAATTTCAGAGCAGGCAAGTTGGATACTCTGAATTTCAGAGCAGGCAAGTTGGATACTCTGAATTTCAGAGTGGGAAAGTTGGATAGCTAGCTCTGAGACAGGGCTAATGCATGCATACGGCTATAATTAATGGCAGACATCCAGATTGCATGTACAGGTTATATATATATATAACCAGATTCTTCAAAAGGTGGTCTCATTAATGACTATTTCTGGCACACTGCTTAATTTATGTACATGCAATCGGGACGTCTGCCATTAATTATAGCAATATGCATGCATTAGCCCTGTCTCAGAGCTAGGCCATAATATATCATTAGCTTTAACCCCCATCCAGGAGGGGGGGTTAAGGGATCGGATGGGCCAGGTGTGCACCAGGCACGGAACAGGCCAATTGGCACCTATGGTCCTTGACCGGCATTTTTAATTCAAACAGTATACTAGCAGTACATAGTGGGTCCTTGAAATGAAGTCGATCGCCTGCTCAGATCTGATTTCCAGGAGCTAGTCTGAAATGTCTGATAAAATGCAGCTTTCCCAGGAAAAATGAAGTTGTATAATATATATACTAGTTATGCAATGCAATACTTTCGAGTGGTATATCATGGATTAGTATAAACCAACTAGTGGACTATTACGAATCCTGCATTCTGATTGGCTACCCTACTATAGGTCTATTTGTGATAGCCCATGGTAGAGAAAAACCGCATGCATTTTCACGAAATAATACCATTTTTTCAACTTCAATTTGTTTCTTTCTATTATTTTCTACTGTCCGACTAGTTAGTTTATACTAAAACAATTAGACCTCTCGCCCTCATGGGCAACGAGTTAAATAGCCCATTCGGCTGCGCCTCATGGGCTATTGGCTCGTAGCCCATTCGGGCTGCTGGTCTAATTGTTAAATATCCCACGCGATGCAAGTGTATACCAAGAAAATACAAGTGCCAAGTGGGATGTTCCATGATATACCACGAGAGCATTACATTACCATTGTTCCCATGTCATAGAAAATATCAGCAGTCTCAGTGCATGATGGGAAGGTTGAGTGGAATATAAAAACAACCTATTTGTGGCGCGGAATTGTCCGAAGACATTATCTGTTCCAAGAAGCGACATAGAGGTAAACTGTGAGCTTAGAGAAACAGATAATGACCAAGGAGAAATATAAATGCATATTTCAAAAGCCATAAATAGGTTATTGTTCTTATCATACTTCAAAAATTCTTTTATGGGAGTACTTGCACGCGCTCACTCACAGGCTGATATTCGCTGATATTTCCCACTGGCAGGTGTGTATCATGTATAATATTGTGCATTATGTTGCCATACATTCGTTGAAATAACATGATTGAAAGGTCCATTTACTAATGTGTGTTTCACTGAAATAGCAAGGTAAATTTATGAAACAAAATATGGCTGAAATATATACATTGTATGCAGTAATTGTCAACATACTGAATGTATTTCAGATATGTGTAAAATTAAAAATGTGTTACTTGGCATTATTCAATCTTGACACTTGCACTATTTACATATCTCCAACCAATATTTTCTCAGAGGAAAAAAACCACTGATACCCTGTTTACACCAACCAAACTTGTTTTCTGAAACTGAGTTTTAAAATATATCTCCTCTAGTGATGTGTTTAGTTGCACAATGTTAAAACTACCTCTAACTTGTGTTGATAAAGGCAAGTGTAAAACTGGTTTAGCACCAGAGAGCATGTGGTGTGATCAGATTTTATTTTAAACGTGTTTAACTAACTAAATAGCTTGTAAACTTTGGTGTAAATGGGGTATAAGTTATTTATCTACATGTATATATATAAAAATAAACTTGCATAATATGCTTTTTTTTTGCAGCATTTGGAAAATACAGTACTCTCTGCAGCCATGCACTGTGCTAATTACATTGAAGAGAACACTGAGTAGAAAATACAGTATTGCGGAATACAGGTATGGGACACGATTGACAACGTTGTATAATTTCCAATGCCAATTTATCTGGTGTCAGAGCAAATGCTTGTGCTATTTTGCATGGGGAAGGTGATAGTCTACATGGTACTACCAAATATAGAAATTTGTATTTCACCCATACCTGTATACGTATTATTGTATTACATTACTGTTTGGTATTAAGGAGTTTGTACAGTTTCCCTGGCTTCACCTCATTGCATGTTGCCAAGACACTGTTTTCATTGAAATGGTGCTTTTTAAATAAGTTATAGATATATTTTCTTTGGCTAAATATAGAAGCATTTTTTCCTTTTTTGGTCAGATAGTTTCTCATGATGCTAGTCCAGTCTTTTAAAGGTGGACAGTTCCTGTGTCCATTCTCCCAAATTTCCTTTATTTGTTGGAGACTGTCAACCTGCCGAGGAATACACAATGTATCCAGCCATGACCGGCATGTTCCATATTGTTCGGCTCCATACCTTCTAAACATATCCAAGGTCTTTGGGTCATTTATTTCTGGTTGCACAGCTGCTGCAGCAGGGGGAGCTGGTTGTGGTGTTGGTGGAATGGCTGCTGGATGTGTTGGTGGAATGGTTACTGGATGTGTTGGTTGTGGAATGGCTAGTGTATGTGGTGATGGAATGGCTGCTATCGGTTGTGGAATGGCTGCTGGATGTATTGGTTGTGGAATGGCTGCTGGATGCATCGGTTGTGGAATGGCTGCTGGATGTATTGGCTGTGGAATGGCTGCTGGATGTATCGGTTGTGGAATGGCTGCTGGATGTATCGGTTGTGGAATGGCTGCTGGATGTGTCGGTTGTGGAATGGCTGCTGGATGTGTCGGTTGTGGAATGGCTGCTGGATGTGTCGGTTGTGGAATGGCTGCTGGATGTGTCGGCTGTGGAATGGCTGCTGGATGTATCAGTTGTGGAATGGCTGCTGGATGTGTCGGTTGTGGAATGGCTGCAGGATCTATCGGTTGTGGAATGGCTGCTGGATGTATCGGTTGTGGAATGGCTGCTGGATGTATCGGTTGTGGAATGGCTGCTGGATGTATCAGTTGTGGAATGGCTGCTGGATGTATCGGTTGTGGAATGGCTGCTGGATGTATCGGTTGTGGAATGGCTGCTGGATGGACTGGTGGAATGGTTACTGGTTGTGATGGTGGAATGGCTGCTGGTTGTGATGGTGGAATGGCTGCTGGTTGTGATGGTGGAATGGCTGGTGGGTGTACTGATTGTGGTGGTGGAATGGCTGCACACATGGATACAAATATGGATGACCAATAGGCCACCTGTCTTGCTGCATGTTGAGCAGAGCCTGTGCTCATGTGGTCTGGGACTGCAGAAGGTTCAGCTTGAAATACTTCAAGACGGGCGTTGATATTTCTTAGTGCTTCCACAATTTCAATATTATTAGTAGAAATTGTCTGCGATGGGACCACAGCAACTGAGAGTTGTGCATTTGATATACATGTAGCAAACGTTTGGCTGTGCAACACAGCACTGATGTCTTCACTGCATTGAACAATTGCAGTGGCTGATACCAGGTTTTGTGAAAGTTTCCCTTGGACTGCTTCCTGAGTCTTTATTTGGTGAAGTATTGTCTTAAATTCGGTTTCCTGTGAACAAATAAAAACATGTTGTTCACTCTACTTTTAAATATATAAAAAGATACACATGCATTGCTTTTGGGATTACATGTGAATCTTTAAAATTATCTTACAGCAGCTTTTATTGTTTTAGCATCTTTAAAAGTGAACTTTTAATTTCATTAACTCAGAAACTCCTTAGGCTATAGCTTAGATACTATATCTTTTTTAAACAGTTTACAAACATGGAGTTCTACCTTATTAATTTTCCCACTTAAAAACATGATTGTGTTATATGAAGCTTAACTTCATATATGAACAGAAAATACATTTTCATGAATCCATCTCAGTTGTGTGCAAAGCAAACTTCACATAAAACTTGAAATCTGTGAAATATTTTCTAAAGCTCACTTTTACAAGTTAGCAAATAGAAGTCAGTTTGTTATGTGCTGTTTAATAAACTTGCAGTAGTGTTTTATCACAGGTAGCCCAAGCTCTGTTTATGTAAATTTAATTTATAAGGGTTTGTATGGGAATTTTTTAATCTGGCTTTTCGATAAATATACTGTAATAAAGTGAATAAAACTTACCTGGTGTCTATGATCTGTGTCTTGGCTGTGTCTGTACGTAGTTTCAGCGAATTTGGGCCAATTTTGAATCTCTTACTCTTCATACTATAGAAGAAATGAAAGGTAGGAGACAAACTTCAAATCTCGGGTTCAAAGCCACTCACGTTTGGGTCGATTTTTTCACGAAAATCGCATCGATTTTACATTCTATGCCCATCAGCATACGCAGTGATACATTTCCAGTCTATCTGTGCCAACCAAACGAAGATATCTGTATTTGCCGAGCTACAATCCACTATTGAGTCCGCCAAAATCTAGCTTTCGTTAGTTGCAGAGAAAGGATTTAAAATTCGCCTAAATTCGCTGCAACTGCATACAAACATAGTCAAGACACAGGCTATAAACAGTAAGTTTTATTCATTTTATTGCAATATATTTATCGAAAAGCTAGATTTAAAAATTCCCAACTGCCATAAACAGAGCTTGGGTTTCCTGTGTTGGCACCACTTTGGCGAGTCACGGGCGTAGATGGCTACTTATGGCGAGATTTTGGCAGACTCAATAGTGGATTGTAGCTCGGCAAATACAGATATCTTCGTTTGGTTGGCACAGATAGACTGGAAATGTATCACTGCGTATGCTGATGGGCATAGAATGTAAAATCGATGCGATTTTCGTGAAAAAATCGACCCAAACGTGAGTGGCTTTGAACCCGAGATTTGAAGTTTGTCTCCTACCTTTCATTTCTTCTATAGTATGAAGAGTAAGAGATTCAAAATTGGCCCAAATTCGCTGAAACTACGTACAGACACAGCCAAGACACAGATCATAGACACCAGGTAAGTTTTATTCACTTTATTACAGTATATTTATCGAAAAGCCAGATTAAAAAATTCCCATACAAACCCTTATAAATTAAATTTACATAAACAGAGCTTGGGCTTCCTGTGGTTTTATCAGGTATAAAAATATGAGGGCACAATCCAAGTGTTTTATAATTTATACTGTAAATGCTCTAATAAGTCATAAAAAATGACCTTGTTCGGGAATGGCAGGTGAAGATAATTTTGAACTGCCAAAGCAAAAATAAAATGGCAAAGTAAATAGTAAAGTAAAGTCATTTTATTTAATGTCAGTAACCCCTTCAGTCTAACAGACTGGTATCAATGGTGCTTTTACATACTAGTTTGGCAGTTCAAAATAATTGGCCTGATATAAGATCATAACCATTAATGAAATGTACCTCTTCTTCACTATCACTGGTTGCATCAGACTCTTCCCAATCTGAAGACTGTGATGAATTCTAAAAAATTCAAAAGACATTAGTTAAATGTCATGGTACTGTGCGTGTATTGAGTAATCACTTGTTTCGTGGCTGTGAATTGGATACAAACAGTTAAACTTCCCTCCCTCAATGTTTGATTGACAGGATTTTCAATATTTTCCCTGGAGACTGTTTATAATATACATTTTTGCATATTTGCTTTCATTTTAAGCATCCCACATGGCCAAGAGGTTCGTTAGTTCATATCAAAATTGGTGGAAATACATGTACAATGTAGCTATTTCCGGCCTGGAAAAACAAATGTAAAGTCTTACCGTGACACAGCCCCTTTAAGCCTGATATTGAATAATCTTCTGAATGGAATGGGCATTTGTTAATTATAATATGTGTTTTGAAATTCAAAGGAAACTTGGTGGTTTAAGAAATACAATTATTTTATATTGCACATTTTACATGCAATAAATATATTATTTTGTAGTTTTAGGTTTTTTAGAGCTGATCCATTCCTGGAAATTTGTGAAAACAAAAGGAAAGTTATAAAAAAAATTTGTCTGATATACTGGGAGATCCACATTCCCTTGACTTTGGAATGGAATCAAAATACATGGATAGTGTGTCAGGTTTTTCTCCATGTATAGCCAATGGAATAATATATCTCAGAGTTTTGAGTCTTTTATAAATCCACTAAAAGGTACAATTCATGTTATACCATTAACAGGTAGCACCAAGCACCCCTCACAGTCCCATATAGAGTCTCCCTTTGGATTAAGTGCTACCACTTACAAGACTTACCTCTAATTCAGGTTCAGATTGCATTGAAACCTAAAATGAAAGACATTGGTTAGAGTTGTGCATATATTCATACATTGTATATGTATTATACAAAATCCCTTCCTAATATGATTTGTAGAATTTTCTCAAAGAAGACACAATAACCATGTAATAATCACTTGTTAAAAATAAAACTTGTCTGCTATTCAGACTAGGGTTAAATGCCTTCAGACGAGTATTAAACATTGAACAAGACTGGAGTTAAATGCTGAATACAACATTTTTGAAAACAAGAATCAAAACAATCAATTAACATTCAGAACCCTTGGAAAAGCTAGTTTTGGTAAGTTGGTAAGTAAATCATATATTTCGTCAAAACATTAACGTGCAGAGAAGAATGATGAAGCAAGTCTCAGACTTCTTGAGTATTGGTGGCTTTCATGTGACGTCTTCAAAAATCTAAAATTTAAAGTATATGTCCTACAATGAATGTTAGTCCAATGAATGTACATTGTAAATGTAAACATCTCCTTGTCTTTTAGTTATTTCAACCCATAAAGTATTTTTTTAAGTCCAACTGCTTCTGGCTTTTTGTTGTTGTTCATATTTCACATTTTTGTACTTTGTCATTCATTCTAGTCCCTATTAAATCATGGAGCCGCTTCTGGGTGTTCACTTGCACCATATGCATCAAAGCACTTGTGATGACCTTTGCTTCTTGCATGATCGAGTTTGTATTGTAGTACACATACATCTAAAACTACTAGTGACAGTGAATTAGTGAACTACCCTCTCTCTTGATTAAACCAAAGCCAAGGAAAATCCTTCTCCTACGTGTTCTGAAATCTGCAAACTCTTTTGCTTTCGTACTTTTGTTTTTCCTACAGTAACTTTCTTCCCTTTGCCAAAGTTGGCCTGGTATCACAATGTGATTCTTCACCACCCTCATTGCTACTTCTAGTTATCTTTGTGAATCCAAACTTGAAGAGACTTTTACATGTTAATCACGTTCAGAATCAGTAAAAATTAAGTGCTTTCAAAACAGCTGTTTTGTAACGCACCAGGCATTCCAAGCTGTGACAGTGCACATGATATGAACTGGTACTGCATGTATATTTACCAGGCCTTCCTTGTGCAGCAAATACAAGGCAATGTTGGCCATGTGCAAACTGGTTACAGTCTGGAAATGAACCAGGCATTCTTGGCACATCAACATCTGTTCAAAGCAATTATTCACCAAAGTGGAGGTGAATAGTGGTGGATATTTACCGAGCCGCTTTGGTGAGGTAAATATCTATCACTATTCACCGACACCGAGGTGAATAATTGTTTTAGTATATACCACACTGCAGGTGAATAGCCAGCACCAAATAGTTATTTTATGTTCTCTCAAATGGACAAAAACTTGCACGAGGTGATCGCTGCTTCGCTCGGAGGTGAATAAGAAATCATATTCACTGTTTGAGTAGCCAATCAGAACGTGCGAAAAGTGATATTCACTGGACCCTGGTGTGGTATATACTATTAGTATAAACCAACTAGTGGACTATTACAAATCCTGCATTCTGATTGGCTACCCTACTATAGGTCTATTTGTGATAGCCCATGGTAGAGAAAAACCGCACGCATTTTCACGAAATAAAAACAGTTTTTCAACTTCAATTTGTTTCTTTCTATTATTTCTACTGTCCGACTAGTTAGTTTATACTAAAACAATTAGACCTCTCGCCCTCATGGGCTATTTAACGATTAGACCCGCAGCCCGAATGGGCTACGAGTCAATAGCCCATGAGGCGCAGCCGAATGGGCTATTTAACTCGTAGCCCATGAGGGCGAGAGGTCTAATTGTTTTAGTATAAACTAACTGGTCTGACAGTAGAAATAATAGAAAGAAACAAATTGAAGTTGAAAAAATGTTATTATTTCGTGAAAATGCGTGCGGTTTTTCTCTACCATGGGCTATCACTAATAGACCTATAGTAGCGTAGCCAATCAGAACGCAGGATTTGTAATAGTCCACTAGTTGGTTTATACTAATGACTCGTAGCTCATTCGGGCTGCGGGTCTAATTGTTAAATAGCCAGTAACTGGTGAAATCTAAGCATGATATTTCTCACAGTAGGTGGTTTTTATACCCTCCGGCTACGGATATCGATTTCTGCACCGATTTGAACCGAATAAAAACCCATTGGACCTCTTCGAGTTTAGTGGGGTTATGAACAACTTGAAAAACGTTTTCTAATCTACGTCCGTAAATGGCCTTTTGAAAAATACGCCACCCCTCGAGTAAAAACTAAAATGATGTTGGGGGAGCACTAGAAGTATTTTTTTTAGGGTTTCTAGACTGCAATGCGAAGAACTCAGTACTCTGTGAATGAAACCCTGTAAATTACTTAAGTCAATTCAGTCGCTATTAAATCGAAAACCGATCCAAAAGTGATCAGAAAAGTTTCCGTCGCTTGCACTTGCAGCGAACGCAGTTGGGTCCAGTGTCTCTAATTCTAAAAGCGCGAAAATTGGCTATGAAGTGAGATACAGCTCGCACGGAAAGCGGCAACTGGGCAAACAGATGCTTTCACATAACTCATAAGCAATGAATCCTCCTGCAGGTTTCCTCCTACAAGGCTACATATACAAATACGATCCCATGTGACATCTACTCACGTCAGCTGCGCCAGGGCCAGCACTAGTCGAAGCATCCATGCCCATGGGCATGTCATCAGCATTCTCCATTTTCTGCTTTCAGGCTTTCAGGGGTCTTCATTAGGGTCGTATCCTCTTATTCTTATACAAGTTAGCTACTTCTATCGCTTATCTATTCGTTATTTCAGCACTATTTAGTTGGCTTACGCTTACAGTTACACCCGGCCTTTATACAGCTTTCGTCGATCACAAGTGCAACTTGGCAGCCAGGCCTTACGAGCTGTAGGAATCAAGACGTCACCGTAGGAAATCCCGTAGGATTCCTACACCCATATATGGGACAAAGGAAAAGTAGTAGTTATATTTACGATTTCGAAGTAGGTCCGATAAATCACGCTAGCTATTTCCTACAACAAACTACTTTAGTCTGAATTATCGGACGAAATTGTTATTGCTTACGGCCGCAGCACTTAGGTGCGTGGTATCGGCCATTGTTTATGATGTCACCATTTAGGTGTGTAAATTGTTATTGCTAGGGCAGCACCACTTAGGTGCGTAGTATCGGCCATTGTCAGGAGCCCATTACCAGGAGCGTCCATCTCCCATAATAGGTCTGTGAGTCAACGTATTACCGGATTGAGCTATATTTAGAACAGATCACACGGGAGTTCACGTGCCCACACTTTGGGAATTCAATCAAACCATAGTCAGGACAATGCAGCGTTACTAAAATCACCTCAAAGAACAATAGATAATTCTTAATCTCGATAATTACGGCAAGCATATGCACGATCGCAGCAGAGGCAGAAGGCAGTTACCCGGGAAACATGTTCTAAAAATAGCTCAAACCGGTCATACGTTGACTCACGGGTATATTATATATGGACGCTCCTGGTAATGGGCTCCTGCCATTGTTTATGATGTCACCATTTAGGTGTGTAAATTGTTATTGATTACGGCTGCACCACTTAGGTGCGTAGTATCGGCCATTGTTTATGATGTCACCATTTAGGTGTGTAAATTGTTATTGCCAAGGCAGCACCACTTAGGTGCGTAGTATCGGCCATTTGTCACCATTTAGGTGTATAATTATTATTGGCTACACAACTTATAGGTGCGTAGTATCGACCATTGTTTATGATTCACTATTTAGGTGTATAATTATGTTATTGCCTACACCACTTAGGTGTGTAGTATCGGCCATTGTTTATTATTGCACCTTAGAGTGTAAAATTACGTTATTGCCTATGTTAAATTATGTTATTGCAGTATTACCTACTACTTAGGTGCGTGAGTATCAGCCGTTGTTTATTATGTCACCATCATGAATTGTGTAAATTCTTATTGCTTACGGCCGCACCGTGTAGTATCGGCCGTTGTTTATTATGTCACCATCATGAATTGTGTAAATTATTATTGCTTACGGCCGCACCATTTAGGTGTGTAGTATCGGCCTTTGTTTATGATGGCACCTTAGGGTATAAATTACGCTATTTCCTACGAATGCACAACTCACATTCTATTTAGCTATGACATGCCTTACGATGCATCAGATCTGCATAGATGTATCTTATCAGTATCATAGATATACGATATAGACAAAAAAGCAGTATGCAAGTTTTATTAGCGCATATTCCGCTGTCAGCACATAGCTACGTTCATCTTTAGTTCTTTTCTATTTTGCAGATATGTTACAATCAAGAATTGGGAAAGAAGCGATGTCCTTAATAGATCCATCATTACAAGCACCCATATTCCATTTATCCTATGACATGCCTTACGATTAGAGTAGTGTGTACACATATTCATTAGATCTACATTAGATATCTCAGTATCATTGGTATACTTCATCATATATAAGCAACATAGCAGTAGACTAGTATTAGCGCATATTCCACTGTCAACGCATTAAGTTACGTTCATCTTTAGTTCTTTTTCACTTTCCGAAATCCGGAAGGAAACAACGTGCCTACTATATCTAATCAATACAGAGCAAGGTTCAAGGTCTCTTTTGAATTGCAGTTAGATTCCAAAGTTCCATCCACGGTTCGGAAAGACAGGATTGGCTGGACAGGTCTAGACGGCGCACATGAGGACTACATCCAATTTGGGTGTTCCAGATAATTCCTGCACAGCCTCTTCATATTGAACTTTTTATTAACGAACTTTCTCAAATGGCAGTCCACGCGACAGGGATATTTATTAGCTAGGCCTGGCCGGGAAGGTTACGTGTCCCGTATCTCTTACGTAGAGGTTAATCGAGCTTTTACCTCGATCTAGTTCAACATGTTCTCCACTTGTTAGGCGCATTGTTAAAATAATTTAAAGTATTTTCACGAGAGCAAGTGTATATCTTATGCTACCCTCGGAGACGAATTTAAGAAACACGTTTTAAACCTTTCGTTTACGATATTACTAGTTACGGCGCCCATAGCATCAAATCAGGTGCTGTCTTAAATCCTGCATGCATGTAGGAATATAAGCGGAGATGTATTGCTGGGTTGCACGTGACGTCATCGCCGCCATGTTGGTGGACGTTAACAAAAGATTCCTCGTTAGCTTCTCTTGTTATGTCCACCAACATGGCCGCCACGGCTTTGTTATTTGAATCTCTGGGGATTGGTTGCAACCAAGAATTGGATACGCACACTGGCTGGAGGTGTACGTGCCTCTAATAATTACGCGATACATGTAACATCAAACATATTGATAATGATCGTTTAGCAGTTTCCAAGGCAATCGGCCTAAAATATCAATTGTATGCATGCTTGCTGTTTATTCTGAACAGATAAAATGTAATTAAATTAAGAGTCCTGTCGGGGGACTACAGCTGTGTCTTGGCCCCGACCCAGATTTCCTTGCTATTACCTTCGTAATGTTTCCCAAGTGGTTTTTAGAAGGTTGGAGGTTTTTTCTGGCCTCCCTGACGCAGCTGGAAATATTTAAGTCAACTGAAATCATTTGTAAGATGTCAATACAATAATTTTATTATATTATTTAATCTATGTAATTCCTGTAATAAACGGAATTGTGGTGTTGCTGACAGACCATAATCCAATATTCTCAATGAATATGTGTCTCTTGTAGTAGTTATTCCTATAGGTTAGTGCAGAACATACATTTAAATGTGTTAATTTACTGGCGAAAATAAGCACTTGGGATGTTGGGAGAACACTTGAAATGCTTAATTACTTAATTATTGCTTAATTATATCTCCAACATGTTAAATAATGTGACGTCAAACCAGAAAATGCCTGGGTCGACGTCACATCATTAGTATTGTGTAGATATAAACCTTCAGTTATAACTCATGACGCAACACTCAAATCAAGAAATATTCACGACAGATCGCTTATATAGTGAAATATTCATTGTAAGGACTATGGACCGTCGCGGCAATTCAAACATTTAATTTAAACACAAAAAAAAACAGCACTGTGCATAATACAGCGCGCGTGTCAATTTGTCCACATTCCCATAGTTGGACAGGCCGTTGTAATATTATAATCTTTCGAAAGGTTATGCTCCTTTAGCATATCTTAATCGACATTAGTTGATTATATCTTTTCAGTGTTTTTGCTCCTTTTACCTTAAGTTTGTCCTGTCCAGATTTTAAAAGAGACTTTAACTACTCTAGACAGAAAAGAACCCCCCCCCCCCCCCCCCCCCCCCCCACCTCCTCTAAAAAAAGACAATAACTGTTGTAATGGAAAATTGGACTGACCTTTAATACCGCGGGCTCAACTTATTTAGCCCGCCATTCTGCTGATCCTACGGACCACACAGTAAAGTTTGTTCGATGGAGCCAGACTAAGAATTGAAAGCTTTTTAAAGCATTTTCCCCATGTACAGAGTGCTAGAGGACATCAGTGCATCTGATGAAAGCTTAAATCAGCACTTGTTCGAAGACGGAACTGAGTCTGTGCATGGTATTTCGCTTGGAATTACGCTTCATTACTCGGTTGGAGGTTGGGAATTTTTTTCAAGTAACTCAGTTCCCTGTGTGCGCATGCTTTAGAAATGGAGATATATGGCCACGACATTTCAGTGCTTGTCATTGATTCTAATGTCAAGCTATTAGTTCTAAATGGCTTCAGACATGGGGGCCGCGCCAAGCGAAAAGGGACCTTATGACATATGACGTCATTTCGAGAAACACGCGCGAAAAAAAATCAGTTTGACTTTTTAGTAGAGCTCGAATTTGTGCTCGAATTTGTGGAGAACGTGGTCAAAAACGTTTTAACGGAAAAAAGTTTGGTGTTTAATGAAAGCGCGCTAAATGTGTTCCATCTCAGTTTGGACTTTGTCCATTTTGGTTCATTAAAAGTTTGAAAAATAATAATATTTTGTGTGTGTGTGGGGGGGGGGGGGGGGGGGGGGGGGGGGGGGGGGTGGGGCGTGGGGGTTCAATGGAGCATAATGCTGAACCGCGAGCATAATTTTGAGCATAATACTCTGTATTGAGGTGTCACGCTCAAAAGCATAATGCTCGATTTTTCGAGCATAAACCGGCTGACCCTAGATGTCATCACTGTGTTGGCGGCGCCGTACGCTTGCTGTTACTTTTTTACCCGGTACAAATTATTAATTATTTCCGTTTCTCTAGGTTCAAGTACAGTTAGGCGGCTTTCGAGTCCTTCAAAATTATCGGATTGAGATTCTTGTCAAGTATTATTTTCTTTCATACGATAAACCAAGCTTTTCATTTTCCAGCTACAAAAGGCTTGCTTCGACTTTTGAACACTTTACTTCATTCATTCATGAAAACCTTTCAGGTAAACCACGAATAAAACTTACAAACATGTGTAAGTATAAAAACTATCGGGTGGCCGGTGGACACGCATAAAACTAGGCTGAAAAAACAGCCGACTCATATCGCCCGAGTCGGCTGTTTTCTCAGGCTAGTCAAAATCACATCTGCTCCTGCGAGCATAGGAACAGTGTTGCGTAGCAACGGAATATGTCAATGGGCCCTTAAACTGACTGCGAGTAACTAGCCAAATATTTTTGGCAAAAAAGTATGGCCCCCCAGCTCCCCAGGCTGTGCTGTCCCTGCTAATGCAGCTCATCGTAATTATTTCAATTGTCTATACATTATGCTGTGCAGGAATCTCAGGACCTTGCTGTTTACACTTTACATTTACTAGGCCACAAAGCAAGTAACCAGTAGATTGTGCCATATGGCACTCTTAGGGATTAAATCGTTAAGCTCGGGACCAACTATTAAAATATTGTTGCGGAAAAAAATGAATTTCAGTGCTGCTTCGGTGAGCAAACGCGAAGCATGTGTAAGGAAGGCAATATTTGTTTCAACCGAATATTATGTGTCGTGCGCGGACAAACGAGGAAACATTTTGGGACTGAACACTGAAATTCACAAATGTTACGGCAACAATGTGTTGTCATTTTCCCAGGCCTTTAGATTGAAGCGGTTATATATAGAACATTGAAGATGAATACAATGAATAAAGACGACTGTCTTAGCGAGATCCAATCGGGAATAGCAAGAGAGGATGAGGTGAGAGAACGAATCCCCATGCACCATGATAATGATTTGAAATCTATTTTTAGTTTCACAACACGTGACTAAGTTATTATTATCTCGTTCTGGTACAGTAAGTTGGTTGCCCATTGTATATATCCCCTAAGTCCTCATAGTATCATTATAAACCACTCCTTAGCACAAGAACACCACTTTACACCAATCAGCCTTTGTCTTTCTTTAAATAACCAGGCTATAGCTATGTCTTGTTAATCTAAAAATAGATTTCAATTAATTATCATTGGAACAAACCGCTGTATGGGGGATTCGTTCTCTTACCTCATTCTCTCTTGGAACAAGTTAATTATGTCGCTAAGTTTCTTTCGGTGAAACCTTTCAAAACTTATTGAAATTTGGATTTGCATTGATGAACGCCTGAGCCATCCAACACAGCACAGCGAGGTGAACAAAATTTAATGGAAGGGCATCCTTCAAACACAGCTAGTAACAAGGTTTAATGGAATGGGAAGCAACCCTTATAATAATAATAATATTAATAATAATATGTACTTATCTCGCACAAATTACAATAAATATTTCCAAATACGCGTTACAATTAAGATATTGCAAGCCTACATTTGTTACAAATAAGACCAATTATGTTAATACTCTTAAAAAAATACATAAAAGCTTGTTTTAAAAAGATGTGTCCTTTAATTGTGACTTCTTAAATGCATTAATAGATCAAATGTTCCTAAGTTCCACTGGAAGCGGCTGTTCCACAGTTTGGGAGCAGCAGCCACAAAAGCTCTGTCAACCTTCAGCTTTGTACTTATGCAGATCTAAGAAAACCCAAATAAGCCAAGAATGTTAAACACTGACCCTATTTAAGGATAACATTCTTATAAATGTAACGTACCCGGCTCAGTATTAAGTCCAAAATCCTAAACGTGAGTCCCATTCAAGGAGGAAAATGATAACTCAGAATTGAGTGAACAGACCGTTCTATTGATTTTCTGTGGACACTTTATCATCTAGCATTTACATTTTACTTGGTTCGTAATTTGAATATTAGTTACTGTGAGTTAAGTGTATAGTTACTGAACATTTTGTTATATACAAAACCAAATGAATAAAGATACCATGTTTATTTTAGGATCATGCACAATACAACACTATAACTTATCTAGGGGTTGAAGCACCTGAAAAGCCATACGCTTATCCCGCGGCACATACCCCAGTGACTTATATATTGAACTACAGCCCACCTCCCCTCCCAAAAAGAAAACTGAAAAAAACCCGGCACGAACCTACATAGTTTACTGACAGTGTTTGTCTCGCCTTTGATCATGAGTAAACAAAATATAGTTGTTCAATATTCACGCTGTATGTATTAATAATTTTCCCAGGAAACCATTTAACTTCTTCATGTGCTTTATAGTTTTGTTGTTAATGTTCTTGTGTTATTTTTGCTTTTAGCATTTGCAGTGGGCTCTTGCATTTGCATGTCTTTGGCAAAATTATGCGACAAAAAGATTTCTACGGGACTGATTTTTACATTTGCAATAGAACGTTTTCTGCATGTCCAACTCTTCACTTTTCTTCTATGAGAGTTTCGAGCCAGTAAATTATATTTTCAATCTTAATTAATGTATTTGCCTTGTTATTAAAGGGCCGTCTACACCAGTGTCCTTTGCGCACTTCACAAGCTATATGTTTCCTTTCCTATAATGCAATCAGGCTAAAACATTTTGTCTCGCCTTTGATCATGAGTAAACTAAATGAAGTTGTTCATTATTCACGCTGTATATATTAATTCTTTTAGCGGGATTAAGCCATTTAACCTCTTGTGCTTTCTAGTTTTGTTGTTGCTGTTGTTGTTGTTTTTGGTTTTTAGCATTTGCAGTGAGCTCTTGCATTAATTTGCATGTCTTTGGCAAAATTATGCGGCAAAAATGTTTTTTTTGTTTCCATAACTGTGTGATATTTACATTTGCCATAGAACGTTTTCTGTCCAACTCTTCACTGAGTTTACTTCAATGAGAGTTTCGAGCCAGTAAATTACATTTTCAATATTAATGTATAAAACAAAATCATTCGGCTTACGAAAGATGTCAAAGTTTTTAACTGGACGCTGTAATAACCAGGGATGCCTGACTCGATTAGTTAGTTTTACTATTTCAGGTGTCCGAGTACTCTTGCTATTTACTTTTTCTATATATTTACATGTAAATCATTGCTATAAGAGTATGAATAAAGTTGTTGTTGATCTGATGATAATGATTAATGTACGTATTTCTTCAAGTCGTTCTCATTGGAGCCGAGGAGGAGCACGAGCTATACAACTGATTTTGGCTTGGAAGCTTTGTTTTAGAATTTATGCATTTCCTCTTAGAATAAAGAAAAAATCGTGCTCAAGGATAAAGTCAGATGATCTTAAACTAGGGCAACAAAGACGCAAGTCAAATCGATCTATTACTTCAGTTACTGCATGTGTGCAGACCGGGACCCAAGTTCCGCGCCTGCCTGCCTAGCTGTTTCTTCGACATTAGCCGTTGGTGAAAAAAAGCTCTCATTGATTTCTTACTTGAGCTTTGCATACAGTCACGTTTAAAAGGGAAAAACAACAATATTTCGTCCTACTGCAGCTATAACACCCACGCCGCTACAGTATCACCTCTTAGCCAAGCAGCGTCTGATTACTCATATGCCTGGACATGTTTGATTCAGCGCTGCATGACTATGCGATCTTAGGGAAAATATTTTCTAGTATTAATATTAACAGGTGTGGCTCTATTACCGATGAAAGGATTCGAACCAAAGCATTTCTTGTAAATTCTCAAGAACTCGCATCGAAAATCCTGCAACCTCCAAGCATACAAAAAGGGATTGATAATAGAGTTTGTGTAAAGCAATACTCTTAGCCATAGTCTGGCAGTTTGACTGTGGGTGTTTTCCTTTTCTCCTTGGTGATATAGAATAAGAAAAATGCGTGGATAAACCAGCAACACGAACAGTCCTATCACTAAGGCCATTGCCTTAGCTACAACACGATCTGATAATTGATCAGCCGTTGGAAAACCAGGCGAATTTTTTCGCTTGAAATGTTTAGTAATGTTGCTTCTTTTCCCAGGTCGTGTAAATGTGTTCGTGCTTTTCCTCCTCGCCTGGCGTCTCTTTCCACTGAATTTGATTTTACTAGATCCACTTCGAAAAGAGCTTGAACTCAGTGTTGCTTGTGTAGTTGATGACATCCCGCTAGCATCCATTATTTGAACGTCCTTGATTGAGGTTTTTCTGCGAACTGCTATCATTGGTTCGTTAGTAGAATCCTTTGCGGTATCACACAGGCGATCATGTGTAATTTCTACAGGAGCTAAAACTCTGTCCTCGTTAGCAAGTGAGATATCATCTGATAATACAGAAGGGAATTTCACTCCATCCATGGTGTCAGACATTTTATGAGAGACTGTACCTCCTGGACTCGAGGATTCTCCACTAATCCAATAATCCAATACTCCCGACTGACTGCATACCGCGATCTTCCTTCTGATGTTAGTTTTTCTTACATTTTTTTTAGCCGAAATGTTCTTATCAGCTATAAAATATATTTCCTCTTGGCTGAATCTAGGTAAATTGTCCTTTTCCTCTATCACATCAACGATTATCTCACTTTCTTCACAATCTTTGGTCGTATTCCCCTGAAACCCATTAAAATCGTCGCCATTAGCAGCTCTTGTAGCGGTACTCACAACCCATTCGCTTTTAGGAGTCAACTTGTTCCCTAATTTTTCCCGCGAGGGAAGATTTATGATATCAGTGTCGCAATATGCTTCCTTATTTTCATGCATTTTAATTACTGTATCATCACTTAAGGGTTTAGAAGCTTCAGGAAAACAGATAGGACCATTTACTTTGTTCTGGTTACTTTCTAAGCCTAAGGAATCCTTTGGATTTCCATGCGACAATGTAAGCACTTGGTATTCATTACTTTTATCAAGATCGTTAAATCTATTGACGTCTCCAATATTTTCCAAATTATCATCTTTCGTAGATAAACGCATTCTATCTGTTGTGGTTTTTCCATTTAATAATTCAGGATCATCTAAAAATTCAGTTACCGCTTTGGAGTAACCGATAGAATTAGAAGATGTATAATCGATAAGAGATTTTTCACCCTCTTGTTTGTATGGCTTATCACGACGCTTTTGATTACCAAAGAAACAATTTCGACTTTTAAAGGTGAAAAATCTTCTAAATCCCGAACTATGTTTTCTTTCGATGTCGTCATTGTCAGCTGTGGTGCAGAGAGGTTTTGGTAGAACTTCGTTTTTGTTTGCGGAGTTGTTAGACGTTATTAGTGAATCAGAAGTTGTATTCCGTCTTTCTTTGTACCACTTTAACCGTTTAGACAAATTCTTGACCAGCTTGAAAACTTGCCAGTTTGCAACACATATAACTAAAGTCATGACAACCACAAAAATGACGAAAATGATGAGTCCATTCGAGACGCCACTGTACTCTGGTATCGTTGTTAGTGCTACTGATACAGTCCAAACAATAGCGATCACAAACAGCGTCAGACGAGTGCAGTGTCGAATGCTCACTCTGTAGCGAATTGGAAACTTCAAAGCCACAAATCTATCGATACTAAGAGCCGCAAGGTTCGCTAATGAAGCCAATATGGTTGCCCGTCCTGTGAATATAGCTGCCTTCATAATGTTACTAGAGGGTGGCACCTTTTGTTGATGAATTGCTAGATGTTCAGCCGCTCTAACTGGCACAAGAAAAGCTGTAACCAGTAAGTCTGCCACTGATAAAGACAGTACATAAAAATTCGTTGCAACATGAAGTTTTTTGTTTCCAAGTACTGCCAAGCACGTAAGAGAATTCCCGACGCAGCCGACGACACAGATAACTATTTCCACCACAAAAAGACCCAAGAACAAGCTAGTGTTTTTGGCATAAGGACTGAATGTTATATTCCCTGGAATATGCTGTGTTTTTGATATCAAACTTACGTTAACGGGTAAACCAACTTGTAACATCGTGCTTTATGGCTAATCGTTCCACTAGTGCAGCACTAATGAATCTTTGCGATGTCCAAGCTGCTATAATCACTTTTGTATGCGGTACCACGCACAATTTGAAATGGCTGGTTGCTGATATTTATGCTTCGTTATTTCATAATAACTTCAAGTCATGATCATGAAATATGCGCTTAAACCGACCGAGAGTGCACCAAAACAACTCAACCACACACCATGCACTGATTACTTTATTAGAAAGGAAACGAGGACTTAATTGATTTGAACCTTATGTCAGTAGCCTAAATAAACGAACTCTGCTAATGTTTGACCCGGGTTGTATTAATTTTCCACAACATGTTGCTCTTGTTCTGAGTGATCACTGGATCACTAAACTGAAACAATTAAACAATCATAGCGAACCTTTATCTTATTACCGCAAACATAACAGGTTGTTATTGAGAAAACGGGTCATACAATTCTACGAAACATCTGGGAAAATCTCACACTAAAAAAATTGCTAAAACGTGACTGAATATTAACAGCCTAATAGACATATAGTTATCGAATTTCCATCATCATTAAGATCTGTATTGTAACTAAATGTAACGGCTAGTATAAACCTTTAGCAATAATGGGGGGGCTGGTAGGCTAGGAGGTGCTCGTCGTATTTTTTAGGGTTTGAAATGGGCGATTTAGTATTTTTTAGGGGTTATCCAAGCGAAATTAATTTTCAGGTTGATTTTTAGACCATAAGGTACATTTTACGGTGGGAAATGTTTCACGATTTGGTATTTTTTAGGGTATTTTCCAGGTTTTCCGACGGAAGAACCCTCCCCCCGGGATATTCGTCTTGGAAATACTCCTTAAAGTGTACCGGCTATACCGTTACGTCTGAACAGCGTTACATCTACGTACACTTCACTCAATAATGTTTCCTTAATAATAGGCAATTAATCCTTTGGGTTCACCATCTGGTCCTCTTTTACAATAAATATTCCAAAAATGTTCAATGTTTAATCAGTTGCATAGAAAGCAGCTATGACAGGTTTATCAATTATCTTTACATTTGTGTATTGGGTGAAATTTCTGTTCAACGAATTCCAGATTGAATAGGTTTCTTCAAGTTGACAAGTTAACAAAGAAAAAGAAAATGAGACCGTCCCCGAATAGCCTTTCTATATTCCGTTATTAATTAAAGAATATTGCTGTGAACAGGATCCTAATCGATGTAAATTGTATTGCGGTTTTCTTGAAGGTTTGGGGTCTCTTTAAACGAATTTTCGGAAGTAACCACGCATATCGTCTGGTGAAGGACAGTAAATTAGCAAAGCTTATCCTATTATTGTGGTAAGTTTGTGGTCTAAATGCGCAGAAATCAAAGGAACCGCATTTTATTTAGAAATGTAAAGAATTTCATTTCTAGACTTTCTATGCTAGCGCTAGACGTATTGATTTACTGATCATTGACCCGTGATTTATTCAGCTTTGTTAATGGCAAAAAAACTGCGGTATATAGAAAGTGTTTCAAAAGTTGTGAAATGTGTTACGTTCGTAGCAATATATCTGATCTGTGGTTTTCATAGAGCGAATTTCGTATGAGTGAGCAAGTTAAGGCAATGATTTACGGCACGGTACGGTTGCTCTACGACATGCCAAATCGGTTTTCCCGTTGTGTTATCTTTCTGATCCAATCAAATTACCGAGTTACGGTACGGCACGATTACAGTACGGTTACGGTGAGGTACGGACATGCCGTTGTTCTTGGAGATTTTAATTTCCTTGTTTAATTAACACGAAAGCGAGGCTAAATGTTAATTTCCACTAAGGTACTACCTTAGTTGCCAAATACACCAAATTGTGCAGACTCATAAACTCGTCTACCTTGATATTTTGGTGACCCCTCCACTAACTTTTGTTATATATACGATTTGAATACTAAATGAGTGTTTAGCAAGGTAGCTAATAAGGAGTAAGATCTGGATGTTTGTGAAGTACTTTCTCGATAAAATATCTCAAACATTACAAAAACCGGCAGAAACGTTATTTGGAAAGGGAAAAATTACTGTTCAAACTGTCGCGACGTTTGCACTAGCCTGCGTAGCAAGCGTTTCCCGCCCCATTTTTCGCGCGGCCAAATAGCGAAAAAGTCTTCCTACGCTCCGAAAATACCCACGGAAACGCTTGCTACGCAGGCTACGTTTGCACATGTGAATAGCACTTATTACAATTGAGCCGACGATTCAGCGGTTTCCGCATGAGTCTACGTGTGTCCTCATGAATGCGACGCATTTGGGTCATTGCCTCGTCTTCGAGGCACTTTTTCAGGTTTCAGTAAGTTTTATAATTTCAGTTTCGCTTGATATGACGCGATGGTGAGACACTGTGTATAAAACGTAGCCTACGGATGCAGTAATCGTAGTGCAGTGATAAGCCCGAATGCAAGGAGGTATGTTTTGCTCGGTTGCTACGATGGTAGAATCATGTTGATTGGATAAACTCTTCCACTTATCGACGCGACGAAGCCTTCAATTCCATCCATCTTAATATATAGCTTTCAACCCTAATAAAATGAAAACAAAGTTATAGCATCTATGAAAGCATTCTTTGAAAATAGAATCAATAATATTGCAGAAACTAACCGACTTCGAATCAAATCGATTTTCTTGGTATCTATTCAGTAGGAAAGCCATTGTTTCAGTATTTCTTTCATCTGGACTTGTTCCTTTTTGGTAAGAAAAGCGTTTGGGGTAGCATTTTCACTCAATTTCTTAACTTCTGCGATAGAATCACACAAGCGTCGGCTCAACTGCAATAGGTGCTATTTGGCGTACGGTGGGCTTCCACATTCGTGTCAATTCGATTCGGTAATATTTCAAGCTTGGCTGTGTAGAAATCTTCATTCGAAAGCTCAACAATTTATTTCAAATGTAAAATACTCATTTGCTTAATGAGACGTAGATTTAGCCTAAGTATTTTCTCAATAATTGATAAGATAAACTATTCACCGATAAATAAAGAGAGAGCTAAAAACCTCGAACCGCGGATCAACCAAACGACAATAGGTAATAAATTTGCATAATATTTCGACTTGGCATTTAATAGTCAATGTTAGAGACTGATCTGACCTCAAAATATATCGAAATGCCGTGGAACAAAATGAACTGGGTCTTAGACATTTTCATGATCATTTGGAATTACATCCATGCAGTCATAAAGTTCCGCAATTCAAGAATTATTTCTTTTACTGGACACCCTTTACTTCAGGTAACCATAAACTTATAAGTATTTTAATAACTGTCGAACGCTTAAAGTTTACCTTTAACTGTACGGTTACAAATTATCACTAGATGGCCATTTTTGAAAGCTCAAAAACTCTATTTTAAATATAAAATACTATATTTCCTCTCTTTATAATCCTAGGAAGAGAGAGATCCGGATAGTGACCGTCTGAAAATCAGGCTAATGCGAGAAGTGAATCGAAAGACAGACCTCAAATCAATTATTCATTTGAAACGCCTTGGATCAGGCCACTTCGAAGAAACGTTGTCAGCGTTTGGGGTTGGATCGGGCGATGAAGTTCGATCGATTGGCTATTCGAATTCAATAACTTTCTGTGAAGTTTCTACTCTTCAAATAAGCAACAGTTTAGGCGCTCACTTCATTGTTATTCGCAGTCATTTTAGTTTTTCCTTGCGTGTTAGTGAGCCTAAAACAACGATTTGAGTTACTGTTTCTACTATATTTAATACTACACAGTTTTTTCTATATGTTCTATGCTATTTTAGTTTTTATTCTCCCTTTTTTTATTTCTATATTTGCAATTATACATTTTTTTATGTCACAATGCCTTATATAGCTCTGTAACAGGCCTGTCCTCCCTAAAAACTATCTTAGGATGACGGGAGTTTCCTGTATAAATAATATTATTGTTACTAGAAGTTCTCATGGAGAAGTGAAGTGCTGCGTTTTTTGGAACCTCGCATCAGTAGCATTTCAATAGAAGCACCATTGAATGGATTATTTGCATAAGGCTTGATAAGTGTTCAAATATTGGTTAAGTTTTTGTTTTGTTTTATGACGTCATCACCTTAGCACACTATGGGCACTGTTGATTACTTTAAGACTAGAGTGCTTATTTTTTACGAATTGTTCAAGCAAGCAACCGTGAACGACAATCCTGCTGGTGTACGTTGGATCAAACTAGTGATCTAATCGGCTATCAAATAAAAAATACCTATGAAGAAGCAAAGACCGATACAACGTAAAATTTTGAATTTAGTGGTACAATATTTCGGCTGGCCACACCAGCTTCTTCAGGTACAATGAAGAAAATTTACATTGGCGTGTATTTTTGAACTTGATACTGAGCTGTCATAAAACAGATTACAATATGATAGATCGTGAAAAAAAATTAAGAACGTGAAAACAGATATCTAGTATGACTCTTCCCGGATGTTAAGGCCATGAGGTTCGAGTGTTTTCGCCTGTGCGATTAAAAACGCTTCTCTGGCCTTACGTATAGAGTCTCTCTTAGAAAATATTTTTTCGATAGGAATAAGTTGCATGTCGTTGGCAGTGTGATTAGGAGAATTAAGAAAATGTTCGGCAACTGTTGTGGGTTTAGATTTGTTGTTAGAGTTATCTATCGTCCGGCGGTGTTCATTAAATCTGTCTTTTAAGCGTCGTTTAGTCTCACCTATATATTGTAGATTGCAGCGGTTACATTGAATCATGTAGATTAGATTTTTGGTGTTACAGGTCAGGTTAAATTTGATAGAGCGCGTTTCACCGGTAGCAAAGAAAGTATAGTTAGTAAGTCCGTCAGAAATGTAAGGGCAAGTGGCGCAGTTCTTCCTACAACGGAACGAGCCAGGTGGGAGTTGGAGCTGGGAATTAGTCGAGTTAGAAGGTAGTGTAGCTTTAACGAGTAGGTCACGCAAGTTGGTGGTACGTCTAAAGGCTACCATGGGCAAGTGTTGAAAGGTTTTCTTACAGCGGTTAGAAGAGAGCAGCAGGCTGTAATGTTTCCTAATGATGTTAGAGATATGTGGAAGGGATGGATTAAAAGTAATAACAAAAGGGATACGGTTAGAACTGTGTGCGTCTTTCGTTTGTAAAGTGAGAGTGCGAGGAATTTCGGCAGCGCGTTGTATTTGTCTAGTAAGGAAGGTGCGGTTATAGCCTCGTTTAAGGAGGTATGTAGTTACTTCAGCAGTACGGGTCTGAAAAGATTCGTCGGTAGAACAGATACGTCGCAAACGGAGGGCTAAGCTAAAAGGAATAGCTTTTTTGGTATGTTGGGGATGGCAAGACGAATAGAGTAAATGTTGGTGTTTATCAGTAGGTTTAGTGTAAAGGTCAGTCTCAATATTACCATTGTTTAAAGAAACATTAACATCAAGGAAAGGTACGTTAGTGGAAGAGTGTGAGCTGGTGAATTTAATGGTAGGGTGAATGTTATTAAGATAATCGATGAATATTTTTAGGTTATCCAGTCCTGTCCAGATCATAAAAATATCATCGATGTATCGTAGCCAGGTGTGAGGTTGAAATGGGGCTTTTTCAAGGGCATTAGCTTCGAAATAGCCAAGAAACAGGCTAGCAAAAGAAGGGGCCATTCTGGTACCCATGGCCGTACCGTGGATTTGAAGGTAATGGTTGTCATTAAAAGAAAAGTTATTCATGGTAAGAATCATGCGAATAAGGTCACAGAGTGTGCCAGTAGGAATGGTTATATGAGCGCGAGTACGCAAAAAATTATCACAGGCGTTAATGCCTTCATTATGCGGAATGTTAGTATACAATGATGAGACATCAAGGGTAACTAATAAAGAGTTTGCGGGTAAATTATGGATAGCAAGGAGTTTATTAAGAAAGTCATTAGTGTCTTTAACGAAAGAAGGAAGTTTACTAACTAAAGGTTTAAGGTGGTAGTCCACGAAGTGGGATATGCGTTCAGTGGGATGGTTATTAGATGACACAATAGGGCGTCCTGGGTTACCAGGTTTGTGTATTTTAGGTAGAATGTAGAAGCGTCCTGGTTTAACATCAGTTTGTATTAAGTATTGTCTCGTCTTGTCATTGCCGATAGAGTTGTCAGTGTACATTCTGTTGACATACACTGTAATGCGTTCTTGTATGTTAGAAGTTATGTCTTCGTTTAGTTGTCGGTAAAATTTGGCGTTATTAAGCTGTCTTTTGCATTCGTCGATGTACCAAGATTTGTCCATAACTACAGTGCCGGAACCTTTGTCAGCGGGTTTAATAATGATGTCATGTCGTTGCCTCAGTCGGTATACAGCTTGTCGTTCTGTGGCAGTAAGGTTATCACGAATTTTGTTAGGTTTGCAAGTTGTTATGTCTAGTTTACAGCGTCTAAAAAAGTATTAAGAGTCGGTTCTCTGTCGACTGGAGGGTTCCAAGTACTTTTGTTATAGAATGGAGTATTTTGTTCTGTGGCGTTGTTAGGGTTATTGCTGTTATTGTCATAAAAATATTCAGCTAGTCGCATGCGTCGTGAAAAGTCGTAGATGTCGGCTGACACTTCCGGCCAATTGATATGTCGAGGTGTGGGACAGAAAGTGAGTCTCTTCCTAAGGGGTCAAAACGACTCTTATGTTTTTACAGTGTACGTAAGGCCAGAGAAGCGTTTTTAATCGCACAGGCGAAAACACTCGAACCTCATGGCCTTAACATCCGGGAAGAGTCATACTAGATATCTGTTTTCACCTTCTTAAAATTTTTTTACGATCTATCATATTGTAATCTGTTTTATGACAGCTCAGTATCAAGTTCAAAAATACACGTCAATGTAAATGTTCTTCATTGTACCTGAAGAAGGCTGGTGTGGCCAGCCGAAATATTGTACCACTAAATTCAAAATTCTACGTTGTATCGGTCTTTGCTTCTTCATACTTATTTTTTAACATCTATCGAGCGTATTTGAATGGGATCCTAGCCTCTATCAAAACCAATTCGAAAAGTTAATGTTTTACATTTCGGGATTGCGACAGTTGCCATGTTGACCAGGTTGTCAATTAAGATTAAGTGTAAAATAAGACAATCAGTATAACTTAAAATAAACTTTATTGTGTAACAAATTTTGTTATACAAAGACGACTTTACCAGAAAAGGTAATGCAAGTTAATTAATGCTTTTATATCGTATTACCTGGGGTACTCCCTATATTAAGCCGATCAGTAGGGGTATTTGTTTTTGGATTTGTAAAATTTAACTTTGGTATGTTTTATCGGAGTATCTGAAGTACACCTGAAAAGTAAGACTGCCCACGGGAAAATAAACACAAAGTCTAAGTTGTGCTTAAGTATTGAGTAATTCATATTCTGCTTTAATTACTCTATGCAAACTATAATAAAATATAATAATAACGTCTTTATTTAAAGAGGGTAATACATAATAGTGTACAACACTAAGAAACCTGTAGCCCTCATAACAGTAATACAATACAGTTTATATAAAATGCTTAATACTAATATACTAATAAAGCTATTTATATGATTTATTTAATAAATATATAAGCTAACTATAACAGATACGATGTAAACACCTAAGTCACCACCCACTCCACCCCCCCCCCCCCCCCCCCGCCACCCATCACTCCCCACCCTCGCAAAAAAGTAAATAAGCTAAGCCCCCTAGTCTCCACCTCCCCACCCAGAGAAATGTAAATATAAAAATGCTTAAGTTCTAAATGTAAATTCTAAAATCTGAGATATTGTATAAAATAATACATTTTAAAAGAACGACAAAATAAAATATGTTAAGGTCTAAAATGATTTAGAGAAAGCTGCTCATTCAGTAAGTATTTCTGATAACATTTCTTGAATGAGTAGACATTTGGCAGCTTTCTCAAGTTCAAAGGCAGACTGTTTCATAACTTGGTTGTACTGACTGAAAATGTTCTTCCACCTTCTGTCTTACGTATAAAAGAAGGACAAATAAAGTTTGTGTCTGCATATCTGGTACGTCTAGAATGAACCTCGCTCACTATTTGGCTTTAAAAGTTCAGAAATATAAGGAGCTGTAACTCCTAGCAGCCGCTTAAAGGCAATTGTACATTTGGCTACTTTGACTTCTTCGTAAAATGGTAGCCAGTTGAGGTTGTTAAACAGCGGAACTGATGGTGACTGAGGTTTGGCGTCTAAAATAATTCTCACAGCCCTTTTTTGCAGCCTCAGCACCCTGGCTAGATTATCTTTATTACTGCAGCTGGACCATACTGAAAAGGAGAATAAGATTCTGGAGTCAAACTCCACATTTTCGACAAGCACGTCCATCATGTTAATATCGCCGTTCCCCCTTTAATTAAGGGCATATATTTAGGGGTTAGAGACTGATTTGAGTGTTTTGTTGGTGAATAACTGCACGCGCTGACTGTATAATGAACGAGACATTTTAAATACTGCACGAGGCCTCCTGGCCAAGTGCAGTATTTAAAATGTTGAGTTCATTATACGGTCAGCAAGTGCAGTTGTTCGCCAACAAAACACGAACTAGAAGTCTCTAACCCTTTCAATATGCAAACTGAGTATGCTGCTCTTGATATTTGTGATTGACCAATTTGAACGTAAATGGAGAACATGAATGAAAATGAATTTTAACATCCAAACCCCTAATTAATATTTTTAATAAATAGAGAAAGGAATACAACAGTCAAGATAAATATATGATTCCTAACTTAAAATACGAAAACAATTCAATTATTCTGGCTCAAATCTTTGTACACATGTTAAAAGTTGTGTCACTTTGTTTTATGACTTGTAATTGAACACAAAATTACAATTTTCAAACTTCGCATTTCCAAAATCAATAAACTTTGGCGAATTTTGCAAATTATTGGTACAGGTTGTACTTTGATAAGTGCATTGACTTGTTTCCGTCTGATCTGCGTCCTGTTTAGATAGTTCTGCCGGTAAAGGTTGTTTTAACAAAGCTGTTGATATCGGAGCAGCCAGAATTTCAGAGCATTGTTTTTGTTGTTCTAAAGTCTGCCTTTCGCAATATACTTTTACACTTGTTTCGTTTCGGTGACCAGATACTTGCATGATGCGATGAACTGGAATTCCAGCTTTGTCAAGCAAGGTTATCGACGTTGCTCTTACACTGTGGTTTGTGTAAATTTGACTCAAGTTTGCTGCCGTCGAAATTTCCTTCATCATAATCCCTAGCGTGTTGACACCAAGCGGTGACTTTTCAAACCAAACTTCGTCGGTTGAAACGAAGTTTCTCTTTGGTCTTTGAAACAATGCTTCTTCCCCTGGATTTAGAACTGTTAATAGCTTCTTTAAGTACTGGACTGGGCAATCTTTTCCACCGGTAGAAAACATTTTTGGGTCTCCTTCGTCCGCTTTATCACTAATTCCACCAGGATGATTCTTCGTCTTTTCTTCTTCGGTCATTTCGACATACTCGATGTTGTTTGCATCTTTCTGTATTACAAAACTCGTTTTTTTTCAGATTTCTTTGGTTTTCCCTCCCTCTTCTGCAAAAGAATAGGCTTATATTAAACCAATTTACGCGTAGTAGAGAAGTAGGTGTATCTTCGCCAAATATTCCGCTGTCATAACATTTCTTGATATCTTCCGGTTGAATTGATGAATGGTGTTGAACTTTACATTTGCCTTTCTCTTTGATTCTCTTCAATTTAGCGCTCAATGACTTATTAGCGACTTTGAAAACGGGATCAGTTATAATAGAAAACGTCTTTCCAACTTGTTCTGAAGTTAGGTAGCGGTTGATACCTGCTCTAATGCAAAGGTGAGCTGAGCGGCTGTAGTCTTTTTCTTGGTCGACTTTCAGCTCTTGATAGAATTTTTTCAGCCTTTCCGCGAGGATTTCTTTATCTAAGTCTTCCAGAATTTCCTCGGTATATCTCTTATGAAAGCCATTCTGTAATGAGAAACAAAATTAAGCTGTTATTTTTAAGTGACCACTTTAAACAAAAAAAAATTCATTCAACACTTGACTACTATCGTCTATCTACAAAGCCACAACAAACTCGCTTTGTTTTAAATACACTCGTTGGGTTTTACCTTTCAATACGGAAATGCTCCACTTCGTTTGTCGCTTGGTAGCAAGTGGAATGGCTTCATCTATAAATTCTTCAATTTCACGGTCGTTAAGTTCTTCAAATCTGTCATTTCCTTCTGCCATTTGTTTAGTGCACTCTAAGCGTGTGCTAAACTGTTTAAAATCACAACTTGCCCGTTGTCCTCAGATACAATGAAATCACGTGATCGATTTTAGCCAATGAGCTGCTGGAATTTTGGTCAGCGTACGAAGTTTGTATAATAATATAATATAATATATAGTAATAAAACGTATGACATACACGACTTTCATAATGGCCGGCTCCAAATTTGCATAATTTGGAAGATCAATCTGTAGAGGGAAACCAATGCTACCACATGAAAGATCACATTAAAACTAGTAATTGTTTTGAGTTTCAGAGCAATGTGGAAAATTACTATTGAGCTATGAGCATTTCTAAAGCCGAAAAACATGCAAGCGAGGCTAGAAAGGCCTCCGTTGTTTTTCTCATACAAATTTCTCTAATTTCAACTGGCTGTAACTTCATTGCTTTATAAGCTATAGCACTCAACTTTCACAAGTTCACTAATGCCGACATGCTCTTTCACATGGCAATGTTCATATTTTCTATACGTGGGGATAAACTGCCGAAACGGGAAATCACATATGCAAATTAGGTGGCGGCCATTATGAAAGTCGTGTATGGTAATTTAAACAACAATAGTTTGTGACACATTTCCTACAAATGTGAAAACCGCCGCATGTATCACGTCTTATCAGTCAGGAAACGAAGTCTATCTTGCTACGTTAGTTCATTGTATGAAACGAGAATGTTGTCTATATAATTAACTGAACTACAAATTTGAGATGTGTCCCCAAAAACGGCAAATTTCTAAGAGCCAAGTAAAATTCAACTTTTCAGTACTGCAATATATCATGGTACCTTTGGTTGTGTTTTGTGTCTCACGAGGATTTACAACCGTTTATATAAATTCAATGTTGTTTATTGATCAAGCCGGGCACCCAACGAAGTTTTCGGTTAAAAAGCTATTCGGGAGAGTAAGTTAGCCTAAAACTTTCGGATTTAAAAAAAAATTCCCTAGAAAATTGTTTTATGAAATACTGGCTAGAAATTTGTTTTCAATCCCTAGCATATCAAACAATTTATTGAGAAAAGTGTCGTTCCTGAGAGCTCCCTGTGATATTCCATATATGGTCAATATATTCCATATTTGGGAAGCAGGACGGATCGTCGAATACTAGAACACGTTCAAGAAGTGTAGCGAGCCGGCAGAAGAGAGGCGGATACGACGTAGGCTACAGGAAGTGCGATTAAAAAAATCGATAGCGAAATTTGAAAAGGATAAGCGTATGCCTCATTAGCATCTAGTCAGGCCCAAATATTACTCTGAACGACAACAATTGTTTGATATGAAAATTATAGAAGAAAAGGGAGACTAAAAGGTTTCCCCTAAAATATTCGTTCGTATTCGTCTGATCAATAGAGTAAGAGCTTTCCCCTAAAATATTCATACGTTTTCGTCTGATCAATAGAGTCAGAACGATCCGGAAAAAACATTGGTTGGAATGAAAAAAACACCACATATTATCACAAATCATTTAGTGAAGCGGCCACCTAAAGTTTTCGAGAACACATTTTCATTCTCTAAGAAATTTTGAAATCTAAAATCAGAAAGAATAAACCTTTAGCAAATGGAGGTCACCTAAAGGGATTGCCTAAAGAAAAAAGAACTCCTAAAAAATTCGTACTCCACAAAACTTTGCAACATGAAGTTACTTGGGCTAGAAAATTCTTGTTTATGTTCTAGACTACTAACAAATTCGTAGGCCGGGAATATTTTGCCATAGTATTTTCGGTTGACGCGATTTCCACCTAGCTGAAATCCGAACAGCTAATACAATGTAGCTTTCTAGAATACGTCAAAAGACATAGTAGGCGCCTTAAAATGGCTAGATGAGCTGCATGCAACTGGTTTCAAACGAATTTCAAAAAGTACTCGTTGGGTGCCCTTGATCGATTGTACCTCAATTGTGTTGCCTCAATGGACAGTTCATTTGTGTTTGCCTCAATGAATGAATTGTTTGAGCTAGCTACCATTTGCCAACATGCCTCAACCGGCAGATAGTTAAGGGAGATTGTTTCTGCATCTAGGATACTTCCACTTTCAAGAGCATCGAGATACAATCTGTCCGCCTTCGATGAGAACTTCATCGATTGTCTCGGGCGACCATTATAATAATTACTCGACCGAACAGGAGTGAGCATACAACAGCGCTGAAAAACTCATATAAGCACATTGCCTTCCCTTGATGAATACTTTCAGCTTTAAATAAAGTGGGGTTTAACATAAACGATCCTGGTATCTGTTTAACACAGGTATCCCATGAGGGCTTCTGCTGAAAATAGTATCCTGCTTCGCTAACACTGCGCAGCAATTATTATTATCATTAACCGATATATTTATTTTATAATTCCTATTGAAAGCGTTTAATAATAGTTTACAATTAACGATCACAGGAAACAGAAAAAGCGTCTGTAGTATTTTTAAACGCGAGAGCTTCTCCTTCGGCACTATTGACTAAATTAAGGTGGAAACAGTAGGCTACGAACTGTTTTCACATCAATTTAGTCAATAACTTCAAACTTGCCGATTGTATAGCTGCTACATACCTGTGTTTTTCAATGAAAGTAGTTTCGACCTTGTTATTTTTGTATTGATGAAGTGACGGGTTATTGCAGGAGCCATTACCTGTTTCAAATTATAGAATGACTCACATAATATTAGTTGAGATCATATCGATATGCTTTTATTATAAATTGTGGCACTTTTTACATTTTAAAATGTCTCATTTCCTGCAACCTACCGCTATGGATTTTTTTTTGGAAACAGGTTCGTATTTTTTACTACAATGCGTCTCTTTTTTAACTACCACTCATTAATACCCACTCAGTTGTAGATAAAAAAATATACTTATTATAAAAAGTCAACTTTAGCTTACGCTGAAATGTCTTTTTTTTCCTCTAGATCATGTCACAGCCATGGCCAGTCAAGAAATGGTTGGATATTTACAATATGCCACCAGTTAAAAAGAGTGCGAAGACATCATATTTTATCATAGATTCATAGTATTACATACCTTGACGCCGGTCACAGAAGACCCTAAAACAGCGGAATTCATGATCATGTAACTTCGTCTGTTTTTATTCAATCAGCGTCAAAATTCGCAACATAAAAGCTCTCCTTATACAAACAAACATGTTCTTTTTTGGTTTTTCAATGTTGTTTTTTTAGGCGGGGAAATGACGTCACGAAGTTGGCACAAAATTTTAAATTTCGTATTTTGAGATGATTGCTTTTCAAAGAACATAACTGGAATATCTTAATTGAATCAAACTATATTCTTTTAATATGTTAATTTGACAGCCATTTTCTTACTAAAAATAGCCGACAAAATGGCGGTAATTTCAAAATTCGAATATCATGTAATAAAAGGCCCATCTGTGATATTATGCTAAGCTTAAAGGGCACAGTCAACCGCCAAATGATAAGCAAGACAAACATAACTACTCAAACTTACAGAGTGTGATTTCCAGGTTAGGCTCAGTTTCAGCCGTTGGGGTGTCTTTTCTCCAAAGCCTCCCCCGGCTGGGCTCGCGGTCAACACACTGTATCCGTGACGTCAGCTGATTAAAATTCAATATTTGCGCGTTTTGAGAAGAAACGCTGTTTCACGACTGTAGCGTAGGTTCTAAACTTTCAAAACACATTGGAATTCTTTAAACTAAAACTCCAAGTGTGAAATGAATTCTCAAGAACAAACTCCATTTGAAATCGTTGAGAAACCAGGCTGCATTATTTGTTACTCTCAGAGATCCTTTGATATTAGCGCCTCTCAAGACACTCACTGACAGAAATTAAAATGTTAAAATAAAGTTCAGATATTTTCTCGGAACTATTCTGAGCTAGAGTCGAGTATTCCTGCTCATTACTTTTGTAGAGCCGATGCATATCAAACTTCCGTTTAACCACAGGCAGCCCAAGCTCTGTACTGCACTGTGTGATTATTATTTCACAAAATTCTCAGATAAAGAAAATAAACTTACCTTAAGAGTTTGTTGTTGTCCTGTTGTTTCTCTGGGGTCTAGAAATGGCGGTTATGGGGCATTTATCTCACTTTGGGGTTTTCTCTCTTCTCTGTCTAAAAGAAAGGTAAGGCTGCACACTCAAATTCGAACCACGAGTCACTTGAGGCCGATTTTTCGCACGAAAACCCATCCGATAGGCGTAATTTCCTCCGTCAGGTGAAAAGTAGATAGTTTTTCTTACTCCAGAAGTTTTCAGACTCGAGAAATCATTATCCTAACTCTTCCAAATGAACTCATTTCTTTGAAAAAGCCGTCTCATGCTTCGTCAGAAACTACCTGTTAGCATCAATTCGAGCATGCTGTCAAAATTGCACTTTCCGGCAAAGGGACAGTCAATAAATTGCCAGATACTTTACTTTGTCCCCACGGGGTCTAACGTGCCGCCTATTGTACTGAGTAGCCAATCGCGTGGCTACAATTTCAAACAAGTTGACAACGCTTGACGACGGCTAGTTCCCAAAGTTCACGGGTTCAGAACTTTTACGTATATACCTTATTTTGAAACTGGTCTACAAGTGAATCGGCTCTATTGGAGCTCTATTTGGAGTACGATTCCCACCGGCAGCCAGTAACAATTTTCTTAATTCTTTTTCTCCTTTCTCAGGCTCAGTTTTATTTAATCTTTTCCTCTATTTTAAGCTATTAGAGCCGCCTTCCACACTAAAACTTTGTTTTGCATTGGCTCTCAAGCTCCAACACGGTCATGACCTCGATTTTTATTTTTATTATTATAGTGCAATGATGAGAAAGAATATCATTCACCTCGTAATTACATAAAATCCTGTGAAAGTATCGAACACTACAGTTTTAATAGATTAATGTACTTTACATGCGATCATTTCAAGTGTGAACTCATTGAACTTATTCACTAAGGATACTCATTATTGAATTTAAGATTTTATTATTTATTCATTTCTAATTTATTTACTTATTTATTTAGAGATATTTAACCCATTTTTTATATGATTGTAAATAGCTTGATGACATTTTAAATTTAGTAGCTTATTTCCTATCGGGATTGTAAATAGCGTAGTTTTTATTTTATATATATATTAGTATTATTTTACAGTTAGTGTGATGCCTCACGGCTTTACTGACTTAATAAATGATGATGATAAGCCTATGGTTTCAAGAGGCGTCTTCGTCATATTTGTCATTCAAGCTAATTACTTAATACTCTAAACTGTAACTAATTGTAATCATTGTAACTATATCAACGACCTGCCTGAATATGTTCAATCCTGAAACGTTCATCTGTTTGCAGATGACACAGTCATGTACCTGGCAATTGACTTCAAATATCAATGTGAACAGCTTCAATCAGACCTGCATAGACTACAAGTTGGAAGCGCGACTGGCTGATGGAATTTAACCCAGCTAAATGCGAAGTTCTTCGCAAAACCAGAAATAAAACTAAGATCATCCACGACTACACTCTTTATGGTGAAACCCTTAAGTCTGTCACAAATGCAAAGTATCTTGGTATCCACTTATCACACGACCTAAAGTGGAATACTCACATTTATAAACAAGACTACTTCCAAGGCAAATCGCACTCTAGGTTTCCTCAAACGAAACCTTAAAGTCAAATCGCCATCCCTCAAGGAAAAGGCTTACATGAGCTAGAATACTGCTCTACCGTCTGGCATCCCGTCTGGAATTGAAAACAAGGGCTCATACAAAGTGGAAATGGTACAACGAAGAGCTGCTCGATGGGCACTATCACGCTTTGACACATTATCCAGCGTGTCGGCCATGTTAAAGATCTTGGATGGTGCTCACTCGAGCAAAAAAGAGCAGATTCCCGCTTGACCTTGCTCTTTAAAATTACTAATGGCTTGTTGCCATCAACCCAGCTGACAAACTGCGCTCTATGAAACGAAGGTCCCGTCACACACATGCCAACGCCTTTATACCTCTGGCCACTACTACTTCATCTGATCATGAGAGACTTCCCTTCTATCCAAGAACAATTACACAATGGAACAGTATTCCCCTGACATTTTTATTAAAACTTGTAATCCGCCTCTTTCAATAAGTTAATGTCTGCTTAACGCACCCTAATGTTTTCTAGTTTTTCCATTCATTTATTTTGCTGGTATATTGTTAATTTACAATGTACGTCATGTAACATTATACTGACCCTCCGATTAACAATCTTCTTATAGAGGAGCAATCGTATTGGAAGATAGATAGATAGTTACTGTTTATCGTTCGATCAGCACAATATAATTACACATGTGTCAATGTCTTAGTATAAAAATCTATTGTAAGTATTCAAGTATCTCAATTCTTATTTTCACCAGAAGTGCATACTCAGAAGTCTCGATCTGTCATACTGCAGGGTCTTGGCCCATCAGTTTTCGGTATAATCTATTTAAAACAAGAGCCCATCTGGGCTTTCACTCGGGCCACATGAGATTGAAGATGAAATACACTTTCATTTGAAATCCTCTTAGTAATAACCAAAGGGAAGAATTATTAGCAGTCTTTAGGAGTGGCCGGTAGCGCGGTGACTTTCATTCACTGCTCCCCTAGTATATATATACATGTATGTAATTTAATATTTTTGTTTTCTCGTATGTAAATTAAAGTAGTTGATCTTGTATTGAAAACACTACCTATTCATGTGTGTATGTATGTTCAGACTACTATCGTGCAGCTAGCTAGAGTCTTGAGATATCTGTCAGCAACTCGCAGCTAGTTAATAAATTAGTACTGTTCAGACCTAGTAACTTAGTAGGTTTTACTTTTTGTTTTTCCCTTTTCTGGTTTGTTTCTATCTCTAAAGAGGCATGAATGGGGTTAACTGTAATCGCAAATAATTGACCGCCAAAGTGCTCAATTGAAATTTCAACCAAAATATTAAAACTGTGCGAAAAACTGCTACTGACTGGTGTTTGGCGATCCTCGTTATCCATGATGGCTCAATTGACGTACAATACACCCGGTAGTTGTCATCGATGGGCTTTTAGCGCGCTAGATTCTATTCAAGCAACCTCGCTAGGTAGCCTGGAACTTCAAAGTATTCCACCGACCACTAGCTAGCTAATCACCAGAGCAGAAAAACTGTTCAGACTAAAGAAGCTCGCTACCTCCTGTGGTTAGCTAGCTAGATTTACTAGCCTGAACACGGCCACACGTTTACAATTTAGTCTGCAGGTCCGATAAAACTGCAGGTTCCAGTCGTAAACAGTCCGAGTTTGACCAAAGTGAAACGATCGAGCTGCTCGCGTCCGTATATATATATTTCTTCGTTTGCACTTTTGACATGATATAATTCTTCAAATGGCACCATTGTTTTATTTCTTATGTTTAATAATACAGTTCTCAGCTGTAAATAAAATAGAACATGCTATGGAAGATTTCTTGTCCTAAAGTTTGGAAACGTAACACATGCATTTGACGCTAGAAAGTTCAGTACTCGCAAGGTCAATTTACTAGTGGCAGTTTACTAGTTTGCACTATCGGCTGTTATGGAATGGAAACATACTTTCACAGCTTAATATGTATGTCGATTGGTCAGAAGGATATCTTGTTTAAATGCTACGGTCCTTTCGGCATCAGGAAATTTTTAAACGGGAGTTTTCGTACAGTATTTCAAGCTATGCTGTAGTGCGAGTTCAGTTACGCCACAAATGTCGGTGAAACTAATACCGTGTTCATTATTATCGGTTTTCTCTATGGGTTCTCATGTATTCAATAATTACTTCTGGAGCTTCATATTTATGTCGATTGGTCACAATGATTTCCTCTTTCAGTTTCCCCCTTTAGTTTGGACATTAGGGATATATCCTTGGAGATTTCGTACAGTTTAGCGACCGTTGTGTCGAAAGTAGAAACGTTCGTTTGTCATGAAAGTGCGTAAACAAACTGTCACAAGCGGTTTCATAGCAGCTCGATGTTTGACTCCCATATAGTCGATGATAACGTATATAGCTTCATATGTACGTCGATTTCTCACAAGGATTTCCTCTTTCAGTTTTCCTCTCTCTTTGCTGGCAGTTCATGCTTCTTGTTCGGGTAGTTGCCCCACTGAGCCGTAACCACAAAACGAGCACAGCATTTCAGTTGGCATACACTGCGTACATCTGCTTAACTAATTAGATTTGTAAAAATCTTAGCGGATCATGTAAATATTCCGCTTGGCTCAAATATGAGGGTTTCTGCCGTCAAAGTTCATTTTTTGTTTCAGTTTTCCCCATATTAGCAGACTTGTATAATGTCTCGAGCTCTCCGAATCCAGTAGAAAGACTCTGGTTATTCTGTCGTAAAACATGGACCTGACCCAAATTTAGGTTGTATTGCATCATTGCCCACGATGGAATAGATTTCTGACAATGACTATTTGAAATTGATATCTCCTTGTCTCGCCTAGTCTGAGCTTGGAATTTTCTTATCTGAGCGCGCCTGAGGAAATCTAACCTTTGTTTGCGTGACCAGCACAGTGCAATCTGATTGGTTCGAATTTGACCTTTAACGCATGCGCTGAAGCCGTCTGACATGGACCAAAAAAAATAATAATAATAACCACTTGCATTTTAAGACTCGGCGCTGCCACAGGCAGCCCGAGTAAAAATCGCTAAATTGATAGCCAAGCGTAACTCTGATTGCCCCAAAACATAAAAGCCTTTGTTCTAATGAGAGAACTACTTTTGTGTTTATAAAAGAAACCTGGCTATCATTGCTTTCCCGTAGTTTGAGCGCCGTTCTATAAATAGATCACACCGTAAACTGATGGGCCGCGTTCCATTGCTTATCGAGACTTCTGGTTATGGACTTCAGCTTTCACCTATAATTAATATCTGTGTATAAATCCAATCTCTGTAACATTCATATCATCAAAATGTTAAACATCTCTAGACTCACTGGTATTGTAAACAGTATTGCTATTTGTTACTAATGTAAAACAAATATGTGGCGAATAAAATGTAAAAACGTAATGTAATGTAATCGTAATGCAAATCTGGGATGCTCTTTTCCTTTGAAATCAGGTCAAATGTCTGCGCATGCACATTACTGTCAGTCTCGGTGGGCTGCCGCGCCAATTTCCCGCGCAAAATTACCGTAAAACATTGTAACACCCGGTGTCACTCCACTTGTGAACTTTAACCTAAAAAATCAAGAAAAATACGTCAAAGTCAAGCTTTCAAATTGCACAGCCTAAAGTTTAGTCCATTTACCGTATTTGTAAATACTAGTTTAACGATTTTGTTTTAGAATTTAATAACAAAAATTGATAACAAATACTCTCATGGCCCCACGCACCTTTCACCTTGAACATAAAATTCCAATGTCTTTCCTTGTTACAAAAAATAAGTTGCTTAAACTATTCACATACAATGCCTACATTGTTCCAAATCTTATTTTGCACCCACACCAAACAAATTGTGTTTGACACTTGAAAGGAGAAATTAGGGAAGTTTGTGTTATTTGTAGAGGAGGCCTGGGGTCAGAGTTTTTCAATGGCAACATCAAAATTTGCACAATGATGTGTATTTTCCGTAATACCACATGTGTGTAAAGTTTCAATAGTTTTTACCCAATATTTGCAGAAATATTTTTCATTTTGTGCAACCAATATGACGTCATAGGTCACTATTTGCACATTTCGAAAACCTGAATATCTCTGAAACGAGATGAGATGTTGACAAACGGAAAATGTCATTATTTCTCATTTCGAAAGCATTCGAACATTGCTCAACTTAATTTTCGCTTCATATGCACTTTAGATGTCAGCAGTTCAGTTATCATTCAGTTGTTATGTATTTTCAGCTTTGCGTGTGTGCGTACTCAGCGATAGGTGTCGACGATTTAAAAGAAACTTCTTAAAGTGTAAAGTGTGAAATGAAATATGGTGTTCTAGATCTATAGCTTTTACTTGCCTGTCTGATCATTTATTAATTTTTTTGTTTGTCCGTTTGTTCGACTGTTACGTTTGTTCGTTTGTTCGTTTGTTCGTTTGCTCGTTTGCTCGTTTGCTCGTTTGTTACTTTGTTTGTTAAATTTGTTTGTTTCGTTTGCTTGTTTGTTTGTTCGTGTTTTTTTTTTTCGTTTGCTTGTTTCATTTTGCCGTTATCCTAACGTTGTACATTTTAACTGCCGGTTTAAAATTCAGTCACCATTCATCAGTGGCGTCACAATATACGGCATTCTAATTACAAGTGCGATACAAATAGCTTACACGGATCATATAAACAGGAGGATGCATATCGATAAGAGATTGGTAAGAAAAGTTGCGCTGTTTCACACTCTTAATTATTTAAATAAGTCCGGTTTCCATATAATCGTCCCGATCGCTTCCATCGATTGAAGAAAAGTTGAGCGATCGAAGCGATTTCCATTTGATCGCCGCGTTCGCTTTGAGCTGAAGGGTCGAAAGTTAAAAAGTGCACTCTGGGATATGAATTGGTCGCTTTACTGTGCATGGAATACATTTCCGGCATCGCTTCGATGTCTGGAGAATAATTTCCATCAAAGAATCTCTATCGCTCACGATCGTTTCGATCACCCGGATAGAACTGATTCTATCCAAACGCTCGCGAGCGCTTCGATGGCTTCGTGCTATCTTTCCATGTGAAACCTTCGATCGCTTGAGCACTTTTTGAACCGATCGATACTATCGCGACGATTATATGGAAACCTGGCTTTAGTGTTGCTATATCTCATAAGTTTATCCAAGCCAAGTATATATATTACTAAGTGTGATGTTCTGTGCACAAGTTGATTAATCTTATGTCTATAGTTATAGGATAGTGGTTTCAATCAGGTTTTCTTAACCATTTACTTATGCACTTCTTGCTGTACTGTTTTGTTATTTTAATTGGTTTATTTGTTCAATTGTTTTTCTTCGCCACTGCAAAGGAAAAGACTACAAAAATAGCCGGTACATTTTATATGAATAATAACTAAAACATGTAGTCCAAATAGTATCATCGCACATTGATGGAGCTAACACATCTAGACATAAGACACACACTCTACTGCATTATTACAGCATGCTCCTGTAGAAATGATGGGGTCCTCCCTTCATGTTGGCAGACGTGAATTACTACCAAATTGTATTGTGTATTGTGTTCTATTTTATTATGTTTTTCGTTCTATTGTTTTGTATTGTGTTAATTCTATTGTATTTTGATAGCAATTCATGAGTTGGTACATGAAGGGACCTTCATGTATTGGCCTACCCGACAATACAAAACACCCTAACCTTCAGAACGAGCATTATGCGTTCGAGAACGATAGAGCTACAGTATGATGGGTCCAATCAGAATACAGGCGAAGTGTTCCGATTAAGAAATGGCATTGAATTTCTTTACACGGATATCTAATGTAAGAAAAAACACAAAACAGTCCTGAAAACGAAGCTAATTTTCCTCCTAAAACAGCCCACGAAGTTAATACTTAGATGTCGATTTTACCAAATGCCAGCGGGTAAGTTTTCGTTGTGTATGTGCGAGCTTAGCCTGCGTAGCAAGCGCAGGGGGAATGGGAAATATTGGGGAAGAGGGGGGAGGGAATGGGGAGAGGGGAAGAGGAGGGGAGGAGGAATGGGGAGAGGAAAAGGGAATCCCTTTCCTCTCCCCATTCCCCTTCCTCTCCTCTTCCCCTCTCACCATTCTCTCTCCCCTCCTCTTCCTCATTCCCCATGCGCTTGCTACGCAGACTAGTGCGAGCTCTGATTGGTTGGTGGACAGGTCCGGTTTTTTCTCATTCGGACCTGCTAATGCCTAAAGTGTCCAAAATAACAGTTGTTGATAACATTGTCACATAAACATACCCTATCTTTGAACATCTCGCATTGAAAGTCTTGAAAAAGGAGGAAACTGAAGGAACTGTTCGCCAGTGATATGAGTGAAACCATGGTGAAACGAAAAGGGCGCGCTCATGACTGGAAAACGGTAGCACTTCTGATCAAGCGCGCGCGACTGAATTAACGTAAACAAATAAAACAAGATAAATATTAATAAGTTTTAAGGCCCCTGGCAAAGATTTCCTCCATGCCGACCTCCCGGCAGATAAATAACATAGGAGCCGAACTTTGAAGACGAGTACTTTAAAAAAATGCTTGTCTGCGCGCGCACTTCCACTGACGAGCTAATGTCGTTCAAATATATTATGACGTCAGCATTAACGAAAAGCGCGCATCAGACCAGAAAGAAATCAGTTGCTTTGTTTTCTTCGTGTTTGCTAAACTTGCCTGCAGAACTAAAGACACTTGCTGTTATTTACAATATGTTTCTATACGAAGACTGAGATGTTGGCCTTGCAATTTTATGTAAAAGTGCTTCCTGCTACAAAATGTTGTGAGTTTAGATATCTTGATTGATTTTGTTCTTTCTTTATTCTTTCTCGTCTATCAATTTTCCCTTCCTTTGAATTATATCTCTTCTACTTACGTATTGTGTCATCAATTTTACTTTCCCTCAATTCATTTTAAGACTAACTTAGAATACTTCATCGGCTTTTCTCCAGGAAATTTGCCTCATTGCATCGTTTATAATCCTAGCTGTGTGCATTGTTTCTACGTGTTACGGACTGGTTCGTGTGGCCTATTGGGTAGGTAGACTAACATATTTTTACAGTCACTTTTAAAGTTCACACTTTCCTTCCCTCAACCATACAATTACCAAATTAGAGAAGCAACTGCCAAACGTGGATTAAACGGTGTTTAATTATTAAGTTGAATTACTGAATTCTAATATCAAAGTAATTACACAGCCAATTACGGGAGCAAGTGAAAACGCAATTGAGACAATCAACCATTTTTTTACTTATACCAATCACGACGAAAAGTAAACGCAATCGTTAATAACTGTTGCTAAACGATTAAACATTGTGTGACTGTTTAGCCAGTTCGGTCAGATGTTTAAGTTGACGTCGCAACATGATGTTTGATGAGAATGTTTGAACATTTAGCCGGTGCTTATCACGGTGATAGTTTTGATTTAAAACCTACTTCATCGAATGGCAGGTAAAAAGTGCTTATACGAGAAGACTCTAGCGAATGTAATTGTTTCCATGAATCCGAAAAAGTCCCTTATTTGTTTTTGTAATCAGTTGAAACTTGTTTTCAAACCACGCAGAATATCTTAATGCCTGCAGGCATTAAAGAAATAAACATTTCTAGGTTGGTAAGTTTTCTTTAATTTGATGATGTTTGTGTTATTTAGAAAATAATTTGATTAAATTATACAATTTTAGGCCTTTTTGTTGTGGTGGGAAACACTTGGACCCAGGAATTTCCTGATAACCGGGTTAACTATCATCATCGGTGACAATACAACACGCTGGTACATTGAGGTGAGCTGGATATATAACCGTTAAAGGAGAACTGAACCCTAAATCAATCCGACGACTATACAAACTTGTATTCAAGAGAAATACGTTCTGCTATTTTATTTCTTTGTGGTGCACGTCTAAAAAAAGAGGAAATACGTTTTGAAGGTCGAAAAATAGCCGATTCTCCGCTGATAAAGCTAGTTTGTGTGGCGGCTCAATTCAGGGCATTTTCCCCGTATCGTACATCATGCATACCAAGGAAAAACAACCACACCTTCAGCACAAAGAAAGTACAAAAGTGCGCAATTATTAGTCGTTAGTCCATCTATTCAAAGCCGAAAACAACATCACAAAACTAATTTATTCCCCGTATAGTACGTCACAGATTACAAGAGCCGTCTGTACTTTGCGGCGGTTGGGAGGAAGATTTGCAGATTTTCTTTCAGTTCCTTTGACGCAAAACACAGTAAAATAAATTTTGATATGAGTCTTTTCATGTCTAGATCTACTTATTGAGCTAAAGTTGAATTTAGGCTTCAGTTCTCCTTAATAAGACTGTCTGGGACTAAAGTAGATTTCGTACGAGTGGGACAACTGAACTACGGCACTGACTACGGCATGCATGCCATGACATTAGTTTCCCTGTTGTTTTTGTCCTACTGATCCAATTAAAATTACAGCACGGTTACTGTAAGGCTACGAACATGCCGTAGTTTGTTCCACTCATACGAAATTTGCTCTACTGACTTTTGTCACGCGGCGACAATGTTGGCTATAATAACAATGTAATTTCCCACGCGTAACCAAGCCTCAGCCTCGCATGGCGGATGGAGTTGACCCTGCACTGATACAAACTCTCTTTCTTTGAATATGGATCAGTTTTGATTATCATACTAACTAAATACAAGCCATGGAGGATGGAGTTGACCCTGCACTGATACAAACTCTCTTTCTATGAATATGGATCAGTTTTGATTATCATACTAACTAGATACAAGCCATGGAGGATGGAGTTGACCCTGCACTGATACAAACCCTCTTTCTATGAATATGGATCAGTTTTGATTATCATACTAACTAGATACAAGCCATGGAGGATGGAGTTGACCCTGCACTGATACAAACTCTCTTTCTATGAATATGGATCAGTTTTGATTATCATACTAACTAGATACAAGCCATGGAGGATGGAGTTGACCCTGCACTGATACAAACTCTCTTTCTATGAATATGGATCAGTTTTGATTATCATACTAACTAGATACAAGCCATGGAGGATGGAGTTGACCCTGCACTGATACAAACCCTCTTTCTATGAATATGGATAGATTGTGATTATCATACTAACTAGATACAAGCCATGGAGGATGGAGTTGTCCTTGCACTGATACAAACCCTCTTTCTATGAATATGGATCAGTTTTGATTATCATGCTACTGGAGCTTTCGTCATCGTCACCGTTTACGACACTACTTTGCTCTCGGAGGTGGCAAAACTTGGGCCGCACATAGTCCCCCTCCCCCCTATCAGAAACTTAGGATAGGGGTGTGCCGCGAGATATCGAAATCCTGACACTATTTAAGGGTGAAAAATCGTAAAATGGGTACCCTTTCCAATGCTTGAAACTAAAATATGAGACCCTATTTAAGGGACAAGTGAATACTCAGAATTTATTGAACAGATAGTTTTTATTTCTCTTAGTCTGTGTAATGCTTTACGTTTATTGACGATTGTTACGTTTAGCGGGCGTTGAGCAAATGCACGATATTGCATATCAAGAATTAGGGGAACAAAAAACCGTGCCCTATTTAAGGATCTGATATTTTATTTAAGGATGATAATACAGAATATGAGACCCTATTTAAGGGTCCAGCATCTCGAAAACCATACCCTATCTCGCGGCAGATAGCTGATGTTTTTTGGCCAGGCTTGCTTGCTATTCCAGCGTTGGTAGTTTTTGAAACTATGGTGTTCCACAGATCTGGGTGGTTGTTACTTCCAATACTGAACGTTCTCATCGGCACACTTGGTGACATATTTCCATGCACTGTAGTAATTCAGTGCAATGGACAGCAATACCATGCTTTGCTTGTAAGAACGTCTTGGAGGAATAGCTGGAACAACCCCTCCTCCCAAAAAGAGCGCCTCCTAAGACATTCAAACAAACATCAAAGTTTGGAGCGTGCAATACAGAAGTTACTGCCATTTAAGCCAATCACATCTCAAACTGAGAGTCTCAATATTTTGTCTTGTAATCCACACTGATTGGCTCAAATAGCCGTAAGTTGGAATGATTTGTTTTTCTTCTGCAATGTGATTGGTTCTCGTTGTCTAAGTGGCCCCGGTTATTGTAGTCGCACTGTAACACTATACACGTCGTGTGTGGAAAAAAATGTCGTGTCTTATCACCACAATGTAGAACTTAGTCTTCAAGGAGTATTGGTTGTATAAACAGAACATTTTAGATCGATGATTATTATTTGACTAAAAATGAGAAACTTCTCTGTAGCATAGCCTCTTTAAAGTACTCTGCCAAACCAATAAACCAGGACGCGTAAACAAGTTCAGGACATATGCTTTACAAGTTGTAGTATTTGATTTTCGATCTTTTTTGTAGAGAAAAGCACAGAGGCAGTACCGGTTAGAGAGGGAAGAAAGACTTGCATACGCGAGAGAAGTTCTGCGGGAGATAAAATTGGAAGAAGAAAAGAACAAAAAGCAACCTCTTACTGCTGCAGAAAAGCAAGAAATCAAGAGATATAAAAAAGAGTGCAAGGAACGGTTTATAAAAACACTTGCTGTGTGTCAACGACTGGAAGGAGTACGAAAACGAGCACTCGAACGCCATAAACACTTCGAAGAAGAAATGGAAAGAAATTCTCCGCCGATCGGCGAGGCTAACAGAGAAGAACAAAGACGGGTTAGACAACGACATGAAAAGCACCTTGAACGGTTTAAAGAGCTAAAGTTGTGGCGTAAAAGACGAGACGAGGAGCAGGCGAGACAAAAACAAGAAGAACAAACACGAGAACTAGAGCGATGGAGACCATCAATAGTAGTACCCACTCCTCCTTTGCCATACGAGACAAGAGACCTGGGCGTTCGGCCTGAGCCAATTAACTTAATGGAAGCTATTGACGCAGCGAGGGCAGCAGATGTTGCATTCACCGAGAACAAGAAGTTTGGGAATATGCTTGATTTAGATGCGGCACTTTGTGTTGCATTGTGGAGTCTGAAGGATCTTCTTGATGGGCGTTTTGTTAAAGCGACTAGCCCGAAATATAGTTTAGGTAGGTTAGCTAGATAGTCACTAAAGGCTGGTTTTCACTAGCGACGGAATCGGCGGAAGCATGCAGAAGGGTAAGCGTAAGAAAGTTATGTTCTTGTGAAAATGAAAACTCCGTAAGCAGAAGACACGCCCTTTTCAGAAGCGGAGGTCTCGATCGCTTGCATGCTTTCAATCTGACTTTAAATTAGAGAGTTTGACCGGGCGTAACATTTGACGTTAACACTAGAACGTAAGCGATGGAAGCAGAAGCGGAGTGTAAAAAGGAACAAACCTTCCGTTCTTTCTGATTCCATCCAGTTTACGCTTGTGCTTACGTCTCCGTTCTTTATTTTCACTAGAACATAAGGTGCCTTATGATTCCGCTTCTCCTTCCGCTTCTGCTTCCGTCGCTAGTGAAAATAAACATCTAAAGATTATGTTTTGGTTTCCACGTTGTGCGATGCGGATCATTTGTTGTTAATAAGTAGAGGAAATCGTGCTATACGTGTTATTTTGAAAGTTCTGATAATAATCCAGTTCCAATATCATGCGCAGTTGTACAAATCCTTTGTTTATTTGATGTAGATATTAGGCAATGGCGGCCCGCTAGTTGAAACAAAGGCTTTGTACCACTGCGCATGATCTTCAAACTGGGTTATTCACGAGCCTTTAGGCGAGTGCAATTTGAGAACTTTCAAAGTGCTCATAAATCACGTATCGCACCAGCAATTCATGCGATTTTTTATTAATAATACTGAGCAAACATTTGTTGAGAGCATGCAAATGTTTCGTAAGTTCTCAAATTGCACTCTCTTAAACTAGAAAGCTCGTGCAATTATCAGAACTTTCAAAATATCACTCAGTGCCCATAAATCCCGTATCGCACGATGAGTTCATGTGATTTCCTCTACAAATAATATAAATAACTGCTGACGACGATTTTGTTTGGTGTACTTCTTATTCTCAAATTTCATTAGAAGTTATGGAGATTTCATGCTTTAACAGTGTTTCCGTGCTTTTCTATCACAGCAACTATTCGCGCTTTCTATGGAGCAACCACGAATGCCGAGTTGTTCAATAACATCAACAGTCTTGAAGAAACCGATGTACAAGAGATTGGTGAATTTAATCCAGCTGTCCAAAGCGGCCCCATCGACAATAAAACCTTTATCACATACTTGGTATCGAAAGCTGTTTTAAGAATCGTCCGTATTGACAAACCAGCTGTGAAACACAGCCAGCAAATAAACGATGACGTCAACAATGGTAATGATTCTTGTAACAGCTTCCATAATGCATCACACACTATTGAAAGTTCAACTGGTGTTGAATTTTCTAAGTGCGGTGGCACCATCATCGAAGGTGAAAGTGTTGTTACAACCAACTCTAATACTATTGATACCGAAGTCTGTGATATAAACGACAACGCTAAAAGCCAAGAGAAGGGAAGTGACGATGATTGTATCCCTAGGCCTACCATGACAGTTAATATTAGTACCAGTACTGGTGAACCTAACGACAAGGCAGTAACTGCAACTGATCCTGCTTCAAATGTAACGTATGAGGTACGCTCTGGTGCTGTCGATGTTTACTGCGCCGATGGCACCGATGAACTTGGAACGGAGACTCATTCTGGCTTCAATGGTGCTGTTCCTATTAACATTTATACTTCAAGTAGTACTGTGGCCAATATTAGCGAAACTGCTGGATCTTACAACAACCTCACGATGTCCAATACTGACTCTGACGTTGATGTTAACATTACTGGTGCTGATGAAGCTATAGAAGGCATATCTGAGATTGAATCTACTATAGAAAATACTGCTGGCCTTAGAAACGCGTTTGTTACTAAGGCCGATTCTTCCAGCAGTATTACCAGTGCTATTAATATCAGCCATAATACAGCCTTGCAGTTCAATGTTGGACAATGTATTGGCACAGGAGCTGCTTGTTTGAACGCTACAAATGTAGGGATAAAAGTGAACTCTGAAGAAAGCAAGTCGATTAGTGCTGATGCTACAGGAAAAGATACAAGTATGGTGGACATAACAGATGCGAGGAGAGAAGAACTAGAAGAAAAGGAATTCCTAAGAGATTTTGAGGACTTCTTCAAAAAGGTTAGAATATGTTTTCTGTGGATTACGTGTAAAAATATATCTGTAAAATCATTAATCAGTAATTCAAATTGGTGATAACCAATCGAAACGCAGTATATTTATAATCAAGTCATATGGATACCCAATCGGTATATCAGTTAAAGAACACTAAGTTAACAAGAGCCTGTGGGCAGGCTGAACTTAGGCCTATGTTGGACATTCATGAGAAGCATGATACAAAAAGCAGGTTTACTAATTAACCCGTTGTTGTTTTATTGTATTTATTAAAATTGTAGTCTTCCCTTAGTCATTTTGTGCAATTACAAATCAATATAGATAGCGCGAACATATTTTTTTTCGTGTCGAAGTCAGGCATAATTGCCAAAACCATGCGACAATTTACACGACAAGAATAATGTTTGCGTTCTCCAAATTGATTTTTATTACTGTTCACATTGACGTGCGACTGTAAAAGTTTCAAGACTGTTTTGGAAAATTGCATTTGCCGACTGTCAATGAAACAAATATATATCGTTTCGGTTTTTGAAAGTTTTATATGAGAGCAGACTAAATGCAATTTTCGAAACGCGACTTCAAGCTTCCTGGATCGCACCTCAATGAAAACGGTAATAATTACAGAAAATTACTAAAAATACAATAAAATAAAACCGCGAGGTTTTTTCACTCCATTAAGCACTTTAAACTTCTTTTGAAAGCGAAATTTAGAAATATGGAGAATAGCCTTAAGACTCGGGCTCACCACAATGCAAGCAGCCCGAGTAATTAGAATGGGATGTCTCAACCTTGAACACTGACTTACCCTCCCCTGCCCTATGGCAAAACTCCTGCTTTGATGCATACAGACCATTATGGAACCTGTTTTTTTTCATAGTGCGCATAACCATGACGCAAACTAGAACGCCGAACTCCAATTCTTATCCTATGCTTTTCATCAAAATTTTACACAATTATACTATATCTTATACAGCTTTTTTCACAAGTACATTACCCTATTTGTGTACGGATTGTATGGAATTGATAATGACTCGTCTAATAATGGCTCGCCACTGTAAATCGCACATAATTCGGTCGCTCGTATTATAAATAGCTCATAAACAGATTTATCAAACTATGGCGTGTCAAGTATTGGGGTTTGCGTGAAGTCTGGATGTTTTGGTTGTTTATTGTTAACGTGTACGTTGTTTGTTTTGCTTATCAGAATGGTCTAATGAAAGTTTTCAATAAGATTTGTCAAGTAACGTTACCGCGAATGCAGTGTGAAATTGAGCAACAAGAAATAAAGTAAGTCAGCAATTCTAACACTTGGCAGTTTGTGCTCTCAGTACCAATACTCTTTCTGTAACCCTTATTTTTACTATGCATGAGGTCTTGCAATTCTTCTTGCCATCTGTCGATACATTTTTGGAATCAAACTGGATGAATGCAAGGTAGTTCTGACTTATGTTTTATTTTTCAGAACTTTAATTTCCTACTCTTTGCACTGATTTGTATTAATTCATATTACTATTAGTAGTATCAACTACTATAATTATTTTTCGTTCTGTATACTCTCATAAAGAATATAAATTTTACCATCTAGAGTGAAATAAAACTTCTTGTTCTTATTCTTTAATGCATGGTTTTATCAAGAGCGCGCCATCGCAGGATTCCCGCGATTCCAAAAAAATATTGGTGCGTCAAAAAGTGGTGCTGGAGGGCAAGCCTTGCCGGCTCCAACCTCACAAACTCTTATGAACCTAAAACTTGCGTTGCTTACTAATTTTGGTATGCTCTTTCCATTTCTGGCACCCATTTCGAACCAGCACCAATATATTTGATTGACAAGGTCACGTGACCAGTTGTTGCAAAAGGCCTATATAGGTCTGGTTCATACTTATTTAGCGAAGCGACATACTAAGCACAAGCAACACGCGGTGAACGCATTGTTCATTAGCGGCACTTGTTCTTGTCACATGTGATTACTGCGTCGTCTGCGTATGTTGATTGTGCTTATGCCTATGTCACCAGTGAAAACCATGTTGCCTTACATGTCATATAACAACTTTGCTCGGACATTTTCTCGTTCAACGAAATCGAAATTGATATAGAAAACACGATTGTTACATTGCCTTCAGTGATGCATGTAATTGAGTAATCGCCTTTTGTCTTTCTTACAACCAGGAAAAACAAAGGAACAGAACTAAAACCACGGGAGACAATGGAGGAATGGGAAAAGTAAGTAACTTGATAAAATAGTAAACTACTAATGTCGTATTCGTAGATGGAAATTCGCAAGTTGATATCAGTAATTTTAGCAGCTGAGGATATATAATATCAGCGAAGTTCTAGAATGACCCTCGTGAACTGCGAGACTATTAGAGTTCACTTGATGTTGATTTTATTACCGGCATATCCTACTGCTGGCTTTCCCGGCTGTTTCTTTTCTTGAGAAGGCGTAATTTGAAGTTGGATTCAATCAATCAATCTATCTATCTATCTATCAGTCAGTCAGTCAATCACTCCAAATCAATCCAAATCAAATCAAATATCAAATAAAATAAAACATCAAATAAAATCAGTGATCATTATCATTATCAGGCAATAAGTAAATGAGTTAAAAAAAATATTTCAGGTAGATCATCATCATCATTAAATGTCAGATTCATCTCCAGGTGGTTTGAAGAGAGTTTTCTGGGGAAGCGCCGTATTGGTGTTGAACAGTGGGAAGAACATATTGGAGAAAAGTTTATGGAGACAACAAAAGAACTGGTTGAGAAGGAGGAAGACAGAAGGCTAGAAGAACGAGAAAGAATGTGGCGGACACTCCTAGAACTTGACAAAGAGGCAAGACAACTTTTTTTATATCAGCAGTTGTAAAGAAACCCACAGGGAATTGTATAACTTATTATTTTTTGGCGATAAGAAGCGCGGGGTTTCTAAGCCCGTGTTTAGGGGTGGTTATACATCGTTCGAAAGAAAGATCCAAGATAACCAATGACTACGGGATTCTGAGAGCTTCCGCCGTGTTAAATAAGAGAACCTATTACGGTATGTGTATTAAGTTAGAACTCCCTGTGGAAACCTTTGTAAAAGGCTGTCATACTTTTTGTACTTGGCTACTGATCGCAGGGAGCCAAGCTCGATATTTGTGCATGTTTTTACTGTGGACGTGTAATTTATAATTACTTTTTAATCATAACCGAAGAAAAGTTGGAGAGACTATATTTACCCTCTCTTGGGTAGTGAATTAGAAATGCTTAACAAATACCTCCAATGACACTGAAACTTCGTCCCAATGACAAATATCAACAACCAAGAATGGTCCATGTTAATTATTGCCAATATTTCTTCAGTTATGATTAACTACACTGTCATGCAACAGTAGATATTCCCAAATATCCCTGTGGTCTAATGAATATAGATAGAAGTACCTAAACAGTAATTGGAATCGTCACGTCATTAAAGGGGCCGTATGTCATGGTTCGGTTGGTGGCTTTAATTGGATACAAACAGTTAAACTTCCCTCCTTCAAGGCTTGATTGAAAGGATTTTCAATATTTTCCCAGGAGACTGTTTAAATACACTGTTTGTTGGTCATTTTTGCATATTTGTTTTGATTTTAAGCATCCCACATGGCCGAGGGGTTCGGTAGTTCATATCAAACACGGTGGAAATAGCTGTTTCGATTCCGGCCCGTAACGCGAAGCCTATTACCGTGACACAGCCCCTTTAACACATTCGAAATATAACCTTTTTAACTCATAAACGCAACACTCAAATCAAGAAATATTTAATTTTACCATTCAACTGTTTAGTAATGTACGGTAGAATCGATTTTAAAGATAAAATAGTTGGATTCATATGTACTTTAAATGCTCCAGTACATCGAAGAACATTTAAGCTTCAGTGAAATGCTCAATGAACTGACCTGGGAGTCACTTGAGACAAGAAGAGACGTACGACAAGAACACGCTAATCATGCTTTATAATATACATCATGGCCTACTCGAATTTGATTGCAAGACTGTATTTAACGCCTATGGGTCGTTCGAGCCGCCACATAAACGAATACTCCTACAGAGTTCCTTCTTCAGTGACGGACTATCACAAATTCTCTTCAGTTCTTCCCAAGAACAATACGAGCATGGAATACGCTGCCCTCCGATGTAATACAAGCTAATACTACATCTTCCTTTAAACTGAAACTTGACCAACTATTTTCTTTTGAAGCAATTAATTAATTATTTACATATTTATTTCCTATGACCGCTGAAAAACTTGAAATAATCATCATTTATTGATGAGTCAAGTAATGGAAGATAGAAGTACATTTTGTACTAAACAAAATTTTAAAATATTACTATTGTTTTGTCTTAGTATTCTATGCTAACAATAATTGAGGCTCTTTCTTCTCTTCTAGTCTGATCCTCGCAATTGGCCACTTCATTTGCAGCAGTGGAATCCTACCAGCAACGTTGGATTCTTTGTTGTCAGTGGAGTTACAGTGGGAATTGCTGCTGGACTTATCATCCACAAACACTTCCTGTGATTCTTTTACTCTTTCTGTTCCACACATTTAACAATTATACATCATGACTATGCATTAACTATTGCCTATATTTGAAGATTAGAACATCATCAAACAAGTATTGTTCTTTTAAAACTGTAAGTGAAAATGGAAAATTTCAGCTTTGAAACTTATGTTAAAATTCCTGCTGCTCGATTTTTTTTTTTTTTTTGTAGCTTCTCAGCAAGCCCTTTATGTACTAAATTTTCCATATGACACTACAGTACTCAAAATAAGGTTGATAAAAAATACTCTAACAACCTGCAGGCCGTTTTATTTCTACCCTCAATAGTCTGATAATTTATGCATAAATACAAAAACGTGCCAAATCATGAAACATGAATTTTTACACAAAAAATGTAAATAATTTAAACTTTTTTTACCATGGCTAAAGGTCTGACACACTCATAGCTTTTGAACTATTTTTAGAGTTGTATCAAAATATAATTTTAAACTTAAAACACATGTTGAACATATTCATAACTATACTGTATAGTGCACCATTGTTGAAGGTTTCATTCATTTTTTTCATTAATAACATTACTTAAATATAAAGCAGCTTGTAAAACATATACTGAGAATAAACCGCATGTAACATGACGAATGTGACTTCAATATTCATCAAGGCCACCAGAACAACAAACTACGTGCACTGTACGTGTACATGTACATCAAATAATTAAATATATATGTATTGTTTGCCTTAGAAACACAAATGTATCGGGTAAACTGTCCGTTGTCATGGACATCTCACGCAAAGTAAGGTCCCTGCCATGTTCTCATATAAAGCCGGTGTATTTTACACGAAATCAACTACTTCAAACTCGCTGTACTTATCGGCTTTGATCATTTCCTATGAATGTGTAGTTAATTTAACCCTTCTTCTTAATGATAAAATATCGGGGTCTACCAGAGTCTACCCTAACTGGTTTTCGTGGTAAAAGCCGAAGAAAAGATCGTCCTAGCTCATGTTGTACCCTTTATTTTGTATATTGTGCATGGCTGGGCACTTGGATGCTTGCACGCGCTCTTTGTAGGCGCAAACAAAAATTGAAACGTTCGCTAACTGATGACAGGGAATTTTTTCTGAAGTTTTCCCCCTTTCTCTGTGGCTTTCTTTATCAAATATACGCAAGAAATATGGGTATTCAATACCATGGTACATTTACGTGAAAATCTCGTAATCTCAATAATTTTGGTCACTTTCCGAGTAGCCATTTGTTGATAATGACCCTACATTACAAGTCAGTTACTGCCATTATCCAACCTCGTACACGCCTAATTATAATCCAAGATGGCGTCGAAAGACTGGTACAGGTTGGTGGGATTCGGCCGCTGATTAACCACAGGCTAACCATCCTCCCATTCTGTGTATTTGTCACTGATCTTTTAATATCCATTATTTCTCTTCTCGCTGCTTCGCAGCTCGCTGATAGCCGCTTCACGGCTCTTTCGCCGCTGCTGTTCTAATAATCCATTATTTCTCTTCTCGCTGCTTCGCAGCTCGCTGATCGCCGCTTCGCCGCTTCGCCGCTGCTGTTTTCTCTAGAAAATTTCTGGAACCAGGGTACCCTTTGACTTGATTCTGCTGTGAATGTGTTGATTTAGCGCGCGCTCATATTACAGCTCGGGTTTCCTGTGGCTCAGGTTTGTTTACATATAGCTCGGGCTTCCTGTGGCTCATCTCGCCAACTACATAAAAATACACAAGGCAGGCGATCAGTATAATCTGCAGACTGCAGATTGCAGACTGCAGACTGCAGACTGGGTATAAAATGCAGACTGCAGACTGCAGACGCGGTATAAAATGGAGACTGGGAAAAAATATAAAAAAACTTACCTGAAGACTTTATCTGATCTTCATTGGGCTCTGTATGCAATTTCAGCGAGTTCTGTTGAACCTCGATCTCCACCTATAAAGCCGGTCTAGAACTGACCACGCTCGAATTTTCATCCAAAATCAATGCCGACCGCAACTAAACCTCAAATAATAGCACAACAGTATCTATTCCAAGAATCTCATGCCATTTAATTGAAATATCCCCCATTTCTGGAGCCAAAATCGAGCAATTTATGCTTGACGACGCTAGTTCCCAAAGTTCACGGTCTCAGAACTTTTACATATATACCTTATTTTGAAACCACTGCTCAAGCGAATCGGCTCTATGGTAGTAGTAGAAGTAGTATAACTTTATTTAAGCACGCTAGCCCTGCCAACAGCAGTTGATTTATACAAGGGGCGTGACAGAAATATATAATTTACAAAATATTAAAATATATTATGAATATAGATAAAAATAAAATGTTTGAATATTACGTAATAATGATTAAATATTTTTATAGCTGGTATTTGTGAGCGGCAATTTTAGTCTTGAAAGAAGGGAATGAGTTGGAGTCCCTAATTTCATTATGGAGCGAGTTCCATATTTTATCCCCACTGTACGAGAAACTCTTTTTCATACTTTCGGTTTTGGGTAAAGGTAACTGCAGTGAGGAATTGGAGCCCCTAAGATTGTATTCCGTCACCTCAGATTTCTGTTTAAACAGATCCATAAGACAAATTGGGGCTTGACCATTTATGACTTTGTACATTTGTTTCGCCTTATTTTTAGCCCTTTGAGTTTCCCACCCAAGAGCATCTAATGCTTCAAGGTGGGGAGCATCGTTTCTCAAATTCAATATTATCCGAGCAGATCTATTCTGTAATATTTGCAAACGTTTGGAGTGTCTGTGACCTAGGGTGTCCCATACCTCACTACAGTAATTGAAATGGGGGTTAAGAAGGGCATCGTAAATATCAACAAGGGTATCTCTATCTACAAAGTCCCTCACTCTGCGTAGAGCTCCTATTCCTGAGGACACGTTTTTAGCAATTTGACCAACATGTTTGTCTCAGGCCAAATATTGATCAATCTCAACACCTAATACCCTGCTATTTAAGACCTGTTCAATTTGGACCTGTTCAATTTCAATCTTTGGCTGTTTGACAAGATTTCTAAGTTTAAAGTGGGATCCAATCAGCAGAAATTCAGTTTTCGCTACGTTGAGACTCAATTTGTTTGCCAGGAGCCACCCCTGGTTACATAGTTAAGTTCATGGCCATCTCAAGTTCCTCTAACGATCCCCCCGAAACGGTTAAATTCGTGTCATCAGCAAACATACGAGATGTTGAGTGTTTTAGACATTCCGGTAGATCGTTAATATATAAGAGGAAGAAGAGAGGGCCAAGGATAGACCCTGCGGGATTCCACAAGTTATCCGGCTTTCGGAGGATACCGAGTCATTTAGCTGGCATAAAGCGGTTTAGAGCGCGCGCTTTTGATTCCAATGATCGGAGTTCGATTCCCACACCAGCCACAATTTTTGTTAACTTCTTTTTCTCCTTTCTCAGTTTTATTTAATCTTTTCCTGTCTTTTAAGCTATTAATTAGAGCCGCCTTCTACACTAAAAAACATTGTTGTGTTATTGGCTTTCCTAGAACACGGACATGATGAGAAAGAAATTATATCACAGGTGACCCAATTGCTCTGTAAGTGGCAATATTTACTAGCATTTGAATGGGATTGTTTTAGAACTAATATTGAATAAAAAGCGACAATACTTAGCTTACAGCATGTGTTTATTTGTCCATGCCGCTGCGTGTGGTTGTAATTTCAGCGAGTTTTGACCCCAGCAGTTCTGTACACTGGTGGGTCGTAACGAGGTATATTTTTTCTCTAGTGGTCCGTTATTTTTACCCAGAACTTTGACCTCTGATCCCAATTTTCCAGTAATTTGTGATCCGTGATCCAGCCAAAAATAAATGAGGACGTTTATATTCTGATATATTGATCCCGATCCCATGCACTGTGATCCCGATCTCGGGTCTGTGATCCCACAGTGAATGGCTCTCTAACTCCCGGGTGGGGGACCTCCCATATAAAATGGGCGGGGATGCTCGTCGTATCTTTTAGGGGTTAAAATTATGATGTGATAAACTGTATTTGTGCTGAATTTACTGATGGTAATACTAGTAGAGTGGAGTAAAATTTGGTCTGAAATCATAGTACGAGAGTTTAGCAGTCGTGCGACATATATATTTTTGTAAACAAACTTCCCGCGAAGTCTTCAAGATATTTTTCTTCCGGTTCGTTTATCGGAAGCTGCCAAAAACTACTTCATCGGGGTGGTGTGTCAAGTTGCAAAACAGCCCATACGAGGGGGATTAGGGGAAATATGTCAGCTGTCCATTTCTTCGCTGGGGACTCTAGACGGGAGATCATTCGACAGATTGATTAAACAAATTTGAATGTGATGACCGTTATAAATCCTTATTGATGGCTCATATCTGTCCCGATAATAGGGAGGAAAAAAAATCGCCAAAAATTTGGACCAGTTTGACGGTTTCTAGGAAGCTTTTACGAGTGTGTATATAACATCGATATCGCCGTGAATTACCACCAAAAACGTAGCTCATTTACTGTTCTTCGATATTTTGAATGTTAGAGAGGGAGCAGGAACTTGGAAGTTTTCGTTTTCGGCAAAATTCTCGCGCGTCTCGCTTGTCGGCGATGAATTAAGTTGCCTGCCTTGTGTATTTTTATGTAGTTGGCGAGATGAGCCATAGGAAGCCCGAGCTATATGTAAACAAACCTGAGCCACAGGAAACCCGAGCTGTATTATGAGCGCATGCTAAACACAGCAGAATCAAGTCAAAAGGTACCCTGGGTCCAGAAGTTTTCTAGAGAAAACAGCAGCGGCGAAGCGGCGATCAGCGAGCTGCGAAGCAGCGAGAAGAGAAATAATGGATTATTAAAACATCAGTGACAAATACACAAAATGGGAGGATGGTTAGCCTGTGGATTAACTAGACGTTTCGCGCGCGCTGATTGGAGAATTTCGAATAGCGCGTGCATTTTGATTTAAAAAGTTAACAATTCACAACTACTTTTTTATTTTATTTTAATACTCGCTCCTAAGTTGGGTACAAGTGCACAATGTACGGTTGGAATTCATTGGGATCACACTTCAACAGTAAACTGTTCTTCAGCGATGATGAATCCAAGATGGCGGATCGATGCTCCTTACTGATGATATGCACACATATTAGGCATATTTTTGGGTTACAAAAACCACAGGCTTTGTTACCATGGAAAGCATGTTTGGATTAAGGCTAGAGTTGTTCAGCAATTATTTAGGCCTGTAAAACGTATTTCATTTCGTGCAAGCCTGGCGGGGAATAAGAGTTGTTGTTGCCTCATTGCATTTAGTTGTTTTAAAGTATAAAGTGTGCCTCGCGATCGAGTTTTCACATTCTTATAATAAATCGTTTCTTTACGATAACTTACCTTTCCCTTGCCTGTTTCACTATAATTTTGTTCGTTTACACTCTGGGCAAAAAGGATTTTCCGTCAAATGGAATTTCCGTCGCGGGGTGTCTGCTGAGCCGGGTGTGCGGAATACTCTCTCGGTAGTGGAAAATCGCCATAGGACGCGATAAAGTATATTTTCAGAGATAAAAGATGACCGTTAAAATTTTCTGTGGAGTTGCGCTGCTTTCGTGTTTGATTTTACTCATCTTTTGGGGAACGCTTGGTTGCAATGAAGTACAGCACGAGGAAGGACCGCCATTTCTGAAACAGGTAAACGTCAAGAAACAAGATGATAGCTCGGAAGAGGGTGGAAACGTTTTTGTGTGCCTCCTCTAGGGATAGAGTAAATCCGTAGACCGAGTCAAGTCCGAGTCTGAGTCAGATCCGAGTCCGAGTCAAATGAACGAGTCACAGTCGTTTACACGTACACGTAAGGCAGTTGTTTACTTGTGAACTCTAGCCCTAGGTGAGCGAGCTCTGGTCATTTACTGACACTAATCTTCTCTCGGAGACGGTTAGTTTTCTTTAAATTTCCGGTTAATTTTAAGTACAATAATATGCGACCTCGTCTGTGATGTAATATATAATCGAGTTTCGTGTTCTCACGGACGAGCTGGAACGAGCCTCAACTAGTAAATTGAGACAGAAACGGGGGAGGCTGAAAGCTATTTAGCATTAGGAAAGATTGATCCCAATGACATGTCTAAATCCCGAACGAGCGATGTCTAACCACGCGCTCGCTGTTTCGCGCGAGAATACGAAACTTGTTTTTTTTCGCACGTAAAGGAAACCGTGGCCGTGCGAATCAGTTCATCGGCTCGAGTGTTCCAATCTCGGCCTGTCCTTGGGCAGGGAGTTTTCTCGATCTACTAAAATTTCTTTTTGTGCCTAAAGAAATATGAAATCAACTTATATATTCAACCTCATTATGTGTAGTGTATTTATAGAACTTTGCGGCAGCTGTTGGAATTCTCTTTGCAAACGAAAACGACCATGCACGAGAAGAATATCAAACTGAAGTGTAGCCGAAAGAAGGAGGGAAAACAAAGAAAAAACAAAGAAAATTGAGTGACTCGGTCATTTGAATCGGACTCGGACTTGACTCGGACTCGGATTTGACTCCGTCAACCGGTGAACTCTCTATGGATATATTTATTTGTTTACAGCGTGCCTGAGAATTCGTTCTGTCCTCTAGTAGCTGGTAATACCTTATTTATATGTGGGCCGAAATGTGGGCCGACATCTCCGCATCAAACTCCATCGCTTTCTGAGCTGTTTATTGGAGGCAAATACGTATGGGAAAAGAATCCCTTGATCTTCTTTCGGTAGCTATTATTTGTACAATACGGATTACAGAAGTGGAGATGAAGTAGAGTTTTCATCCAATCTCGCGACCAACTGACAGAGCAAATAGTAAGTGTTACATAACCTGCTTAAGTAGGACAACCAGATAGCCTCGCTTTCAATCCAAGATGACCGAACTAGGATAATAGCGAATGAGCTCCCACAAATTTATCCATGATGCTGTGCCAGCTCGTGACGCACACCGCTAGCCCTTCGTCAGAGCAAAAGAGGGAATTGTGGGTGTCTCTTTTGTTGAGTCGCCTCGGTACAAAGTGAGCCATAGTACATCAAGAAACAGGGATTGTAGACTGACAAATTGCTGAATGGTTCTTTTATTCTTTCCGCAGATGTCAATGCTTTTCAGTGATGTCCCAGCCATTGTATACTAAGCACTGAATTAATTTTTGATAACAATTTAAATTTCTTTTGGAACAAACTATCTATTTCACAAAGAGTAGGGCATTCAGGGTTCGATCTTACAGAAAGTAGGGCAATCAGGGTGTTTTCGAGATCCTTTTTGGAGTCAAACAGGGTCAGGGTTTAAATATCATAGTCTACCCATTTATCATATAAGTCCCCCCCCCCCCTCCCCGGGCACTAGTCGCCCCATTTTGTTATGTTTTGAGCCTCGTTATCGCACGAAAACACGCTCGGCTATTAAATCATCAGGTCACTTGTGGTAAAAGCCTCTCGATAATTCTCGTGTCAATCTTGGTGACAGATAGGCTCACAATTAATGACGTTTGTGGTTTTGTCACGCCGAATCCCGTCAATTTAGTTGAAAAATAGTGATGTTAAGTATGGTCCATTTCAGTTAGACAACGGTTTCATCACTGAAACGGAGGGAGGGGAAGATATTTTTTCCAACTCAATTTGACCGAAATTGTAGCTATTTCGATGCCATACACGGCGGCGTAACTTGACCTTATGTGCGATACGTACTTTGTCTCACTCCAACATACGCACACTGTTTTTACTCGATCATTACGAAATTTTGAGTTGGCTAAATAATGAGGCCTAAATACGATAATTTGTAACGTAATACGCACAGGAGCAGACTTGTCGCTAGGCGACGATTTACTCTCAAAACCATTTACTTGATGACATATGTCGTAAGTATACACTATAATCCAAGAGAACGCTCTCAAGCAAAAATTACGAAACGTAGATTTTTGATCGCAACATACGCAGAGAATATAATAGAATGTTCCCTTCTACGGAGTGACATTACCCATGATTATTTGCAGGCAGGTAAGAGGAAATGACTCAGTTTCCATGTGTATACAAAATGAGAGATCTTCTTTAAAAACCGCTCTGATTGGCTGAAAGAACAAAGCATTCAGTCGAATTCTAGCGTCATGTTTATTTCAATCGAGGAAAGACGTGTTTACGTCGGACTCTAGCATATGATAGCTTCTGAATATCTGTGAGCTGTATACAGTTTTGCTTCGGTATAAAAAAATAGGAGGGAAGTACACATTTTTCTACTTGAAAGGTGAGTTTATTTATTTTTTATTATTATTACATCTTATCGGGAGAAAAATCGTACTTTTGATACAAGTTTATACCTGTCTGTAAACGCTGTCTAATGTATATGCATACATTTTTGCTCTTAGAATAATTTCTAACAGCTTTTTTTATACGTGGATAGAAGTAAATTTTCTCGTTGTGTCCTTAAGAAACTAGTCGTAGAAAAACAACGGGAAAAGGTACAGATATGTCTGAGTTTCGAGCAAGCGTGGAGTAAAACCACAAACTGGCTTGTTTTATTTTGTCGGCGAATTTGGCGGAGCGTTTATCATGATTTATCAGTTTCGGGTTTGGATTAAGGTCGTGCAGTTTAAGTGCATGAATAACGCCCGATTCATAACAGTATAGCTATCGAACTTAAGACCCCAAAAAGCTATTGAAAAGCTTTCGAGAACGATGCGAGAAAATTCTCCTAATGGACACCTCCCGTGCCAGTGTGTTTTGGTTTTAGTTCACGTGCACCGAGACTTCAACAATTGTATTTCAGTCAGTATTCTACATCTAAATTTCGAATGAGCTATTCTATTTCCTTAAGTTACAATCGATTGAGTCTGTTTTGATGTGGTTATACGCAGAAGTCTGTTATAAATTACTTTCTGGCATGATATATTAGTTGGAAATACTAAGTGAATTCGCAAGTTAATATTCAATTCTATTGAACCACCGGTTATGAAAGACTTTCGTAAAATGCAAATGAGTTGCTTGGTATCGCCGCCACTATTGTATGTCACTGCTGTACACTGTATTAACTTTTTTGTGTAAAACTTTCAAAATTCCAGTGTTCTTTCGATTCAAATTAGGAATAAAGGCCAAAAAGAGTATCCTAAAACGAAATGTGAATAACATTGGACATTGCAAGCACTTCGCCAGAGAGAGGTAGACGGATTTCTGAGAGAGTATGTAGTCGTAGTTCTTTGCCATCCATAATTGAAACTGATGTTTGGATAGGGACTTTGTTAAATAAAAGCGATTAATATATATTTTTAGCTCTTAAATTCATTTAAAAGCTTGTATCGGTTATTGGAAGGGCTCCAAAAATGGGCAAAGAATTCGCTAGCTAACGCGCAACTGTAACGTAAATCATTCAATTTCAAGAGTTCATTATTTATTTTTGAAAGTAAATATATTGTGAAGAATTGGTTCAGTTAGTAGCTAAAGTACTAGCTTATGTTAAAAAAATGTCGTCATTATTCTACTTAGTTAATACTAAATTCATGTGTTTGGTAACTCAATCGTCTACATATTTTTTCCTAAAAAAGTATAGTCGTATTTTATTAATGTGTCCAAGTTTCTGATAGATTATGATAGCTCAATGCTAATTCCATGTCGCGCCGAGTAGCAAAACAGAGCACTTATTGTTACTTAAACCCGTTTAGAGAGTACAATAGCTATTATACTTTCTCGAACTAGATTACCTATACAATAAATAATAAAAAGATTAAAAGAAAAGTGTGTAAAAAAAAAACTACATCCAAAAACAACTGCGATATTTTTGTTCAGTGTGCCGAAGCGCGGCATTGATGTGCTAGTCTCGATTTCCGTGAATGAGCAGTCTTTAGGCAGTCATGTAATTTCGATCTTGATCTGCTGAAATGGATTAACAGTTCACGTTAAATTGTAAGCCTTCGGAGACACCATAGCTTGACTTTGTACATCCCCGAGGGGGAAGGGAGAATGAATGAGAGAAATATAATGGAGCCGGAGAAAAAGAACGGAAGGAAGGAAGCACTGAGAAATTCATAGTCTCAACAAAACTCCATGCGAAATATTACATTATAATTATAATTACATTTAAATGCCGTACATGTATTGCAAAGGAGAGCGGTAAACCTTTCTCGTATGCACAGAATTAAAACGTATCATTTCAAGAATAACCTGAGAAAACTTAAAACTATCCTGAAGTAGGATGGTCAAGATTCGAGAGAATAAAAAGCTAGCTGCTTTAGAGTGAAATTTAGAGCCACGTTAAATTAAAATCAAGTATTATAGACTGAATAAGATTTTTAACCAATATTTAACTCTGCCAGCAGTTTAATTTTGCGAAAATAGATTCGAAAGTACATCAGGACATTCAGAAAGTATTTCGCTTCTCTCCCGACCAATAAAGTTATTCTTATAGTTTTGTTTTAAGCAACGGATTAAATCCACAATTCGATTGACAGCTAAGTTGCCCCGGTTAAAATCTTTCGAGAAAAAGGATGAAGATAGCCAAAACGAGTTTAAAAGGTTAGTTCAAGTCTGGTTCGGTGTTTATATCGGCAATTTCTGTTTTAGTTTGCTTTACTCAATTTCTTCGTAAAACCCATATTTCAAAATATTTAGCCCGAGATCAAGCCAAATAAATATTTTGAAAAGACAGCACATTGTTTTGAAATTGCTCGAATAATAAATTGACCCAAGAGAAACATTATTCTAATTCTGTCTGTACATGCTATAGGTTGAAATATGAGAGCTAAAACCTCATGCAGTTTGGCCTTTGGTTCCGCACGGAACTGGGAAATAAGATCTTCTATTTGAAAACTATAAGTACCTGCGGAAATAAGTGCGTAATTTTGACATTTTAGTTCACAAATTGCTTTGTTCAAGCGACTATTACTATCCCAGGGGACTTACTTTGGAAGAGAAAAGAACGCTTTTCTGGCATTCTCTGGCGAGTTAGGGGCAATGAACAGACTTCTAAAATAATCGATGAAGCGTTTCTGACTTATGGTGAACGTCATACAATGGGCATACAATATTGTGGAATAATTATTTCCGCTTACTGAGTTTGGGATATTTGCCCACGAAATTGCCAGTGATATCATAAGTGTTAAGACAATTCTACCCTTGTAATGATTTCATCGAGAACTAGCAGAATGAATAACCCGAGGTATTCGGACATTGACTACCGTATGATGTTACGGCGAGAATACAACTTCACACCGCCGCCTTTCAGTGCGGAGGAGTTAGACAAAGAGCTACAACGCAATGGGTATGTTAGCTGTCGTTTAAGCGAGGACGAAGAATCCCTAACATTAAAACGCGGTTGATCAAATTTGCAACTACTACTACAAGCACTCGTCAACTTGACTAATTCCGCTTTGCAAAAAGCCTTTAGGTTATCGAAAAGTTTAAGTTTTAAATGAAAGCAATTTGGGACACTCGTATAGCTTTATTGAAACATTTTAGTGGACAACATTACATTGTTTTGACTTCTTTCACAGGGTCGAATTTTCTGGTCCTTCTAGAGGTTTTGGAGCCCGATCTCGACCAACAAGTTTTGGAAGAGCAGATCTTATAGGAAGGTAGGAAACTATTACCACTTCCCTTGGATTCCAATGTTAAATTAAAGCGGGAACTTGAAAAGTGTTTGAGCATGCATGTTTCTTTGTTAATTAGTGCTATTTATGCTTCGAGTGAATTCATCATTGGAATTTTCTGAAATAATTTTCGGCATAAACAGTTTAATTATGTCTTAGTACACAAAACTGGCTTAAGCCAATGTTAACATCGGCGATTTATTAGATCTTAGTTGCAGTAACAGAGAAGTTAAATAATTAAGAGTTGATTGCACGGGTTTTCAATGAACTACGCGCGCAATCTTAATTAGTGTCTCTTAATAGGCCAAGCTTTTTAAAACTACTTCTTCATTCACAGTAGGCTTGATATCGTTTCCCCCCTTAAATCAGCCACCACGGGATAATATCATCAATATCAGTAATTCTTAACTGCTAACTATGATTTCAAGAGCGTAAGTTGTTGGAAATCTCTTATTGAAAGATCTTTATGTACATGTTTTGTAGCACAGTCCGAAGTCTGATGGCCATGCAATATGCATTTCAGTATTTGATACGTTGACCCGTGTACAAACTTTAGGGCCAAGTTTATTTTATCTTCAGTATGCAGTTTTAGTGCAATGACTTTGTTTCTGTTCCCAGATTGGATGGTGAATTATTACCAAGCATAATAAGCCGACCTCGGCGACTGGGCTCATCGGAAGTTTTAGAAAGGTATACTATCATGATTGAATTTTGTTTCCTTTTTAAGATGTAAATTGTTAGAAGTACTTCAAATATCATGCAACTATATTCATGCAGTCAGAGTTCCATCATCATTATCTAAAGGGATTTAAGCCGGGAGATTAGGTCTAGGTTTATAGATGGGTCAGTTTCCGCCAATGTTTCGAAGCTCCGATACATTTCTTTCTGTAAATTTGAAAGCGTCATTGTGCCCATTCCGTCGTGATATTAATTATATTTTATCAATGGTATTAGTTTAGTGGGTATATATATATATATATATGCGATCCAAAACTAGATTTTACCTAACCCGACCCCCTCCCCCAGGGGGTTGGCGTACTCGTGTTTATGACGTATTAAGTATGTGCGGTGGTACAGGTTCCGTGGTTGAACCTCATTTATACTTTTTTTTTAAAGGGAAAGAATTGCGTGTTGTAGACGACTCAGCTAATAAATCAGGTTATTAACGAAATATCATCTTATTCTGGACAGAAAGAAATCACAATAACTTGGAATCAGTTCAGTTGACTCCATGGTCGCACGGCATACCTATACCCATTTGTCATATAAGTGACTCTTGTAACTTCAAATTACTGCGTGCATATCGTAGGATTTTTGAAGCCGAAGGATGCTGGCGAAGAAATATGGGGTAAATTTAAGCTTGCTGCACAGTTGTGCTAAACCAGGAGCCCATAATGGGCTCCTGGCTAAACTGAGTAGAAATACTTGTCGTAATAGGAGAAGCATTTGCAAAGTGTGCCTTGTCTTATATTTTTCGGACAAACTATTGAATGATTGGATTGAATCAACCAAAATCAATCAAGACCAATTTAACGAGTTGGACCTGTTGCTAACCCAGCCTCCTCCCCAGCCCCCTTCATACCCGGCCTGCAAGGCAATGCAGCGCTTTTGATACGCTCGATACGATTGATCGATACGATCTACTTTCGACGTTGACAGAACTAGAACTTAGAAAACCTACTGCTATAACTGCCGCTCCTATAACCCTTATTGCTGCTCATAGTACGATAGGTTACGCCATGTAAAATACAATTTTTGCATTTTTAAATGTGTTTATTAGTATTTTTGATTTGTATTTTTTTGTTAGGGTGAACTTAATATGGGACCCTGGCCTTGTCCTGGTTTTCTTCCCTTCAGCTAGTCCATTTTTTATCCTATCGTGTATTTAGTTTTCTGTGTCTGCATTGACTAGTTGTAAAGTTAATAAAAAGATAGATATATGGCCGAATAATCACTACTTATATAAGTCAGTTGCAGCAGACGATGTGGAAATAGTATTATTATTTGGAAATTAATTCTGTAACTTTGTAAAGTAATGAGTTATGCAATCGTAATTCCCGCCACATTTTCTTTCCATAAGTACAGTCCATGTCGCGTTATTTCATTAATAAGCAATCGTTTACATATTACTTTAGCTAGCAAATTAATACAAGTTATGCAATGACGTGTAGTTTGTCATTATCGCAATTAGTGCTTTTAATTAACTACCACGAGGCTATCAATGTGACCAGTGATGGTCTCTTGATGTGACCTATTTTCTCTTCTTAACAAACATATTATCGATGCAAAGTAATACACTTCATTCAGCCTATTAGTCAGTATCGACCCATTTTATACTCTCGTTCTCTTCGTCAATTTTCGTCTCGAACACTATGAGACAGTTTCTGTTCTTTGTTCCGCTCTTAATTCTTTCTCGTGAACATGGGAGAGGGGAGGGAAGGGGATGCTAGGCGGTTGTGTTTCACAGGCCGGTTCGTTTTCACCATAAATAAACCTCGAACCTCCCCTGTTGACGGGCCTGTTGTCATATTATTCAAACTGACATTTAAAAATAACAACAGTAGTTTTATTAATATTCAATTTAACAGTTCATTATTTTTTACTAAGTTTCTTAGCATTTGTATATAGTTAGCGTTTTATAAGTTTTCAATACAGTAATGATTATCTTATTAGTGCATTGATTTTTCGTGAATCTATTGATAAATATCTTATCAGTTGAATACTTGTAAATACACTACTGTTTTGTTTTATTAATAGTGCATTTCATAACATGTTTTTATTACCTGTTTTTCTTTCTTACAAAGACCGGAAGACGAGAGAGACGACCAAACAGATTCCAACATGCAGCGGACCAGCGTTGATCAATTCGAATCCATACGAAGTAAGTACAATCAACAATTATGCATTAACCACGATTGGAAAGAATTGAAACATCTGACAATTTTACGGCAAAAGGTTCGAGTGTGTGCGTATTTGTGTGCAACGCGGAGAAATGCAAGGATATGGTCAGTTTTGTACTTAAGCTCAGATATCTTGTACGTGCCAGCTCTCCGCATCACTCATATGGAATCTATTACCGAAAACAACGATATGAACATGATTTTTTTAAAGAAAAAAAAGGCTTCTTCTTGAACGAGGTTAGAAGCCGCCATTGGTAATGCTTTGACCATGTTCTTGAGCGCGCTTTAAAAAAATGACGCCCGAGAGAATTCATGACAGTTTTAAAGTCGTGTGAGAGCATGCCAGGTCACGGGGTAGGCATGCTGCGCTGAAAGAATAAAAAGATGAGATACTGAGCTTTTACGTTTGGATTAAAGCAAACTTTAAGATATCGCAATCATCAGTAGACACAATTAATTGTGTCTGAAAGCTAGAAACCCTTTTTAAGAATGTCACATCGAGGCAATCACATTTGTACTCTCATTCATGCATATGGTCCCACGATTATGCGCTAATGACAGTTCTTTCTGCTAATCTCCAGGCCCAACAGGGGGAATGTCATTTAAAGATCAAGAAACAGTAAGTTTCGGAATTGCTCCTTTAATAAAGGATTTACTCGTTTGTATGTTTTTATTACTATGTTTATGTTTCGTTTGTATTTTGTTGCCCTATCAGTTCTTTTATTTGATCAGAAAATTACGCCAAGAGACAGTCCAATTTAAAACGACAATAGTTAAAGGAGCTGTGTCATGGTGTTGCGCATGTGTGATTGGTGACAGTCCAAATCTCGGCAACCCTTAAACTAAGCCCTTTTTAAAATGTAACCCATTCACTTGATGTGGACTCGATATTAACAGTTCATAACCAGAAATCTCGATCTGACATAGGCTGCCTTTTACTGGGTCTAGTCTTGGCCATCAGTTTACGGTATAATCTATTTTTAGAAAAAGAGCCCTCGATACTGATGAATACCTAAGCGTATTGCACCTAATTATCCCAGCAACTCTGATTGGTCGAAAACATGAAAGCCTTTGTTCTACTAAGAGAACTAAGTTTGAGTTTAAATGAGAAACATGACTGACATTAGTATAGATGGGTTGCACTCAACCCCAGAGATTCAAATGACAAAGGGCATGGCGTCCATGTTGGTGTACCTAACAAAAGAAGCTAACGAGGATTCTATTGTTAAACGGTACCGTCGAACAACCCATCTATAGTTTGAACGCCGTTCTAAAATTAGATTATACCATAAACTGATGGGTCGCGTTCCATTACTTATCGAAATTAAAGTTGGAAATTGAATATTTTACGCGTTATGGCAAAAAATAGGACTGATCATCGATATAATTTGGAAAATCACAAATTCCCATAAACGGCAGAATTAAATGTAAATGACAGGACAGAGTTAAATAGCCAAACAAAATCGAGCACCCTATTCAGGACTCGACAACCTCACGTGTTCGGCGCGGTCGGGCGGTCGGTCGGGCAAGAACATCTCGCTAAAATTTCACTCATGGCGTTCCGCCGGCCTGCTAAAAAGCCTAGGTGACACATCCCTTGAATGCCATTTAATCAGCAAGTATTACTATTACTGGCATTACATTAAATCATAGTTAATAGAGTGGAATGGTTATGAAACTCAGGGACCTTCTTTGTTATATGCCTTTGTTAGCTTTTTTCAACCATTACCGTGCACAAAACACAATAGAAATTCCAACATGTTAATCAATCAGCCAATAGAATCGTGTGAGTTCAGTCGTTCAGGGAACGCTAATGAACTATGTCCGTGCATAATCTGTTGTCTGACCCCCTTCCAACATAAATCGCAGCGCCTTTGTTAGCCCTTTTGAAGTTTGCCGGGTTTCCTAACCATTCCACTCTATTAACTATGATTAAATGCGGAGGACTCACGAAAAATACTTGGGCCCGCGGGCCGATAAGTTTGGGACCGCCACTCTTTTATTTTTGTCGTGTAAATTAGAGTGATTTTACTTAACCCGTGAAACAAAATATAATAGCCAGTATTTAACAGTCAAATAGAAAAACAAGAAGGCAATGGAATTAGGGTCTAATAGTGTATATTAGTCTAATATCTCTTTCACGGGTATAGTAAAATTACTCTAAGAGTTCCGTGCACTAAATTATATGCACTCCTGATTTCTGCGTGTAAATCATGAGTGCCGGTCTCAAAATCAGGCTCTTTCTTGGTGTATCAACGACAATGAACTACAGCAAAACAATACCCTGGAATACAAAGAACCATAACCCCACACGTGCACAATAGAGTTGTTCATTGTCCTGAATTTCAGGACATTGATACACCTAGAAAGACCCCAAAATCATCGGCCCGCGGGCCCAAATTTAAGAGTGCCAGTCCCACAATGAATGTCGTGTTAAATGAGGCTATAATCTAGTCTCAGGTTCGAAGTTCTTTGGTTATGTTATTCAGTACGTTTCTTGCGAAAGTATTTGCCAGTGATATCCCATAACATATTCTGTCAAAGATTTGAATTTGCTGAATGTGTTTTTCTTCGTACTGAAGTTATGTTTGTGCTCTGTTAGGTCGCTGTATATCAGGTTTCCGTAGGCAAGCGGAAGCCAAACTACTGATAAATGTCTATACCGTGGGTGTTTTGATTAGGTGTTTTGTCCTGACACGACACAAGTTTGACAACTCGCCGACTTGACCTCATGAGAATCTGATCGAGTTGAATCCTGGGTTGAATAGACCCTTTCAGCTTGCCTGTTTGTTGCCCCATTTCAGACCACGTGACTTTCCTTGAATAATCGTTTTCGTTTTTCTGTAACCCAAGAGGAAATGTACCAATTTCTATAATTGGAAAACAAAGCACTGAATCCTCTGGAGAACTATCACGTGGTCTGAAATGGGGCAACAAACAGGCAAGCTGAAATCGTGTAATTGTGTGTTTGTTTCCACCTCGTTGATCCCGTTTGATCAGCAAGTATTACTATATATACTCACTATATATTATTTGCCAATAAAACACTTACAAAGAAAAGTTATATTTCTATTTATAGCTGATGCAAGAGCTTAAGAAAGAGAATTTTGACCTGAAACTAAGACTGTACATGGAACAGAAGGAGCGCGAGGTAATTTATAGATCGAGTTTTATAGTGGGCGCCGGACTACTGCATGAAAACGGCGCCACTTGTATTATACAACGAGAACCAATCATATTGCAGAACGATAACACGTACAAAGCATTCCAACTTACGGTTATTTGAGCCAATCAGTGTCGAGTAGAAGACAATTATAGCATTTAAACTTGTTCGAGGTTCTTAATGAAGAATAATCTCGTGGATATGCTAGGATTTGTATTTTGCAATGTTTTATTTTCGTTTTGCGATGTGATATGTTATCGTTGTGCTGTGATTTGTTCTCGTTCTCAGAACTGACACGTTCCATTTAAGAACTGGCCGATCAGACCAGACAGTAAATGGAAAGCGCCCGTATTTAAGTCACTGCAGCGCTCTCACGAGACTGTCCAATATCTTTCAAAAATCAAATACAGTCAGTAGCTTATGCATAAGAAAGTAAAAAAACTTAGCCCGATTTTAGGGATGGTTACACAGTGTTCACTGCAGAACGGGATTCTGAAAGCTTCTGTGTTCAAAAGGACAGCATATAATGGTTAAGTTATATGAGTGTAGTTATAATTTTTCATATATATTTCTATGTATTAACACGCCCCTTATGGAAACCAGCTTAATAGTCGATGGCGCCAGCGTGGATAAATATAAAGTTGATCTATCATTTGTTTGGTGGATTTTACTGATTTATAGACCACTAAACCACACTAAACCAGTGACTTGTATAAACAACCTCGTTCCCAGGGCCCTTTCCCTTCGCAAAGGGCCCTGGGAACGAGGTTGTTGTATAGGGCAGGTCAAAGTCAGGACCCGCGCCGGCCAAACGATAGACAGATCGAATTTGAATTGAGACCTTTCATAATTTCTGTTTCCACAGAGACTCAATGGAGAATATTCACAAAAAATTATTCTGATGGAGACTGACCTTACGGAAGCTCTAGATGAGCTCAGCGATGCCTTGGAGCGGGAAAAGGATTATGACATATCACTAAACAACGGACGCCGGAGAGAACGTGCAATGATCACAAAACATCGTCGAATGGAAGAAACGGTGAGAGAACAAGACGAAGAAATCAAATACCTGACTGTATCCAAATCAACTCTAAATCTACTAGATGCACGCGAGGCATCGACACAAACCGATAAACCGTACTACGAGGAAAGAGGGATCGATGTCGGGTTTCCGTCGAAAGGAATCGATATTAAAACGGTGGAGCTTCGGAAGTCAGCCGAAGGCCCTCGGGAACAACCTGATGGTAAACCCGAAGCTAAGCAGCCTCCGGAGGGAGTTGATTTGCTCAGTAGTGCGTCAATCGCTCGAAAGGAGCAGATTTTGGGAGAAGCAAGGAGGAGACGGACCTTAAAAATGAAGAAAGACAAGGACAAAAAGGAAAAGAGAATCGACGAAATGCCGGAAGTGGACCAAACGGAAGAGAAGGTCAAAAAATCGAAACTCAAAAAGTTTATGTGCTGCTGTAGCTCCAAGAGACAGACGGAGGCATATGAAAGAGAAATGGATACGAGGAGGTCCTGAAATGTCACAGAGGCCCTACAGAATGACAGAGTTCAGGCTTCTGGGAAAGACCTAGTGCTATTTCTGGCATGCCATAGAACATTTCGTAAAAATGAACACAAAACAATCATTGCAGATACGATGGAATATTCAGTAAAATATATCAAATTATTTATGCACCACTTCCCATCGAAAATGATGCCGACACTAGAGAAAAACACAAACACCGTGGACAAGTGCCAATAAAGTAATAGAAGAAAGTAACTAAAGATAGCGCAATATTATTAAGATACTGATACATGGTGTACGGTAATAAGATGTTTTCATTCTATACAATAACAGAGAGATAAAGGTAAAATAACCTTATTTATCAGTCCTTGTGAGGACTGATAAACTTAAGGCCGATTTGGGACCTACAATTTTACGTCCTTATCCAAGAAGACGTGAAGGTCTAATCATCTGCTGTACGAGAATGGAATTGTTTCACCAATGCAGCACATTCTACTCAGTTATTTTAAGACTCCGAGTGTTGGTCCGATAGGCTTTAACCACTGAGAAAACGTTTTATTGATTTGACAGCAATATGTCGCAAGTCACGTCAGCCTCATCGTTATATTATTTGTTTTCATTACCAACTTCAACTTATGGTAAGTTAACGAAAAACTCAAACATTTGTAGCATAAACTAGTAACGACTTTAGTTCATTAACGTTTGTGGTTTAGATTTCATGTAACGAACCAGATGAGATCAATACTGTACAAAAATTAAGCAGACCTGCTCGTGCTATTCTTCGTTTGCAACTGACGTCATGGTGGCCATGTTGGATGCCGCAATAACAAAAGATTCGGCAATAGATTATTTTGTTATAGTCATCCAACATGGCTATTAAATCTCCGGGAAGTGGTTGCAAACCAAGAATACGTGATTTATGGCACCGAGTAGTTTCGCCATTGGGCGAATGCAATCATAGTTAAGTAATGGTTCGCGTAAGAACAGGAGCACTCAACGGCCAGGAATGCACAAAGGTGTTAATTATTCTATTGTTGAAACTTGATATCTCATTGGTTAAACAGAAATAAACCTCCTAAAAATAGGAAAGAACTCTGATTTCACAATATTTTTTTAAAGAAAATGATTGAAGCGGACAATATGTAACTATGTAAAAAGAGAGAAAGAAAATTAATCCTATGTGGGGAACATTGAAACATTTTATAATATCTCCGCTTTTGTTTTAGTGTCTTTCTATTGGCTGAATTTGTTTTGGAATCAAAAACATATACACAACGAGCGATTTCATGCATTTTAATTTGAGAACATTAATACCACTAGACACGAGTAATTTATCTTAAAAAAAATGAACCATTTTCTATTTGGGATTAGTGGAATCACATTCATTGCCGCGGAACAATAGATCTTGCTCCAGTTCTTATACGAACCATTACTTAATAGAGTGGAATGGTTACGAAACCCAGCGACCTTCTTGTTATATGTCTGTTGGCTTTTTTCAACCATTACCGTGCACAAAACACAGTAGAAATTCCAATAGAAACGTGCGAGTTCTGTCGTCCATGGGACGCTAATGAACTGACCATGCACAATCTGTCTTACCCCCTTCCAACATAAATCGCAGCGCCTTTGTTAGCCCGTTTGAAGTTTGCCGGGTGCCATAACCATTCCACTTTATTAACTATGGTGCAATTGAGAACTTTAAAAATATCATTGCCATGCATAAATCACGTACAAAATAAGAATGCAGTTCATGCGATTTTTTGTTTATAATATACTGAGCAAACATATGCTGAGAGCATGCAACTGTGCACTCTATAACCTTTTTATGAACTCATTATTGACCAATCAGAATCCAGATATTTTGTTGAGTATATTATAAGTTTATTACCAAGTGAGAGTTTCGGGAGCAGACCTGTTTTTGTTATCATTGAAAGGTCAAGGTGGAAAACAAAATTACCAACACCGGAAAAAATATTCACGTCTGCCATAAGTCAAAATTCAATGACGCCATTCAAGTCAAATGCCACTGCAATTTTAGTTTATTTTGCTCTGTTTTTATACCAGCTCCATTTATTATACAAATAAAGAAGCCTTAGCCATGTTTTATACTCTGATAAAACATGGCTTTTTAGCCAATCAGAGCGCGTACTATCGTATCTATATTATAATAAAATATATTTCATTACGATTGCAAGGATGAAACATCTGAAACTTGAAAAATAACTGAAAAATAAACAGATTTAATGTTGACTTAGTTCATGTTCAAGCATTAGCATAATTTGATTAAATGACCTCAGTTCACATTTTGTAGCAATATTACGACCATCAGTCTCTCAAGAATGGTCGAACAAAATTTAAAACACTTTACTACATCCAAATGAACGATTTCTGGCTAGGGCTTATAAGCACTTTCATTTAACTGCGCAATTTATAAGAATCTTGTATTCTTTTGCTTTTTATTGGTAGTTTTGTAGGATACAGTGGCGCTACACATGTATGGGTATCGGCGAATCTTTCTTGACGTTTTTCCTCATTAGTATACATCAAACTCCATATATCGAGAGAGATTTTCACACTTGATAATCACCGAAAAATTGAGTGATATGATACATATATTTTGAGGAATGAGCGTTTAAAAATCTCAAAATCTACAACGAATGTTGGCTGTCAGCAACTCTTATCACCCAGCCCATTTCACAGTTTTGAAAAGTCAATAAATATTTCACATATCAATCTCAAATGTTTGGTGATTACTAAGTTTAACATTCTCTTTCAACTAATGTAGTCTGTTCAGTTTGTAGCTTGAAGTTCAATTTATGCTAATGAGGCAAAAATGTACACAATGACGTTTGGCCTGTATAACGAAAGTGCTGATGTACCTTAAGAGTAATTACGCGAATCGTACTTTAGATATTCTTTATTATATTACATTATGAATCCAGCTCAACAAAATCCTGCCTACAATAGATAACATACTGTACAGCAATTTAAAAGAGATATATCCACAAAATACGTATTACATGATCCGAAATACCAGCAGTCCATTCCATTGTAGTTTTTAAAGAACAGAAAGTGCTAGAATTTAAAAATATTGAACTTATTTAAAAAATTAGACATAGTTTTACTATTATTTCATAATGTAAAACATATTCCTTAGAACAAGCAATACTTTGTAAATAAAAAATATAATTCAGAACTGGTTGTGTTTGTTCACATTGAATGCATTCAAATTCAATCATTATTGGTCAAGTGCTAACTGCAAGGCTCGGGTACAGCAAATAAATGACTGTCTTTATCTTCTGACGTGAGGGGGTCGATTGGTCGTCTGTACAGCATCTCCTTTTCTTTGAAATACACCCTGTTGAATAGGAAAGAAATCACTCAGTCATTAATATTGCACAGAATGACTGGACGAGTTGTATGTATCCCAATATACTGCTCGATTCTAGAGTGTGCTTTCACTTAAGTCATCGTTCCATAAACATAGGTACATCTTAACTGAGTGGCAGGGCCGGACGGGAATATATTTGGTTCGAGGTCATGTTGTACGGACCAAGCGTACTGATGTACGGACCGAGCGTAGTGATGTACGGACTTGGCGTAGTGATGTACGGACCGAGCGTATATAGTGATGTACGGACCGAGCGTATATAGTGATGTACGGACCGAGCGTAGAGAGGTCCGTACACGTTGACCGGGAGCCAAATATTTCCCGTTCGGCCCGTCCTTAATCACACAATAAGTTTTTTATCATGACCACTTTCAATGCAAAAATAACAAGCAAAAAAATCGAGCAAGTCCGTCAAACACGTACGGCCGCAATCACGTGACTTCTGTATATGGTTTGGTAAGGAATGCGCGCGCAGGTCATGGTCTTGACCGCCGTTGTCAACAAGAAAGGTCACGTAAATTCAACATACTTTGACACTATAGGCCAGCGACTAAGGTTGAGAATAACAAGAAAACGCTATACTGTTCCATTTGAAGGAATGGATGCTTGGAATGTATCTAAGCAATGAGAGATAGTGTCGAGATTTCTGGAAATCGTATTCGTCGCTACAACCGCTTTCATTAAAAATTGCACTGTAATAACTCGGTTCATTTCTATTTTGATTAAAATAACAGTTAGGATTAGCATCCATACTATGAATTCTGTCACGCGGTAACCTTATTTGGTATAAGATGCTATACTGATTAGTATATGACGTCACGTGTCTGCCTTGCTGTCTATCTGTGTGGACAAGAATCTGCACGGTGACTCGATTTAAAGTGTATTTATATATCAATTATATATACATCAAGAATAGTCGACTAGTAGAATATTTCTCGATTTGAGTGTTGCGTCTGAGTTATAAATGTATTTTCTTTATAACGGTATGGAATGCACACTAGTATGCTTGTGTCAAGGTTATGTAATACTCTAGGGAGTATTAGTGTTTATGCAGTTATATAAGTTATCTCGGTTAGTTGTTAACCACTCAAAGGTATCTACTTGTACGTAACATTTTCAATAGTTTCTTCACAACATGTAACTGACACGTTCGTACATCAATAAAAGAGATGCCATGTACATCCTAGTACTGCTTCCAGTCTAATGGGATTTAGTTTGAAAATGATTTGTATTCTAACGGAGAAGGAATACAAACTAAGGTTTATATTTATAATATATTCATACCGGTGACGTAAAACCAGTCTTTACTTATTATACAAAAACATCCTGGTAGAGATAAATGACCTTTTGTAAATGTGTTATATTTGAAGCTTATATCAGTGATTTTACCAAATATTTTGTTAAAATCAGAAAACGGTTTCATTCACAAGGAAAAAGAAATGACAGTAAAGTCCTGAATTTACATCAAATTTACTTCACATCATTTTAAAACATGTTGGAAATAGAAACCTCTGACTCATAGACACAACACTCAAATCAACAAATAGTCTACTATTCAACTATTCACTTGATGCAGAATGGATATTAATGATAAACATTTTTGACCATATATACACTTCAACGGCGTACAGATTCTAGTCCAATGAGAATCATTTCTTCCAAGAAACCCTAATAGTTGTTTTGGTCACAAAACTGCACTAGTAATTTGATATTGATATTTGTATGATAGCATACAAACTATCTATACAGTAACGTGTTTCAACTCACTGGAAGTCATGTCCTTTAAGTCTTTCGTATTTCCAGTGCTCGGGATCCAGAATTGGGATCTTGTTTCTCTCCAACAGCCAGCCTTCGCCTTCAAAGGGTCCCGGATTAAATCCACAGTTCTTTTCTTTTCTTTCATCCTCCACGGTAATATTTAAATTTCCAGTCTCCCTTGCAAGTGTATCAACACTTGGATTCATAACAACTGACAAAGACGGGATTTCCTCCAACAGAAATTCAGGATGTTTAAAAGAGAACTTCTTGGCGGGATCTTTTAAAAGTCCTTTAAGTTTAGCGAGTTGATTCGAAGCACGAGGCCCTCGAGCCTGCAGTTCGGTTCCTGTAAGGCAGCGGTGGGTGCGGGTAATGATGTCATCAACGACGACTTTTTCCCGCCATTTTTGTGCCTCGGCTTCTTGTGATTGACGTAGCTCTTGTTCCTTCGTGTCACCAGCTGGATGAACTGAGACGATCGGCTCAGAGTCAAAGAATGGCGGAGGACGGCTAGTGAGGTTAAGATCTTTGTCTCTGTAAGGCCAGGGGAAGATTTCCCTATAAAGATAAATAATTAATTAAAAAAAGAACTAGAACACGCTATCGAAAAGGAGACCGGTGGGATATGAGGAGTCATTCAGAAAAAAAATGTAAAAAATCTCACCTGTCGATAGTTGGCTTCAGAATGTTAGAATGTAGAATGTTCTCCTTCCATGGCTACGTGAAAAAAATATTTAAGAGTAAATATGAATGACATGGAAAATAACTCTTAGAGAGAACTACCATTTAAACCTTCCAAGGCCCTGATTATATGGGATGGCTGGGGATGGACTGCGGTTGGACTGGGACGGACTGTGAAGGGCTGGGGACGGACTGCGGTTGGACTGCGGAGGGCTGAGGACGGACTGCGGTTGGACTGAGTAGGGCTGGGGCCGGACTGCGGTTGGACTGGGCAACGCATTCTCCCCGTTGAATTAACAATTATCCTTAAATGGCAAACACGCTTGGAATAATGATAAACGTTAATTCTACGACAAATACTAACCCTAACCACAAACCAAACCCTAACCACAAACCAAACCCTAACCATCGGACGAGTTCACGAGTAAACGACGGGTTCTCACTCACCTAGAGCTAGGGTTCACAGGCAAACAAGAAGAGAAGGTAAAGAGAGGAAAAATAATTTTCGAGCGCTCCTACTCGGACTCGTAGCCCTTTGCGTGTACTGCAGTGTTGTGCAGACGTCTTCACGACTACACTAAGCCGGTCTACCGCCGTTCGAAATGTAACACATGTTTATCTTTATCCTTGACTGGTTTTAAGAATGTCATTAGAATTAACAATTATCATTATTCCAAGCGTGTTTTCCATTTAAGGATAGTTGTTAATTCAACAATATACCCTTCAAAAGGCCTTCACTATCGAATAAAGACTATTGGAAAAACTGTTCACATTGACATTGTACCTTCTGTAGTTCATCCATACGCGCACTGTTCGGTTTCTTCGGGTGCAGGTTCGACTCGAGAGTGGTTTTCCTACCAGGGTATATAAACCCGTTTGCTGTTCTCCAGTTCCGTACAGAATCGAGCTGCTCGTCCTTCTTCAATTCTTCAGGGTCGACAGGCAGAACTGTGGCGGAATTGTACTGAGCACAGTACGTGAAGCGACGCTCCTTCTCCTGCAACAAGACAAACCATTATCAATATCGAACAATGCAAAGATGAAAAGCAAAAATCGAAAGGGAGAAGGCGTTACAGGAACTGCTTGACAACTAACCTTGGCGAGAATCTGCCTTAGTTTCTCCCTCGCTAATTCGGTGGAATTCAGTGTTTGTATACTGTAGTTATGGGCTGTTTGGTTGTGAAGTTCTGTCCTGTTTACGGCAATTGTGTGTGGCCGCTCAATTGCAGATGTTCGTGTTTTCATCTGAATTAAACACGAAAAACATTCATTAGTATAACTCGTCTGAAAATATACCTTAAATTGTAATGAATTTATTTCAGAATTTGGTCGAGTGGTTCTGATTATACCGCTATTTTCACGGCGTAATGCGTGAAATATAAGTTCTTCTGCGACAAGGTTTTCAAAGTGCATGGTTGCCAGAAGATTTGCTCAAACTTCGGAAGAAATCGATGAGATGAATTAAAGAAAATGATGTTGCTATGCACACTTAAAATGCAACAAAATATGGTATTAAGATACGTATTAAGACGATGATACACGATTCAAAATTTGTTGTCAACATCGTTCAACATTTGTTGGCAATAACTATCAATCCGTGTTATCATACCATGTTGAATGTTGAAAGAAGCGAGTCAACATGTTGAACGATGTTGCAGGAAATAGAGACATGCTCTATTCCATTCAACAAGTTGCAACATCCGTCAGCATGTTGACTCGCTTCTTTCAACATTCAATTAAGAAATGAAACAAATCTTCCGTGTTTGCACAGGCGCATGCAAACCGAGTTAAGTTTGGGAGAATTCGAGAGCAGAACAAACACGAGACCGTAGGTCGAGTGTTTGTACCTGCTCGAGAGTTCTCCCAAACTTACCGAGGTTTGCACGAGCCTGTACAAACACGGAAATTTTTTCATTTCTTTTATAAAATAATTATTTTGATAAAAGAAGCACTTGCGGTGTGACGTCATTTCGAGGTTTGCGTAGGCTAATGACAACATGGCTATCAGCCAATCAGAACGCGTATTATCTAAATTATTTTATAACATGATAGAATTTAACAAATCGCACACATTTTGCCATTGTCTGAACTCGTATTGATCATAGAAAGTGTTTTCTATGCATTTTCGTATTTTTGGACACATTTCCATTTGTTGTTGTTTTGTCGCGCTTTCGGTTTTTCATTGTCTTAGACGTGTCGTTTTTTGTTTGGGAAAATTGCCTTTCATGGTTTTTGGTGTTTTTCTAGGTCTTTTCATTTTGTTCGTTCTTGGTTTCTCGGGCTTTGGAAAACCAGGAAAAACACGAAAAAAAGAAAAAAGAAATAAAGAAAAGGCTATATGGTACCAGCCTTAAATACAACTAAAACTCACAATATTCTCGCCGACGAAGTTCCTATTACTAGATTCAGCAGCCGCACTTCGTTGTTTCAGCATTGTTTCATACTCGTAATTGTGGGACTGTATAGGTGTCCAAGGTCTCGTGGTTTTGACATGTTCCAATCCTAATAGATTCCTTCTTTCTCTCCCCTCGTCAGCATTCGTTTCTGATTCAAGTTCTGGAAGAAAAATAAAACAGTTATTACTTCTTTGCAATTAACTGGAGAAACATTCAATAGACCAGTAGAGATTTACGATGGATTTACGATGGCTGAGAACAGTTTAAAAATGTCACAGGCAATAATTTTAATCACGTTAGGAGTGGAGCCATATCAACATTAGTAGTGCGACAGATTTGTTGTATAATCGTAAATCGTATCGTATAATTTACCCACATAGCACTTAGCAGCTTCAAGTAGCTATAGTTTTATTCGTGCACGTGCTTTGCGAGATTAAATTGGAATTTTTCAGTTTTTTTGGAGGGTGGAAAACCGGAGAACCCGGAGAAAAACCTTCAAAGCAAAGGCGAGATACCAACACACTCAACTCACATAAGACGCTGAGTCCGGGAATGAAACCCAGGCACAGAGATAAGAGGCGAACGCCACTCGACGGTTAAAACCCTTGCCTGTACTAACTGCTTCGATGTTATTACGGATTCATTTAATTTAATCCAATCCACAGAAATTTGATTGTTTGTTGAAGTAAACCTAATTCCCCTTTCTTCATATTTTTTCAAGGGTAATTTCATACGAGTTACTTATATTAAACAGCGAATAGCATGGCGACAATAGGCAAGTATCGCATTCTTAGGGATTCTCTCTCGATTAGCTTTTGCTATTAGAGAATCCCTCACCCATCAACTTACATGTTATTGTTAGTTAATCAATTTATATTCCTATATGTAGTTGTTGAGTAAATTAATAAACTTGAACTGTTCTCACGGACAGGCAGGAACGAGCCCTATGGAGGACATGTTCACACCATCATCGGAGCGATGTTGCGTCACTCTGGTTTTGAAAGTGATATACTGCGCCGGGTTACGTTCTTGTGTCGACTTGTTCCGTACCCGGCACACTATAGCAGTGTGAACAAAGCCTAAACAGCTCTTAAAATACCCCCGCATGAGCCTCCATCGAGTGCTCATTTCACCTCGTCCATGAGAATACGCGAAACTTGCTTTTTGGTTTTAATATATTGTGGCGTTAAAAAACGTAACTTTTACAAGGGCAGTCAATGGGAGCCCATGCAACAAGAGGATTAAAATACTACTCGACTCAATTGCAGGAAAGACGGATATAGAAATATTATATCAAGATTCAAGGTTAAATAAATTGTTAGCAAAGAAATGAGGAACAAATTTGTTAATAAGATAAGAATGAAGTCAAAGAAAGTATTTTAAGGAAAGAGAGAAATAGCAACAAGAACTTACTGGACAAAAAAAAGAGAAAGAGAGAAAGATAGAGTAAGACTCCACAATAGTTTCCAACAACTTGATCACCCTTCTTCAACAGTACAGATAAAGAGTGCAGAACAACTTGATCACCCTCCTTCAATAGTATAGATAAAGAATGCAGAACTAGTGGCCTGCCTGTGTCACAAGATCGACAAAGTGTCCTCAGTAGAATAAGAAATGGTAACGCCAAAACTGAAAGATGCAGAAAACAAAGAATAATTTAACATTAGAGTGAATTCGACGCTTAATATACGACATACTATTTGTAAAATTATATATAGAGGTTTTAGATGGTGATATTGCACATGATTTACTGACACCGACAACACTCATAAATGAGCACTTAAATAATCGGATGGTTTCACTAAATCACTACACTCTACAAGTCATGTACATCTACAGTAGGCCGACTAAAATGCGAGTAAAATCTCATGACAACTCGCACCTTTTGCTAGTAGAATCTTACTGAACTATTTGATATTGCTACTGCATCAGACCTGTCCACGTTGCTAGTAAAATGAGTATGAACTGGCAATAGTTGCTAGTGGTATTTTCCTCTAATTTCAAGCCCTGTCCATGTCTATTAACTGAATGAGGATTCTATAATAATACTGTTAACATACCTCCAAAATCCTCGGCAGTTAGTGGCACACCGAATTCTCGGCTCATAGAGATCACCATTTCCGCCGTTGGAAACAGGTCTCCACGTGTCACTTCACGGAGCTTGGACACTTTGAGCATCTTTATGGAGAAATTAGACAACAGTGTTAGCGATAATAATGATACACTATTTAACAATTAGACAGCGAGCTCGAGGTTTCTATTATACAAATAGACTGTGTCCGTCGAGGAACTATCGGCTGATAGCTGCCCGCGGAAATTTGATGTTCTTAAAACAAATATAAGGGCTTATATGCTAGTTTTAAGAACATCAAATTTCCAACGGAAACTATCAGCCGATAGTTCCGAGACAAACACAGTCTATTTGTCGTTATTGTTCATCACAAAATTGTACTATCGCCTGATAGTTTTCCTCCGCGGACGACAACTGTCACGTCACGTGATCACTCTTGGCCAAAGAGCGCGCGCCAAAATTTTGTGGTGAACTATAACGCCTGATAGTTTGCATATGCGGACGACAACTATCACGTCACGTGATCGCTCTTGGCCAACGAGCGCGCGCCAAAAAATTGTGGTGAACTATAACGGCTGATAGTTGGCGAGTGGCGGAGCTCCGCGTCAACTGTCACAGTCGCTTGAAACCAAGATTGAGAAGTCTATTGTTTTAGCATAACCAAGGTACGATTCTTTCCAACTTAGCTGGCGATTTATATGGAGAAAAACCTGTGGAAAAAACGTTGAAAAATAAGCAATTTCTAGTTGATTTTTGTCTGCATGCGTGTACTACTCATTCCGCTTCGAAATTGCCGTCTATCGCCTGCATGTCTTGGCTTGGTTATGCTAAAGTCAGATACAATGTAGTTCGACAGACAGACAGACATACAATTTGAAACACATTTAAAAAACCGACATTAATTCTCGGACTTTGATTCGTTCGATTACCTTATCAAGTTTAGACAGAGCGTCAAAGCACGCCCTCGGTACCAGGTCCCTGACGTACAGCAATGGATTCTGTACTATAACAGTGAGTGGTTCGTGCAGACGCACTCGACACAAATCAACGTCCAACGCAGCATACAAACGGCACGAGAACGTCATATCTGAGTTATACAACACGTTGAATTTGACTGGGTCTGCAAAAGAAAACAAGGTGTATAAAAGCAGTCTCGAGCAGCGAGATTGGAATAAATAATTAAACACGCTTTAAATATAGAATGTCCGGCCTTCTATTTAGAGAGAATTTGTTGATATTTTCACATACCTGGTTCTTGTGGCCTATGTAGGTTTTCCCAGAGTCTATTCACTCCGTATTTAGCTATTCCTTCAAGAACAAACACGTGGTACTGACCGTCTAAGACCTGAAAGTTGGAATGTTAAACAACGAATGGGTTTCTTTGTCAATGTGCAATGTGTACCAGCTTACTGGGGAAATGGGTGGCACTTGCTCGAGATCGATTCCCGGACGCGGCATTATATGTGAGTTGCGTCTGTTGATTCTCACCCATGCTCCGAGGGTTTTTCTCTGGGTTCTTCGGTTTTCCTCCCTCCATAAAAATGAGGGTTGAGTGAACCGGAGAATATATATGAATGTAGTAAGGAGTGTGTGTGGAAGGCATATGAGTCTTGGAGATATTATCACATTTTTAACGGCACACGAAAGACACATCTACAAAGTATCAACTTATATACCCTCTCTCATAAAGCAAAGGAGATTGTTACAAACCTGGAATCCTGTTATAATATCTAGGGTTTTGCTTTTCTTTTGCTCGCTGAAAAAAACAAGGAGGAAGTAACCTTATATTTTCATGTGAAAGTATAAATAATAATAATAATACAGTAAACATTCAGTAGAACAAAGTGGTTTTTGTAACGTTTTCAGTGGAAACAATGTACTCCAGCAAAATACATTTGTGGTCAGAAAAATAATACTCCAAAAGATTACGTCTATATAAATTGAACAATATATATTTAGAGAAAATACCTCTACCTAAAGCCCGCGCAAACGAGGAAACTTTGCTGCTGATAATGTTTCTTGGGTGAACAACCGAGTAGAAAGCAAGAAACATGCCTTGCTGCCTGGCTGAGCAAATCAAAAACATTTCACGAGAAACAAATGCCGGCGCACACCCTATAATCATGCTAGGAAGTTTGCTCGTGCAAACAACACCGCGGCACAAACGTCATGCGCATGCGTTGTGACGAGCCCAGTGCGCACGTCCGCCCCAGTTTCCCGCCGAAACTAAAAGAAAACAGATGCCATTACCCGTGTTTTTAGCTTTACGTACGTACGCGTATTTACATGAAATGTTTCGCGAAAAACAAGAAACTACTTAAAAGCTAAGCTTAAGACTTAGAGCGCTTTTCAATTGAGTGTAGTAAAACCAAACGCAAACTACCCACAGCCAGCCAATCATAGGAGCGAGTAATCACAAGTAACTCATAAACGGCTTCCCTGTGAGCCAATGACAAACCAAAGCAAAACCAAAATCAATTTGCGTTTGGTTTTACTTTGGATTCTGATTGGTTGGTTTACTTTCTCAGCCAATAGGAGAGCTTAGAAACGCAAAACCAAAACACTTCCGACACTCAATTGAAATCCGCTCTAACAGGTTTAAGTTTTCTTAATTTGTAATTCACTGTAAGTTTACTAAGTTATAAAATTATTTACTAAAAAAGTTTAAGACCTGGGAAACTTATATTTGAAACCAGAGCCTTCATTCTTTCGGCCAGCGGAGCATAACGTTTTGCCGCGGTGTAATGCACAGCATACATAGCGCAGCCCTGGAATCTAGTCAACATTGTTGTTTCGGCGAGCAAACGGGGAAACATTTCTTGTGGAATTAGAATTTGCTTCTAATGCTTCGCGCACGGAAAACAAACATTTTGGGAAACACTGAAATTCACAAATGTTTCCTCAATTGCGCAGGGCTTTATATTCTACCAATGTGCATTGTAACAATCGGCTGTAAATGTGTGCTCACTTACTCAGACAGTTTGTACGTCGACAGCGCCGCCTCAATCACGTGACGCGGCAGGGCGTCTAATTCAAGGGCCTCGGCGTTTACTGCGGTTATCTGGCTTTGAATTTGACGTAAGAACTTGGCGTTGGAGTACTCAAACATGTAGATAATGCGACCATATGGACACTGGAAAGGACCAATTAACATATAAATGGTGTTTGTCATACATATTAAAGAACCTAACATTCTATGATTTTCAAAAGTCAGATACATGGATGAATGTGGGTTATAAATGCACGCGGGGGAGCTAGGGAGGGGGTTAGCACTTAAATACCCAATGTCTGCAATTCTATATTGTAGTTTTAGGTAATATAATACTTTAAATGACAATAGCTATACGAACGCTATAACGTGATAATTTTGCATACTTATTTTATTAGCCTATGATACTATTTAATGTAAATCTTGTATTTACAAGGTAGCCAACAATAAAGAAAAATTTGAAACTTGAAAAACTTGTCTCCAGTTACGCTTTGCGCGACTCGAGTGGTATGATATGAATTTCTGAGCTTGAAAGCGCAAAAATAAAACCATCGCGATATATAGTATTGTTTTAGTATTCGCAGAAGGTATACAGCAGAATACCTACACCCTCGCAAAGCATCACGGTCGACATATGGTCTTTCAATAATAAATGGTAGGTACGTGTGACCAGTTCGCAAAAAAAGTAACCATCAAACGTAATACCTAGCCTCCTCCGCAGGCACCTCCTATCTAATCGAAAAAAATCGAGACCGGGTTTCCTGTGGTAAAACGAGAGAAGAGAGGGGACTGATGATGAAACAATGGGGAGGGGGAGGGGAAGAATTTGTTTTTACATTTTTTTTCTCTCGCGGTCCTATACTAAGTACTAAGAGATGCCTGCGGAGGAGGCTACGTAATACCAAACAATTGACCCAGATGTTCATAACATTCAGGTAAAACTCGACCAGGATTTCGACGTATTTGCTGCTTCAAACCCGGTCCCACTGTGCGAAATGGAAGGACTCAACTCCGACGCGGTACTGCTCGGCTGATATTCCTAGTATGTCATGACCGTGTTAAAAAGCAGCCTTATTGTCTCTGGTGAGACTGACAAACATGAGGCCGACGTGGAACCTACGATGTCACGTCCTTATCGGATTTGCAATTCGAGAACGAAATTGTTTCACAAATACTCAGGTATTTTAATCCCCTCGGTGTTGGTCCGGTAGGGTTTTGAATGCTCGACCTCCCGGACATTAGAGAGGCGCTTAACCACTCACAACTAAACGGGAGGTCTTCTCTTTGTAAATTAATTATTTCAGTGAAAATATAGGCTGCCGAGGCGCCAGCGCTGGAACTTAACTTCTAAATCCACTAGCAAATGTCTCCGAGTGGGAATTTTTCGACTAGCAAAAATTTAGAGATTACTTGGAAAGTGGCGCCAACTCATATTCTATACATTCACGGTATCACTTTAATTCATTAGAAGTACATATGCCATGTCTACAAAAACATCTTTCAGTAGAGAATTTACACCGCTACTACACTAGATGCTTCATACTTATCCTCGTGTATGGTAAGAATTATGGTAAGAATTAGACTTATAAACTCCTGTAAATATGCCACACATCTAACACTTTGTTAAGTTAATAAACAATCCGTGTAACTTCGCAAATCACTCCCAAGCATTTCAAAGCCCAGCTACTCACTTCCGGTGGACTGTTTGTTGTTTGCGTCACGTCTTCCAGTCGGTCCCCAGTAGCACTGATAGGATAGGCAAGGTCCACTTTGATCTTGAGCTCGCTACCGGCCTCAAGGTAGTTACCAGACGGCATTGGGATTTCCTCTAAAGACAAGAGACGAAAGCATTTGAGTGGTGACTCAGTACCTTACAGGTCTAGCGATCTTTTGGAGACGAATATGAGACTGTTGTACGGTCTTCTCAATGACCCAAAGAGGTTTCAACTAAATTCAAGGAGTTTTGGTAATAAAATCAAGGTCTTTTCAAGGAGAAAACCCAATCAGTTAAAATTGAAGGAGTTTTCAAGACCCGTGCGAATCATGAAGTAAACATACCAGGCACAAGAGTCTGCATGTGCCAGGGTACCGATTCAAACAATTTAATATTATTGTGGCCAAGGTTGTGCCATATCTCTTCCATATTCAAAGGCTATATAATAGACATTAGGGAGTTTTAGAAACCACGACGGCGCCGGCGACGGACGCAGAAAAGTGTTTACTCCCGAAATCTGGTGTTTACTATTTCCTTTATTCGTCTTTAATTATTTTTCACAGCCAATTGTTCGGAAAGTATAATAAGCATAGGATTCCCTTCACGCCAAACAAAAGACGGATCGGAGTAATTTACTTTTCGACATTCGCATTATCTATGAAACGTAAAACGTATGGTTTTCGTGTTGTGTTTTTGTAGAGGACGGTCAAAATGTAGACCAGACTGCGTGCATTTGCATCTATTGTATTTTGTATTTAAGGCTATCGTTTTATACCGTCGTGGTTTCTTAAAGTCCCTATTGATCACGTGGCTGCCATCTCGGAATAATAACCATTGTCCATGCCCGTCCAGCCTCGGTTAAACACGTTTGAGAACGAGGCTGGGCGGCCATGAACAATGGTTTTATTCAAGATGGCCGCCGGGTGATCGAGGCCTACAGTACGATTGTATCAACCAGCACTCACCAGGCCCATCAACATTTCCCGGCCGGCCTACTATGGGCCCATCTGGGTTTTCATGGCCTATATTCACATCAGGTACTGGACAGGAGTGAATAGCAGATCTGAGTTGTACCATCTTCTGCCCCAGTAGTAGTCCTGACAGGTCGAACTTGGCGATGCCGTAAGGGTTCCATGTATTCTCGCTTCCTTTAAAAGGATTATGGGTAGTGCGGCGACCTGTAATATACCACGTAGTTAAAGGCCTGGTTCACACTAGCAACATACGCAACACACGCAGAGGCAGTGGCGTGTTTCTCATTAGCGATACTTGTTCTACTTCAGTCCTCGAAACTAAAAAACACCCTTTTCGAAAAGAAAGACAGAACAATTTTCATTGACAAAATAGCCACAAAGCAGATTCGCGCAAAAGAGAAGCGCATGCTTTTAGCGCAGCAACACCGGCGTGAGAGCGATACCTTGCGTCTCGAGCGACCTCTCGCATTTTATTTATACGAGTGCCCTCCTATGCGAAGTAACACTCGCTGGTACTATTTCAACTCACCCTCCTCCCCTTTAGCAACAGTTTTTCTTTGCGACTATACTACGGTTGTACAACTCGCAGTCTTGCCAACATTTTCCTCCCATAATTTAATCAGTTACACCAAGGTAGTGAGTGACTATATATTTTGTCAGTGAAATTTGTGGAATATAGTTTGGGTAAAAGTATGCGAGATAGTTGCTAATCACAACTAAGTTTTTCTCTTCCCCGCAGCCTTGTTAGCTACCTTGGTACAATTCTACTCTTTGTATAGAGTTCGAGAGCAATACAATTTGATTACGGTTTACACGACAAGCGTTTAGGACACGGCACTCCTAACAGGCAGGCCAAGACTACCTTTTTCACGGGGTCTCAGCATCCCTAGATTTTCGGGCAGGCGTACCTGAAACATTTTCATTTACACAACAAAAATCAGGGTGTCGTGGCGAAATAAATGGTACGTGTACCACAATTTAGGAGTGCCGTACCCAAAATTATTGTCGTGTAAACCAGGTTAAAGTCTGTTATCCCGAAACAATTACTTGTACACGTCGTATAAGGTTCAGCCTGGAACATGGACATGACAACAACATGAAAAGCAATCTCTCACCTGCTATAAGAGCCACATTGTTAATCATCTCATCTTCGGGGTTTTCTCCAAATAGTGAGGGCTTGGGTTTCTTATTTTCTATCTTTCTATTCCTATCATGGACCTCTATCTGTAATAATGGCCCTCGTAGGTATTCAGCAAGCACCTCCTTATCTAGGATCCCTAGAAGGACCACATTCACATCCTGCCAGTACACCTCGCGGCCGTGTTCTCTTCCAAGACTATTGTGCAATGGCTGCTTGTAAAACTGGTACTGGATGTGAACCGGTTTACACCTGGAAGAGTGCGGAAATATTAAAATAGATGTGATATGTAGAGGAAATCGCATGAACGCGAGTGGTATATTACGTGATTACAAATCAAGTATAGCACAAGCAGTTCATGCGATTTTTGATTTATAATATACTGGGAAAACATTTGTTGAGAGCATGCAACTGTGTAATTCAATAACCTTTTTAAACTTTTTATGCACTCGTTATTGACCAATCAGGATCCATATATTTTGTTGATAAGACAATCTAGCTACATGTATAACACACAGCCATTTGCGATTAAGCGTCGCAAGTAATAAGTGATTGCTTTGCCGGATTTGCATTTGCAAATATTTTCTGTTGTTAATTATCAGCCAATAAGTTCTAAAGTAAAACCAAACGTTGCGTTGGTTCGTCAGGTAATCAATTTTCGTTTTAGCGAGAGTTATCCACGAGTGTGTTCAAGTTAAAGCAATCACGAATTACTTTAGTTCATTATAACTGACTCTGTAATTACTTTGGTTTTGGTTTTACGACACTCATTCGAAACCGCTCCATCTATAGATTTTGTTTCAGTTTGGGTAACAAGGTGCATAAGAATAAAATGAAACACAAAAAAAAACACTTTAAACTTAATTCAAGTCGCGCAGTACAGTACATAAAAAGAATAACATATTGTACAAGCTAGCCTTATATGTTCACAATGAAATACTATCAAACGTCGCTTAACTTTCAACCTTTTCTTTGAAAACGCGAGCGCAACTTTTACCTATAATTTTCATGTCTGAAGCATAAACAAATGATAATAATAAACGACTTTCTTTAAACGTTTAGCCTTCTCCACTGACCCTAGAAGGGGTTTACTAATTGGGAACATGAATTTCTTGGTCGAAATTAGACTATTAGCTAGTCCCTTCTATTCATCATCTTTCTAGAATGGCTAAACAAGGTTCCAGATGGCTAGACATGGTAGGCAACGTTGGCTGGGCCGTGTACCATGTCACGCCATGTCTAGCCATCGTTAGCCATGTCTAGCCATTCTAAAAAGATGAGTAATAGAAGGGACTTGCTAGCACTGTCTAGTTCGAAATGGAAGTTCGATCTTTTTTTAGTAAAGAACATTGCAGTGTGCACGCGTACATGAAGTAGAGATGCCGTAAAAAAGTTGCATGTATTTTGCAGAAACATCAATCAATTGTCCTCAGAACGATCCTGAACGATGATTATTTAGAGAAAATTGTTTTCAGTGGTAAAATTAGTATGTGCATAGGGCACAGGCACAGTTTAAAGGGGATTTCGAGAAATTATATCGAAATTAAATGTTGCAACTGTTGATGAACAAATGTTAATCGTGTATCTGTTAACTGTTACAAGTCTCATTCAAGCGCGTACCGCCCATAAGTAATTATTAAAATAAGTGTAGGCGGTCGGCTAGATTGAATTTTACAGAGGAGACTTGAAACCATTCCAGGGTCGCACGTCAACGAAAACGGTAATAACAACTTACTTCTCACGAAGTTCTTTAAAAGACATTGGTGTATTTGGCATACTGCTGGCTGAACACACTTTAACAACCATTGGATTCAGCTCCCTCTTCTGAGACTCAGATAACAAATGGTCATCTAGTGTCACAGACAGCAACAAGTCCTCGATGTTCCCTGATGGTTTTTCCAGGCGATTTGTGGTGGATTTGACACCAGAGAAGAACAACGACATTTTGATTGAGACTGTGGCGGTGCCATGGATACGGATGTGGGCGGCTGCTGCGGCAGCGATGTCTCTTTTAGACGGATGCCTAGCTCCGGACTGCTTCTTTGCTTCTAGTAAGGGGAAATAACTAAATTACTGGAAGGTCAGGGCTGTCATTAAGGTTTTAAGTTGCTGCATGAAAAGTAGCCTTTTTTGTGTGCTATAAGCTACAACTATGACCTTAAGTTTTACGTTAAGTAGCCTTAGAGCAGTTTTCACATGACGGTCGTCCGGAAGTGTTTTGGTTTTGTGTTTACTTTTAAGCTCTCCTATTGGCTGAGAAAATAAACCAACCAATCAGATTCCAAAGTAAAACCAAACGCAAATTGGTTTTGAGTACTTCTGCGAAGAAATTATTGGTTTACTGCCAATATTCTATGTTCTACGCTTGTTTGAAATGGTGAAAAACTGACCTTTCCTGACCCATGCCCGCGTAAGTAAAAGCCTGGGTCGATTTCCTGGGGTGACGTCATCTCATTAATGCATTATTCTCCATGGTGCATTTATATCACAACAACATCGATTTATAGAAAATATACATAGTTTGTCAGTTGTTAGTAAAGAAAAAAAGTCATTTTAGACAAAATCCTAAGTATTTATTCAAATTATTGCAAAGTCGAATTAATTAGATGACGTTACCCTGGGAAATCGACCCAGGCTTTCACTTACGCGGTCATGGGTCAGGAAAGGTCAGTTTTTTTACCATTTCAAACAAAAATTTCTTCGCAGAAGTACTCAAAACCTTTCACATGTTCATACGTAGAAAAATGTCAAGAAGGGTTAGAGGCACTTTAAGTTTAAAACAATTAGACTACTCTCTCTCTCCCTCTCTCAACTATCAGCGCGCGCTTATAAGATGGGGGGATATATATTCATTTTTTTGCGTGTTTATGGACCGAAACGAAGTCGAGGTCCAAAAACACGCAAAAAATGAACGAGGCCAATATCCCCCATCTTGACGAACAAACTTGCTCGATAAGGTTTTTATTATATGGCGAAAATGAATAACATTTAATTGCTAAAACCCACTTTTGATGCACGCGCGAGGAACCATTGCGGAGTAAACTGAAGAGCGAATAGAAAATTAGCAGGTCGAGTGTTTGTACCTGCTTGAGAATTCTCCCAAACTTAGCCTTGCATGAGCCTGTGCAAACACGGAAAATCTGTTTCATTTCTTTTATAAAATAATTATTTTGATAAAAGAGGCACTTACGGTGTGACGTCATTTCCATGTTTGCACAGGCTAATGACATGGCTATCAGCCAATCAGAACGCGCATACTATCTAAATTATTTTATAATTGAAGTTGAACCTCGTGGCGTTCAAAATAGTTTGTTTTCCGACATCAAAAATGTTTTTTTTTTTATAGTTGAAAACCGGCAAGTTGAAATCACTCGAGTGCATGGCGATAAGCACATTGCAAAACTTGACAAAAAGAGCTGTAGAAGAATACAAACAAACTTGTAAGTATTAATTAGGAAATACTCTTAATTTATAAGCCAATTACCAAATGTGAATGCTGAATTTCTTAGCCCATACAATAAAAAATACTTTTTTTGATGAAACTGTGTGCTATAAGTATACTCGTTTCCGTAATAATTATATTTCTTTAATTTGTACCACCATTGTAGTAGCGTTGTGAGGTAGCCAATATTTTCGTTGTACTGTGTTTTTTGAAGTCACAGCCATTTCAGCTTCTATGTATTTGACAGCTATTCATCTCCACTAATCCCGCTTCATTCAATTCAACTTGCGTTGCCAGAGCCGGAAAAACTGCATTAATCGCTCTAACAGTAAAAAGTTGAATTTTAGCTGAAAAACGAAAAAGCAGAAAGCCGTTTTTAATTAGTATTTGCCTTCATATCACAAATTATTTAGTTTCTTTCAAACTGTAAGGGTTTTATCATTATTTGTTTAGGAAGAGTTGTGAGCGAATTTGAGAAATCCTGAGCGGGCAAGATGAAAAAATCTTGCCCGATGAACAACCAATGAGATTGCAGCATTCAGAGTCATCTTGCCCGCTCACTGAGCTAACAGGCTATAGTTCCTCGACAGACGCACTATATTTGTATAATAGAAACTTAGAGCTCATAGTCTAATAGTCTATTGATAGTTCCCAGGCCACCATTTTGAAAGGCAACCAAGCCTTTGGTGACATCTTTAATTATCATGATAATCAAAAGCTATCCATACTCATAGAGCGGATTTCAATTGAGTGTCGAAAGTGTTTTGGTTTTGCGTTTACTAAGCTCTCCTATTGGCTGAGAAAGTAAACCAACCAATCAGAATCCAAAGTAAAACCAAACGCAAATTGGTTTTGGTTTTGCTTTGGTTTGTCATTGGCTAACAGGGAAGCCATTTATGAGTTACTTGTGATTACTCGCTCCTATGATTGGCTGGCTGTGGGTAATTTGCGTTTGGTTTCACTACACTCAACTGAAAACCGCTCTAGAAAGAGGGTTTGTATCAGTGCAGGGTGAACTCCAGCCGCCATACTGTTCTTACTGTTCTTACTGTAAAAAGGTCTACCGTTGATTAGAGTGTCCGCCATTTTGAAACAAAAAAACACTTTGCATGATGGGACTGGAATACCGAGTCGAAGCCTGGAAACGAGGCTAGGATTCTCCCACTTTTAGCTTTAAGTAATGGTTCGCCTAAGAACAGGAGCAAAAGACAATAGGGTGGGGCAATGAGCAATTCCCAATATCGATTTGTTTGCATATGCCTTAAGTGATGTGCGAGATGTCCACAGTCAAAGTTATAAACTAAAAATAAAGGCAACTGTACGCTGTTGGTCATTGTTGCTGTGAAAACTGAAATCACCATCCAGCCAATCAGAAAGGGCGAAGACAAAAGATATTTGAATCACAAATTTGAGAACTTTCCCAATAACGATTTACTCTGAAATCAGACCACAAGTAGTTTGATCAAAACTGAATTGAAACATCATTTTTTTCTAACGATAATGATGGGTTAATTTCTTTTGAATGTACGAGTATCAACCAACGAAATTATGAGAAAGAATAATACAAAATTAACACCTTTTTACATTCCTTGCCGTTCAGTGCTCCTGTTCTTAGCCGGAGTATTACTTAATAATAAAATCAACAGTGCCTACAATAACTTACTGCTGCCTCCTTGATCGACAGGTGTCAATCTTGCCCTTCGTTTCATTGACGACCCTTCGTCAGCCCGTATCCTTGACATGCGGCTCGTCTCTAGTTCCCTGACGGCCTCTCTAGTCATTGGAGGTGTCACACCTGCCAAATGTGCCAGGCGGCCAAACTGAGGTGTTTGTTGTTCATCCACACGCACCTGAACCCTTACCATGCTGTGATGGCCGACCGTTGTTGGTGTCTCAGATAAAGAAGCGGAACGAAATGTCTGCAAAGAAAAACAACACTTAGATGTAAGTACTGAGTTTTCTAATCTCTCACTACATTATTAATATTTAACGTGTGGGAACACACACAAATGTTTTTTTTGGGAGGAGGGAGAGGGATAGGGGGCATTATGCGGGCACTTCCCGTAGGTGCAGGTGTGCGGCGCAATGCATATGGGTTCAGTAGTGCACCGCACATTGAGCAAGCGATCCCGAGTTCGATACCTGCCGCGAACCAGCACATCTGAACAGATTCTTCTTCAGTAATCCGAGTAGCTTGTATATAGCTTTGAATTTCCTTAATCGGGCGCGTTTACATGGAAGGGGTAAAGCTAGTGCAATCGACGTCGGCCTCTTGGGAGAACACTCTGATAGAATGAAGGAGTTACCGACGTTAAAAGGGGGGCTTTACTTTCCTTTAAGTCATACGAACACTTGCCTAGTTCCTGAAAGCCCAATTGGGCCGTTAATCCAGGATTAACGGTAATCTTTAGTGCGATTTGGTAACTCGTGGACTACTGTTTTTAGATTAAAACTTATTGTTTGATGAGGAATAACTAGTACCTTTCTACTTGTAATCCTAGAATAAGGAAATACACACATTTCTTCAAACTATTTTTGAAGAATCCCGGCGACGAAGTAGCAGGTTCAGCTAATAAAATTTCAGGTATGTTTCCAGTATTCTTAGCTTGTTTTTATTCCCGAAAAGCGTTTCTAGATGCATGAGTTTAAGTTGTACTTTGTCTTGTCTTTGGTGTTTTTCGGCTGGTGTTCAGCCTTCAGAGAAATGAATTCATGAGATTTGTCGTTGCTCGCAGTACTTACATTGCTTTTTTGCAGAAGTCCATGGACTTCTGTTTTGTGACTGTAGGTTTTTTGTTATCTTATTTATCTGTTGGCATTAGTTTCCGTAGGCATAAGCTCCCTCGATGAGTTTTCTAGCTCTTGGAGCAAATGTAACGTTTAAATATTGTTTAAATAAAAAAATAAAAAAAATCGTGATTCCATTATTTTCGGTATGTTACAAATAAACACGATCCATTTGATTACCGAGGGGGCTGTGATGGCTCTACTCGTTTCAGACTGTTTACTTTCGCTCTGTCTGTCTAGGCCACCAGGTGCTGTTTTAGCAAAACGCTTCTCTTCTAAATCACCTGGGAAAGAAAACAATATGATTGTTCATTAATTTGGTTAATCCCGGGTATTTACAAACATGTCATATACGTAACATATCAAAAACTTGTGCTTTGTGTTTTACCAGGGGATCCAAACACCTCGAAACAATAAACACGCTTCTGCCTTGAAGCTTATTAGTTAAAATACAAGTGACTTAACTAGTGCTTGAACTGAATTGACATGTACATGTATAAACATCCTTGCATGAACATTAAAGTGTCTATGAAGTGAAAAAATCGACCCTGTTTTTATTTTATTAAATTTTAGTCTTCCCTTAGTCATTTTGTGCAATTAAAAATAACTTTGGAGAGCGCGAACATGTTTTTATTTCCTGTTGAAGTCAGGCATGATTGTCAAAATCATGGAACGATTTTTATGCCGTTAATGATATGCTAATTACATGCGTGACGTCAGTAGTGGTTGGCACATTTATATTTGTCTTCCTTACAAATAAAACACAATACAGTGCGTTTTTTGTCTAAATTTCATTCTAAATGTGCATTACTTGAGGGGCCTTGCCATGTGTCATATGTTTTTTCTCAAAGAAGCCTTGCCGCTGGCCTTGTTTTTACTTTTGTGAATATAAATGTGCAAACCACTTAACGTCGTACATGTGATTAACATACTTTAACATAATAACAATTGTCGCATGATTTTGACAATGTTCTCCAAATTTATTTTTAATTGCACAAAATGACTTTGGGAAGACTAAAATTTAATAAAATAAAATAAAATAAAAACAGACACTTCAAGTACAAATATTGTTGGTCCATTTTTTTTGACAATACAATGTATTACATGTAGTTTATTAACAAGCATAATGTACATGCAACGATGTAGCAGGAAGTTGAATCTTACTGTTAGTTGATCAGATTATTAATATTGAAGTAAATTTTGTTTTCAGCACAAGTAATTTCTGTACCGCCGGGATAGTCATAATTGTTTCTTCTTAAAGCTTAATTTACAACAAAAGTATGTTAACACATTTCTTTACCAGGAAGCAGCAGTGAAGGTTTGGGTTGAAGGCTGTTGTACGATGTAGATTGCTTCATCACCAGCGCCCTGACACCACCATCCTCTCCCTCATCACCAGCGGCTGGCAGTCTGAAGGCTTTCGGACGATCAAACCTAGCACGTGGTGACACTTTGTCCTTCATGTCCCAGATCTTAAGCTCCAGTGTGTGGTTAAATATCTTCAAAAGAACTTCCTTTGTAATGGTTAAAGTATGACTGGTGGAATTGGGAAAAAGACAAAAAAAAAGACAATTAAAAACATTCCTGTCTACTATACATGTAGTGAAGAGGATTACAAATATACTGGTAGTCAAATCATGGTGGCACACCTCTCATACCATAAATGCTCAAATTAGCGCCTGGGGCGCTTATTTTATTTTCTGAGTTGAGAGGGGGGTGCTAATTCGAAGGGGGCACTTATTTGAAGGGGGCTGCTTATTTTGTTTTTTCAAATTTCGGCCTCAATATGACATTGTCTTTATTTCAAGGGAACACAAACAGTAACATTAAATAGCAAAACTGGAACATATATTTTATTAGTATATACCACACCAGTGAATATCACCTTTCGCGAGCTCTGATTGGCTACTCAAACAGTGAATATGATTTCATATTCACCTCCGAGTGAAGCAGCGATCAACTCGCGCGAGTTTTTGTTCATTTTACAGAAAATAAAATTACTATTTGGTGCTGGCTATTCACCTGCAGTGTGGTATATACTAAAACAATTATTCACCTCAGTGTTGGTGAATAGTGGTGGATATTTACATCGCCGAAGCGGCTCGGTAAATATCCACCACTATTCACCCCCACTTCGGTGAATAATTGTTAAGTAGACCGAAACACAAATCTGTGTGTGGTAAAATGTACATATTTACACTTCGCTTTTAACGTCCTGTTATCACTATGTGACGTCTTCGGAAACATCGCTATACCGTATATTCAGTAAATAAATGAACATTAAATTTGGTCCTGGAACATACAAATAGTGCAATACTACTGTTTATAATATAATATAGCCAACAAAATATCTGGATTCTGATTGGTCAATAACAAGTGCATAAAAAGGTTATAGACTGCACAGTTGGATGATCTCAGCAAACGTTTTCTCAGTATATTATTTATAAACAAACAAAAAACATGCAAACTGCTCATGCTATACTTGATTTATAGGTACCGAGTGATGTTTTGAAAGTTCTAAAATTGCACTTACCTAAAGAACTTTCCAAATAATAATAATAATATAAATAATAACAATAATAATGGTTTAATTAACATATCCAACTAGGTGGCTGATAACAATTCATAAATCATTAAAAATATATATATATATTTATAAGAAATATGTGATATACATTGTACATATACAAGTGTGAATAAGATAAATTGGATAAAAGTAAATTTTTATATAAATGCATATACTGGTGTATAGTGAAACTATGTACATACTGCAGGAATAAAGAGCAACGTAACGTTAGAAAACTATATCAGTTGTAGTTATTTCTGTAATATATATACAATGTAATAATAAAAATAATATTGACTAAATCTGAGTATACCATTTTAAAATCTTATTTCAAATACCACTCAAATACTCCCCTCTGGAAAAAGCCTGGCTGAAAACATCACATATAGTCCTTCTAGGAGATTTAAACTGTGACTTAATTTTCTGCATCAGTGTTCCCTAAAGATCTTAATACAAGAACACTGAAAGCAGTTTTTGAGGCTGTTAATATGCAAAATGTTATCGAAGACTCCACTAGAATAACTAAAACAACCAGCACTTTGATTGATCTCATTTCACTACTAGAATGGATGTTGTCAACTTGACAGAGACTTTTATCCTTTGGGAATTTCGGATCACAATTTGATTTATTCTACCTTACGATTAAAACACAAAAGGCCTCCTCCCAAGAAAATAAAAACAAGGGACTATAAGAAAATAGACGAAGATAAGTCGCCTCGGTATTCGACGATCCCGATGACGTGTTGTGGGCTTGGGAGACGTTATTTAACGATATGTGATGAACACGCTCCCTGGAAGGAGGTCAAGGTTAAAAGCTGCACCCCTCCGTGGTTAAATACTGACGTCCGCTTTAAAATGAACCGTAGATATAAACTATTCAAATTAGCTGTGTCATCTAAGAGCCAGGATCATTGGATTGAATACAAGAAGGTTAGGAATGAAGTTACTCGAGATTTGAGGCAAGCCAAAACCTCCTATTACTCTATGATGTTCAGGGAAATCCAAAAACGAAAAAGTGCATAGGTCCTTTGAAAAGGGATGACAGTATGCTAGCCTTAGAGGATAAAGAAAAAGCGTGCATAATAAACTCATTTTTTGCAAACATAGGAGAAGAACTTGCTAATCTATTACCTCCAGTGGTAAACGATCAACGTGCCACGTATTAATCGATCATGATGTGCTAGAGGCGAAATTACATCGGGCGTTAACGGCACACTATTGAAATGGATAAAGAACTACCTTCAAGACAGGCCCCAATACACAGTCGTCAACGGAGTTAAGGCAGGTGTATTACCAGTGGCTTTGGGTATTCCTCAAGGTTCGGTCCTAGGAGCTAGGACCAACCTTATTTACTAACGACCTTCCTTCTTCCGTCACTTCTGTCCAGGTCTATATGTACGCCAACGACACCACGGTTTACTGTATTAATAAGGACATGCACGAAAGGCGGGATCCCGCCAATCCCACCTTGATCCCACCCATTTGATATGGGATCCCACCCGGGATTATGGAACGTCCCAGGTGGGATCCCGCCATCCAATCCCGTGTGGGATCCCGGATATCCCACCCTCCCACCCGGGATTATGGAACATCCCAGGTGGGATCCTGCCTACATCCCAGGTGGGATCCCGCCTACATCCATGCCAGACAGGATCCCGCCTATATAACATCCATCCCAGGACAGCATACAGTACATATCACAAATTAATGAAGCAAATTTGTTTTATTATTATGAAATGGACTCCTTAGCTGGACATTGTACCTTAGCTGGTACAATGTCAATACATTTCAACACATTGTCTGTTGAAGTGCAAAAATGTAGATTTTGAAAATGATGTCTTAATATTATTTTCATTGTTGCACATAATATTTATATAATAATTGATAATAATTATGATATCCAGGGTTGCAGATAGTATTAAGAGCAGGTAAGATTTCTGCTGCCCTGGTATATATATATAAATTATAATAAAACATGTTTATACTCTCTTCTGGTATGATTAAGCCCCTGGCTATAGACTGGTAACATAAAATCTAATAAAAGACCTCTACCACAAAACATGGCAGAATTATTGCAAACTAACTTGATGTCCATTATATTTCATGGTCTCATACTGCACTGGCTCACAAAAACTGAATCCACACAATTTCTAGCTCATGTACTTGATCTGATCTGCAAATCGATAGACCTCTCCTTGCTCAAGCACTTGAGAGATATCAAGCGACAAAGTGCTGTGCCGAATCCGCTGTGCCTATGATGGAAGACAGTAGAGTGTTATAATTAATTTTATTGAATACGAGGGATGTACGTAGCACTAGTTATTTTCCAAAATTGTAGTGTTCTATTTATACACACACTGTTCGAAAAGATTGTAATGTGGTCAAGTGAAATAAACCTTAAAAAGTGAAATTTTACTTTTGTCAAGTTTTGAGGTGAAATTGTATTTCCCCTCGAAGTGCAATTTCACGATGCCACTAATTTACAGAAGAACTTAAAGTATTGACTGAATTTGTTTGAATTGCAATGTATAAACACGTGCAATTTCACTTCTAAAAAGCAATATTACCTTTTGTTGTATTCACTAATGAAGTGTGAAATATTAAAAGGGAGACATTTCACTCTCTTCGAACGGATTCCTTCGAACAGTAGTACTCCATGACTACAAGATTTCGATCGATCGTTTAGCTAAAAGATTCACTCTACATTCTACATAAACTTGGAAAACTTTTTCTATGTATTTCGTCATTGAAAATGGATAAGGGGCCGATCATTTGACTTTTGAGGGGGGAGGGGGGGGATGGGTGTTATTGTCTGTGCTCGATTTTTTTTTCTTTAGCAGTGTTGTTCCACGCATTTTTTTGCGAATAAAGCGGAGCCAGAACAAAGCTTTTCTGCTTGCAGGATATATTTTTTCAACACCGTTGGCTTGCAGGAATTTTTTTTTCAAAAACACCCACCCCCCCCCCCCCCCCCCCCCCCCTCCTCAAAAGTTAAATGGTCGGCCCCTAAGATACAACTACAAGTACAAGCAGACCACGTGCACGTTCAAACAACAGCTGAACTAAAAGTATGATAACCAAGCGCTATATTCCCTTTTCTTAATTGTTACAATCCACAACAATTGAATGATCACATCTTACCTTTATAGTTTTCTTATCTCCCATGTGTTTTGAAACCCTTTGCTCAGTCTGGAAGCCATATTATACAAGAGATCGCATGTTGTGCCGCCGAATCGAAGTCGTTAGTTTTGAAAATGGCGCGATGTGCCCGCACAATTCAGGTCAGTGGTCTTTAGATAAGCAATGCATCCTGGGAATATTTCACGGCCGCCATCTTTGTTTGTTGTTGAGAACTTTTCCTGAGCTTCAATCATCTGAGCCTGAGGATTAATTTGCGAAATGGTCTGGCTATAATATTCGAGGAATCTAAATGCTAATGAACTGGTCAACCAACTCCTCTTCATCTGTTTTGCTGTGTCTGCCTGGGAAAGCATGTAAGTCATAAGGCCATTTTAACACCCGAGGCTGCATGCTAGCTGGGCCTGTCAGAACTCAGAACTGGTTCTCACTTTTATGTTAGTTTTACCATGATCCATGGTTTTACACAAACACCAACCTGTATGTTTTCTTCTCCTTTTCTGGTTGCATGAAACCTTGACATATAGTGCAACCAGCAATGAGTTGTATCAGGACTTTGCTGTTTCTAATGGAAATTATTATACATGAATTATAAGTCGAGTCCACTCGATCGATCGCTGAGCATGTACCTGTAGACATCAAGTTTAAATATACTGCCAACTCGCGCAACTTGTACTTCATTTCTGTATAAATCTCATAGTGTTTCAGCCAGTCATCAGCGTCCCTCTTTCCCGGAGAAAGTTATGAAATCTGCGCTTCTGTAAGTAACTTTAGATCGTTTGAAAGCCAATTTATTATTGGTTGGAGTTCCAATTTGTTCTATCAAGAATTATTTGGGTGTATGTTTCCTTTGGACATGGATCTGTCAGGTGCCAAACAAACTTTGCCTTGTGAAATCCACAGCGATTTTTACCATGTGATAATAATAATAATAATAAACTTTATTATACACAGAATTCAAACAGTTTACACTGATTTCCATTGAAGCTGTGTTTAAAAACTAAAATAAGTTTACAATAATTGATAATATATAATAATTACGCTAATATAAGTATTCACATAGATGGTAATTACACTGATTAAAAAATACTTGATAGTAATTACCCTAATTTAAAATATACTTGATGTACTATACATGTAGTAGCAGCATTAACTAATTACAGATAGGGTTATTCCAGTAGTTATTTACAAAACTCTTGATAGTTGGAGCATTCTTTATATAGCTGTCTAGACTATTAAAGAGTTTAGCTGCAGAGAAAGTAAATGATCTATAGCCAGAATTAGATGAAATTTTGACTAAATGGATGTTATTACGGTTTCTAGTATTATAATTATGTACATCAGAATTACGGTGAAATAGATTTTGGAGATACGGTGGACATAAATTATTTAAACATTTAAAAACGGTGAGACATTTATGGAAGTCCCAACGCTGGTTTAATGGAACCCAGCCTAGCTCTCTAAATAGATTCACTGTACGTTCCTCGCGTGTCTTCTTCATCAATATTATGCGTGCTGCTCTCTTTTGCAGCCTAAGGAGTCTATTAAGACTTGTCTGATCAGCATTAGACCAGATGATGTCACAATATTCTAATAATGGTTGAACTAGTGTACAATGAAGATGTTTACAGGTGTCTACACTAACATATTTCCTGATTCTCCTAAGGAGCCCTAATCTGCATGATACTCTAGCTGATAATGCATCGATGTGTTCGTGCCAGTTAAGCTTAGAATCAAAACATAAACCTAAATATTTAACGGACTCTGAATGTTGGAGTATGACTCCCGACGAAGATAAACATGGCTTTTTGGATCGTGCTAGCCGCTGGCTAGTCCCAAGAAGCATTACGTTAGTTTTCTTACAATTTACGATGAGATCATTAGCACTAAACCAGGTATTAAGATTGTCAAGTTCAGCTTGTAAGACGGATTCAATTAGCTGTATATCCTTGTGAGCAAAGAATATAGCTGTATCATCTGCATATAAAACTACTTTACTGCGTTGAATACTCAGAGGAAGGTCATTAATAAAAATGATAAATAATAGAGGTCCAAGGACCGAACCCTGTGGGACCCCTAGTGATATATCCATGGTGTCGGACAGTGTACCATTAATAGTTACTGTCTGAGATCTGTTACTTAGGTAATCGTCAAACCAATCTAATGCTTTCCCGTTTATGCCAACTTTGCTAAGCTTCACTTTCAGAATATCATGGTTGATCATATCGAATGCCTTGCTCAAGTCCAGAAATACAGCTCCGATAAGATTTCCTTCATCTATGTTCTTCAGTATAAAATCAGAGACATCCAGGAGGGCAGTACCAGTAGAATGACCAGGTCTAAACCCAGATTGATGTGTGGAAAGCAGCTTGTTTGTTGTTAGATGCTCATAGAGTTGTTTATGTACAGCACGCTCAAAAATCTTCATCACAACAGGAAGCACAGATATTGGTCTAAAGTTATTTGGGTCAGAGAACGAACCAGCCTTGTGAAGTGGAGTAACAGTTGCAGACTTCCATGAAGTGGGTACTTTATTTGTTCGTAATGACAAATTGAAGATGTGAGCCAAGGGAGAAGCTAGAACAGTAGCCCCAGTTTTAAGCATTCGAGTATGGATGTCCTTGATACCAGAAGATTTCTTTACACGAAGGGATGAAAGTTCTTTCTGTACAAAGCTGATTGGTATGTCCTTAAACTTAAAAGCTGTAACTGAATCCGTCGTCACGCAAGATGTATGATTGCGCACTCGTAGAGTAGGCAAGGCGTTCCTTAGGCGTGCACCCACAGATGTAAAAAAGTTATTAAAACAGTTTGCCATCCCAGTGTTGTCAGAAATGCTTTTTCCGTCAATGTTAAGTTCATGCATAGCAACCTTGTTCTTTTTAGGTATGAGTTTTCTGATTGCAGACCATAACTTAGAGGCGTCATTAGCATTTTCGGTTAACAACTCGTTATAATAACTTCTCTTGGCAGTTTCGATCAGCCGGGTTACTTTGTTTCTGAGAGTCCTGTAAGAGCACCAATCCTGATCTAATTTGGACTTAACGGCTCTGCGCTTCATCACGTCGCGACTCTGTGATGGTTAATAAGGGTGTTCATGAATGTTCTAGCTGCATGCAAATTTGGAAGCAAGTGCTGCATATAACTTTGCAAAATATATGTACAATGTGTATCCTATGAAAAGATTTATATTAGTATTTACACTGTAACATACAGTTTTCATAGTACCTTAATTTCATAGCCTCTTGTTAAAGGCTTCCAAGTGTGATCCTGCCATTCCCACCTGGTATAGAAGGGATTTTCTAAGGCTTCCAGGTGGGATTGGCAGGATTTTACTTTCCCACCTGAGATCCCACTCGGGATACCAGGTGGGAGTACGTAGGTCCACAAGGTGGCCTGTCTGGTAGAGAGGATCATTGTCTATGGTGGGATTCCACTTTCTCCTATAAGTGGCAGTACATAGATCCCGCCTGATAGGTGGGATCATCTAAGGATCCCGGCTGGGATTCCACTTTCCCACCTGGGACCCAGCCATTCCCATCCGGGATCCTGGGTGGTTCCCACCCGGGATCCTGGGTGGGAGTACATAGATCTCACCTCATAGGCGGGATCCCAGGTGGGGTTGTCTAAGGATCCCAGGTGGGATTGGTGGGATTCCACTTTCCTACCTGGGATCCCGCCATTCCATCCCGGGTGGGAGTACATATATCCCACCTGACAGGCGGGATCCCAGGTGGAATTGCCTAAGGATCCAGGTGGGATCCCACCTGGGATCCCGCCATTCCCACCCGGGATCCCGCATTCCCACCCGGGATCCCGGGTGGGACAGGTGGGATCCTGCCTCGGTCCCACCTTTATTTTTACATGGGGCTGACCAGGCGATTGCTCAGTTAAATTAAATGAAGCTCTTCAGGAACTGTACGTCTGGTTCCCCAATAACAGGCTTACACCACACCCAAACAAGTGCAAGGCTATGCTGATTATGCATTCTATAGCTAGTTATACTATGGGACCGATTGCACCCGTGAGAATAGCTAGCTAGCTAGAGAACTCTCAAATTAAGTGGGTTAATACATCCCGACTATTAGGCATGACGGATGATAATAACAAGTTGGATCGGCACATACTGCAGAACTGAAAAAGAGTTATGCTAATAAATTAGGGCTACTGAAAAGATCTAGATTTCTACCAAAACATGTACTAGTGAAACTCTATTTCTCAGTTATACTGCCTTCGGTGAACTATGGCATGGTGTTGTGGGGGAGTTGTTATAATTCAGAAAATATTACATCACTTGAGAAGCTTCATAGTAGAGCCGCAAAAATTATATACAATCTCCCCAGAGACACATCTTCCGCAGATGCTCTGCAGCTTGCCAGTTGGTATTCACTCAGTATTTATCATAAGCTTGTATTGTTTAAGACAATGCACAATTGCAAGGCATTCCACGCTAGGTTACCAGATTTTTTATGCGATCAGATATTAGTTAAGAGGACTAGCCGTTATAATCTAAGAGTAACGGATTCCCTTGAAATACCACGTTTTAATACTAAGTTCCTTCAACATTCAGTTCAGTATTTAATAGTGGATCGGTTTTATGGAATTTAGTGTTATTTCTAGTGATCATGCAGTCAATAGTATATGCAGGACATAAGGATCTTGAGTGTCGTTTAAATAAATTAGCGGTGTTTGAGCAGTTCAAGTTTAACACTACATCTGCCTCTTCTACTAGATTTAAGAGCGATGACTTAATTTACTTATGAGTCCATTCATTAACTGAGGCCTTGTATGAATGTATTGTATTTTAGAAAAACATTTTTATTTAGCAGCTCTGTATAGTACTCTTAGCATCATCACTTTATTAGTAAGTTAAATTTAGTAATTTGAAGTTTATTTACGAAGTTATTACATTTGAAAGTATTCTTAAAGTAATTAATTTTTAGTATTGTAAATAGATGTACAGTTATGTACTTTATATTCTTAGTAGTATAGACACACAACCCCATAAGCCTTGTGCTTTAATCATAATCGTGTTTAAATAAAGGCAATCTTAATCTACATTGTATCTACTTACTGGTAAGTACTGCTTTTGAAAATACACGGGCACATTAATTGGAAGTTTGTAAAAATGTCCAAACTAATTGTAGCATGTAGATCAATACATGTACAACATGTTTTGACAAAGTCAAGAAAGTGGGTCACCAATCGTAACATTTTATTGACTGCAAACAATTTATGGCAGCCTCACTTTTTTTCTGGTAGAATTCGATTTTGTATCATGCATGATCAAACTGCCATGCAGCTGCAACTTTATTCCCACAATATGTTTAGCATAAAAAAAGTACATTGTACCCAATTATATTAGCTTAGTTAACCTTTTTCTACACTGTAGTATGTACAGTGTATCCCAGGCATCCTACCTGTGTGTCCATGCCACCCAGGTTTTGGGACCATCTTTCCAGGTTTTTAACACTTTAGAGTCACTCTCCATATAGATCTTGGCTGCCACACCATACGTCACAACATCTGTCTTCATCGTCTCTGACTCATCAGGTAATAACTTATACTCAAGATGGTAATAGTTTTGTGGTTTAGGAGCTTCATATACCCTTCGACGGCCCTTAAGACCACCAAGACCCTTCAGATTTGGTTTGGGTTCATCTTCAGCTAAATATAAAACAAATTACATGTCAGCAGTTATTTAATAATCATTTAATTAAATAGATATTAATATATACATACCAGTATATACAATATATGCCATTAAGGTCCAATTAAAAAAAAGTGGTAAATATAATACATTGTACATTGCATGATTTTGTAGTTTATAATATTATTTAATAAATGTGATCTGTATTACCCAGTGTAATTTTTTTTTGTTGTACAAAATGTACAATCCTTGGAACTTATAATTGTAATAATATAATGAGTAAAACATTATCGTATTTACATAAATAATAATGCATATAAACATGTAAAACTTGAATCACAAATTGTACTCTTGAATTAATTACAATTAATGTACAATTTATAAGCTATTATATAATTAGCCTAAGGAAACTGAGTGAGCTGCGTCTTGTCTTGCTGCTCACTTTCCTTCCCCTCTCTGACAGAGGTGAGCTTGCAATGAGAGGTGGCTCACCATAAGACTATGGATCAAGTGAATTCAAAGTTCTCCCCAGCTACCTTACAACCAAACCAAGAAGCATGTACATGTATGCATGCATGTGTACATGTACAAATGAAGGGCTGTGTGCAACAATGGCATAAGTGACTCCTAATCACATTCTAAATTCTCCCTTAGAAGAATGTCAGCTGACTCAAATCAGAGACAAAGTGGAATCTTGTGGAATCTGTGCTGATCGACTTCATGCATGTCTAAACAATAGAAAGAGCCTCTCATGACACACACCCAAAGTTGGTCAAGATTTATTTTCCTGTACATGTATGGTGAGAATTATTTATTTTCCGTAGATTATTTATAACAGTCATGCAGACTGACTTCTTTGTACTATTAAGTCTTACTCAAGGACACTGATTATCATCAACAGTTATCGATACAACTAAAACTCATTTTGCACGACATGGCATGGCATAGCTGATATGATAATGAGCTCAATTAACACAAGTGCTGAATTCTCAGTTTTTGCACGTGGCTGGGAGTTAATTATAATATGCATACAACTTCATCACCACTATATAGACAGAGTAATGGGAAAAGTGAATTGGCAGTTAAAATTAATTATTGCCAAGAAGCTGGTGAACATGCTGAAAGCAAAGCAAGACAAGAAATACATCTCGATGTAGCTAAATGGAGAAACACACCAGATGACAATTAATGGCTCAAGCCCAGTGCAAAACCTCATGTCAAGATGAACAAAAACCACAATGCCCACAGCTGAATTCAAAACTCAAGAGGCTGAAAGCAAAAACAGTCAATGATATAAACATGCAAGGCCCCTACCAGAACTGGAAATAGGCAAGCCAGTCAGACTACAACCTTTGAACACAAATACCCAATGGAAGAAAGGCTCATGCATCGCTAAGGTTGCAATTGGTTCATGCTCATATCTGATCGAAACCGAAAATGGTCAGTTATACGGAAGGAATCACAAGTTCATTTGTAGGGATCAAACCCAAGAGCAATCACAACATCGCCCTCTCCAGAGTGATGTTGCAGTCGAGCAATCAGTCAAGCCAACAGAGCCTTCATCTGCACTGTTGCCAATTGGATAAGCATATAATGAATACCACATTGAGAAAGTCCAACCTTGAAGTACAGAGTCATATGCAGTCATCCCAGATGTAGTGAAGGAGTCAAGCAGTCAAACAGTCAAAGAGTGGATTTATTACACAGATTTTTGTTCCTGCTAAATACAGAGATTATCAGATGGTATACATGTAGCTGGACTGTGCTAGAACATCAAACAATTGTTGTTGTTTTTTCTTTCTTTCAGTTATTGTTATTTAACACTTTATACTGTATACTTCAAGACTTGTTTTGTTAAAGAGGGAGGTGTTAGTAGATGTCGGGCTCCCTGTGTTTACCTAGAAGGCTTGGGGGTTCATGCATGGTTGAATAAAGATGGCATCTCGTGAGCACGTGCACATGCCACGACTGACATTTACAGAATAACAGTACTTTAAAGAACTTGTGCAATTATATGTAACATGCCTCAGTGATAGTCAGGGCTAAAAATAACGGCCGGTCATCGGACAATGTCCGGCCAGAATTGGAACTTGTCCGGTCAAATCTTTGCCTTGCCGGTCATTTTGACCAGTCAATGTTACTACAGTTTCAACCAAATACTGATCTTGACCGGCGACTGACCGGCCATTATTTTTAGCCCTGATAGTCATGCATACATGTGTATCTTGATATGGGTAATTAACACATATCTGGGAGGGGGTATTCTGAAATTTATTGTATATAAATATATAATTTATACATGTAATTATAGGCCAATTTCAGAGGAAGTCGATCGATCATGAATTGTTTACATTTTCCTCATTAAAGTCACTAGCATACATGTAAGTCATACTTCAAGCTACAAACAAATTAAACCAAGTCCACATATCGAAAGAGAAATTAAGTTGCAAGCAGTCAAGTTAACATATTGTAGTAATTATTACAGATGAAAATTTGAGATTAATATTTTGAATAGTTTTTGAGGAAATGGCTTTTGAAAAGTACAAAATTTGCTTTTGAAAAGTGCAAAATTTACAAATAATGTATATTTTATAGTGTACTGTGCAAGATCTTGCCACACCTACTGTACACCCAGCCTAGTCCCTAGGCGTTCTGGCTGGTATTTTATCTGAGTGGGTTAATGGGATCCATGTGGTTGGTAATGGCTTGTGATGTCCCCTGGTGAAACTCCTTGCAGGATCCTTGAGGATCTTTGAGGATCCTTAAGGATCAGAGAAGGATCCTCGTAAGGGCAGGATCCTTGAAGGATTTGTCAAGGATCCTGTGGACCCAGGAATTCTAAAGATCCTTGCCAGGATCCTGCCAGGATCCTGCTAAGATCCTTTCAGGATCCTGTAACATTCAAATTAATCTAGTAAGGGCAGGATCCTTGTAAGATCCTTGAGGATTTATCCAGGATCCTGTCAGGATTCAGGCAAGATCCTTGCAGGAAATAATTTCTTGTAAGGACAGGATCCTTGTAAGATCCTTGAGGATTTATCCAGGATCCTGTCAGGATTCAGGCAAGATCCTTGCAGGAAATAATTTCTTGTAAGGACAGGATCCTTGTAAGATCCTTGAGGATTTATCCAGGATCCTGTCAGGATTCAGGCAAGATCCTTGCAGGAAATAATTTCTTGTAAGGACAGGATCCTTGTAAGATCCTTGAGGATTTATCCAGGATCCTGTCAGGATTCAGGCAAGATCCTTGCAGGAAATAATTTCTTGTAAGGACAGGATCCTTGTAAGATCCTTGAGGATTTATCCAGGATCCTGTCAGGATTCAGGCAAGATCCTTGCTGGAAATAATTTATTGTAAGGACAGGATCCTTGTAAGATCCTTGAGGATTTATTCAGGATCCTGTCAGGATTCAGGCATGATCCTTGAAGGAAATAACTTCTTGTAAGGACAGGATCCTTGTAAGATCCTTGAGGATTTATCCAGCTAGGATCCTGTCAGGATCAGGATTCAGGAAAGATCCTTGCAGGAAATAACTTCTTGTAAGGACAGGATCCTTGAGGATTTATCCAGGATCCTGTCAGGTTTCAGGCAAGATCCTTGAAGGAAATAACTCCTTTTAGGGACAGGATCCTTGTACATGTAAGATCCTTGAGGATTTGTCCAGGATCCTGTCAAGATCCTTGCAGGAATAATTATATTCTAAAGACAGGATCCTTGCAAGATCCTTGAGGATTTATAACCAGGATCCTGTCAGGATTCACTGGAAGGATCCTTGCAAGGATACTTATCTGAAGGCAGGAATATTGTAAGATCCTAGAGGATTTCATCAAGATCCAAGCAGGACCTTACAGGAATAATAATAAAGTGTGGGATCTTACAAAGATTGCAGGGAATATCTTTCCTAAATCAATAAACCTTTCCAGGATTTTAACAAAATCATCTTACAAGACCTTAGAAACATCTTGGGGGGGGGGGGGGGGGGGGGTCAGGTTTGGAATTGATAGTCCTTAATAGTCCTGATGCAGATGGATTGTGATTGTACTTTTGTTTCCATTGTATAAATAAAGACACACATACATATATAAATAACATATATTTTTTACTAAAAGCTGATGAAACATTACAATAAAGATACCTTCATTTAAAAAAATATCAGGTTATTTTCGACTAATGACTAGAATATTACTCACCGATTTGACTGGCAATTGTTTAAAAAATAAATGCCATTGTTTAATTAGTGAAGTATTTCTGTTCACCCATTCAAAATGTGTGTTTTTGTTAAGAAATTCGAACAGAACCGAAAGCTATATATCCGCCATTGTCCTGTTTATTGATTGTCCACATTAGAGTAAGACTGGGACCGAGTTTATCCATATTTGGTAACCAGGCCTCTAGGGAACAGTTTGAACAATTTAGGTGCCACTGCCAGATCGTTTTGTTGGAGGTTTTAGAAGCTCTCTTAAAGGAGAACTAAACCCTAAAATCAACCCAACGTCTTTACAAAGATGTATTCTAAAGAAATAAGTTCTGATATTTTATTTTTCTGTGTTGCGCGTCTATGAGGAGAAAATTAGACTCCAAGTTCGATTTTCCGCTGAAAAATCTATATTGTGTGGCGGCTCAATTCAGTGCAAATTTCCCCATAACGTACGTCACACATACCAAGGAAGAACGATCACACCTCTAGCACAAAGAAAGCACAATGGTCCGCAATTAGAAGCCATTAGGCCTGCTATTCAATGTAGGGGACGGCATGGCAAAACTAATTTATTCCCCGTATACTACGTCACAAATTACAAGACTTGAGCCGTCTGTACATACCGGAGGCTGTGAGGAAGGTTTTCGGATTTTCTCTTGCTAGACGCGCAACACAGAAAAATTAAATAGCAGAACCTATTTATTTCGAATACATGTTTGTATAGACAATGGGTTGATTTTAGGGTTGAGTTCCCCTTTAAAGGGTCAATTCAACAGTATTTCAAGAAGAAGATTTGTTAGATGGAAAGATAATAATAACGGCTTCAATTGAGAGACATTATCAGTCCTGGATGAGATGAATTCCTGAAGAAATTTATCTGAGTAGAAGGTGAGCAGACATGTTTCACTTAAATATTACTCCTAACCGTCAGTCGTCACATACATTTGAATTAAGTTTAAAACTGATCTTTAACTTGAACATCTAGCAGTAATGACTTGCGTAGACTGTAGATAGATTGGAAATTGTGTGTATGAATTGAAGGGTTATGTCAAGTTTTAATCACAGTCTCGGCCGATCATTGCTTGTGTCGTAAATGCGTTGAGCACGTATTTTAATATTTCGTTCGCAGTGTAGAAGATCATACACAACTAGTCGTTATTCTAGGTTTTATTTATTGGTTATTATTTTTTGCAGGACATGACCTTGTAGGTCAGAAGCTATTAAACCATCAAAGAAAGCTAAACAGGGAAAAGTAAACTACAATCTGTACATGTAGCTGCCAAGTAGTGAGTGAAAATTAGAATCACTTGAACACTGTGCTTTTATTCTTTAAATAGAAAACCGGCCTGTACATAGCTAATAATATAAACTAAACTTAGATTAGTAAGGATTGTTAGAGTGGTTTTACTTGCAATGGAATTAGGGTCTAATTGTGCCTTTTAGTCAGTAATATCTATTTCATGGGTTAAGTAAAATCATCCTATTGATGTCTGTTGGGTTTTGCCTGTCTCTAAGACTACTGGTAAGCTAGATTGTTTGACAAATAAAGAAGCCTTAGCCATGTTTTATACTATCATAAAACACGACTGGGCATTTAAGAACATGAGAGAAATGTTAAAGCACAAGCCGAAGGCGCGTGCTTTCAACATTTCTCAAGTTTTCTCAAATGTCCAGAGTGTTTTATGATAGTTTATAAAATAGTTTCGATAGTACGCGCACTATGATTGGCTGTAAGCCGTGTTTCTATAACTCTATAGATACATAGACAGTTGAGCGCGCGCTTGAGCTAGTTGTGAGAATTTACGTTTTGGTTATCAAATTAAGCCAGCATTTCCATGCTTTTATTCGTTAATTTTATAAAGGAAATAGAAAACATTTTCCCCTTGTTTCTATAGAGTTATAGAAACACTTGTGGAAGTTTGGAAGAACTCGAAATAGCTGTGGAAACACTCCGACACGCCCTTCGAGCTCGTGTTCCCACTGCCATTTCTCGTTCTCCCAAACTCCCACTCGTGTTTCTATAACTCTATAGAAATGTTTTCTATTTCTTAAATAAAACATGGATTTAAGGCTTCTTTATCTGTTTTATAATATATATTTACGCGCACGATGAAAGGAAACCTGCACCAGTTGAAAACAATAAAACATGGCAAACCATGTTATATACTCTGATAAACATGCCTAAACAGCCAATCAGAGCGCACATACTATCGTATCTATATTATAATACCCTATATATAAACCTTGTCTACGTATAAATTCACATTTAAATGCCTCCATTTAAATGATTTTGAAAAGATGACCCCCTGCCTCTGCTCACAGGGTAGGCTAACATCTGCATGCAGGATGTCTAATACTCTTATTTCAGGCAATTAGCTTTCAGCTGGGTAGAAATTATCTTATTTTTGATGAAGTTATATGGCATATCAAAGAACTTTTTTCTCCTAGTACATGTAATGCTCATCTGTCATCAAGAACCAAACAAAAGGGTTGAACATTTACATGTATGTCCACAACCACTGAAAATAAAATGGAGTACAACCTGTGTAACAGTTGTTATTATGGTGGCATCTACGAATAGCAGTTTCAGCCATATTTAACCTGAATGCCTCACTTTGATATAATGAAGCGACATTGAAACCATCAATCTTGCTGACACCACCCTCTTAAACTAGCACAACTAATTTAGATACAGCTTGTCAATGAATAGAACTTCATTACATCGAAGTGAGGCATTCAGGTCAATACCGCTGAAACTGCTATTCATAGATGCCACTGTAATTTACTGTAATGTACATGTATGAAGCTCATCATGCATGATACAAATGTAGCTTCCTTTGAATCGAGCCACTGGCAATTATGAATGAATTTTAAATGCTTCTTTTATAGCTAATCTTATAGCTGGAAAGATTATGTTGCACGAGGCCAGAAATTTGACTAATTTAGACATGAATCACTCACTATAGGCTTCAAGCCCAAAACCAAACCATAAAACTCACCCTAACCATTTCAAAAACAAGTTCCCAGGTAAACAACAAGTTCCCATCCTCCCTCAGGGTGTGACAAAGGGCAATTTTGGTATCTGTTGAGCAATTCCTGTCCTTATTTTTAGGAACCCCAAATTCAAAGTGTACAAATGCTTATTTATATAGAACTATTTCAAAAAAAGGTTGTAGTTGAATGTGACTAAGCCTGTTGCAACCAGACCAAAAGTGAGAAAATTGGTAGAAGGCCAACATTGCTGTCTAATATGTAATCATGTACATATATAATGACAAGTGAAAAATGTACATTTTAAATCGAGCAAGCAAGAACTAGCCTGTACACAGACCTCCGTAATTCCCTTCAAAGGAAGGAAAAGGTGGCTAGCAAGAACAGACTGATGACATGATTTTAGAATGTAAATCTACTATCCAATTTCGTTTCAGTCTGGTCAGGTACATTGTAAGCTTTAGTCATATTGGGAGACAACATTTTTTAAATACATGTAGCTGTACCTGTAACAGCATAAATGCAATAATTATACCGGTAGTACAGTCAGCATACATGCCTGTAGATTATTAATATGTACTTGGGTTGTTGTGGTGTAGAGTTTAGTTTTGTAGGGCAGTTTATTACCTGGCACCTATAAATTAATTATTATTAGTTATGTTTAGCTGCTGGCAGTTACAATGTAGATTTTTGTCTGCATGCAATAATCAAATATGAAAGCAGTATATTGTAAATTACAGTCATGTACCTACCTTCATATAAATTAAAATAAATAACTGCATACCTTTTATTTCCTTTTTGATTGGTAATTGTTTTAAAGTTTTATTAGACTGCATGAGATGTAAACACAACTCTAATACTACATGTACCTTCTGATGTCATCAAAAGTGCATCTGCATTTATTTATTGAAAGATCATTTAAGATCTCAGTGCTGAGATTACATTCAATTTCATATTATACAGTTACAGTAAAGGCTCTCACTGACTGTTACTAAACATTCATTTCTGTTTCATTGAGTTTTTCACTATCTGGTTTCCTTTATGCATGGCTACTATTACGTTTTTAAGTTGCTGGACAACTGAGATACATGTAGCTGGTCTTTTTGTGCAATTAAAGCTACAACTTGGTAGCTGGCAATCATCATCATCATACATTTCTGGCAATGATCCCCAGTAGCTGGCTTCTAATGACAGCCTGGCATGTTTATGTGTATACATGTATGTGTTATCAATGAAACAAATACTCCTTATTGTGAATTGTCATCCTAGCAATGAAGCAATCCTCGAAGTAGATAACTACATTGTAAAATATTTTTGAGAGTTGTTCCAGATTCTTTGAGGATCCTGAAATAATCTCCAAGGATCCTGTAAAAACAATTGTCAAGGATCCTGGGACAATGATCCTGGAACAATCCTCAAGGATCCTGCAATCCCCAAGGATCCTGGAACAATCCTCAAGGATCCTGGAACAATCCTCAAGGATCCTGCAATCCCCAAGGATCCTGCAACAATCCTCAAGGATCCTGCAACAATCCTCAAGGATCCTGCAACAATCCTCAATGATCCTGGAACAATCCTCAAGGATCCTGGAACAATCCTCAAGGATCCTGCAATCCCCAAGGATCCTGGAACAATCCTCAAGGATCCTGGAACAATCCTCAAGGATCCTGCAATCCCCAAGGATCCTGCAACAATCCTCAAGGATCCTGCAACAATCCCCAAGGATCCTGGAACAATCCTCAAGGATCCTGGAACAATCCTCAAGGATCCTGCAATCCCCAAGGATCCTGCAACAATCCTCAAGGATCCTGGAACAATCCTCAAAGATCCTGCAACAATCCTCAAGGAACCTGGAACAATCCTCAAGGATCCTGGAACAATCCTCAAGGATCCTGGAACAATCCTTAAGGAACCTGGAACAATCCCCAAGGAACCTGGAACAATCCTTAAGGAACCTGGAACAATCCTTAAGGAACCTGGAACAATCCTTAAGGAACCTGGAACAATCCTCAAAGATCCTGGAACAATCCTCAAGGATCCTGATCTTTCCCAGGATCCTTGCCAGGATCCTTCAGGATCCTTGAGGATCCTTTCACGTTCCTTAAGGATCCTGGAAAATCCTTGCAAGGAAATGCTAGGATCCTGTAAGGAATCCTCAAAGATCCTTGGAGGATCCTGGCTAGGATCCTTAAGGATCTTGTCAGGATCCTGCAAGGTTTTTCACCAGGGTCACCAACTGTCAACCAGAAGGCCTAGCAGAATTCGCCCATGTGGGCCCAAAAATTCACAAAAATGGCCCAAGATGGCAACCACTCTTGATAACAAGGGGGAAGATAGTTCAAAGACTTGCATGCATGAGGTGATAGGAAAATCACATTGTTGAGTTTTCTTATTCTAAAATGTTTGACGTTTGTGTAATTTCAAAACCTGGCAAAATGTAGTCGGTGTATTAAAATTAAAATTATCGAATATCGTGTATTTTTTAAGTAATTTAATAAACTCACTTGTGAAGTAGACTTTATTCAACAAAATACCTGGCAATTCGCTTCCAAGCTGTCCATCTTACAGATTTGGATTCGCTGCCCAATGTTAACAGACTGAGATTAGAGAGACAGACAGTAGCAAGAGCCATCTTCAGTTTTTTCCAGTGGAATGAACTTATATATTGTGCTTCGTCAAATGGATAGAAGTTGTTGAGCCGTGAAACTCAACACGATATTCACCTAGAACAGGTTTCTCCATTCTAAATCAGGCAAAGTGCTTTTCAAATCCAAGCAAAACTCCAACCTCGTGACCAGGGTCTTCTCGGTCAGATCGAAGATGGCGGTTACTTGAGGGAAGACCCTGGGAAAGGCCGAACTACGACGTATTCTGATTGGCTCTTCGGTTATGATGCAATGGTTATATTCTAACAATGCTTTTTATTGGCCAAACGGGCAGAGACCACGGAGATGATTCATTAAGTTTAATTCTTTCAAATTTTATCAATAAAACGATTTTAAATAACCTTAATATATGTTGTGTATAGGTAGAGCAATAGATGAAGTGTATTACTGGGTAGTTTTCTGGTAAGTTCCATCAGTGGTAAAGCCAGGAGAAGCTGTTTAACCTGAGCATGTGCTATTGATCGCTTCACTTCAATGCTAACGGAAAATTAACGGCTTTTTAGGATTCTCTTCTAGCTTAGTTAGATCCTGGTAGCTTTGTGATACCTTTCCATTGTTTCTTTATCCAAGGCAATTAAACTCCATTTCGAGCCATTTAGTAGACCTGTTTTCACTGCATCGTTCGTTGCGTGGAAATACCGTTAATCGCTTCTCGCTCACTCCGGATTGGGATACCTATGGTTTGTACACATGAAACATTTCCATATCTTTAACTTGGCCACCATATTGGATGCCACATCACGTGATTAAAATCTCCAGGATTTCTGGAGATTTTTGGTCACGTGATTCAGCCTTTACCAGGGTCTTCTCTCGGAGTAGCCGCCATCTTGGATCTGACCGAGAAGACCCTGGGGACGAGGTTGGCAAAACTCTTTTAAAGAATCAAACCCATGCTTTGATATTTGCTCAAGCTCTTCACGAGCAAATGTCAATACCGAATCTGTGGCCGCCATGTTGGGTCGAATCTGGTAACAGTGAGCAGTGATGTCACAAGCCATTACAAATCACAGGGAACCCACTCTGACAAAATACCAAGCCAGAAGGCCTACTGGGACTTAAGGCTGCTGTAAAACCATACATTCTTTGTAAATTTTGCAATTTTCAAAAGCCATTTTCTCAAAAAGTATTCAACATAATATTAATCTCATATTTTCAGTAATTACTATACTTAAGTGTGACTTTCTCTTTCAATATGTGGACTCAGGTTGTTTAATTGTAGCTGGAAATAATTATATGATTTAAAAAGTATGCTAATTATAATGAGGCAAAATGTAAACAATGAATGATATGTCAGCTGAAATCGACCTATTGTCAATAAATCAGATACATTTCCTCTTGGGATACAGAAAAACAAAACCGCATTATACTCGAGGGAAAGGTCAGGTGGTCTGAAATGAGGCAACAAACAGGCAAGCTGAAAGCCGGGTCTATTAAATTGTCAAATGCAGTCTGTTCAAGATTGTAAATTTATATTGATTTATTCCATCTAATTATCATTTTAAGCAGTCTATACAGTAATCTCGTGGTGTTCGAGATTATCGCATTTGACAACATAAAAATATATTTTATAGAAAATCTGGTGTTTCAATTGGATATCATCAAAGACTTCACACCTCGAAAAAGTACGTCATAAATATCAATCAACACAACAGCGTCAACTGTTGTAGTTTCATACCGGTTGGGAATGCTTTGGCGATCGTCACTGTAAAAGTCACTTTGTGGTCACCAGAGATTTGAGCTTTTGACTTCTTTGGTTTCTCTGGTTGGATGTTTTCTTTCGTATTATAGTCCTGCTCCGCGATGTCCTCCATTTCTAACTGTCGCCTGATGAGCTAGCAAAACAAAGTGGCATGCACGTAATAGAATGGGGTCAGCTATAGAAATTAGATATATTATATTTTCAGATCTGATACCTAAAATTCCGAGAAATCCAACGAACGGATTCTCCTCTCGATAGATAATAATTCATAACGATTACCCATCCAACAGGATTTATAAAGTCGATATTGATTATCGTAGTTCCTCATATAAAAATTGACTGAAGAGTGAAGCCTGGCTGAAGTGAATGCGAAGCCTCTCCACGATCGAGGGCTTCTAAAAGAACATCGCATTTTTATCCAATCATTGCAGTCTTTCTACTGTAATTTCAATATTTCTGTCACAACTTACCTTAAGTTCAATGAGTTAATGGTCGAATTCCCATTTTAATAGAGATTTGAGGGTTTTGTGAAGCCCAAACCAAAGCGTTTTATTATGAATTCAGCCCTGCCTGTGTTATCAAGTGTGTTGCTAGGTTAAACAATCGAATGCATAAATTAGCCCACAATACGAATCAGCGGTTAACCACAGAAAACAAAATCAGCAATCATTATGAGCAGCGGTTATCCCCAATTGCGCGGGAAACGCGATTGAATTTTCCAAAAAGAACCTATAAGAAGTTTTCGAATTTAGAATTTTAGTTGAAGAATTATTAGATATTTAACATATTTTATCGTAATATGGAAGGTAAGTCCAGTTCTTTATGTGAATTGTGATATGTTTACCCATATGTTTTGAAAAATCGAGGCTAAAATTGGAAATACTAGCGCTAGCTTGTGTCTGTTGTTGTAGAGGACGACGATTTGGATGTTCTGACGGCTTTGTTGGATCAAGATGACGATGATGAAGGCGAATTTCTGGTTAACAACGATGAACAGACATCTAGAAAAACTAATGCATTGCATTTTACGAAACCGAAAGTGACAAAAGTGAGCAGTCTTACTGAAAGTGAAACGAAAGTGGACAGCGGAACAAGTTCCGATGGAAGCTCCAGCGCTAGCACTAGCAGTGGTAAGTTGGTTTCTTTAAGATTTAATGGCGGTTGTCATACGCATACACAGCCTTAATTTAGGTGATAAATTGACCTGAATGTTTGCAAATATCACATAATTCGTAGATGGCACAATGAATTAAAGGAATGCAATAAATACTGCTTTAACAGTCTGCATGTTACATGTATGTCGTTGCCGCCATCGTTAAACGACTCGCTTATTAATATTATAAAAACTATATCTTCTTTTGTTTTAATTAATTAATGTCATGTCGTTCACTTACATGCGTGATCGCTTTATACAAAGTAGAAACGCGAAGAAATTGTACGTATAAAAAATCAGATAACTGTTTAGGGACGGACCATTAGAAAAGTTATGGGGGGGGGGGGGGGGGGGGGTGGGGGAATTTCCTCAAAAAAATCCATACGAGGGAAAATTATAAAAAAAAAATTCATGCACAACCAGCAACACAGAAACAAAATCCTACATGGAGGGGGAGAGGCAAGGCAGAGGCCAGGGACTGCACAAATGTACAGGGATGCCATCAACTGCAAATGGTTTCCTTCTATCACTATTTTTGTTGCAGCAACTCTTTTGTGAGAGGTACACATATGTATCCTTTGATTTATCCATTATTAAAAGCAGGAGAAATTTACATAATTTTTCGTATCTCAAAAAGATTTGTTTGAATGGGATTTTCACTGGTCTCGCTATGAGCTTGAATCATAAACAATCATTTGCCATGCAAAGTGATGCAGCTGTACACTTTTATAGGTATCAATATTAAAGTATAACTTTTAATATGGGCACGCTAGCCCTGATGCCCTGATATAAAAAAAATTCACAGGACCATGGCTCTTTAAGTTTACTTAGGACAAGAATTATTAAGTCATATCAAAATCATTGCACACAGAAGAGGACATTTGCTATTGGTCATCGCTTTGAAGTAAATGCGATTTTATTTGTGAGAGAGAACAACTTCAGTCGCATTACAAGTTTATAATGTGGCTTACCTGTTGATACCAGAACTATACGAAGGAGAATTCTCTGCTTTCGTTTGAACGCTCCAAATTCTCTCCTACTGCAGCTCCCGCCATACCAAAAGTCACACAAGAAAAATAGTATGAAATCATGACGAAATAGAACTTTAACAGTGATTTGTACCACTCTAAACTTGAGAAACCTCCATGTTCTGTACACCAGAATACTGCAAATTTATTCTTCTATCTGAATTCAGCAGTAAGTATTCAAGCTAAACCCAGGTAGTTCCTAAACCAGTAACGCCTTGTAAAAAATCACTTTACTCGCGAAAGCAAATTCAAATTTGTACGGTCGAAATCTTAATATAAGGTCGAAATGCCCCGCTTAACGCACTGTCAACGGACGTTAAGGTCAGACCCCCTCCCCTCTCCCCCCTTAACGTCCACCCATTGTTTTATGATTTTATAAAGTCAGGAAAAACAGTAATGAAATACACGGGAGTTTACTTATAAACAAAGTATAAAACAAGCTTCAGGGCTCGAAATTGCGCCCGATACAGGCGTAAATACGCCTAGATTTTTTTGGTTTAGGCGTAAAATTACCAATAGACTTGTGACCACTCAGCTACTAATGCACAATTATTTACGCCTAAATCTTGGAGAATTACGCCTAAAATTTTTAAGCTGGGCGTAAAATTATGCCTCCTTTTTTTTCTTAATTTCGAGCCCTGAGCTTACAGCTTTAATAGCTGCAACTGTACAGTCAGTCAGTCAGTACCTCGAATTCCCATACGAGCTCATTTCGGACCTTGACTAAAATACTCATTATGTCACGACTATAAAACTGAGTTTCACTTACCTGGAGGTTTGACTGAAGTATTTCATGATACTTCTAACCAAAAGACCTTGTTGAAATTTCAGGGAAATTCAACAGAAATTGCGCTCTATGTAGATCTAGCTGACTGGAAACGTTTGATTAAAAAGTGTACTTCTACTAATGAAAATGTGTTTGTTCTGAATGCCCCACACTAACGTCCATGCCCTTACCCCCTCCTCCCCCCCTCCCTAAACGTCCATTGTGCGTTAAGCGGGGCATTTCGAATATGTCGACGGCCCCTAATCACTCCAACTGACAGTTATCAGTTGCAGATTAGATGTTACTAACTTTGATTTGAAGGTAAGTGGAAGTCATATATCATTTTATTTGTTCTATAAGGCAAAATACATGTAGCTCCCAAATCCATGTATTTTTTAGTGAAATGACTGGGCCGATAATTGCCCTATATCATTATGACGTCAAATCAAAACAATCTTGTTTAAACGCTAAGGATCACGGTCGTGGGAGGGGGACAAAACAGCAACAACACAAAGGAAATCACTATCAAATGCATTTTGTAGAACGTAGAATAGCAGTAACAGCCACCAAATAATGTAAATATTGTGGGATGAACATTGATATAGCTGATATCTGGAAACCAGACAATTCGAAGTTAAATTTTCCTCAGCAGAGCAGATTTAGTTCAAAACTCTATTGTTCAAGTCGATTCTGTCCCCCTCATAAACAAGCCGTGACGTCATAATGATATAGGGTAATTGAAGTGAGTCACCGGTTATCGATATGTAGGCTTTTGTACGCAATGATTTTGATATGCAAAGGTCGATAATTTTGAATAGATTAGCACATAAAATATTTTCAAAAAAAAAACGTGCATGAGATCGTAACCGAAAAAAAAATTGCTGCACAGCAAACTGGAGTAAAAAAAAATGCATGCAGCTTGAAAATCCCTCCCCCCCCCCATAACTTTTCTAATGGTCCGTCCCTTATAGACTGCAGCTGGATGGTTTTCCTTAAAATTATGGAATCACATTAATGATCAATTACCGTACTTTTGTTCGGGCTTCCCATTCGGGTGTCTGGAAAACGAAGACCTAGAAAGCGAAGACCGAAGACCTGGAAAACGAAGACCCCCATAAATAATATAACATGATATGTTAAATGCTGCTGCTATTGTTAATTGGAAATCGCAAATCGCAGTTGAGCCGTAAAAGTGCGTTGGGGAAGAAATGATCTTTGTTTTACGGATCTGAAATATATCAAAAATATATATACGTCGGTTAGACACATGCAATTTAATCTAAATTGGATATAGGCACGAATAAAAACATTATCTGTGTGTCGGTTAGACAGAATTTAATCTCAATTGGATATAGGCACGAATAAAAACATTAGCTGCAGTTATTTACGCTATAGGGTCTTCGTTTTCCAGATCTGGAAAATGAAGACCCCCTTTTAAATTGAACAATCATAAATATGGTAGCTAGAGAATTCGAGCGACTAGCCGGGAAGACACAAATTGGATATAAATTGGATATATAGGCACGAATAAAAACATTAGCTGCAGTTAGTTACGCTATGGTCTTCATTTTCCAGATCTGGAAAACGAAGACCCTAGCGTAAATAACTGCAGCTAATGTTTTTATTCGTGCCTATATCCAATTGAGATTAAATTCTGTCTAACTGACACACAGATAATGTTTTTATTCGTGCCTACATGTACATGTACATGTATATCCAATTTAGATTAAATTGCATATGTCTAACTGACGTACTGTATATATATTTTCGATATATTTCAGATCCGTAAAACAAAGATCATTTCTTCCCCAACGCACTTTTACGGCTCAACTGCGATTCGCGATTTCCAATTAACGATAGCACCAGCATTTAACATAGCATGTTATATTATTTATGGGGGTCTTCGTTTTGGGGTCTTCGTTTTCCAGGTCTTCGGTCTTCAGTCTTCGCTTTCTAGGTCTTCGTTTTCCAGATGCCCCTTCCCATTCATATTGTATTTATATACAACTTCTGGAGTAATTGCAGAATACCCCCTCCTTTGGTTCATTAATAATTCATTTCTCAACTTTTTCATACGAACCTTCTAAAAACCTAACCCTGAAATAATAAAAAAAAACTAACCATTTCGACCCAAAATCATTCATAGAACGAGTCTAAATACACCTGAACTAAAGTGGAGAATTTAGCGCAGTTTTCAATCAATCTTTTGAGTGGAGGGGGTATTCTGCAACTTAAAGCCCAATTTCTACACCATGTTTGAAATAGTAATTATATAATCCAGCATCAATTAACATTAAATGATAATAAGTCCATGGTTAAGTAATTCCTGGTACCAGTTCAGCTGATCTGAATTGTCACCATGCAGTGGTCTAAACAATATATATGTTTTTTTTTTATGTGAATGGAAAACAGTGTCTCTTAACTGCTAGGCTCAACACACCCCTAGAACAGAACTCCAGGGGGTACATGTATGTGGTCCCCAAAAATATCCATAATCCCACTTTAAGTACATACATGTATACATGTAGAGAGCTGAATATTTTTACTTCAATTTGATTGCTTGTTTTTCCTAGAAGAGAAATTGCTTCAGATGGCAGCCCGTATCCAACAACTGGAACAACAACTGAAAGAACAAGAAGATAAAACATCTGATAGGTGTATCCTTCGCAGCATTATTATTATACATACATATGTACATGTACACTGTACCTGTAGGTCAATTTCAGCTATTGTCATAAATGTTTACATTATTTTTGCTTAATTCCCCAACTGATCGAGACAGACACAGATATCCAATTTACTAATAAAATTATGTAGGAATGATAGCCTATCATTAGATGATTATATATTTTAAAGTATAACGTACTTGTACTGCTGCTAAAATCATATTATGAGCTACATGGAGCAGAATTACTGCATAAAAGTATTTTTTGATAAAAAAGTGGTCATGTTGCTCATCTTATTTTATTTATCACTCTTTAGCACCAGCAGGTATACATGATTGTCATGCATTAAAATAATCCCCAATGATAGGATTCTTATTATTTTGTTTTGCCTTCCCCCTTCCTTCAAAGCGTAATACCCAAAGTGCTGCATTCACTGACCTTGAGCTTGTTAAAAAAAGGATCATGATTTCTTTTTTGGCAAGTGCTGCATTGGCTGTAGAACTTGATAATTGATTTACATGTAAACTTTAACAAAGCAGGCTAATTATATTATACGAAATAACCCAAACTCTAAAGCCCACTTGTTTTAGCTGCCCCCCCCCCCCAAAAAAAAAAAACCTCGATAATCTACATTCATGTACATGTAGGTTGAACCAACATAAACTACATGTAAGCTGAACAAATGTATAACTCTTTTTTTTTACTAATACCTGTACCTGTACCTGGGATTACGAGTGAAGTCAACCATGGCAGTGAGAGCGTTCTTGTTAGCTCTGAAACTATTTTACTTATTGCGACTCCTAAATGTTCTTCCACGCTCCATATTTCATCCTACCAACGATGTGGAACTTAAGCTTAACTCCTATGGGTCATTTTGTCGTCCGAAGTTAATGTTCGGTCAAGATATTTTGGCTAAGTTCACCCGCGTTAATATTCAAGCGACGAACACGAGAGTCAAGCGAAGCGGAATTTCTTCCTCTCCGAGTTCTGGAAGCGTCTCCTTGAATAGATATCTACTGAGTACTATTCTGCTTCTATCTAATGACGTGAACTTGAATCCTGGTCCGAATATCAGAGGACTTCAGTGTGGCGGCTGCAATTCTACTATTAGAAGAAACCAGCGACATGTTTGCTGCTGTGGCTGCATGCATAATTTTCATCTTAATTGCATATCACTGACGGGAGCTACAAATTCTGAATGGTTTTGCATAAAGTGCTTCCTACCACCTGTCAATGATTCTTATTTTGGAGAGAACATTTCTTCAAACTCAGACCATATGAATCCCTCCGACATTAAATTTGAATTTTCTGCCTCGACGTAATAACTTTATCGGAAACCTGGCTGGACTCTTACATCATAGACGAGGAAGTTGGTATCGAAAACTTTCGATTAGAACGTCGAGATCGTTGCAGAAATGGCGGTGGTACAGCCATTTATTTACGTGAGCGTTTCTCTTATGATCGCTTGGCCTTGCCAACTGAATTCACAGATCTGGAGTTGGTCATGTGCAGTGTAAAATTTCCACACGCTCGTCCTCTTCTAATCGGTAGCGTCTATCGTCCGCCGGATGATACTGATTTCAATTCGACCTTCATGAACTACCTGGACCAATTATCATTTGAGGGCTCTGAACTTTTCCTGTTGGGTGATTTCAACTGGAATGCAACCTCATCCAAGGGAAAAGAATTTGTAAAGTCGATGAATGATATTGGCCTCAAACAGTTAATTACAGATCCTACCCGTGTTACTCCTCACTCTACTACACTTATTGATATGATTTTTACTAACTCTAGTCATCGGGTTGCTGACTCTGGAGTTATTGAGTTATCAATGAGTGACCATTATATGGTGTTCTGTAATAGAACATGTAAACTACCTCGGGCTAAACCTAAGGTGATCAAGGTTCACAGCTTCAAAGGTTTTGATCCATCTGCTTTTGTTGCTGATCTTCAGAGCCAACCATGGGATACTGTCTATCTATTTGACAGCCCTGAAGATGCTTGGTTTGGTATGGAAATGTTTCTGAAGGATGTTTGTAATAGACATGCTCCTCTACGGACGCTTCGTGTATGAAGATCTTTGAACGTGCCATTCATAAGCAGCTCTATGACCATCTGTCTACCAACAAGCTGTTATCACCATACCAATCTGGCTTTAGGCCTGGCCATTCCACCTGTACTGCCCTCCTAGACGTCTCAGACTATATTCTGAAGAACATCGATAACGGAAACCTCATCGGAACAGTATTCTTAGACCTTAGCAAGGCCTTTAATTGACATGATTAACCATTCCACTCTTAAGGTTAAACTTGCCAACATTGGTGTTAAAGGACACGCCTTGGACTGGTTCGATAACTATCTCTCTAATAGAACTCAGTCTGTCATTATTAATGGAACTCTATCTGATACTATAGAAATAACACTAGGAGTACTTCAAGGCTCGGTCTTGGGGCCATTACTATTTATCATTTTCATCAATGATCTACAGTACAGCTCAAAAAGAATGCACGCGCAAGAACTTCTTTTTGCGGACGCAAGAAGTTGATTATTGCGCTTCTTTTTGCGCTTATAATTAATTATCAACCGCAAGAAGTTAGACCCGCAAGAACTTCTTAAACGCAAGAAGTTAGAACCGCAAGAACTTCAACCGCAAGAACTTCAACTTAATTCAAACGGGTTGAAACTCTCTTACTTATTAACGCAAAGTCGTCCCTTCGACTGGAAAGAAACAATTAAGTTACATTTTGCAGACTGAGGTTCACGTTCTGCGGGAAACATCAAATTAAAGTACTAAAGAAATATATTAGAACAACAAACACAAACTATGCAGCAAATTTATCGCATTTTGGAAGTGAAATTTCACATCTTAAATCCAAGTGCAACTTTTCGCTAATACTGCTGTTGAATAATAGCTTGGTTGATTATATGACAAATGGCCCTAATAAGAGTTGTGTTCTTTATTGAATCCCACCGCCGCCCATGTGTTCAGCTGACTATTAAATAAGACAAACACTTCAGAAATATTAAACGTAAAAACTCCGAGACAGCAGCCCAAAATATTTTCGCCTTTCACACTTCTTTATAATATTTATCACCGCCGTTTGTGTATATCGGCGAAAGCACTTACCTCCTTGCTGCTTCACAGCTCGCTTATAACGCATCCTCCCATATATTCTGATAACCTTACTGAAAATCGTTACTTAAAATGTAATTTGGAAGCCTGAGCTTTCGGCACAAAATAATAACAAACAACGGCCGCTCGATCGCTTCAGTTCCCGTTATAAATACCGGTGTTGCGAGGCCAGCTTTATAGTTTGCCGTGCAAAGCATAACATCAAATAAACTTTAGCGTCTGTAGTTTCACATTTATAGCACATCCCTGTGTTGCTCAAGGTTTCGGCTCAAATCATTGCAAATGTTCGCAGTCCTAATATAAGGCATATTTTCGAAATTAAAATCTCTAGTTCTTGCCGTCTGAATTTCTCCACGTGCAAATCAGTCAGGCGTGAACGTGTCAGTCTGAGTTGATCGCTACACTTTCTGAAGCCAAGTTGGCAATGAAACCGTGTAAAACTATACTCTTAGTCTTACCAGAAAACTTCTACTGGGAAAGTGGAATCCTTTTGAACTAAATGCGCCTTAATTCGTAGAATAGTGAGTGACTGTCTTCCCAAAATTTTACAGGTCAAAAAGAAGTGGTAATTTGCATATTGCGATCGACTCAACAATAATCGCTAAACGCGCAAATCAAAGCAGTTGGACCGAACTGCAAAACATGGGAAACCTGGCAAAACGAAAGAAACAGTTAATAAACACTACCATAAACGAATCAAAGCAAATTGTTAAATACATCTATGTCTTTGAAAATAAGTTTTTCAAAAATATTACCGAAAGTCTTTCTAAATAAATTTGCCGTATACACTTGTAAACAAACCACGATCGAGCGTGCATTGTACTCGCGTTTCGAAGTTTGGACTTGAAACTTTTTGTATTGTTTAACTTTGTGCGTGGTCTTGCAGTTGAGCCGCAAAAAGCGGATTATCCACTCTTTACTTCTTGCGCGTTCTTGCGGCTGAGCCGCAAAAAGCGGGCTATCAACTTCTTAAACTTCTTGCGTGTTCTTGCGGGTGAGCCGCAAAAAGCGGGTTATTAACTTCTTGCGGGTTCTTGCGGCGCAAGAAGTTCTTGCGGGACTTCTTGCGGGTGCATTCTTTTTGAGCTGTACTGTACCACATAATGTTCACCATTGTAAGGTAGTAATATATGCCAATGATACTGCTCTCTTTTTTGCCGATAAGGATGTTCAGATTATACAATCTGTACTTCAGGATGAACTTAGTGCTCTTAGTAGATGGTTTACTGATAACGAATTAATTGTAAATTGTACTAAAACTAAAGTTATGTTATTTGGTTCTAATCAACGTTTAGCAAGATCACAGAAGCCTTCTTTGTCATTATCAGGAACACTATTAGAACTACCAGAGACTGTTAAGTATCTAGGTTTGGCTTTCGATGCTACAATGAACTGGCATGACCATATTGATGTCATTGCTTCTAAAGTATCTCGTAGACTTAACCTCCTTGGGAGGATCCGGAAATATCTTAATGTCGACACTTGTAAGCTTCTGCATGGAACTCTCATTCAGCCGCTGTATGAGTACTGTGATGTAATCTGGTCTAATGCGGATAAAATTAACCTTGATAGACTCCTGAGGTTACAGAAGAGAGGAGCGCGCATCATACTCCGGAGGAAAATCCGAGAAGAACGCACAGAGCAGTTATTCAGAGAGCTTGGTTGGGTCTCCTTACTTGATCGATGGCACTTTCATAAATGTCTTACTGTCTTTAAATGTTTGAATGGACTTTGTCCACCTTATCTTAGGAATTTGTTTTCTCGTAATTCTGATGTCCATAATTACAATACTCGCAATAGGTCTAATCTCCATACGGTTAAAATATCCTCTAAATCTGGTTATAGATCCTTTGCCTATTCAGCAGCTAAGTTTTATAACAGTCTCAGTTCAACCATTAAGAGCTCTCATTCTATCAGAACCTTCAGCGCCAATTACTGGTTGGACTCGTCTGCCAGATCATTATAGTTTATCATTATAGTTTATTGTTATTATTTTATCAGTAGTTTAACATTATTATTATTATTATTATTATATATAGTTACTTATTAGTAGTTAGGTTAGTTTTTTATCTTAGATATGATTGCTTGTCTGTATTTATTGTTATGTTTGTATTTGTATTATATCTTAGACGCACAGCTTCAATGTACATGTAAATAAGTGTTAGCTTTTTTGAATTCTGTGCATAATAAAGTATCTATCTATCTATCTATCTACCTGTACAACATAATATATTCATGATTTCTTTTTTGTTTATAGTTGCTGTATTAGCCTTAAAAAGTATTTAGTTATGTTCAAGTGACATGTCTGGAAGGCTACCGGTATCCTTAACAATCCTTTAGCTTCATTGTCACCTGTACAATCTCAAGCTAATGTCAGCTTTACCCCAATAAGCCAAACAGATAATGCTATGTCCTCTCGGCACCTCCAAAACACCCCAATAAGTAATACCAAACAAGAAACTCAAAGTATGAGTAGAACATGTAAGACTCCATCTGGTAAAAATATGGCAAAGGAAAGGATTGCACATTTGCCCAGGAATACAACACTGTCAGTACCATCAAAAGGTTAGCATGTATTGTTAATTGTGTGTGTATTGAATGGAAAATACTATTACATAATTATGACTGTATAAATTAGTTACTTGATATGTAATTATGATACAGCTGTTAACAAAGAAGAGGCCAATGCTACACTGAGGACTCCTGGTGAATAATATATATGTTGTGGGGCAATTCTGAACACCTGGGCAAATATTTTTGAACTGGGGCAGATACTTTTGAACTGGGGCAAATATATTTGAACTGGGGCAATTATCAAGATTTTAAAAAAGGGATTTTATTATTTTGGGGATTCATAAAAAAGAGGTTTAGTTTTTTTTGGGGGGGGGCGGGGTTCAAAATTTAAAAAATCACCCTCCTCTCCCCAGGAATGTTTTTTTTTCACCATCCCCTCCCTTCCTTCCTTCCCCTCCTTCCCTTCCCTTCCTTACACTTACCTTTCATTCAGATGTAATACCAACGTACCGAACTCACCAGGAATCGAACTCACCAGGATTCGAACTCAGCAGCTCTGCCTTAATTGACATGCCCAGTTTTCCACTGACTAACGCACTGTGCCACACAAGCACTTGTTCATTTCAACACCTCCATTTATTCTATAAGTAAGTTACTAATCGTCGAACCCAGTCCCTCTAATTATGCACGCATGCATACTGCTAACAAAATCGGACTTAGAAACATCTTTAGAAAATATGACATGGACGATATTAAAACCCGGACGAAGCTGTAACACAGATGAAGTTTGTGTTGACTGCATTCTTTTATGAAAACTGCAGCAACTCAAGGGAAGTAAGAAAGCTAAATCCAGAAAAATACATCGTTTATAGATGATCAGGTGTACTTTATTACGGCGCCACTCGTACGTACTTCGAAACAAACTGTGTCAACCGAACCGATTTTTACAGATTACTGACATAGCTAAAGTAAAAGCAAAAGAAAAGCGAATCAACTCTAACATTTTATCTAAAAGCTATAGTTCAGACTTTTACGAAAGAGCTAAATAGTATCTCAGGAAAGTGACGAGTGCAGTGGATCTTGAAGCAACCCCTCGTAAGCCATTTATGAATAATGGAATATAAAAACTGACTCAGACTAAGAAATTCTGTACCCTACATTAAAAAAAAACAGTAACTGTCAACAATGGGTGCTCACTATAATTTAGGGTTCTTTAGGGCTTATAATCACTAAACAATAATAATGCTTCTTACAATGTAAATGTTTCTGTGAAAAAAAAATCAGACTGCATGGTCAATGAACATAAGCCCACAGGTAAACATAAATTATTTGCCCCAGTTCAAACATATTTGCCCCAGTTCAAATATACATGTATCTGCACCAGTTCAAAAATATTTGCGCCGGTTCAAAAATATTTGAACCAGTCATCAAAATTGCCCCACAACATATACATCTAGTTCATGAAGTTCTGACTGTACAGTGTATAATATATATATATATACATGTATATATTATAGTGTATTTCTGTGTCATGCATGGTTTGTGCAAGGAGAGCTGGAGAATTGGTTCAGCTACTGGCACTCTTGTGAGGTTTTAAAATAATATATATACATAATAGTATTACAGTATTACAATGTCACCTAGTTAATTATTATAATAAATAAACTTCACATCACACTGTCTATGAACTTAACTTGCTCAAAAATGAATTACGATATTAATAGCCCACTTCCGATCCGCGATATGCTTTACTTGTCATGCACAAATGTTTCAATACGAGGCTCCATGCTAAATTAAATTAATTATTTTCTTTGTGAAAATACCAAAATAATTATTATGTGGTATTTTCACAAAGAAAATAATTAATTTAATTTAGCATGGAGCCTCATATATATATATGTTTGATTTTCTAGTAATTCTTAATACTAATTTATTTATTAGATCGATAATTTTTGATTGGACTCATACATTACAGACTACCATTTTCAAATATTAGTGCTAGCTATAGACTGTTCATATCCCACATCTTCAAGAAGACTTAAATTTTTAACGGTAGGCCACAAAGAAATACATTATTTCCATTCGGTTTTTGGATCATTCACTCAGAGGTCATTTATCTTTAGTTTGAAAAGCCCTGCTCATGCATGCAGCTACTCCTGACCGAGAGAAAGTATGTTAATGGCCAACCACTTTGTAAAATAGCTTTGCTGTAAAGAATTAGTGTCCACTCCCCACTCCAAAACACTGTGTTCATGTGCACAGTGCAAATATTTAATTGGTTGGCATAATAAAAACAGCTAGGGTTTATGTTTTTTTGCAAGGGGAGGTTTAAAAAGAGAAAATGCACCCACCCCTCCCCTGCATTTTTAACAATCCTTCCCTCTCCTGCAAACCCTTCCCTCCCATCTCACCCTTTCATTCCCCCTTCTTTCCCTCTCTGCCTTCCCTGTAAGCCTTACATGTATGTGATTACTAATTAAGACTTATATACCTCTAACTCAGAAGAAATACCTTGCCCTGTCTGGGAATTTAACTCACCAGCATTGACTTGACACAACCAGTTTTCCATTGACTATTAATAGCTCTGTGCCACAGTAGCACTTGTTGAGTTGTTACCCATGTTTGTTGTATAATTACTTTATTTTAAGTTGTATATATATTTTTATTCATTCATTTTTAACTTGTGGATGTGCGCAAGCACAGAAACGAGTTATCGGGATGGTTGGAGAAATTGTGACTCACTCGCTCACCCACTCACTCACTAAGCTGTTAGCATAATGAATGCTTGGAATGCAACTTGGTAATTGATTTAATTACTAATTGAAGATCATTGTGGAACATTAATTGCTGTTGGCAGGAATAATGTTGCTCAAGTTCACATTGCTGGTTCCCTTCTTGCTACTAACTACAGTTACTGCTACCATATTTATATGTGAGGGAACAGCTGTGTCAACTACAATCATGTATGTGGGAGATGTGTGTACTCGTTCATGTAGGAGAAGTGTTGTGCTCATGTATTAAGTGACGTAAAACTCTTGTACGTTTTCATGGCTAACTCACTTAATATTAATGGCAGTTGGCTCAAACTTTGACATGCATGGTATTGGGTCACCATAAATCACTTAGTGGTGATGTCATTACAATGATGTCATCGGTCACACAATTTTACATACATGCTTGTATCTCCCTCATTTCTATTGCCAGGAGGCTCAAACTTTGACAGACTGTGATTTATGGGGACCCAATACCATGTGGTGATGTGGTAATGATGACGTCATCGGTCACATGATTTTACCTACCCGTACATTGTTCATGCCCATAAACTTTGACAGGCATGGTATCGGGTCCCCATGAAGCACTTATTGGTGATGTCGTAATGGTAGTGTCATTGGTCACATGATTTTAAATACATGCCCATATCTCCCTCATTTCTAATGCCAGGCAGTTCAAACTTTGACAAGCATGGTATTGGGTCCCATAAATCAGTATGTGGTGATGTTGTAACAATGACATCATCTCTCACATGATTTTTAGTGTAATGCCTGTATCTCCCTCATTTCTATTGGCAGGCGGCTCAAACTTTGACATCACGCAGTGGTGATGTTGCAATGATGACATCATTGGTTACATGATTTTACAGGCTACGCAGGCTATATCCAACAGCATTTAATAACTTCCACATGTTTACCCTTGAGAACAGAATTGATTAAAATATGGTCATATAACCTAAAAGAATCAATAGCCGGGCCAAAACCAATGAGTTATTTAAATATCTGCATGAGATCAGTTCCTGTTCATTGCTTGACACCATATCAGAAATTTCAGCATGTTGATCGCTGTCTTCACTTTCATTCCCCAACATATTCTTCTATAATGGTTGTGCCATAATGATTATAGACAATCCAGGTTTGTTCTTGACAGAATCTTCTTAATTCTTTTTTTTGCTTGGAGGAATCAATCAACTCAGAGCCCAGAACTATATGACCTTCTGCCATTATGCAAAAATACTAATTTATAATGAAATTTGTAATGTACATGTATTAAAGTACAGATTTTAAGTATTTAAATAATGCATAATAATGACTTAGCTTCAACTTTAATTACATGCATGTAGTCCATTTAGGCCATGTGTTGTAATGATTGTTGTTCATGAATTGTAAAATTTGCAGCATCAACATCAAAATGTGATTCCAAACCTTTCAAGAACTCGGCACAGAAGAGAAAAGCTGACCAGTTGGTGGCTGAGACATCTCCTAGTAGAGCTATACCTGATCATGATGATAAGGATATAGAAAAAGACAAGTTTTCTGGCCTAAGGGTTATGTAAGTGATTACACATGCCATGAACATTATTCATTCCATGTACATGTAGCAATGATGCATCAGAACTGTTCTCATCTCCAATGTCAATTTTACGATTCCCATGTAGGAGACAAAACACTGCTAGATTCTTGAGCATGTTACAATTGTAGGGGTCCTGTTTGGTTAATCGAAATGAACTAGCTACATAATGTATAAGGAAGACAAACTAAATCTGGCACATGTACATTGTATGCAGTTAATGGTAGTTTCAATATATCTTTTTTCTGTTAAACCAATTTTATAAAGCCTAGCTAGTTCAAAAAAATATTGTTAACTGAAATCAATATTATTTTAACTGAAACCTCTCTTTAGTTGGTAACCAACTATTGAGAAAACTAGTTACTGTTGCTTGACAGGGTCCTTGACAGGATACTATTAAATTTGATTGAACCCTGACTCAGCAGTGTGCAGTACAATGTGTACATGTCTGGGTTAAATCACTTCTTAATATTTTTAATTATTTTTCCTGCCATCAGAAAACCTCTCATTTCATCAGTTGTCATGGCCAGTAGAATGGAAGGCCGTAAGATGGTGCCAATATCTCATATTGAGACAAAGATGCCAAAAGGAAAAGACATGGACAGTGACTGGGTTACTATTGGGGCATTGGTGACAAAACTGCCCCCCAAGACAAGTGCAAATGTTAGTTGGTCAATAAATACTGACAATGTACATCATTCTGTAAAATGTTCAGATCTTCTTAACATTTTCAACAGCCCTAAAACCATATTATTTGCTTATTTATGTTAAAGGAAGACCTGAGTACAAACCACTTATAATATCCAAATTAAGATATTGGACTGCCCAGCAAGCTGAAAACTGAAATCACAATAAAACCGATTTATTTTGTATTGCAAACATGTAGGATAAAAAAAAATGTATTGCACAATAGTTTTGATGATGTCAGTTAGTTGTCGAGATCACATACGTTGTTCATACAAATGTAAGAAGTTTATAATGTTAATAATATTATTTAATATTTAACAGTTATTATTATCATCATCATTGTTAGTTATTTTAAAAATTAATGTTACCATAGTTTACCACTTACAGCTGTATTTTAAAGCCACATTTGTCACCAACGTTTGAAAATTATGAGAATAGTTCCCAAAGTTAGGGGTGTGGCTTATAGCCAAGTACATTGTACTTTCAAAAAAACTTTTCAAATCGTGGCCAAACCACGAGGGAGAAGGACTTCCATTTAGTGTTAAAGCTTTGAGTTTTCAGTATTTTTGTCAGATTTATGAACTGTAAAGGTCTTAGAACTGCTATTATATACATGTAGATAATTTGAGATACAGATACATGTACCTCCGAAAAGTGGGGGAAAAGTTATTCCAAACGTGACTTAGTTTTGGAGAGAAATCACTAATAAAAATCATGATGCAGCTTATAAAAGGTGAGGCTTTTCTTAAACATTTTCAGACTTCAAATTTGAGTTTGTGGTGTTGTTAAAGTTGGGGCTGTGGCTTTTAGTTGAGTGTGGCTTATAAGTGGTTAAACTATGGTAATTTGTTATTGTTATTGGTGCATACACACTGTAGCTGACTATAATGATTTGTTAATTCTCATAAAGTACATGTATATATAAATCTGCAAAGAAGCATGACACAATAGCAGTGTTCTCATCAGACAACGCCACCATGGCAGATTCTAAAATATGTTTAAATTACTGTCAGTGTAGCTGTTAAGATCAGTTCTGAAAGGAAAACAAGAGTAGCACGGAACCTCTCGAGGCCTGTATTCTGATTGTACCCAAAATACTATACTTCTATTGTTTTTGTACTGCACTTTCTAAAGGTTAGGGTGTTTTCTATGGTTGGGTAGGCCAATACTGTCACTCGTTTCGAGAAGTTCTACCCGACCCAAAAACAATCGTAAGAGAAGTTGTGAAATTGAATAATTTAAAATCAATTCAATTGCTAATTTAATGATCCATGCAGATTATACAATTGTAGGGGCATTAGTTTAACATGAAAATGCTACCTGTATAATGACCCATTGTGTCTCTGGAATGTCCATGCACCATTATTGCCTTTGTGGGTCCTTGAACCTCAAGGTACACAATTATTGTTAGAAAACTACTATGGCAACTAGGAAGCCATTTTATTGTTACTACAATAATGCCAAATACTGCATACTGTTGCATACAAATGTTGTTAATGTACATGTACCTGCAACAATAATATTAATTGCTGTGAAGTGAATACATTTACCCTTTATACAATATCACAGGGGAATACCTATGGTATCTGGAAGCTTTCTGACCTAGGCCTCACAACTGCTAATGACACAGTAGCATTTTTCCTGTTTGGTGAGGTATATAAACATCACTGGAAAACAGTTGAAGGGAGTGTGGTTGCATTACTAAACCCAGGCATACTGCCTGCAAAGGAGGTAAAGTACAGTGTAGGGATTTCTGAAAATTAGCTTCTAACTCAAATTCCTGTTTAAATAACTAAAATTAATGTTTTATTCCCCAGGGAGTTCGAAGTAACAGGATTGGGGCCTGGAGGGTTTTATGATTGTGTAAAGTTGTACATTTTGTACTAGGGGATCTTAAAAGTTGGATTTTATGGTACTGTCTTATTTAGAAGCCTGAGAAAATATTGTTTGATTCTTTATATATAGTTATTAACCCCCTCCCCCCCCACCAATATATATATGGGCTGAGTCAGGTAAAAAGGGCCCGGACGACATTCAAGTTAAATATTTCCTACAACAGTGTTCCTAATAACAGGTTGAAGATTGTATTGCATTCTTGACGAGAAGCACTACATTTCATTCCTAACAATAAATGTCAGTTTCAAGAAATTGACATCAAGAATCAGGGGTGAAATTTATGTGATTTTGATGCAATGGCCCAATTACAAATATGACCACAAAAATTAGGAATCCTGTCAGAGGGGATGATTTTGATGTATGACATTCATTTATACCTGCTGGCATTAAAGAGTAAAACGTAAATAAGATGAACAATATGATCACTTTTTGGCCAAAACAATTATTTTCTGCACTCATTCTACTCCCCATAGCTCATAATGTGATTTTAGCAAATAGTACAAGTTACACCTTGAAGCAGTCGTCTGATGATAAGGAATCATTTGCACCTGCTAAAATTGTGATCACACCCTCGTGTAAAAAAATCGTAAATTTCTTCTTCGATATTGTAATCGCACCACAATTCTAAAAAATATGGTACAATTTCAAAAGACATTTACATATGTCGTCCGGGCCCTTTTTGCCTGACGCGGCCCATATAAGCTATGTACCACCCAGTGGGTATGGTTTTCAAGCATTTCTAGTCTGAAGTAGATTTTTTTTAATCTTTATTTGAGAATTTTACAAATATTTAATACATTTATAAACAATTACCAAACTAACATTAAATACTACTACTTATAGATAACTTATACACACTCACAGACACCACACACGAAAACGCACTTACATACCTGTATGTAAATTTTCTACCATTTTTTAAGATTGTTTTTTGATTTAGCTATTTTATATTAAAGTTTTTCGTAGTATGCTAAGAGATTCTTAAAAAGTGATAAAGTTGGAGCTTTTCCTTTCTCCCTTGCTTTATACAAGGCAATTTTATATATCAAAATGACATAGTTCACTAATTGTTCATTAACACCTAAAATAATATTTGACAAGTTTAACTCAGGGAAGTTTATACAATCATATTGTTCAAGCCAGATTTTTTTTGCCTCTATACAATGTACAGAAAGATGGTCAACAGTTTCATGATGACTGAAACAGAAAGAACAGCAAGAGGAATCAAGTAGCTTAAGTCATAATTAAGATAAAGACAGTTATTTAAAATACGATATTGAAAGTATCTCAAATAAGAATCAATAGTTGTTGTATATAAATGCAAGTATATTTCCTACCAGTTCAAGGGTAATTCTGATTTAATTCGATAATTTATATTATTCTGGGAGGTAGGTTGTTTAAACTTTATGTTAATCAGGCATCTGTACATATCCTTTGTATTCTTGATATTATCAATATCAAAACTTTTATCACCGAAGAATCGAAATCGTTTGTATACAATTTGTTTGTTTGGTCTGAAGTCGAGTTATAACTTTGCCTTTTAATAGTCTGTAATATGGACATGTTGATTACTCTTAGTTTCTCTGCAGTAATATTTTAACATTGATCTTCAAAATGAATTTAGAAAGAGAACAAACCACAGCGAAAAATATCAATGGATTCGATAATGTGATTAAAGGCAGCTTTAAGAGGTGCATTTCAAGGGTAAAAATGTTCAGGGTCAGGTCTGAAAAAAAATGGTGTGGAAAATATACCCAGATGGCACATCCCCACCCAAATTTCCAGGGATTCTGCCCCCCCCCCCCCCCCCCCCCCCCAAATATGCACCCCCAATTGATTACCAGTTGTATTGTCTGCAGCATTTATTTACACCATAGGGACTGCACTTAGTAAATTAGTGGTAGTCATTTTATTGTCAAAATATGATTGTAAAATCATATGGCTGATTGCAATAATGCTATTGTTTCCTAGAAACACTCCCAGGATGTTGCCCTTACTCTTGATAATCCAAAGAAGCTAATGTTGATGGGAATTTCCAAAGATTATGGTCACTGTAGAGCAAACCGACATAAAGATGGAAAGAAGTGCACAAATATTATCAATAAGTATGCATCAGCTGAACTATTTGTTCCTGTGTTGTCTTAATTACCTTGATTTTAGGTTTATATATAGGTTTTATTATTTGCCAGAAGTATATATACATTATACCATACATGGATATGATGGCAATTATCATTTTCAATGTTGACGATGTAACTTGCACAATATAGTACAGTACATGTAGTGATGCATGTGGGAAACTAGGGAAAATAGTTACTTTGCGAGGAACCAATTTAGAAACCATAAAGGCTTTTCAGCTGAGGTACAGTGCCACCAAGAAACATACGTACATTTATCGCGATTTGCTCGCGAGCAGATTGCGATCACCAAGTGCGATCTGCTCGCGATCTGCTCGCAGTGTGCTCGCTATCTGCTCGCACTGTACCCGCGATCAGCAGCTGCTCCCGCGATCAGCAGCTGCTCCCGCGATCTGCTCGCAGTGTGCTTGCGATCTGCTCGCATCGTGCTCGCGATCTGCTCGCATCGTGCTCGCGATCTGCTCGCATCGTGCTCGCGATCTGCTCGCATCGTGCTCGCGATCTGCTCGTATCGTGCTCGCAATATGTTCGCGATCACATCGCAAAATGATCGCGACCACCTGGTGCGATCGCAGTTGTGATCGCGGTCACAGGATAATTATCAACATACAAAAACCGTATGTGTACCTGACTGCAATTTATCGCTAGTCGTGGTAATGCCATTTAAGCGACGAACTCGAGCCATCTGAAAACTTTGAACGCTATTTTAGAAGCTAACAAACGCAAACCGAAATGAGACACGATTACATGAAGTAAAAGTTGTTTATTGGATTTTTGCGAGATTAATATGCTACTACAAAACAATTATTAAATTAAATTAAATGAACTTCTCGAGACGAGAAGGTGCGAGCAAATCACGAGCAAGGTGCGAGCAGATCGCACTTCGTGATCGTGATCTGTTCGCGATCAAATGTACATATGTTTCTTGGCGGTACTGTACATGTATCTTGATTTTGTAAATTAATTAAATTATAATGTTGAAGCTTTCACGTAAAAGCATTTTAAATATGCACAAACTACAAGGTGCATGTAATGTTGATATGAGTGATTAATGTTTAGAGAATATGGAGAGTTCTGTGAATACCATGTGAATGCAGCTTACAAGAAAATGAAGTCAAATAGAATGGAATTCCAGGCAGGGTGAGTTCCTTTATTTATAGATTTTGAAGTCATTGTTTTATTTAAACTGATATACAATGTAGATGGCCAGTACACCAATTTTAAAAAAAAGTCTGTCATGGAGAGCATACGTTGTTTACATAGGAGAAAGGATGAACGGCAAACAACGAACAACATTCCCACACCAAAATGGATTGTGAATGACTGTGGCACCAAAACCAATGTAAATGGTTCCTTCAAATCAATTTTCAAATCACCTGTTTTCACCAGTTTTTAAAACAAAAAAAACTTGAAAGTTATGTAAGCGTGCGAGCCAATTAAAATGGAGCTGTTTGAATATTAGCCAATCATCGTTTAGCATGCAAAACATGTGATATCAGCACGGCCAAAACTTTTTAGCATTTTCTTGCAATCTTTGATCGGAGCTGTAAACGAAATAAATTTTCTTTTCTCTTTATTTTCGACCGTTGTATAATAAACAATTTATGACACAGAAAGTTTGTGTAATACGGCTCTGGAATTTGTGCTTAACAATTTTTATTTTTTTCGACAAAAATAAAACTGACTCGTAAAAATAACCAGCCGTAAAGAGGAGTTCCCATTCCCATTTGCACGCTCAGTATTCAAACATAACGGAAAATACAGTGTTTCTGATCTATTAGAATATGGTGTCAAATATTCTATTTTTAAAACATTTCGAATCCCAAAACTAAAGATCTGTGGGAATATGTTTTGTTTATAGAATTTCAAGGCTGTAAGCATCGATTGAGTCTTGTTTTTGATTGGCCACTTAGTTGTTGTTTTCCGCCATGTAAACGTATACTTGATTACACGGTAGGCAGATAGGAATTACACAACTTTCCGAGTAATCATACCTACATATATACATGTAAATGTACATTCGGTAGATCTTCAACAAAGATGCCCATTATTTCTCATAGATATGGAGCACCAAATAAACGCCCACTCATGAATAAACTCCAAAAGGATATGTCTTCATCCACCTTCATGTACCAGGGGAAGACACTTTGCATCAATGGACCAACTCCACAGAAAATGAAGGTCTCCCTTAGAAGTCTCGGTATTACTGACAACAGCATGCAAGGTGATCATCTGCATCAGTTACAGTAGAACTGTTACCTGCAATTGTACGTTTTGCAACACCTCTGTAAAGTATTGCCTTGTTAAATGGAACATGTACATCTGATTCACTTCCAGAACTTACAGGGATGAAAGAGAAACCCAAGAATGTCAAAGCTAATGATAGCTCCTCGGATGTATTGTGAGTTTTGGTTTTACTTTCTCACATCCATAACCCTTTTGTCATCTTTTTGTTTATCAATATCTTAAGTGTAACCTTCTTTCTCATCAATGAATTGTGTATACGTTTTTTCTCTTTTTACGTAACAATTAGTACACCATACTTCTAACATGTGAATTCATACGAGGTAATTATGTCAGTGTTTCTTGTACTGACAGCTTGGATCTACTCACATTGCCATCTATTGGGACAAGAAACCTTGTTAAGCATCTGCACAAAGATGAAGAGGAAAGTAAGTGGAATTCATATGCGATAAGCCTGAACTGGACCACAACTGAACTATATAATATATAACATATAATATAAGATTTGCCTCCTCTCATGAAGTTGCAGGCAATTAGCAAGAATGAGTAGTGTGTCAGTCCAAGGATATAAGGTTCACATAGCTCGCTTTTGTACCAGTTCGATTTTGTCAGAAAAGTAGATAGGAAGGCTATTCCAAACATAACAACAAACTCAAGAACGGATCTAATCAGGGAGAAATAAATGTGGATAATGGCAGAGGAGGAAATTCCACCTCGCGTAAGAACTCGAAGGTGAAGTCGTTTGAAAGCTTTTAACACAAATTCCTTGACGTTTTCATTCCAATTTAAGCTGTCACTAATAATAAGAGCAAGGATCTTATGCAGCTTAACATGCTCAAGTCGTAGACCGTTTATCAGGTTAGGGGGGTGGTGTCTGGTTTTCCTCTGAGGAAACATGTTTATCGTGAACAATTTATTAGCCAACATTTTTATACAATAAGCAGATGAAACGGGCGCTCTGATTGGTCGATAGGCATGATCTATTATTGTACAGATGCACAGATGACGTCAAAAGGTCACACGCGCGCTATGTTGTCGTAAAGTTCGCTAATTATTGTATAAAACAAATACTAGTTCCATTCTGCCGTGGGTCTGTCCTCTTAAGATGACGTCACAACATCATGATCCAAAGCAAGTAAAAAATATACCGGTACTCTTGAATGTTATTTTCCTTTCAAATTCTCTTCAGTTCGCATAATTTTGTGCTGAATTTTGCTACACTACCTACACTGATGTACAAACTGCACTAGCCCGAGCTTAACCTGCTCATCAGGCTCTTGTTAGTGATACTGATTCTCTAGTTTTGGATGTTATTGAACATTATAATAAACCAGCATATCCCAGCCGTGACGAGTAACAATTTTTCTTCAAAGAAAAACCGAAAGAAGAAAGAGTGGCTCCACCATCAGCTTCACAGTTACTAAAAACCCACAAGAAGGAACTGGAGGTAGCTAAGAGGTCAGCAGGTTCATGTGCCAGTACAGGCGCGAGCCGTGTGCCTATGTTAGGACGAGGCCTGGCTCCAGGTGCAGATATCATGTTTGAGGGCTCTCTGCAGAGACCTGTAGCAAGCAGGTCACGTTCTAAGGCAAGTCCTTCTAAGAAATCGTTCAACTATTTTACAGTAGTGGTGGAGAGGTTTGATGGATTTTGGTTATTTGTGGTTCTTCTTCTGCTGCTGCATTCGCTCTCATTATGTAGTAGCAATATGGAGTCCCAGGAGAATAAAAACCTTTGTTATACGTAATTTTCGATTTGACAATTTATCACGTGACAGGCCTCAAATCATCATAACTCACTACGAAACAACAGCTGACCTTTGGACTTCCACGTGCGTCTTGAGAGCGCGGGAAATTTGTGGCGCGTCGCGTCGAGCTGACCATGACGGCAACGTCTAGGACAAGGGTAGCGAAACATAATTTCTCCTTTTAACTCTTTTGACGTCTGGATTTTCGAATGATAGAAACAGAAATACTAGTATCGCTACTAATCACACTAGCACTTGCAGCCATGTTGTTAATCTAGTGATCTGCAACAGGAAGTCTAGGTATTTTTGGATAACTCAACCTAGACCTCTTCCGCGCGCCCGTCATTTTTATAAATTTGGTGCATATAAGTGCTCATAAGAGGCATTGGAAGAAGGCTTTAATAAATACTAGCACAACACCAAGTTTATTTATTCTTGGCATGTACTAAAATTAAGTGATTTGTTTGAAATCTCACAATTCAGCTCATTGCGCTATCTGTCGTTCGGGGGAAAGGACCCATCGAGAAAGACGATCCCAACGCAGTCAGAAAGAACCGATGGTCTTCAACACAAGAAGAAGTGGAGAAGAGAGTGGAGAAAGACCAACGAGGTACATGTAGCTATAATTATACCCCATGAAGAAACGTCGATCTTTGTATTAATCAAATAACGACTTGTGTTTCTACTCAGGTGGCCCCACGTTGGGGATTTTGATCATCTGCTCTCACAATGTCAAAATGCCCCGTCCCCCTTCCCCTATCCCCCAGCCCACCAGACACTGATATGCATGTGCATTAGAATACTGACTTGTCCTCTATTTCCTCTATTTGAGTTTGAAAGTGAAACATTATCTACTTCGAGCTCCGCTTATAAGCTTAACTATATTATATTCTTGATATTAATTCATAATTCTCCCATGCTGTGATACGTTAATATTTTATTTACTTTCTTCCATCGTTATTCTCACGTTAAGCAATAGCTAGCTACTCGTTTAGTTTACACACCTGAGTACGCACTGTTTTATTGATTGCCAATGCCATCGCAGATGAAGAGGCGAGCAGCTGTGAGAAGAATACAAAGAGAAGACGAATTCTGGGTCCTCAGTTTGGTAACATTGACCTCAACTCCAAGGAGGGAAAACGGCTTGTAGCGGCGAAGTCTCTACATGCTGGACAAGTAGCGATCGTGAGTTGAATACAGCTATTTAACAAATGTCATTTTGCCACTTGACGCAATAATGGAAAGTCAGACAACCAACAATGTTGTTAAACAATAATAACGAAATAAAGAAGTCGCCACTTGACGCAATAATGGAAAGTCAGACAACCAACATTGTTGTTAAACAATAATAGCGAAATAAAGGAGTCGCCACTTGACGCAATAACGGAAAGACAGACAACCAACATTGTTAAACAATAATAGTCGCCACTTGACGCAATAACGGAAAGACAGACAACCAACATTGTTAAACAATAATAGCGAAATAAAGGAGTCGCCACTTGACGCAATAACGGAAAGACAGACAACCAACATTGTCGTTAAACAATAATAGCGAAATAAAGGAGTCGCCACTTGACACAATAACGGAAAGACAGACAACCAACATTGTTCAACAATAATAGCGAAATAAAGGAGTCGCCACTTGACGCAATAACGGAAAGACAGACAACCAACATTGTTGTTAAACAATAATAGCGAAATAAAGGAGTCGCCACTTGACGCAATAACGGAAAGACAGACAACCAACATTGTTAAACAATAATAGCGAAATAAAGGAGTCGCCACTTGACGCAATAACGGAAAGACAGACAACCAACATTGTCATTAAACAATAATAGCGAAATAAAGGAGTCGCCACTTGACGCAATAACGGAAAGACAGACAACCAACATTGTCGTTAAACAATAATAGCGAAATAAAGGAGTCGCCACTTGACGCAATAACCGAAAGACAGACAACCAACATTGTTAAACAATAATAGCGAAATAAAGGAGTCGCCACTTGACGCAATAACGGAAAGACAGACAACCAACATTGTTGTTAAACAATAATAGCGAAATAAAGGAGTCGCCACTTGACGCAATAACGGAAAGACAGACAACCAACATTGTTAAACAATAATAGCGAAATAAAGGAGTCGCCACTTGACGCAATAACGGAAAGACAGACAACCAACATTGTTAAACAATAATAGCGACATAAAGGAGTCGCCGCTTGACGCAATAACGGAAAGACAGACAACCAACATTGTTAAACAATAATAGCGAAATAAAGGAGTCGCCACTTGACGCAATAACGGAAAGACAGACAACCAACATTGTTAAACAATAATAGCGAAATAAAGGAGTCGCCACTTGACGCAATAACGGAAAGACAGACAACCAACATTGTTAAACAATAATAGCGACATAAAGGAGTCGCCACTTGACGCAATAACGGAAAGACAGACAACCAACATTGTTAAACAATAATAGCGACATAAAGGAGTATCCATAATGATTTGGTGCAAAACGTGTCGTCGTCCGTGCATCTGGGCCTGGTTGTTCATAACTCTGATTAATGTTAATTTAACCTAGCTAGGATCAAATACGTTTGACACAGGGTTAATTTGTATAATAATTTAATATATTATATAATTTATAATTTGTTATACTAATCAAGCGAACTCACAAGCGACGATTAGGTTCTGTTTCTAAAAGCACGCCTTTTAGTGATACCCTATGATTAAATTGTTTTATTTTATAATTCTGCCAAGAACGCAAAAAATATGAGACCGTACTGTTAAAGTGGCTTCCCGTCACCATGGTTACTGAACCGACTAATAAGTTATTTATTATATATATTCTGCTATATTGTGGGTTAATTTTAACCCACCGTTTAACTCACCCACGGTTAAGAAATTTAATCTAGCATTAGGCCTAATCATAGGTTATTTTAGTTGGGCATATTGAACAACCGGGCCCAGTACTCTAATAACACATTGCTATCGACCAAGAGCTCATTTGCACTATTTATATAAGAGTTAAATACCGGGATCGTGGCATTCAGCCATATACATCCCGAAGGCCGTAGGCCCGAGGGATGTATATGGCTGAATGCCGAGTAAATTCGCGGTATTTAACTGACTTATTTCATTGTTATTCGCTAACCTTTATTTATAGAAAATGTGTCAAAAATGAAATAATGAATGATATTTACCTGCAGCACATATCCATAACAACATGGTTTACGCCAAACGTTTGCTTTACTAATAAATAACGTAACTGTACACAGGCTCAGGAGGAAATACAAGAGAAGTACTTCAACGAGCTCGAGAGGAAAGAACTGTCAGAGGAAAAGATGAAGGCAATCAAAGAGATCCTAGTAAAAGTCGTGTGCTGTAAAAAGGTACAATTTAAAATCCATTGGCCACACTAATGATGACATGAAGGTAGTATATGTTTGTAACTACCGGTACTTGTGTTCGTCGTGTTTCGCTTTACTATAATTATGTTGGTGACAAGTCGGTCAGTCTATTTTGCTCATGTCATCACATCGTGGGTGACATTTAGAAACCACTCAGATTAATAGGTGATGGCTGAAGAAATTGTATGGAACTTTTTTGTTCAGTAGTATTTGTTTCTCAACCAATTAACTTGGGAAAAAAACATCTATCACATACAGTTCAGAGAACTAGCCGCCTTAGAGCCTTTGGTCTTCTAAATTGTTTTCACTAATTAAATTATGCAGTTTGTTTGTAGGTACATTTTGTCCTTAGTGCTATAAATACGTATGCATTTTTCCCATCATGTTTTATTGAGACAAGTAGAAATGGAGCGTGATTAGGTTCTTCTCTTTACCTAGTAGCTTCCTGTCTTATGTGTTTTCTCTGAAACATTAATGTAGTTCGAATTATTGTAGAACAGTGTATCATGGGATGCAGGTTGACGCAGTGGTAAAACACTCTCCTCACCGCTACTGTCCCGGGTTCGATTCCAGGCTTGGGCACCATATGTGAGTTAGGTTTGTTGTTGATTCCTTTTCTGCATTCGAGGGTTTTTCTCCGGGTTCCGTAAAAATCAACCGTGAGTCGAGTGTAGTGTGTCTAAAATAGTTAATGTAGTGGGGTGTGTGTGAAGAGTAAATGTAGGCCCCCACCAGCTGTAAGCTGTAATACTCAGCCTGCTATAACAATAAAATAAAATATTTATTTATTTATTTATAAAAGAATTACGGGTGAAGCCACTAAGTTGAACTGTACCTAATTTTCATTATGTTTCAAGTGTGTCTATGTCGCCGAAAGTGCCTCAGATATTTGCTACAAGGAAAACCATCCCCTCAAACACACCAAGATGGCAAAGCGTTTCTTTGCCTGCAAGGCCTGTCAACAAAGGACTATAAGCTATGGATCTAGAATGCCCAAATATAGCTGCAAGTAAGTTTACTCACCAGATCTACTTTGCCTTCCACTCTGAAGCAGCAACTAGTTTGTAGCTTTAGGTATCTATTTTATCATATTTAACACCAGCCCACCACTGTGGCATTTTATACCTCTTCCTCTCCTATTCTTACCAACCACTAAAATATTACACTAAAAATATAGATTTTTATTTGTTTGTTTGTACTTCATTTCGATAAGTCTATGGGATATTTTTTTCCAGAAACTGTGGAGCAATGAACTACGAAAAAGCTTCTATGTATCAGGTAGGGCTGAATTTATGTTCAAGTTGTCTTTTTGTAAATTAAAAAGGGGAAAAACGCCCATTTTTTGGGAACCGAATTATATACATTTTCTCATAATTTTACTTTTTTTAATTTCAGGAGAGAAAAGGACCAAAGATCGCTGGAGAAACTCTGCTTTTGAGAGGAGAAGAACACGGGAAATACTTGAACAGCCTCAAATAACTCAAATGTTATTCAGATAGTTTTAAATTATAACTGCATTAAAAAAAGGAACGTTTTGATCATATTTTAGGCCTAAAGTTTTGTAACAGTTTTATCGGGCTTTATATGGGAAAATAATGTTAAACACGGAGTAGCGGTATAAAAAGGGGATCCCAGGGATTTGTCACTTTAAGTTATCAATCTTCTTCATGGTCTTCTTCCCCTTTAGTGTATACACAATCTCGGTATCCTCTGAGGTCTGGTAATGATTTTTGTCTAATGCCCGTGAGAACAAATAGATATGCAAATTCCTTGTTTCCTTCTACTATGAAATGTTGGAACAATCTTGATACAGTCTTGAGAAACCTTGGTAGCCTCCTTGACTTCAAACATAAACTTAAGAATTCTCTTTTTAATCATATGATGTTTGTTTTACAAGGTATGCGTCTATACTTCATTCACGTCTAAGGCTAGGTGCTCACGGTTTAAACGATTATTTATACCGTATTAACTGTTCCTTAATTTGTGTCATAATGATTGTGGTTCTGGGATTGAAACAGCAAAACATTTCTTTTTGGTCTGTTCCAACCATGCTGCTCTGAGAGTTTCGCTCTTTGCCCGGCTGCTCGCCTTTTGGGTAATATTTGTGTTGAAGCTACTAGACTGACTCTCAAAAGTATGCTCTACTTATTTATGGGCCTAGTGATATTTCATTGAATTTTAAAACTAAATCTCAGTGTTTTTTGTAGAGTTCAAAGTTTCATTATTCACTGCTTCGACCTAATTTTTTGTTACGTATAGTCTTTCTTTTTCTATATTATAGGCCATTCTCAAATTCCTATGTAAACCCCCTCGATGAGCGCACAATAGTGCTGCTCTTGGGGTAAACGTAGCGAGAAAATATGTTTAAATAAAATAAAAAGTTATCAATCAGCTTTTGTGGCGTGATGCTCCGCTTGAATGCTCCTTACTGCTTTCTTATCGCGCGAAATTAAAAACAAAAACAAATGTTTAACTTCAAAGTAAGGGTTACAGAGTATGTAAACGGTCATAAGATAACATTGCCAGTCATTAGTGAACAACTATCAAGTCATTCTGGTCACTTTTTTATAGCTTGTTTAAAAGGAATCTCGGTTGAAAAACAATGCTCTCAAGTGTTTGTTATGCATGCCTAAGTATGTTTCTGTGTTTGTCTCCAATAAATTGAATGTACACTAGATGTTATTTATGCACCGATTTTCCTGTCGATAAAACTCATTTGAATTTCCTGCTCAGCGCCATCTTATCACGTCACAGTATTGCCCATATTGTCAGAAAACAATCACTTTGTTGTGCGACAAATAGGGACAACACTGTGACGTCATGATATCCAAGATGGCGGCGTGCAGAAAATTCAAATTACTGTTATCGACAGGAATATCGGTGCATAAATGACATCTAGTGTACTATTTACTGGAGACAAACACAGAAACATACTTAGGCATCCATAACAAACACTTGAGAGCAAATATTGTTTTTCAGCCAAGGTTCCCTTTAATCTTAAACCATAAAAATGTACCATTTTAAATGAAGAGGATGATATCCTCGCTTACGTTCTTCACTGTTCTGCAATTTGAATTTAAAATTTCGAGTTTCAAAGGCGTGAATAGAGAAGGGGCTAAACCTGTTATACCGGAACTTCGTGTTTAAAGGATTATTTCAGTGCAATTGCAGGTCGCAGTTCCTGAAAGGTAACCAAAGCCTCACTATGAATATGGACACATTTTCATTGATTATCATGCGAATTCAGCATCAATATTACCAAATGCTTGGTTACCTTTCAAAATGGCGATCAAGAACTACAAATTGGACTATTAATAGACTGTTTCCACAGTGAACACAAGTTCCTGTGCTACCTTGGGTTCCGGGTTCCAGAGGCACGAAGAAACAGGCGGAGAGGTGAGAGAAGGAAAAGAACAGCCTCTGGTGTTATCCGTTGAGAACCTCACTTCCATGCGGCAGCCATTAGGTTCAGAATGTAAACCTCGTCCCTCAATTACCGTGAGTGCTGGATGTAACGGTAATTTTCAATGGCTTACCAATGGCCCAGCAAAACCGGTTTGACGTTTTCTTGATTTGAAACTCAACGCATGGAAATGAGGTTCTCAACGGATAACACCAGAGGCTCATTTTTCTGTTCTCCTCTTCTCTCTCTCGCTTCATCATCGCTTTGGGCCTTTCATTTCTTCGAGCCTCTGCCACAATTTAAATTCAGCACTGGTGTAAGTATGTGCGGAATGAAATGTTAATAATTAAGTAATATACTATTTATCGTTACCATAGAAATGTAAATTAAATTTGTTTTAGATATATATTCGTAATGTTCTTTATTTCATCGATAAAATATACATATCACATGTTGATCAAATATGATGTAAAGGGATCGGTACCTGCACGGGACCGTTCGATTCTTTGTAGTGCCGCCGTCCTCGTCTTTAGAGAAAACCGGTTTAACATGTATCAAACAAATGGAAAGAGTTACGTAATGTGATGTCAGTGACATCAGATGTATCATGTCAACGAACAAGAACCCAGCATGCATGATCGATGGAAAATCGATTGGACCTTGCAAGGGTTCATCTGTTACTTATGGCGAAAGTTTGTGAGGAGTTTGTGTCTCGGGGTAAATGGTGAACTCAAATAATACTAAATAAATAACCCGCTATGCCGTCCTTACTGTGGCTGTTGTCCTTTTTTTACTCGTGGATGCGCTCAAAAACGCAGAAACTATTTATATGGGAGAACTCGTGTCGCTCACTCGCTAAAATCTCATCTGATGCCGCATTTTTTCATCGATATTTATCAAGTTACATGCCTAAAATATTACTACCTCTGCTACCGTTGGTATACAGCTATTCGATTAACGGGAGATAGGGAATAGGACATTAGGGAGACCTTGTCAAATAGTAGTCTCGCCTGTTTGGAGTGCCGCGTGCACAAAATGTCGTCGTTTTAGGTCCCATTCACATCAGCGTTGAAAAGCTCACGCGGATGTTGAAATCCCCGTCGAATCCAGTAACTCTGTGTATGTAACATTACTTCAGCTAGACACCAATGCCTTCTTTTCGCAGACTATCGTTTGCGTTACTACGAAAATGATTCAAATGTCGCACGGCTGTACACAGCGGGCTAAAATAGATTAAAAACCGTAAGCTATTAAAGTCGTCCTGGTTGTAACGCAACCATAATTTTCTTCGGGCTGGTAATAGCCTAATGTCTTACTCAGAACCCCTAGATTTTCGAGCACGTGTACCCGGCACATTTCTATGTTCACAACAAAAATAAGGGTTCCCGTGCCGTTATTGTTTGGCATGCGTACCTAACATTTGGATGTGCCGTACCCAAAACGCTTGTCGCGTAATTAGCTTATTCGAAATGGAACCTCTCTAACTCAGACGCAACATTCAAATTGAGAAATATTCACTTGATACAGAATCGATATTAATGATTAAAAAATCACCCGATATACACTTTAAGCTTCCTTCTAAGAATTAAGCCAGTAGGTGAATAAGTATAGGTAATTTTATGTAATAGCATGATTTGTAGTGATATTTGGCATACATACCGCGAGTGTATTTCAAAATTGTTTGTAATATCACGAGCCGCGAAGCAGAAGCGATAAGCGTAATATAAAACATGAACGCGACGGAAGCAATAGCCAATACGCACAAGCCGCGGCCAGAAACGAAAGCCGCAATTGCATGCTATATTTACATTGCTAAGGGCCTGAGAATGAACATTCTGATTGGCTCATTCTGCTTCTTACGTTTAACCACAGGCTAACCATCGTCTCATTTTGTGTATTTGTCACTGATGTTAATCCATTATTTCTTACCAAATTTCAATTCCTTGGATCCTGACTTCAAGAAGCTTGCAATATCTACTACTACGCTCTCTTCTGATACTTTGCCTACCAGACTGGCTTCTGTTAAGCATAAGCTTCGTAACGTTTTTCTTCCGCACATCTCTGTTAACCATCTAGAGTAGCTCCTCTGCTATAACTGTCGCTTCTTGCTTCACTGCTGCTGCATTTCTTGCGCCGTGTCCAGTGCATAGCCCCTTCCATTGCACAGAGTCTTCTAGTAAGTATATTTGTTTTTGATTTTATTTCATATTAGTTCTCTTTATATTGATTCAATTATTTATTATATCTTGTAATGTTGTAGCTCGTGTGTTAATTTTTTCCCATATTTTCTTTCCTTTTTATTACGTTTCATTTGTAACATAGAGGGCCGCATGTTAGATAGCTATGTAAGGTTAATGTATCTTCCCTCTGTAAATAAAGAATATTGTATTGTATTGAAATAAAATACCTTTTGACTTGATTTTGATTTAGCGCGCTCATATACAGCTCGGGCTTCCTGTGGCTCAGGTTTGTTTACATATAGCTCGGGCTTCCTGTGGCTCATCTCGCTAACTACAAAAAATACACAAAGCAGGCAACTAAATTCATGGCCGCCAATTAAGCGAGACGCGCGAGAATTTTCCCGAAAAACGAAAACTTCCTGGTTTCTGCTCCCCCTAACATTCAAAATGTTGAAGAACAGTAAATGAGCTTTTTGGTGGTAATTCACAGCGATATCGAGTGGTACACACTCACAAAAGCTTCATAGAAACCGTCAAACTGGTCCAGATTTTCGGCGATTTTTTTTCTCCCTATGATCGGGACAGATATGAGCCATCACAAGGATTTATAACTGTCATCGCATTCACATTTTTTTTATCAAACTGTCGAATGATCTCCCGTCTAGAGTCGAGAGAAATGGACAGCTGACATATTTCCCCTAATCTCCCTCGTATAGGCTGTTTTGCAACTTGACACACCACCCCGATGAAGTTTCAGTTGTTGGCAGCTTCCAACAAACGAAACGGAAGAAAACTTCAAGACTTGATGGTGTGAGATCGCGGGAGGTTTGTTTACAAAAAAAAATATTTCGCACGACTGCTAAACTCTCGTATTATGATTTCAGACCAAATTTCACTCCACTCTAACGTGGAGCGCGTTCTTAGGATTGCTCCCATCTCAGCCGGTTTAGTTCAATCCAATCCATACACACAAATACTGATTAAAGGCGTTATCTTTAGCATCTACCAGCATTCTCTATGAAAGACAAAACTATTTAATAAAAACAAAACAGCATACAATTATTGCAATGCGGATGAAACGATATTGGACTTGATTGGCCAGAGCCGAGGCCTTTATCACCTTCAGTTGTCATCAGCCTTTGTGGAGTGAACATCACTCTATGATGCTCCGCTTGGGCATAGTTGGGTGCTTCCTTCTGCATGATTGCTTATCGCGCGAACTGCACCGAAAAAACTTCACCAGATCCAAGATGGCGGCGCCTGCGAAATTCAATGCCCAAAATGACTCTTACTCATATCTATTTTTTTCAAAAACTAAATATATTTTCCAATGTCTTAACACATTTTCAATTTATAACCACTTTGCCAATACTTAACGGCAATTTGTTCCAACAGCCGGGGTTTCTTTTAAATCGTAGGGACACAAGTGGACGAAGCGTCACCTCGTGGATGTGCCACTGGCTTCATATAAATAATAACTAGTATACCTAAACAGGTAGTGAATGCTGCCCCGCTCAGTTAAGGAAGTGTATTAGAAGAGAACCTACAGTAGCACTTTGGCAGGAAAAATATATTACTGGGTGATAAAAATGCCAAGGTGTTCTAAGATGAATATATTTTGTAGTTTTGTATCGTGCGATTGAATCCTGTTTGGACTGTGGTGTGTATCTCAAAAGTTGTCCCGATTTATTTTCATTTTGTCCCGACATATCAACGATCTCCCGGTAAATTGCCTGATCGAGCCTACCAATTCCCGATATTTTCTGAAGATCCCGCCGGCACAAAAAACTTCTGTACTAGCTCCCGGTGAAGTTTAAACACCGGAAATCAACTGTAATTGAGAATGTAATTGTAAATGCTAATTGTATTTTGAACCGGTTGCTTGACTTTATCGAAGACCAATTGAAGAAAATTATTTGCTGCTCACCATCTTGATAACAGGAGAGATCACTGATAGCTAACACTGAGTTCGCCTACACGTCAACAAACTAAATTATAACACAAGGATCGTATACACAGAAATGCATTAAAGTGACGGTTGAACTTTGCTTGCTTCCACCTCGTGTAATGCCACGTGACGATCAGACCCGTGCAAAGCATTGTGGTAAAAAAGACAATAGAAGTGATGCATTGTGGTAAAAATGAAATCGAGATTTGGACCCGCTTACAGATTAGAACTGCTGCCTTGCTCGCTCGCTTCAGGCTCGCTCGCTGCGGCAGCAATAATTATCTTTATTCAGAAAAAAATGCAAATCTAAAGGCCTGTATTTTCGGATACCAGCTACTGGGCTCTTCTAATACAAGAATCCGCCACGGCAAATGGAATATCTATGAAGGCATTAAGGTATGGAGCTTTCAATACTTCATGTAAGCGTGTTTTCGTAATAATTAACAGTAAATGTGTGCAATCGCTATACCAACATGGAGCAAATCAAATCGCAAATGTAAAATCATTCATTTGTTGTTTATTATTTTTAACACAAACCGGAAGGGGTAACTAGCAAAATGTATCGGCGATGCGGCAAATTTGAAATGAAGATCACATTTGCTTGAAACGGTGAAAATTGATTTATGCTTCATACGTTCTTTGTAAAATCTGAGGACATTTTAGAGTAATTTATGGTAGAAACCGCTTACGTACCGTGGGCGCAATGTCCGTGATAGTGCCATGCATGGACCTGGCAAATAAATTTGCCGACTTTATCACCAAAATTGCGGCTATCAAGAACATCATATTATCTCGTCCCAGTATGTCTTTCTGCACAGAAAATACTTCTGTACCTGAGTTAAGACTGTTTTTACCTATACGAGTACTATAACTCCTGGACGTTTCGATTCGGAGTTATAAGCTGGTTCCAGGATTGACTACTGATAACTCGAAATAGTCACTCGTCCATTATATTTATTTCAAGTCAACGTGAAACAATTTCCTGCCTAAAAACCAATAACTCTCTTTGTACATAAGTCCTCTCGTTGAACTCGTTATTTAGACGTTGTACCTCGATCGGGTCTCTCGTTGAACTCGTTATTTAGATGTACCTCGATCGGTTCTCGTTGAACTCACGCGGCGTACAAAAGGCGAAGATACACAGAACAAGATATACTAAGCGAAATTTACATAATATTTGAGACGAAAAGTAAAATAAACGATAAACAAAGAAAATAACGTAGTTACATATACAAGGTCGGAGCGAAGGTATGTGAACATAGGTTACGTCATTAAAGCAAAGTTAGGAAAAAAACATTACGTAACAAAACAATGAAAACTAAACGGCTTCAATTACATGGCTCTCCTAAATTATCTCAAAATTTATCAGGTAGTTAATGTTCACTGCGCGCAAGTCGCGTAAGTCCATATTGTGGCTCTCCATCTCTGCACAGTCGCGCATTAGTCTCCTCTGTGGCTCTCCATAACTTCAGTCGCGCATTAGTCTCCTCCTCTGTGGCTCTCCGTAACTTCTATGCCTTCCGTAACCGTGCATATTCCAGGTGATGCTAACTCCTCAAGACAGCAGATCAGCCTTCAGGCGGTTGATTCCTGCTCTTCGCCTTTCAGGAGGAGTACTAGTTTGTGGATCGTCCTTTCCAAGACGCTGAATGCGTTTTTTTTTTCCGTGGGTTGAACGCTCCGCCATTGTAATCTTAACCTTCCTCACTAGGCCGTCTTTGTCGATAAAGGTTTCGTACACTCGGGCGATTCACCAGAGATTCCTTGTGGCGTTTTCGTCTTTGATTATAACTACATCACCAACCTTCAGGTTCCGTCGAGGTCTGTTCCATTTGGTCGTTCTTGCAGTGACTGTATATACTCTCCTTTCCAACGTTTCCAGAATTCATTTGCTAGAAACTGCACGCGCCGCCATCGTTTTGACGCATACAACTCTAGGCGCTGGAATTCACCTGGTGGAGGTAGCAGAACTTCCGTCTTTAACATGAGGAGGTGATTGGAAGTAAGAGGTTCTGGACAATGTGGTAAGCATAGATGTTGAGCTGTAAGTGGACGGCTGTTCACGATGGTTTCCGCTTCACACATGAGTGTGCGAAATGCCTCATCGTTCTTCATCTAGAAGGGTGGCTAAGATGCTACGCACGGTGCGGATTTGTCTCTCCCAAGCTGGGGGGGGGGGGTTCATTTCAAATTTGAACCAGTCTCAATTTCTCCTCTTCAGAAATTCTTCAATTGACTTCTGGTTCATCTTGTCAAACGCTTCTTGCAATTCCGTCTTTGCGCCAACGAAATTCGTCCCTCTGTCTGATCGAAGCTGTCGTATAGGACCACGTTTGGCGAGAAAGCGACGGAGGGCGTTAAGAAATGATGCTGTATGAAGAGAGGTGAACAGTACTCCATATCTTTTTATTTCCTTGCGTCCTTCTTTGATAATCCAAGGTCCAAAGTAATCTACAGCGGAATATGAAAACGGTGGCGCTTGCTCGAATCTATCTTCTTGTAGGTCTGCCATCTTCTGTTCTTGCACTTGACCGTAGCTTTCTGCATGTTATACAATCTGAAATATAGTTGGAAACAGCTGAACTGCCACCAATAACCCAGTAACCACTTGAGCGAAGGGCATTCAGTGTGATTCCCCTGCCTTGATGCTTGATCTGTTCGTACTGGTATCTTACGATAAGTTTCGTCACATGATTCGTTTTAGGTAGAATAACCGGGTGCTTGATTTCGTTCGACATCTGCGATCTCTTGATTCGCCCTCCTACTCTCAGTAACCCGTGTTCATCAAGAAAAGGATCTAAGCAAAACAGGGAGCTGGTTCTTTTCATCGTTCTCCTACTTGTTCTCTGCTGACTATACCGTTCTTTCTGGCGATTGCAGGCAGTATTTTGATTTCTTTAGCAAAGGTCTCTTCTTGTACTAACTTGAGAATCACACGGTCGGCTTCAACATATTCTTTTATAGTGATTGGTTGCTGGAGACACTTTGAAGAACGCATCCGTAGTCGGTTCTTGGGCTTCAAACACGCAGCAACAGCCTTCTTAGCATGTTTCCAATCGGAAAAGTATTGAAGTCGATCAAGCATAGACGCCATCTTTACTTCAGTGCCTTGAGTAGAAAGAACTTCAGGATCTTCTTCAGAAACAGTGCGATTGCAGCCAGCGTCTTCTTGCGGTAAGTCAGAGTTCCATAGGAATTGTGGACCTGTAAGTCACTGACTCTTCCCTATTTCCTTACCACTGAGTCCACGAGAAGCTACATCAGCTGGATTTTATTTCGTTGTAACATACTTCCACTGTTTGGGGGAGCTGAGATCTCTGATTTGATGAATTATATTAGCAACAAAGAAATGGAATCGCCGAGCGTCATTAGCGATGTACCCTAAAACAACTCGACTATCCGTCCAAAACCTCTCGGCGGTGATCCTGTCGCCAAGTTCGCGTTGTAACATGACCTTGGTTGATATAAGGGCAGCCGCTAATTCCAGACGAGGTATTGTGATGGGCTTTAAACGAGCAACTTGTGCCGCCTTACCAAAAACGAAGGCGCAATGGACTTGGTCTTGATCATTAACAAACCTCAAGTAAGAACACTGCCCATAGCCTTTACTGCTTGCGTCGGAAAAGTGGTGTAACTCTAATGACTTCACTCTTCCAAACTCGACTGGCTTGTGACATCGTTTGATGCCCATATCCTGCAGAGCTGACAAGTCGTTTCTCCATCTTTCCTAGCGCATCTGTATGTCGTCAGAAACTGAATCGTCCCAATCTGCCTTGACCCTGCAAAGTTCCTGGAGAATCCGTTTTCCAACCAAGATGATTGGAGCAACAAATCCCAGTGGGTCGCAGAGAGAACTCACGGTAGAGAGAATTCCGCGTCTTTTTAAGGGTTCATCTTGAAGGACTATTCTGAATTGGAATTCATCAACCTCCACGCACCATTGAATACCAAGTGCTCGTTCTAACGGCAGTTCGCTGTGTTCAAGGTCGAGGTCTTTCAGGCCTTTTGCACGATCTTCGGCTGGAATGGTTTCGATGACCTTTCTTGAGTTCGAGATGAATTTGTGCAACCTTAAACCACCCTTAGAACATGTCTCGATACTGTCTCTAATCAATGTGATGGTTTCCTCTTCGGTTGATAACGACTTCAGACCATCGTCAACGTAGAAATCGTTTTGGATGAAGTTTGCAGCTTTTGAGCTGATTTCATCTCCGTAGTCACTTGCAGTCTTCTTGAGACCGAAGTTCGAGCATCCGGGAGATGATGTAGCCCCGAACAAATGAACGTTCATTCGGTACTCACATGGTTCTTTCTTGGTATTTCCATTCTCCCACCAGTAGAATCTAAGGAAGTCTCTGAACTCTTCGTCCACCTTAAACTGGTGGAACATGCCTTCTATGTCGCAAATAAACGCATAGGGTTCCTTTATGAAGCGGAGAAGCACGCCAATCAAGGTGTTTGTCAAATCAGGTACCGGCAGAAGATGCCCATTTCAGGTATTCGCCTTTGTATTTAGCGCTGCAGTCGTACACCACTCTTAGCTTGTCGGGCTTCCTTGAATGGAAAACTCCGTGATGAGGAATGTACCAAATATTTTCTTCTTCCCTGTCAATTGCGTTTTCTGGTATCTTCTCAGCATATCCTCTATCGATGACATCTGCAATGGCTGTTACATATTGGCATCGGTACGTCTCATCCCTCTCGAGTCGTTTTAACTTGCTTACGCGATGAAGAGGTAGGGGCTTGTTATTTGGCAGCTTGGGAATTTCTTCTCGGAAGGGGAGAGGCAGCACGTGCTTGCAACTCTTGGAGCCACCTCTACCAAATCGTGCATTCTGGACCCTATATCTACCAAGATTTTTAAAGGCTGCTCCAGTGTACTGCTTCCTATTATCTTGGAAATTGTAAACAAGTCACATACCGATGCTGTTGTTCCTGCGAAATTTAAGGAGGTGGCTTTGACACCTACTATCAAGAAACCGTCGGCGCTAGACCATGAGCTATTTCCAAGTTTTAGACCAATCTCTAACCTTAGATTTGTATCTAAGGCTGTGGAAAAGGTGGTAACAGCTCGTTTCACTTCACATGTAAATGATAAAAACTTGGACGATTTATTTAAATCCGCCTATAAGAAGGTACATAACACAGAAACGGCACTTGTCAGAGTAAACAGTGACATTCTCCGTGCTATAGACGATCATGGTTGTATAATAATAGTAGTATTGTTGGCCGATCAGCGGCTTTTGATACTGCTGAACGTACCATTCTACTTGACAGACTTGGTAGCGGCTTTGGAATTAGAGTGAAGGCTCTCGCATGGATACGATCCTATTTATGTGTCCGAACTCTGTTTGTATTGAGGATGAGTGCTCAACAAGTCGTGATATATGCTGTGGTGTACCTTATCGTGGGTGTTGGGCCCTATTCTGTATCTATTGTACACTGCACCCCTTGGTGATCTCCTTAGACGGCATAACATGTCTTACCGCTTATTCGCAGATGATACTCAGATCTACATGTCCTTTCAGCCATCAGTTAACGGCGAGCCTTAAATTTCTAAATCTAGAGTTGAGGCGTGTATAAAAAGAGCTTATTACACGGAAAGTTGTGTAATACGGCTGGGTATTTTTACGAGTCATTTTTTTTTTTTCGAGCCTGAAAGGCGAGAAAACATAAAATTGACGAGTAAAAATTCCCAGCCGTATTACACAACTCTTCGTGTAATAAATTGTTTATTATACGACAGCTAACACGAACAAAACATGTTTGTTTTCGCTTACCTTACTGCTCTGTTTGAAGAAAATCTTGAGAGAAGAAATCTCTCAGCCCAATGTCGGGGGCGGGCGCGCACTGAAAAGTTTTTTTCGCGCGCTAAAAGCTGATTGGCTGTTACTCAAACAGCCCCATTTCGATTGGCTCGCGCGCGTCTTCGTGATCTTTCTAAGCTGTTCTGTGGAGTTTCATTGGGTGTTCTTGTCTCTTCGTTGCAGTCGATAAAATCTTTAGATAATTTTAGATCGTATTTCGCTTTTTGTGCTCAGAATATCCATTGTCATGCAGCTCATTTAAGCTGTTTGCATCTTCCTCTGTGATTTTCACAAACCTACCACCATCTTTGGAGTTCAAAAGGCGGCAAGCGTTGCGTCATCGATATTTTCACAAGTGAGGATATGGAAAATACGCTACTCAGTACCGGGATGTAGTTTCGTATAAGTTCTATGAGGCCACTCAGGGCCTGTTGTTGTTAGTAATTGGCAAACTTGCACGGACAAATTTAAGTTAAGAACTTCACTGTTTGGAGACTCCAGCCTATATATCACTAACACAAAATTAAATGAACGTATTTTTAAGGCAGTTCATTTTTTTCTAATAGATTCCAATCGTTTTTTTTCCTGATTTCTTCTTGCAACTCGCCTTCTATATTATCATTTTCTGGCCTATAAATATGTATATAGCTTATTAGTTCCTCCTTTCGTTTCCAGTAATTGTTAGTAAATAAATGTTGTGTAAGCTCCCTAGATGAGCTCCTGCTCCTGGAGCAAACACAAAGAATATATATGTTTAAATAATAAAAAAAATAAAGTGCCTGACGAATTCCACACTCTCAGTCTACTTCTTACTGCTTCATTTCCTTAGTTTATCCCTTGTAACAGCGAAGATTTCAACAACTTATGTAAACATGAGCGAGGATATAAGTCAATATCGAATGCAAAACAACTTACAATAATTCAGTATATATTTTCAGTGATAGATAAGGTAAACTTACAAATCTTATGGAGCATCTGAGTCCTCAAGTTCGAAATACAACTGTAGGCTTCTATAGAGCGATCAACTAGTCTTTAATACTGCGAGCACATGGTAACCGTAATCAAGTGTTTTTCCTCACGAACCGACGCCATCTTGGAAAAGCCTCGTTTCCATGCTCCTGAGTGAGGTAAATGAGCCTGGGAAGCAACCCGGTGAATAAAAGATAACTAACGCCAGAACTCACCAAAACTTAGGGGCTGTTTACGTGATAGTAGGGTCAAACTACCACCATTGTATTCTGCGTGTTTACATTTAAAGGGTCAGTTTTGTCTCGGGTACCTGATAGGTAGGATCATCCTATTCTAGGATAACTCGCCTACCCGGGGCGACTCTATTCTTTAGCCAAATTTCACATAAATTAATTGCAAGTTGCTGGAGTTGTCTAGCAATTAGTCAGGAGCAATAAAGGAACAGAACAAGGCTGCTAAAGTGATTTTAGACGCCTCCCCTTTCTCGTCCTCAACAGAAGCCCCCAGACTTTGGGCTGGAAGACGCTTAGTCAACGGCGGCGAGCACACAGATGTACACTAGTTTACAAACTTATGAACAGTCAAATTGACTTTGATTTTAATATTTTATTAAATAAAGATGTACATAATCATAACACTAGGCAGAGGAACAATGCCCATCTTAACAAGCAAGAACAAACTGGGGAAAGCATTGTTTTACCTATCAGGCTTTAGACGAGTGCGATTCCCTCCCAACCGAAATACGAGATTCGAACTCATTAGCCAATTTTAAATCGCATTTTACTTTTTTACTTTTTAGATTTCTTATTGTATATACATTTTTATCAATTTTTACTTATCATTGCATGTTATTAATTAGTTGTAACTATCCTATCTAAACTTTATTTTACTTTATTAGTTATGTTACGCAGGGCCCCATTGAAAAACTCCTCGGAGATATAGGCACCCTGTCTAAACATAGTTATTATTATTATAAGGCACTACACAAAAAATAATCAACGTTAATCCACCAAAACCACCCGAAAACTCTAATCGTGTCCGCCATTTTGTTTTCTATGCTTGAATGATCACGTTGATTTGAGTCGTGATCCTGCCTGAATCATTTTGTTTGTAAACCCGGGTTATCTTTGATCCTAGTGCTAGCACTAGGTTCAACCCTCCTTCATCAAAACACCCCCTTAGCCTCCGAAAACAGCCGACTTTGTGCTCCCTTAAACTGGGCTATCAGATATTCATAAAATGACTGTTTACAGTTTGAAAAAAGCTGCAATTTTCTTCATTTCAAGGGGGAGTATGGCGGTCCGGTCCTTCCCAGGCTTCTTTACCTCACCAAGGGAGCGTGAAAACAAGGCTCTTCCAAGATGGCGTCGGTTCGTGAGGGAAAACACTTTTGATTACGTGTTTTCTAACCTAAATGACCAGCTAGTGACAAAACAATGTATACACACATAATTACTCGCTTTTTATTTTAGCGGTCACAAATACTGTGTTTCTAAAGTCACGTCACCGCGTCCCCATCTCCACGTTCACGTTCCCGTCCCCACGTTCCCGTCCCCACGTTCCCGTCTGCGCGTCCGCGCGTCACCGTCTATGTTTTATGACCATCCCGATTATGGTTGGCGAAATGGTGCAAAAATTCAACAAACGTAATGCATTCACATTCAACATTGATATGCATTCACGTTCAACGATGTTATTCTTGTTCAAGAATATATTCGTTGGCAACAAAAATATTCATTCACATTCAACGATATTATTCTTGTTCAACGATATATTCATTCACGTTCAACGATATTATTCTTGTTCAACGATATATTCATTCACGTTCAACGATACTTTTCGTGTTCAAGAATATATTCATTCACGTTCAACTGTATTATTTTTGTTCAAGAATATATTCATTCAACAAAAATATTCATTCACATTCAACGATATTATTCTTGTTCAACGATATATTCATTCAACGAAAAATATATTCATTCAACAATTCGCGCGCACCCAGCTCTACGCATCATTGTGCCCAGTCTCCCACGGCAGTATAATCCGTGACGAGGACATCACGATTTCGCTCTATTTCACACGATTTCATATTTTACAAGATGGCATCGAATTTAATATTCGGCGGTGTGTCCGCGAAGATATGAGAACATTTCGGGGTGGAAGTACGCAAAGCCTTTTAACACCGAATTATGGCGGGAAACGGAGTATGCCCGGCCATCCATTTCGGTACTTCCACCCCGAAATGTGACACCACCATATATGTACATGTACTAGTAGTAATCACAGATTAAAAGGGAAAGTAGAGCTGAGAGATTGGGATAGCAGCTGCCAAATGTGTACCAGATTTGGATGTATTCTAGTTGATGTAAGACCACATGGGTGACATGGTCATTTGTCTTCGCCAAGCTGCACAACTCGGTTGCTTAAATGAACAAATCATGGTTAATAGTCGGTTCTTCATCGACACAGCACCGATCAGGGGAGTCATGCACACCTCCTGAAGACTTCGATCAATGTTACCTAGAAGATTTCGAGGCATCACATCTGAATGAAAAAAAAAAGTACTTAACGAGCGCACATAATCCTCTCTCTTTGAGTCTGAAGAACGCGGAGATTTGCTACAGTTTGCCTTCGCTGTAAGCTTATGCTGATTGGCTACGAAACAATGGTCCAAGCCTTGCCCCTGAAAAAAGATCTTTGGGGAGGCCAAATGGCAGTTCACAATCACGTGACACCAAATCTCGAATCGACTGACTAATATAGGGTTGCGTTCTGCGAACGCGACAACAACAAACAATAATAACTAGTAGTAATCACAGATTAAAAAAGCGCGTTCGTAAAGGAAAGGTAGAGCTCAGAGATTGGTAGCGTAGTTGCAAAATGTGTACCAGATTTGGGTGTATTCTGGTTGATGTAATGTGTTTTAGCAAGCAAAAATGGCAGAATTGCGACCAAATTTGAATTTCAAGTCGCGACGAGTATTTTATTTGAATTTCGAGCCCTGGTTTCTTTTAGTATGGTCATGTAGCTGTCAATGTAACACTCACAGGGGCAGGAGAAAGTGTGCATGGGGTGGAGATTTGACAAAACGCTTACCAAAAATATTAATTCTGCTCTGGAAAGATATACTAGAAATGTTATTGAGTCAGAGCAACGTTTTTATGATAAAGAAATATGTCAATAACAAAAGGTCGATTTGTTATATCAAATGCGAGATCTTTTCGTGTGCAGATGTCTAGGACATGTTTTACAATCCAAGTCAGAGTGATGGATCCTTTTTGCTGTCAAATATTCATCCCTTGCCTGCTTGCCCTCTCGGGCTGTACAGTATTAAAAGAGACATTGCATAAGAACTTGAACAGTATGCTTTATTGACAGGTTTAAAAAAAAATGAATTCTAAATAAATTGCATATAACTGTAACAATAAAATAAGTTAGGTGTGTAGCCAGAGGCCTGAACGATTACTGATACAACTGGTCGAACTGAAATATTGGCTGCATTGTGCTGTCACAAGTCCAGGGTTCGAAATTAACGGGTGTCCTATTGCCCTGGGCATGTAAAATTTGGCTTGGGCAGCTGAAATCTTCAGGCCAGTTGCCCCAGTGGGCAACTGGCTTCCACCAAGCAGGGAAACTGCTGGGACTTGGAAGTAATAATAAAAATAATAATTTGAGTCACTGAGAAAGAATAAAGAAAAGAGAAAACCAAGAAAAGTTGTCTTTTGTATGTAGTTAAAGCACCTTGATTTTCCATGCTCGTCATGCATTGAGTGAGATCTTGTCATCACTTACTGATGTCAGCGGTACACTTAATGAGAGGATGCGCAGTAAAACACATGGCGACACCACAAGGTATACTGTAAACAATTTTTATTTCATTGTCACTGGGCAACTAATTTTTAGAAGGTACTTGCATGCTTGCAAGTATCTTCTATAGTTGTCGCCTTGTGGCGTGGGCTATTTGGTAGGTCATTCTTACCGCGGAGGTCTGGGTCCAGGCCTGGGGCGTTTTGGCTTTCCTCATTCCGCCATCTTGCTTTCTTCTTTTCGTGCCATTTCTAAGTCTAGTTTTATCGTGATTTGGTCAAATTTTCGGTAATTATATTTTCCGGGAATATTTAAATGGCTCTTGTGAATGGCTTTGGATGAAATACTCGCTTATTTGGACGATAGATTCGGCATACGCGGCGATGGATTCTAACGTGGCATCGAGGGAGTTTGACACATAACAAACTGGTTTAAGTATTCCCTGAATTTGCTGTTATTCTTGAAGAAAATGACGAAGACGAGAATTAGCAGCTCTTGTGGTAGAAGAACCGCCTACTCGCGATTAATAAAACTGCCATGGACACCTCTTACACAAGTTACAAGCCTGTAGAAAGAGTGTACTGGATGCATTGCTTTAAAATGCATTGCTTTAAAATCAAGTCTCACAAAATACAGTGATGTAAGTTAAATAATAGAACTATTCCATGTGTTTAATACTAATAGCACGTTTGCATTATAACTGTTATTACTCAGAGTTTCATTGAAATACTTCTAGTTAGTAATTATTTATGCCCAGGGGCTCCCTATAGTAGACCATACAGGGATGCTCCGCCCGAAAGGGGTAGTTTTTTGGGGCTGGAGGTATATAAAAGGGTAGGGAATTCGCGAGTTTAGATATATAAAAGGGTAGGGTTTTACGAGTTCAGTCAATTGATTTTTCACATTTCCATGAACCGTTAATTTTTCTAATTAGTGCAACAGGCCTATAGATTTGATAGAAACCATGGTATGTATGACGTAAATGACGTAAATAAAAGGGGTACCTTTTTGCAAGAGGTATATATAAAAGGGACACCTTTTTGCCCAAATTTGGTATATAAAAGGGTAAGGGGTCGAGAGTCCAGGCGGAGCATCCCTAGAAGTACCCCTCCCCCCGGGAATTTATGTCTTCATTACTGTCATAAGTTAATATCCAGTATACCCAGGGGACGTCCACATAAAATAGGGCTGGGATGCTCATCTGGAATTTCGTTTTGTATATATATTATACTCTACTAAATTGCAAGGACACAAACAATTTAGAACAGCAACGTACCAACATTATTGTATGTCTTGGCACTACTAAATCTGTTGTATTTTAGGGTAACAGCTTTGCTACTAAAATTACGAGGCAAAAATTTGAAATTGAACTAGTTACACTCTGTGTTCTGAAAACTTAAGTACATAATGCAAATGTGTTACTCACTCAAGTGCGACTACAAATAAAAGTAAACACATTATACGATCTTTGTTTCGGTATTATTGTTAAAAGACAGTTGTAGCAAGAGCGAGTATAGAAAACAAAGGAAGGTATTTTCCCGCGATGCTATTTTCAAAAGTGTTGCCTTCTTAACGCTGTGCTGTACAACTCGATTCTGATGCTTGCAGTTGAAGTTGATGTTTTAAAAATCTATTCACGAATTTTACAACGGGAAAATTGCAATAACAATTCTAGTTCCTGAAGTTATCTAGCCATCGTGCAGGCTCTACTAATTAAGACCTAAAGAAGTGGACCTCAAAAGTTAACAAACTCTCCCTGGAGGTAAACAAATTATGCATTTCAGTTGTTGTGATATTCATGGTAACAAATCTCCCATATCAGCATAAGTCGCAGAATAATTTTAGATTCGAAACCCGGGCCTTTAGAACCAAGATTTGCTACGCAGCTATAAGTAATAGACCCTTCCACGGTTTCTTTGAACTTTTGATATATACATGTACGTATAACAGCACAACCGTCGATACTGCTGAAAAAAGCACCTCGAAGTTAGTAAAAATCACAAACTCGGAACATTGGGGGGCACAAACTTGCCTCCGAATCAAAATTTCCATACAAACGTCTGTACAATTTTCCAAATTTTACCGAGTTTACGGGCCTATAACTTTGCTCCAATTCAAGATATAACTCTCAAATTTGGGATTTTTACTAACTTTGAGGTGTTCTTTTCAGCAGTATCGACGGTTTTGCTGTTATACGTATATATCAAAAGTTCAAAGAAACCATGGAAGGGTCTATTACTTCCGTATGAATTCGTGACGTTTCTCTTCATTAAAATCTACAGATATTACTTATCATACTTGTGTCATAACACAACATTTAAGAAAAGAGAGTCGTAAAACTATCACATGTAAAAGAAAGGAAGTTTAGAAGGTGTTTATTTTCTGATAAGCGAAAATATTTCGGGAATGCTGAGATGTTTACAACTACTTGGTTCAGCAAGTTGGAAGAAAACAATAAGACGACCACAGAAATTGTGATATCGGGCTGTTTATAAATAGAATTTACGGATTAAACTAAATGGCCGAGATTGGCGGGGAGATCGGTTGCCTTTATACTCGAAGAAATACAATAGAATGAGCGGAATTACTACGGTTCTCCGATCAAAATTCCTCGGCGTGATCTCATGCTCGACTGATCTAGATCTAGTTCCAGCGATGCAGATCGTGTGGCAAGGAAATTAATCAATTCTACTGAAACGACTTTGAAATATCAGATTTCTGATAGCGTTATGCATTTAGAGTACTTTCCTTTCTAGGCTTGTCCATGCAAGAACACGTGTAGTCGAAAGAAAGTAGCCTGCGTACCCGTTGAATTAACAACTATCCTTAAATGGAAAACACGCTTGAAATAATGATAATCGTTAATTCTAATGACATTCTTAAAACCAGTCAAGGATAAAGATTTCCGAACGGGGTAGTGTAGTAGAAATGACGTCTGCACTACAGAGTAGGAGCGCTCAAAAAATATTCTTCCTCTCTTTACCTCTCTTTACCTTCTTGTTGACCTGTGAACCCTAGCTCTAGGTGAGTGAGAACCGGTGGTTTACCCGTGAACTCGTCCGATGGTTAGGGTTTGCATTGGTTTGTGGTTAGGGTTTGCAAGGATAATAGGCCTTTTTGCAACAGATGGTCACGTGACTTGTTGGCCCATAGCAACGCCATACTGGGTTGCAAGCAAACCAGCTCTCCCTTGACAACCAACAGTTTAATTGACTTGCCATTTACATAGACTTTGATATTATCTAGATTGACCTTTTTTCTTGCAGGATGGAAAAATATAAATTTAGTTTTGTCAGGGTGAAGAGTTAATTTATTAGAATTTAACCAGGAGACAAAATGAATAAGTTCAGTGTTTAAAATATCAAGAAGTGTATTTATGTATTTGTGGCAAAAAAATAGATTTGTGTCGTCGGCAAAAAGAATGAACGAAAGATATTTAGAGCAATGAAACAAGTCATTGATGTATATCAAAAAGAGAAGTGGTCCCAGTATGGAGCTTGTGGTACTCCACAACTAATAGTATTTAGGGGGGATTTAGAATTATCAATTTCAACATATTGCTGTCTATTATTTAGATAACTTTTCATCCAAGCTAAAGGTAAACCTCTGACTCCATAAAACTCCAGCTTACTCAGTAATATTGTGTGATTGACAGTATCAAAAGCCTTTTTTAGGTCAACAAAAATTCCTATTGTAAACTCATTATTCTCTAGGCCTTGAAATATGTGATCAATAAGTTCAAGAATAGCCATTGCTGTAGAGTGATGTTGCCTAAAGCCATATTGGTGGTTATTTAAAATGTTATATTTAGTAAAGAAATTTGAAATTCTATTAAAAACAACTTTTTCTAAAATTGTTGAGAAACATGGCAGAATAGAGATAGGCCTATAGTTAGAAAATGTAGAAACATTGTCAGCTTTATAGATTGGAATGACTTTAGCAATTTTAAGTTTATCTGGAAATATACCATTAGAAAGTGATAAGTTACTAATAAAGGAAAGAAGAGATGCAAGTAAATCAATTGTTGCTTTGATAGGTATAATACTGATTCCATCCCAGCCTTCACTATGGCTATTTTTTAGGGAAGTCACTAATGTGATAATTTCATTGGTTGTTGTTGGAGAAAAATATAAGTCACCTGACATGAATTTAGTGCGACTTAAATGAGGTGTATGAATGTTCTTAGATAAGGATGGACCAACATTAGAGAAAAAATCATTAAACTTAGTTGCAATTTGTACATGGTCAGAATATTGACCATTTGAGTCTTTCATGATTGTTGGTTTATTATTAGATTGCTTTTTAGAGATTACTGATTTAATAAGAGACCAAGTTTTTCTTAAGGAGGAATTAATAGAAGAAAATTTGTCATGGAAATATTTTTTCCTTGCTATCTTTATTAAGGAGTTGTATTTGTTACGAAATGTCTTATACTTTTTATTATTCTCAACAGTTGGCTGAGTTAAAGCAATCTTGTACAGGGAATGTTTCCTTCTGCATGAGTTCATTAAGCCAGGTGTGAACCATGGTTTAGAATGATTTTTGATGTGGTGTTTAATAGTTTTTAATGGCAAACAAGAGTTATAAATAGGGTTTAAGAAATTTAGAAATAAGTCATATGAATCATTTGGAGGTGTATTATAAATGAAACTCCAATCAGTGTTGGTTAGTCTTAATCGAAATTTACCTATATTGGACGTAGAAAAAATATGAGTATAAATTTGTCTTGGATGAGATATAGCAGAGAGCTTAAGATTTGTTATTTGAAATATAGGAAGGTGATCAGATATATCAGTATAGAACAATTTAAACCACTAATAATCTGATGATCTAGATTATTAGTAAAAATGTTATCGATTAGAGTGGCTGAGTAAGTAGTAATTCTAGTAGGTTTAGATATCAGAGGGAAGAAGCTATTAGTTGACATAATATTTTTTAAATCATTGGTAGGATTATGGGTATCATTATTGAGAATTTTGATATTGAAGTCACCCATGATGTAAGAAATTTTATTTTCAAAACTATTTTTTGTTAATGGTGGGTTAATACTATCAATGAAGTCATTAATTTTTACATCGGGTGCTTTATAAATACATCCAACTATAAAATTGTTATCATTAGGCTGGAGTTCGAGCAGGCCGTATATGTTTTTATCTCCAGCAGAATAATCCTATCGCCGTACTGAAACCTTCGCTTGCTCGTGATGTTGTCCTAACCCCATCGTCCCAAGGGGTTAATATTGAAAATCTGATTAATCTATTCTCGCCCAAAGACAAACTCACCCGGCAGCCTTCATCATCTATACCTGTTATTGCAAGTTCAGATCGATCTTCTCACCATCCTAATAGGCCTATACGACAAAGAGCTAACAGACATAGAAGTCACTCGAGAGACGCAGGGAACTTAATAACTATAAATTATGTTAATAGTTTGTCATCACACAGTGACCCAAAATAACTCAGCCTTTGTGTCATGAATACGCAGTCTCTTAACAACAAAGCCGCTGAATTTATTGACTTTATTTGCGACTATAAACCCGATGTTGTAGCCCTAACAGAGACATGGCTCAAAGACAATGAGTCTGCCGCCAGAACTCTCTGCACTCCTACAGGCTACGACCTCCTCGACCAACCACGATCTGGCCGGCAGGGGGGTGACACTGGAGTCCTGTTCAGAAATAACTTAAGCGCCATCAAAGTCGCCGCTGCCGAACTTCGATCCTTTGAATATTCTGAGTGGAACATTAAATCTTCAACCCAACGTATTCATTTAATTATTATTTATAGACCGCCGTACTCAGAAGCCCATCCTGTAACTACAAGTGTATTCTTTGGTGAATTTGCGGAATTTCTGGAATCTGCAGTCCTCTGTACTGACCAGCTCTTGATTACTGGGGACTTCAATATCCATGTGGACATTGTCGATGATGCTGATGCAACTAGACTACGCGAGCTGTTCGACAGCACTGGCTTAGAGCAACACGTCAATGTCCCAACTCATAGCAGTGGACACACTCTAGACCTCATAATAACAAGACATTCCGAACAAATTATTAATTCCTCCCCGTGGGCAGACTATCTATTCTCAGATCATATGCCTGTCCACTGTAAACTTCAAGTTGACAAGCCCTCCCTTAATAAATCTCAGATATCCTACAGAAAAGTAAAATCCGTCAAGATTGACGTTTTACGAGATGAACTATCGAACTCAGACCTCTGTAAGAACATGCTCTCATTTGAGCTTGATGACCTTGTTAACTGTTACAACGACACACTATTGTCGACATTGGATCGACATGCACCTTTAATCACTAAAACAGTCACACAAAGACCAACTGTTCTCTGGTTTAATGAGGAGGTCAAGGCTGCGAAGAGAGAACGTAGAAGAGCTGAACGGAAATGGAGACGGACAACATTAAATAGTAACTTTTTAATCTACAAAGTCAAAAAAAATAAAGCTACTTTTGTAATGAAGTGCGCGCGCAGAAACTACTACACTAATTTTATACAGCAATGATCATCGTAAGCTGTTTAGGTCTGCAAAAAACCCTCTTTCATCGGGAAACTGATCTAACTTTTCACGATTATTGTGACAGTACAGTACTCGCCAATGACATAGGTCACTTCTTCGTCCAGAAAGTTGAACGAATCCGTGCCAACCTTGATGCTGCCGCTGGTGATGACTCAATCAGCGATCAATATACCGCGACTTCTATTCGCTTTGATTTGTTTAATACACTTAGTGAAGACGATGTTCGTCACTTAATCTCTAAGTCTAGCAAGAAGACCAGCTCCTTAGATCCCATGCCCACTCCTCTCGTGGTTGAGTGCCTGGATGTTCTTCTTCCAGTACTCACTAGGATGACAAACTTGTCTTTACGCTCTGGATGCTTCCCTGACAACTGGAAACAGGCTGAAGTCCACCCAAGACTGAAGAAACCTAGAGCAGAGGTTATTTTTAATAACCTCCGTCCTATTAGTAACCTTTCGTTTGTTTCTAAGCTCACTGAACGAGCAGTTTTCAGTCAAACTCATGATCACCTGACTTTGCATAAACTCTATCCCAAAGCTCAGTCCGCTTACCGCCAATTTCATAGCACTGAAACTACACTTCTTCGTGTAAAAAACGATATCCTAATGAACATGAATCAACAACACGTGACTCTTCTAGTACTACTGGACCTAAGCGCCGCCTTCGACACTGTCGATCACCCCATATTACTGGACCGTCTGTATTCTGATTTTGGCATCTCAGGACAAGTACTTTCCTGGTTTATATCTTATTTACATAATAGACACCAATACATATCTATACAAGAGGGGACATCCAGGAAGTTTAAAATGAAGTACGGTGTTCCACAGGTTCCTGCCTTGGCCCCCTCCTGTTTGTCATCTACGCAAGCAAGCTGTTTACTATTCTGGAACGTCATCTACCAGACGTCCACGCATATGTTGACGATACACAGCTGTATATTTCATTCAAACCGGACTTAAGTGTCAAGCAATCTGCTGCTGTTGAGGCCATGCAAAACTGCATCGCAGACATCAGGAAGTGGATGCTAGCGGATAGGCTAAAACTAAATGATGACAAAACAGAGTTTGTTATCATCGGAACAAGACAGCAGCTGGCAAAAGTGAACGTTGACTCACTGCGCGTCGGAGATGTAACCACATCACCCTCTAGTGAGGCAAAAAACCTTGGTTGCTGGTTCGATGCGCAGCTGAAAATGGACACTCACATTAACAAGACTTGTAAATCAGCTTTCTTTCACTTATTTAACATTAGGAGAATTAGAAAATGTCTTAGTTTTGACACTGTGCGAATCTTAATTAACGCCTTTGTTACTAGTCGACTAGACTATTGTAATAGCCTTCTCTATGGCCTGCCAGCCAATCAGCTGCACAAACTTCAGCGTATGCAGAATGCTGCGGCTAGACTCATTTGTAATATCAGTCGGTTCGATCACATTACTCCCATTTTATATAAACTACACTGGCTACCCGTTAAACATAGAATTGATTTTAAAATCTTACTTATTACCTACAAAGCTATAAATGGACTCGCTCCGGCATATATAACTGAACTTATCAAATGTAAGACTACTTCAAGATATAACTTTAGATCGTCTGAAGAACCTCTGCTAGAGCGACCAAGAATGAGAACATTGATCACATTGGGTGACCGCTCTTTTGCGGTAGCGGCACCCACACTGTGGAATGTCCTGCCCGCTAAAATTCGTAATGCTTCTAGTGTTACGACTTTTAAGAATTTGCTAAAAACCTATCTTTTCGGCAAAGCATTTCAACAATAGTTTCGTATTACCAGTGTTATACAACATGTCTATATTTATATACTGTATATATTCAATTATGATAGATTTAGATATACTATATACATTACTTAGTTAGGATTAGTACGTAAGCCTATAGGCATTTGTAATGCACATGTGAGCATCTGCCAATGGAACACGCGCAATATAAATACTAAATTTATTATTATTTATTTATATAATTTCTACAAATACTGATTCACAAGTACTAGTATCTTAAGACTGTAGGTCAGCCCGAATTTTAAAATCATATTCAGAGTTTATATATAGACCAACACCACATCCTTGTTTATGTTTACGAGAACATGAAATGAAGTTAAATCCAGAGAGATTATAAGAATCATAGGTAGATTCATCAAGCCAAGTTTCAGTTATGCCAATTATTGCAGAAAAAGATATATTTAGTGTTGACAGATAGTCACTTAAGTCTTCTATGTGTTTCTTTAAGCTTCTAATATTTAAGTGAAAAAGAGAGAACGTTTCAGAAGATGAACCTAAAGGAAAGTTGTTAAATTCTTTAGAAGTTAAGTAAGCACAGTTTGAGAGTATATTAGCATTATCAGAAAATATGTTGGTATCTGGGTCAATATCAGGGTTAAGAAGTAAGTGATGAGTTTCAAAATCTTCTAAGAAAGGATTAAAAAAATGATGTTTAATGGATGATATGTCAAAGTTTGAATGAAACATAGATTGGAGGTCATAAATAGCAACATAGAAGTCAGTGTCATCTTCATAGTGATTAAATGGAAATATGTTAGATAAACAGACATGACAGAACCATGATTCATCATTTTCAGAAAGTAATTTGTAATCCTTAAGAGAAAGTTTTGTACATTTGAGATGTGTCCATAGTTTACAGTTGTCACAAAATATTGCACGGTGATTATTGTGTACAGCAAAACAACATATAGAACAAGGGATTTTAACCATGAAAAATTAATAAATATGAATTAGATAACTATATAGGACAATAAGTTATTTAGATATATAGAAATTAGCCTAAATAGGAAATTGAATTTAAATAGAAAAACAAAAAGTTATATATGGAGCTTAATTAGCACAGCTTTGGAGCCTAGCATATCTAGTCTTATATACAGGCTTATATGAACATAATTAGTTAATTGTGATATAATTTCGGACAGATTTAGATACATTCAAGTATATGCAGTTTATAATATCTAAGGCCCGAAAGTTCTATAAATTATATATCTAGTATAAAAGTAATTAACATTTATCAATTTCATTCGAGCAGTCTTCTAGAGTAGTGCACGGTCTGATTATTTTAGAAGTGTTCCCTTTAGGTCTGAAATGCACAACCCCATCGATGGTCCACACTTTGTCGACTTTTTCGCGGCAGTTGTCATTTAGATATTTAACAATACCTCGCCTTGCCATAGTAAGGTCTTTTTCTAAGAATCATGACCTTAGTATTGTGTTTCGTAAAACGAATTATGATAGGGCGAGGATTCTCTGATCTTTTTCCGATGCGATGGGATCTGCTAATGTCATCAGAGGTTATCTGTATATCGAGTTCATGACCGAGGAACGAGATCACAGTTTCGTCGGTAGATTCATGGTTAGTGGCTTTAGGTATACCGAATATCCTAAGATTTGTCCTTCTTGTATATTGTTCCAGATTATCATTATCTTTAGCAAGGGTTTTCATCTCGGTCTTTAGTGAGCTGACTTGATTTCTCAATGTGTCTACATTGGTCTGCAGTTCGCCGATGTCAAAGCCAATACTTTCCGTAACTGATATATAATTGGAAGTTTTCTGATGAAACATACTCATCTACTTGTTTCTTGATGATTTCTTCAGAGACCGATTTAATAATGTTCTTAACTAAAGCTGGGAGGGTATTTTGTACCCATTCATTGAGCTTAATTTCCTTCAAGATTTTGCCAGATATTGTCAAGGTCGTCTTCGTTGTCTTCATCTCGTGTAGCAGCTTTATCACTAGAAGGTTTTTTTTCGTTCCTTTATACCATGTTGCTCAGTCTTATATTTAGTAGAGGATGTCTCCCTTGTGAAAATAGGCACTATTTTTTTACTATTTTTTTTACAATTTTTTAAGGCTATTTTTTAGCATTTTTTTTATATTTTAGACCTATTTTCCTTGCAATTTTTCGCCATAGATTTTCCTATCTTTTCCCTTGGATTTTTCTCTTTTTTCCTATCTTTATGCTATTTTTTCGTATCCTTTTTCCTATGTTTTCGATTGTTTTTCACTATTTTAAAAGTAGTTTTTCACTATTTTAAAAGTAGTTTTTATACTGAACAAGACGCCCGTTGGGCATTATACTCGGGCTTTCAGTTAGGAGGCAAAATTTTCTAAAACAATTCATGTAAAGAATTCATGACTTTGTGAAAACATTAAAAATGGCACTTGAAATTAGTTTCTAGCATCAAATGCATGTGTTACGTTTCCAAACTTTAAGACAGGAAATCGTCAATACAATGTTCTAATAATTTTTGTACAGCAGCGAATTGTGTTATTAAACATGTAGTAGAAATAACAAAATGGTGCCATTTGAAGAATTATTCTTAATGTCAAAAGAGCATAACGAATAAATACAACCTTAACTTGGGCCACTTTTAATTAATACATGGGGTTCTAGCATATTTTTGTGTCATACATGGTTTGTGCTAGGGGAGCAGGATAATTGTTTCACTACTCATGCTTGTGATAATTTACATTGCAATCACATATGGGAGCTTCTAATTACAAAGTTTTACTGATAATTAAATTGAGGCTTCATGAGGGTTGTCACTGAAGGGACTGGTCAGAAATTAGCATGGCCGGGAGGAGGTTGAGATTTTTTTGAATCCCCAAAAATGGAGGGTCATAAATCATGGGAACTGAAAAAAGGGGTGATAATAGGAGAGAAAGGGTCAAAATATTTCATACTCATTGTCCAGGGAGGGTTATTTTTTTATTTCATTCTCTACCCACACACCCCCACGTAGAATGTAGATATATAGCCACATAAGTATCGCATCCGATGATTTAATGTAACACAAAGATAATTACAGTTTTATACCCAGATACATCCCCTTTTATATTACATATAAGTCAATACATTCAAAATTAGTTAAAAACAAGCATTTTTGATCAGGATTATTTACACTGTCCACATCATTGCAGCAATCTTTCAGCCTTTTGTGTTACCACAGGAAGCCCAGTCCTTTCTCTTATAAAAATATGTTGAACGCACTTTGATAATCTATGATTACTTCTAGTTTAACTCCTGTCATAGCTTTGTATACAGTATCGAAGCACTTTTCGATCATGCCAGAGTGCGAGTTCTGCACACATGTATGCTTGTCTTCTATAATTTTCTAGGGATTGAAAACAAATTTTCTAGCCAGTATTTCAGAAAAAAATTGATAGGGACATTTTTTTTCAAATCCGAAAGTTTTAGGCTAACTTACTCTCCCGAACAGCTTTTTAACCGAAAACTTTGTTGGGTGCCCTAATGGTTTGTGCTAGGGGAGCAGGATAATTGATTCACTACTCATGCTTGTGATAATTTACATGATTGCTATCACATGGGTGTACTAGATGGCAAACAAATCTTAATTCATATATTTAAAGGCACTTGTATGAGATCGGTAGTGTTGTTAACAAAACCTGTTTTGTAAATGCTATTTTCCACCTTCCAATTCTCAACCCCCAAAGGTGGTCACGGTCCGTTACGGGAGCTTCTAATTACAAAGTTTTACTGATAATTAAATCGGGGTTTCATGAGGGTTGTCGCTGAAGGGACTGGTCAGAAATTAGCAGGGGGGAGGGGGTTGAGAAGGAGGGTAAAATTGTTTTGAATCCCCCAAAATGGAGGTTCATAAATCATGGGGAACTGAAAAAGGGATGGTTATAGGGGAGAAACGGTCAAAATATTTCATACTCATTGTCCAGGGAGGGTTATATAATTTTTTTTTATTATTATTTCATTATCGACACCCCCCCCCCCCCCCCCCCCCCCCTCCCTGCATGTCCCCTGCTAATTTTTTACTAGTCCCTAATGTTTAATAAAATATTGTGTGCATTGATTTCATGCATGTACACCACTTGGAAAATAACTATTTAAAGAGGGTAACACTATTAAACTAGTATACACAGAGAAATGTGTGGCCCTCCTACCCTGCGAGCCTTTCCTCAGATCGGTAGCACTGAACCTCTCGAGACCTGTATTCTGATTGCACCCATAATACTATACTCCTATGGTTTTTGTACTGCACTTTCTAAAGGTTAGGGTGTTTTCTATTGTTGGGTAGACCAATACTATCGCTCGTTTCGAGAAGTTCCACCCGACCTCTTTCCTGCCACTGAGAGAAACCTCTGCCCACGAAACGATTACATGCGCCACGGTATCTCGATTTCCATTGTCTCAGAAAAACGAGACGGTACACGTTGTAGATTTCAGATTGTCCATTTCCTATTGTTAACAGCAAGAAGAGAAAATAAAATAAATTTCCTTCTTCGGGGATATAAATCAAAACTTTCTTTTGGAGAAATTAAAGACCCTGTGTCCGAGCCCATGGTGCTTTGCGCGCGCAAATCATTTTCGCAGGCTACGAAAATCAGAAAGATCGTTGTTGTTGTTATGTGACTCCCGAATCTTTCGAAATCCATCCCTAGTTTGGGCCATCGTGTAATTATTCATAGGTATATATGCTTAACTGACTTTCTTTTATCTTAACATTTGTATATATACTTTTTTAAATGAAACTTTAGTTCGAATATTTCTTCGAACCCGGTCTAGAGTGGCGAGTAGAGGAATGCCGGAGAAAGGACCGAGACAGCGAGGCGAAGTGACTCGACAAATAATCCTTCAGCAGTCCACATTTTACTTTCTCTAGGTCTACAAGAGAACACTTGTGGTTCAAAAGGACTACTACGTGAGTTTCCCGGGGATTTGCTGCACTAAGGGACCGGCGGGCTTCGTTGGAAATACAAAACACAAAGCAACCACTTCTGGTATCAAGAACATTCGTAATTATAATTTCGCACGGCTAAGCTCCACTGAGGTGTTACGACTTATCTGTATCTGTATATGTTTTGCATTTTTATTAGCAGAGAAAGCAATGTCCTTAACCTTTTTTTTTCATCTTCCAGTATGTCCAGAAAGTCTTGCTACCAAAACTACGATCGCGGGTCAAACTCCAATCTGCCGAGTTCAGCTGTTACTTCGCTGTGAGTTTGACTCGAGTACGAGTACGACATTTCATTTTGCACTCAAAATATATCATTCGCAAGGAAAGTAGAGATCTTCAAATACAGCTAAGCAATACTGGAGACATGAAAACAAGGTAACAAGAGTATGTGTTTGCTTGTAGAGTTGTGAAAAGTCGCACTCGTAAATCGAATTAGAATCTAAAGACAGAACAACTGGCTTCCTGCCGAGTACTGTTCAAATCATATTCGAAGCATCCGGGGGAAATTCGTGGGCTCGATTGGGTTTTTAATCCGGTAGAAATTATGAAATTCGTTATCCAAAGTGTATGTGTACTTCTTTTATGAAACTTATAAACAATCGAGAGCATTTTAGTTTGCCTAAAAGCTGGCCTTTAATTTACGCGGCCGTTGATAAACAAACTAATCATAACATTGGCGCAAAGCACCATGGGCTCGGACACAGGGTCTTTAAGGTAGATTTATTGAACGGTAATTTCAAGGTCTTCTGTGCAGTTTAGCCGGAGTTTCAAGCCCGTTCGATCGTATCAATCGTCGGCAAACATAAAACTGCGTGACGACAAAAATATAAACGGCTTCGATCCACTCGTTTTTTCTATCACCGAGATGCCGACGCTGGCCTAGAACAACAGGAATCGGGTCATTTACTGCTGATGCCATTACTTTTAACAGAAACGAATATTAAATAACAACAATGTAAACTGGTAAGTTTTGTTGTTTTACTTACATTTCGGTACAAATATTTCACAACGTCAGGCCACATGCGATCAGGAGCGCCACCTATAATCCCTAATCCTTTCGTAAAATGTGAGACATTTCCATCCAAAGTTCTTCTAGAAAACTCAACATCTTGCCACTGAAATCCATCGAAGAAACACTCTTGTGTGTTCGTCGGCTCTGACAAGGGCACCAGTTGCAATATCCTGAGCCTGTTGGAAGGCTTTCCCACAAATGAATTTAAATATTTCCCACGAATGAAGTTAAACAAGATTTGTGTGCGCATATGATAACAATGATATATCACATGTAAACACATAATTACAACCTCACCAGTTCTGATTTCCGTTCGCGTTCAAAGCAGGGTCAATCACTGTTCACTTCCAGCTTTTGCGACTCTTGAATTGAAGTCATTTTCTTTCCGTGTCCGTGGATTATTGGACCAAAACCATCGAAACCAAACCATCACTCCTCCTCCGGCCGGCCAGACTGCATGCACAGGGAGCCCACACATAACGTTTGTATTTGATTTCATAAGGGATGTATGGAGATTAATTTAAAGTATCGAAGTATTGCAAAAACATGCATATTTGAACATAAAATAAACGTTTATTTACCTTATCTGTTGTGTTTTGTCGTCCTGGTGGCTTAATACCTCAAATCTTGGCGATTTATGAGGGTCTTGAGTTCGCTGTTCGCATGTATACTAATAGTATACATGCGAACAGCGAACTCAAGACCCTCATAAATCGCCAAGATTTGAGGTATTAAGCCACCAGGACGACAAAACACAACAGATAAGGTAAATAAACGTTTATTTTATGTTCAAATATGCATGTTTTTGCAATACTTCGATACTTTAAATTAATCTCCATACATCCCTTATGAAATCAAATACAAACGTTATGTGTGGGCTCCCTGTGCTGCATGTAGCGGACTGTAGTCTGTACCGTGTACGATAATCTTGGATCGCCACATCCCTTTCGTAAATGTAAGAATTTTCCATTGAAAGCCCCTAAAAGTCCTGTCAGCCCTAGAATAACTGAACATCTTGGTATTTCATTCGAAGAAACCTTTGGTTTCAGCAAAATAATGGTAAAGAATGGCCACGAATCTTCGCTCCGTTGCTCCTCGCTGACTTGGTAACCAAGATCGGGCGGGTGTCGAATCTGATTGGTTGATCCTGTCACGTGTTGGGATCGAACAATGGGCTCCTGTGTAATCTGATTGGTTGCTGGCGCATTTCAGCGACACAAAAAATAATAACAAGACGCCCGCTGGGCGTTTACTCGGGCTGTCACTTTTAGGTACGAGGCCAACTGTTTCTAAAACAAGATGCCCGTTGGGCATTATACTCGGGCTTTCAGTTAGGGAGAAGGCAAAATTTTCTAAAACAATTCATGTAAAGAATTGATGACTTTGTGAAAACATTAAAAATGGCACTTGACATTAAATGCATGTGTTACGTTTCCAAACTTTAAGACAGGAAATCGTCAATACAATGTTCTAATATTTTTTGTACAGCAGAGAATTGTTATTAAACATGTAGTAGAAATAAAAAAATGGTGCCATTTGAAGAATTATTCTTAATGTCAAAAGAGCATAACGAATAAATACAACCTTAACTTGGGCCACTTTTAATTAATACATGGAGTTCTAGCATATTTTTGTGTCATACATGGTTTGTGCTAGGGGAGCAGGATAATTGATTCACTACTCATGCTTGTGATAATTTACATTGCAATCACATATGGGAGCTTCTAATTACAAAGTTTTACTGATAATTAAATTGAGGCTTCATGAGGGTTGTCACTGAAGGGACTGGTCAGAAATTAGCATGGGGAGGAGGTTGAGATTTTTTTGAATCCCCAAAAATGGAGGGTCATAAATCATGGGAACTGAAAAAAGGGGTGATAATAGGGGAGAAAGGGGCAAAAGATTTCATACTCATTGTCCATGGAAGGTCACCGTATATATTGTTTAGACTTTTTGATTGCATTCTCAACCCCCCCCCTTGCATTTCCCCTGCAAATTTTTTACTAGTCCCTAATGTTTAATAAAATATTGTGTGTTGATTTCATGCATGTAAACCACTTGGAAAATAACTATTTAAAGAGGGTAACACTAGGCTGTTTTCTATTGTTGGGTAGGCCAATACTATCGCTCGTTTCGAGAAGTTCAACCCGACTCCTTACCTCTTCTGCCGAAACGATTACAGCGCCACGGTATCTCGATTTCCATTGGCCGAAAAAAACAAGACGGTAAACATTTTAGGTTCATTGTAGATTTCAGATTGTAGATTTCAGATTGTCCATTTCCTATTGTTAACGGCAAGGGAAGGCGAAGTGGAGAAAATCAAATGCATTTCCTTCTTCGAGGGTATAAATCAAAGCTTTCTTTAGGATAAATTAAGGTAGATTTATTGAACGGTTTATATTTCAAGGTCTTCTGTGCAGTAGCAAAATGAGAAAACAAAGCCGGAGTTTGAAGCCCGTTCGTATCAATCGTCGGCAAACAAAAAACTGCGTGACGACATAATATAATACTGTGGGCAGAGCCATAATTTATACTCTGCAGTTCTTGTTTTATGACAGTTCGGTTTCTAGTTACGGCTTTCCACGACAAATCCTGCTAATCTTTCGACAGATCCAATTCAATTTTAATACGGTATTCTCGGATCCAGTTCTGTTTATGGGTATAATTCGTGGTCAATTCTACTTCTGAGTTCTGTTATTCTTTTGACGATTTTAATTTTTTTTTTGGTCTCTATAACGTCACATACAGTTCAACTTATGGACGATTTCATTTCCAGTTCGAATTACTGTCACCATTACACTTAATATAATTCTAAAAGTAGGGAACAAGTAAGATTTGTGTGCGTATATAATTATAAACACAAATATTTCAACCTCACCAGTTCTGATTTCCGTTCGCGTTCAAAGACAAGGGTCAATCACTATTCACTTCCAGGTTTTGTGACTCTTGAATTGAAGTCTTAGTGAAGTGGTAGTGGTTGACTGGTTTAGTCAAGACTTCCCAGTTGTATAATCTCGACTCGAGAGTATTTCATTTTCAGGAGAGGACTTAGCTTCGCAGTAAACAATTGTACAGCCAACATTGCAAACAATCAAAATCCCACATTTGACCTCCTGACAGTGTGTGATGGTAGAGCATTTCAACAATTAATCAACAACGCAACACTGCAATCGTATGGCACTTAGATGCAGCAGTACAGGCATTTTCTTTCAGTTTCCGTGGATTATTGGACGAAAACCATCACTCATCCGGCCGGCAGTAGAAGACGTAGCTTGCTCAGTTGCTGTGCGATATTTGGATCGCCACATCCCTTTCGTAAATGTGAGAATTTTCCATTGAAAGCCCCTAAAAGTCCTGTCAGCCCTAGAATATATTTCATTCGAAGAAACCTTTGGTTTCAGCAAAATAATGGTTAATCTTCGCTCCGTTGCTGACTTGGCAGCAGACCACAACCAAGATCGGGCGGGTGTCGAATCTGATTGGTTGATCATGTCACGTGTTGGGAATCGAACAATGGGCTCCTGTGTAATCTGATTGGTTGCTGGCGCATTTCAGCGACACAAAAAATAACAAATAATAAAACACTTGCGATTTCTGACTCGTGCCTCGGCCGAAGGCCTGGCCCGAGTAATAAACCGCTTGCATTTTCTGACTCGTGCCGGCCAAAGGCCCGGCCCGAGTAATTAATAGAAAATAGGCACTATTTCTTTAAGTAGAATGAAGAATAACCAATACGACGTAGAATTATACGGATTTAATGTAGCACAATATTTCGACTAGCCATACTAGTCTTCATCAGGTGCTTAGGAGCTTTTACACTGTGACTTGACAATATATAATGGTAAAACGGAAATGACGTAAAAAACATAACATGATAACGAACCATTTAGATCATTGTTTGATCCGACGTATACCAGTGGAGTGTTGTTCGTGGTCGCTCATTTATAAACTTTTACTATTTCTTTACTATTTTTTAACGCTATTTTTTAGCAATTTTCTTAAAATTTTAGACCTATTTTTCCTTGCAATTTTTTCCCATAGTTTTCAGTATTAATTCCGGTGCAGCATTTGCGTTTCATCAAATGTCCAAATTGTTTCATCAGTCTAGAAGCATGCGTGTTTCACAAAGCCATTCAATCTATATATAGCTACTCAGTATAGAAACAGAATTCCACCGGATTCCGCCTCGCAGTGCTGATCTCAATCCGATAGAGAATTGTTTCAACATAATTAAGTCATCTTTAGAGAAAGACGCTATCAAACAGAAAATTACGCGCGAGTCGTTCGAGCAATTCAAAGCTCGTGTATCCCGGCATCTGAATAATATCCCAAGCGAAGTCATAAAAAATACCCGCGATATGTCAGAGGAGTTCGTTCAGTGTTCTGAATAGCCTTATTTTATTTCGGATTTGGCCGTTCCATTTCCATTTTGCACTACTTGATCCTCTTCGGAGAGATCCACATTGCTATTGCGCTTGTTCACATCTCTAGCTCCCACACGTGTAGCGTGGTGGCTGGGGTTTAAAGCAGCTTTCGAGCTCGCCGCTAGAGTAACCAGATTCTGAGGCCTATGATCTAAAGTGAGGCTGACGGTCTTGGGGGCTATGCCATGCTGATGAGTCCTAACAAGGACGAAACAGCTGTACATGGTTGCCACTCTACCGGTAATAAGATGCGAGCATGCGTATTAGACGCTAGCTACGTCATAGCGTGTGTTGTGTAGTGCCATGCAACGAGTTTGGTATTATAATTTCGGATTTGGCCGTGCCATTTCCATTTTGCACTACTTGATCCTCTTCGGAGAGATCCACATTGCTATTGCGCTTGTTCACATCTCTAGCTCCCACACGTGTAGCGTGGTGGCTGGGGTTTAAAGCAGCTTTCGAGCTCGCCGCTAGAGTAACCAGATTCTGAGGCCTATGATCTAAAGTGAGGCTGACGTCTTGGGGGCTATGCCATGCTGATGAGTCCTAACAGGGACGAAACAGCTGTACATGGTTGCCACTCTACCGGTAATAAGATGTGAGCATGCGTATTAGACGCTAGCTACGTCATAGCGTGTGTTGTGTAGTGCCATGCAACGAGTTTGGTATTATTTTGTCGGGCGGTCCGTACTTAAATGGCGAAGGTTGTAGTTTTTAAATAGTGAAAAATAAGAAAACTAGGGAAAAAGATACAAAAAATTGCATAAAGATAGGGAAAAAGTAAGGAAAAATAAGAGGGACAATTGACAACAAAATACTTATGGACGATAAAAATAGCAAATAAATAGCAAATAAATAGGGGGAAATAGCAATAAAACTGTTTTTAAATAGTGAAAAACAAGAAAAACTAGGAAAAAAGATACGACAAACTAGCATAAAGATAGGGTAAAATAAGGGAAAAACTAGGAAAAAGTAATTAACTACATGGATGTTAAAAATAGCAAATAAATAGCAAATGAACAGCAAATAACTAGGAAAACAAATGATGTGACAACATGTGAGGCCAACAAATTAATTAAAAGGTCATTTCTTTTCCTAGTTGTGAATGAAACTTTTTGATTTATGCAAACTATTTGGTAAAATCACCGATATAAGGCCCAACATTACATGGATGTTTAGAAAAATATATTTCTGCCAGCACGTTGTCACATAATTTGCATATCGGAAATAGAAACATCTATAACTCAATAGACTCGATCAACACTCAAATTGAGAAATATTTTACAGTTCAGCTATTTACTTGATGAAGAATCGATTTTAATGATAACAAAATTGCCAGGGCTCATATGCAATTAAAGCTATGTCAGGAGCCCATAATAACCAGGAGCATCCATCTCGCATACTAGGCCTATGTCACAGCATTTTCACAAGTTAAGTTATTTTTAGAACGGTTTCCCGCTATTGTTGAGTTGCAAATTATTCCTAAGGGAATAAAATCACAAAAGCATAGCAGCCATGTTGGCTGGTATAACAAGAGTAGCTAATGACAGGCATCTTTTGTTCCGCCATGGTGCAACCCAGCAAATGACAGGAAAAATAATCTAAAAATAGCCCAACTTGTAAAAACGCTGTGACACCTGTACAGGAGATATGGATGCTCCGCGTTGAGCTCCTGGCTTTGTATGATATAAGTTATATGCTAAAATAGCTACAAAAAATGATCACAAGAACACATGACAAACAATGAAAACACTTTCTTTTGGCCTTGTCTTTCAACATTTCTTTCATGTTCTCAAATGCATGTTAATATTTTCTGAAAATATGTGATACATAAGGCTCTTTGTCTGTCAAACACATTATACTTGTAGTTGTAAATTGTAGTCTGTATGAAGTTGTTCACTGTCACAGACAGTTCCATTCTTTCAGTTTCAGATTGATATAAAAACTGAATGAGGCAGAAGAAGTTTTTGATATATATACATACATACACATGCCCTCAGGTCATCATGCATCCTGTTCATTGCAGTGTTTTACAGCCACGTATTTAAAAGAATGTAGACCAAACAGTGGTTTTAACTGGTAGTATTTTTAGCTTCATAACCCCCGCAGGTTGTAGTTACTTGAGCGTAATGTAAAAAAGGATCTAAGGTATACAGGGGCTATGTTATGTACTGATCAAATCGAAACATCAACATCCCCCCCTGGCATGACTCATTTTCGTGCCTGGGGAGTAGGGAATTTGACATCGGTAGCTGTCTATCCTTGTGGTGGTGAATTTGACACTGGATGGGAGGGGTAAGGGATTTGAACAAGTTGTCTCAATTTAATGTTATGTGCTGTGTGGTTTCCTCGATCGAAATCATGGCGAATTGGAGTGTGGAGGTCACTTTAGACGACTTCAAAGGACAAAATTCTGCTGTTGTAAGCAACTGGCTTAAAAACAAAGGGACTCCAAAAGCTTTATTATTGTGCTGTTTTTGAAGGTATTAGTAAGAATATATAAATGTAAATTGCTTACGGATATTTAAACTGTCTGTTAAAAACAAAATGCGGTGTCACAGGGGTAGGGGTATTTGATTGCCTAATACGAAAATGGGGTGGGGCATTTCAATAAAAAAAATTGGGTGGCGGGGGGGGGGAGATGTTTTGATTTGATCGGTACATTATGGAGACATCTTATACAATAAGATAAGGATGTCCTGAACTTCTCTACTGAATAAGGAATAACTATTTATCTTCTTCAATAGGGCACTGCATGTACATACTAGACCTGTCATTTAGGACAAGCCATAGTACTTGCTTATTTAGCAACTCCAACTTATCGGCATTTCTGGCACCACAAAAGTGCCACCCTCTGCTGCAATATTGTAAACTTGGCAGTACAAAAGCCTTGTACAAGTTACCCGGTATGAGGTTTCTGAAACGCTTGATAATTAACTTGGAGTAGCATGTTAACCTTTTTACAGATTGTTGACATTGATCACTTGTCGAACTTTAGAGTACAGTCAATATTTATACCCAGTAAGTCAATGTCATTATGCCTCTTGATCTGTTTGCCAATATCAACAACAAAAGTAAAGTCTTCGATCAGATACCTCGATCGGCTCTATGACATTTTTTCCTCCTAACCTTACAATACTTTAACAGGCTTAATAACCAACTCAACCATGTAGCTTGGATCTTGGGATGGTGGAGGACTTGAAGCTAGCTGACATATGCCATATGCCATTTCACCGGCCATTTTTGTTTGTTGAATTGACTTATGTAGAATAATTCAGGCGTATATTAATCATATAAGAGCTGGTAAAGCCATTGCTAAGCCATTAAATTGTCGATTTCATAGCGAGCAAGAAATTGACCTAGCCGCCACCATTGCAATTAAAGCTTTACTTTTGATCCGGTATTTTGTCAAATATGCTGGGTAAAATAGAGTTAAGAGTCTCAAACGAACTCACCTCGAATCTCTGGCATTTGGCAAACATGGCGGCCGCTTACCTAAACATAACGTTGTCTTTTGTGAACTCTTTCGATTGCTTGTTTTAATGCTAGTGAATAATCGGTCAAATACAATAAGCTTTTGCTCAGGAATCAAAAGAATATTGGAATTAATATTGTTTACTATATATAGACGCTCGTACTATAAGAAATCATGGTGGAACATGTTGTATTATTTAAATTTTCGTTTCCTTTGCCTCAACTTAGAAAAGGACAGGCTATGGCTAGCTACATGAATATGTGCTGTGCAGATGCAGCAATTATCTTAGAATATTATTTTAGTTTGATACTGAATCAGTGAGTGTTGAAAATGCAAAAACTACAACAGATGCAAATTATCACTGCAGTCATGTCATTTATATGTAATTATATAATGCAATTAAAGCTTACCTGAAAATAACAGTGTGGGAGTTACATATCCATGCAGTTTTGAAGCAAAGAAAAATATCAGGTTTAATAAGATATATATCGATCCCTACTTAGTCATTGGAGAGAATGTTATATATTATTTTGTTTCTGATTTTGCTATTAGCCTAGACTGCGAACAGTCCCTTTATTTTTCTTGGTTTCGCGCCCAATCCGCGCTCGGCCAAAACATCTTTTTCGAGTTTTTCGTGACTGGAGACCAGGAAAAATAAAGGGACTGTTCGCAGTCTACTATTAGCCAGTAACAGGCATACATTATCAACCACTCACTAGTAACATTTTAATATTATTAAAGGAACACTGTCAACCCAAAAATGATATTATTATTACTCGGGTTGCCTGTGGCAGCACCGAGTCTTAAAATGCAAGTCGTTATTATTTTATTTATTTTTTATTTCATGTCAGACGGCTTCTGCGCATGCGTTAAAGGTCAAATTCGAACCAATCAGATTGCACTGTGCTGGTCACGCAAACAAAGGTTAGATTTCCTCAGGCGCGCTCAGATAAGAAAGTTCAAAGCTCAGACTAGGCGAGACAAGGAGATATCAATTTCAAATAGTCATTGTCAGAAATCTATTCCATCGTGGGCAATTATGCAATACAACCTAAATTTGGGTCAGGCCCATGTTTTACGACAGAATAACCAGAGTCTTTCTACTGGATTCGGAGAGCTCGAGACATTATACAAGTCTGCTAATATGGGGAAAACTGAAACAAAAAATGAACTTTGACGGCAGAAACCCTCATATTTGAGCCAAGCGGAATATTTACATGATCCGCTAAGATTTTTACAAATCTAATTAGTTAAGCAGATGTACGCAGTGTATGCCAACTGAAATGCTGTGCTCGTTTTGTGGTTACGGCTCAGTGGGGCAACTACACGAACAAGAAGCATGAACTGCCAGCAAAGAGAGAGGAATTGATCGGAGACGTTAAATTACGTTACTGTGAAGAGGATCAAAATTCAAGTTCTTTGAGACTGTCTTCTGCCGTGACTCGTGAGAGAAATTGGAAAAGATCTAGCTGTTTCATTCAGACACTGGCAAATTTATTGAAAGCTACGGGCTTACTTTATGAGATTATTATTCATTGTGGAATGAAAGGAAACAGGTTAGCTGAAAGTTAAGTTCGAGGTAGGCTTCGACTTTCATTCCGATTCAGTGCATATGTGCACGAAGGTGGAATGCTTTCAACAACACTAACAAAAGAACCAAAACGAAAGATTCAGTTACGTAAGTACTGTAAGTAAACTCTTTTAGATTTGAATACATTTCCTCTCAGTTTGTCTGTTAATGTACTTTTTCTTCTAATTATCGCTTTATTTAACATCTCTGTGATTTAGAGTATGCGTACCTCAGAATAAATTATTTGAAAGGTCAACTGAACTCTTGTGTCGATAAGCCCAAATGTTTTTGTAAAACAGTCTGTGAATTTGAGAAGCGGACTTAGAAGAGCTTTCTAATTAGGAATTACATGTTTTTCTTGCTATGAAATTTATGTTTCATTTCACATTTATTCATACAGTTTTAGCCGGACATTTCCCCGAGTTTTTGATCTATTTTCAATCAAATTCAAATGAAAGTGTATTTCATCTTCAAATTATCTCATGTGGCCCGAGTGAAAGGCCAGATGGGCTCTTTTCTACTTTCAACACGCAGTCGCTAAACTGTACGAAATCTCCAAGAATAAATCCCTAATGTCCAAACTAACGGGAAAAACTGAAAGAGGAAATCCTTGTGAGAAATCGACGTTCATATGAAGCTATATAAGTTATCATCGACTATATGTGAGTCAAACATCGAGCTGCTATGAAACCGCTTGTGACAGTTTGTTTACGCACTTTCATGACAAACGAACGTTTCTACTTTCGACACAACGGTCGCTAAACTGTACGAAATCTCCAAGGATATATCCCTAATGTCCAAACTAAAGGGAAAAACTGAAAGAGGAAATCATTGTGACCAATCGACATAAATATGAAGCTCCAGAAGTAATTATTGAATACATGAGAACCCATAGAGAAAACCGATAATAATGAACACGGTATTAGTTTCACCGACATTTGTGGCGTAACTGATCTCGCACTACAGCATAGCTTGAAATACTGTACGAAAACTCCCGTTTAAAAAATTCCTGATGCCGAAAGGACCGTAGCATTTAAACAAGATATCCTTCTGACCAATCGACATACATATTAAGCTGTGAAAGTATGTTTCCATTCCATAACAGCCGATAGTGCAAACTAGTAAACTGCCACTAGTAAATTGACCTTGCGTACTTCCGCGAGTACTGAACTTTCTAGCGTCAAATGCATGTGTTAAGTTTCCAAACTTTAGGACAAGAAATCTTCCATAGAATGTTCTATTTTTTTTACAGCTGAGAACTGTATTATTAAACATAAGAAATAAAACAATGGTGCCATTTGAAGAATTATATCATGTCAAAAGTGCAAACGAAGAAATATATATCTACGGACGCGAGCAGCTCGATCGTTTCACTTTGGTCAAACTCGGACTGTTTACGACTGGAACCTGCAGTTTTATCGGACCTGCAGACTAAATTGTAAACGTGTGGCCGTGTTCAGGCTAGTAAATCTAGCTAGCTAACCACAGGAGGTAGCGAGCTTCTTTAGTCTGAACAGTTTTTCTGCTCTGATGATTAGCTAGCTAGTGGTCGGTGGAATACTTTGAAGTTCCAAGCTACCTAGTACCTAGCGAGGTAGCTTGAATAGAATCTAGCGCGCTAAAAGCCCATCGATGACAGATTTTAGTTATTTTAAGGTTTTGAAATGTACACAAATGTCAAGTCAGTGTTATCATCCGATCTAGCCGACTTCTAGCTCTCGCTACGACCACGTTCACTACTCGCTCCAAGGTAATTTCTCTTACCACGACAACTACCGGGTGTATTGTACGTCAATTGAGCCATCATGGATAACGAGGATCGCCAAACACCAGTCAGTAGCAGTTTTTCGCACAATTTTAATATTTTGGTTGAAATTTCAATTGAGCACTTTGGCGGTCAATTATTTGCGATTACGAAACACTTGCGCCAAGGGCAGTTATATTTCTATCTTTTAGAGGTCTTTAGAGATAGAAACAAACCAGAAGAGAGAAAAACAAAAAGTAAAACCTACTAAGTTACTAGGTCTGAACAGTACTAATTTATTAACTAGCTGCGAGTTGCTGACAGATATCGCAAGACTCTAGCTAGCTGCACGATAGTAGTCTGAACATACATACACACATGAATAAGTAGTGTTTTCAATAAAAGATCAACTACTTTAATTTACATACGAGAAAACAAAATATTAAATTACATACATGTATATATATACTAGGGGAGCAGAGAATGAAAGTCACCGCGCTACCGGCCACTCCTAAAGACTGCTAATAATTCTTCCCTTTGGTTATTACTAAGAGGATTTCAAATGAAAGTGTATTTCATCTTCAATCTCATGTGGCCCGAGTGAAAGCCCAGATGGGCTCTTGTTATTATTCGGTTGCAGGGTGTTATTTTTGTAGTTTTGTTTTAAAGAAACTTGAAGATTCAATTTCAATGACACTGCCCCTTTGACATCCACTAGACCATGAAAACAATTATTACTAGATTAATAATAAATACAGCTATCACACCCTTATTCCTTATTTTTGGGTTTTATATGCCAAACTAATTTTTGTGGTTAAATGCTGCTTCCTAATTTTTCAGCTACTGGTCATAAATGGTTGATTAACAGGTACAAATGTTTATTATTATTATTTATTTATTAACTTTACAACTAGTCATGGTAGCTGACACACACAGAAAACTAAATAATAATAATAATAATAATAATACATTTATATAGCGCCAATTCCCTACAGCCCATTAGCGCTTTACATATAATATAAAAATAAAAATCTTAAGAAAAATTAATTTAAAAAATATATTAAAAATTTTAAAATATGCCTGTCTAAAAAGATAAGTCTTAACATGTATTTTAAAGCTCTCAACTGTTTGGTGATCTCTTATAAAGTCCGGTAGTGAGTTCCAGAGCCTAGGCGCGACATTAGGACAACAAATGGGCCAGCTGAAGGGAAGAACACAAGAACAGCAATTAAAGACCCTGTGTCCGAGCCCATGGTGCTTTGCGCTCGCAAATCATTTCCGTAGGCTACGAAAATCAGAAAGATCGTTGTTGTTGTTATGTGACTCTCGAATCTTTCGAAATCCATCCCTAGTTTTGGCCATCGTGTAATTATTCATAGGTATATATATGTATGCTTAACTGACTTTCTTTTATCTTAACGTTTGAATATATTCTTTTTTTAAATTGAAACTTTAGTTCGAATATTTCTAGAGTGGCGAGTAGAGGAATTCCGTAGAAAGAACCGAGACAGCGAGGCGAAGCGACTCGACAAATAATCCTTCAGCAGTCCACATTTTACTTTCTCTAGGTCTACAAGAGAACACTTGTGGTTCAAAAGGACTACTACGTGAGTTTCCCGGGGATTTGCTGCACTAATGGACCGGCGGGCTTCGTTGGAAATACAAAGCACAAAGCATGCAACCACTTCTGGCATCAAGATCATTCGTAATTATAATTTCGCATGGCTAAGCTCCACTGAGGTGTTACGATCTATCTGTATATGTTTTGCATTTTTATTAGCAGAGAAAGCAACGTCCTTAACCTTTTTTTCATCCTCCAGTACCTCCAGAAAGTCTTGCAACCAAAACTACAATCGCGGGTCAAAGTCCAATCTGCCGAGTTCAGCTGTTACTTCGCTGTGAGTTTGACTCGAGTGCGAGTACGAGTCTACATTTCATTTTACACTCAAAATATATCATTCGCAAGGAAAGTAGAGATCTTCAAATACAGCTAAGCAATACTGAAAACACGAAAACAAGGTAGCAAGAGTATGTGTTTGCTTGTAGAGTTGTGAAAAGTCGCACTCGTAAACCTAATTAGAATCTAAAGACAGAACAACTGGCTTCCTGCCGAATACTGTTCAAATCATATTCGAAGCATCCGGAGAAAATTCATGGGCTCGATTGGGTTTCTAATCCGGTAGAAATTATGAAATTCGTTATCCAAAGTATATGGTACTTCTTTTATGAAACTTATAAACAATCGAGAGCATTTTAGTTCGTTTAAAAGCTGGCCTTTAATTTATGCGGCCGTTGATAAACAAACTAATCATAACATTGGCGCAAAGCACCATGGGCTCGGACACAGGGTCTTTAAGGTCCCATATTAAGTTCATCCTAACAAAAAATACAAATAAAAACATTTAAAAAGGTAAAAATTGTATTTTACATGGCATAACCTATATATGGTGCTTATGAGCAGTAATAGGGGTTATAGGAGTAGCAGTTAGAGCAGTAGGTTTTCCAAGTGTTAGCTGAAGTCTGGAAAATTATTTTCATTTTTTAAAAGAAACATATATGGTTGGACTTTATTTTGTGAATTGTAAGTAACTATTCGGGTGAATAATCTTTCTCCTTTGCTTTGTTTGTGTGATATAAAGGCATTGATCTCAACTATATAAAACTGATCAGTTTTTCTCAACCAAATATTTTCCACTAAATTATTTTATTATTTATTTATAATTTTATTTATTTCAAGATTCGCCAAAAGGTAGGTGAGAAAACAATAGGACACGAAATCCCCTACAAGGCTTTCACACCCAGCCAAACCCTCATAATAAGAACGAAAAACCCAACCCCATTACACCATGAATAACTAATTAATACTAAGTTAAAGTGTTTATGAAACCAAGTTTTGCATCTTTATTTTATTGCAGAATAATAAAGTTCATTCTTTTCTGATTATCAAGAGTATATTTATTTTTCAGTTCCGCCTTCGGAAAGGTCTCTTTTTTTGCCATTCAAATTGACTACTTTATGCTAAAAACTGTCCCGTTTGCCGCGCGGCTAAATGAGCTGCGTGACGTCACTGTGAGGACTCGCTGTTATGGCAGACTCGGCGAGAAAGTTTCAGAGAAAACTAAAAATAAGCGAGGAGGTGGAAGATATTGTGTGACTGGTGGCCTTGGTTTTCTTCCAGTATTTAACTTTACCCTGGCTGTATGAAGTATAATGATTGTTAGTATAAACCAACTAGTGGACTATTACAAATCCTGCGTTCTGATTGGCTACGCTACTATAGGTATATTTGTGATAGCCCATGGTAGAGAAAAACCGCACGCATTTTCACGAAATAAAAAAAAATTCAACTTCAATTTGTTTCTTTCTATTATTTTCTACTGTCCGACTAGTTAGTTTATACTAAAACAATTAGACCTCTCGCCCTCATGGGTTACGAGTTAAATAGCCCATTCGGCTGCGCCTCATGGGCTATTGACTCGTAGCCCATTCGGGCTGCGGGTCTAATTGTTAAAGAAAAACACTAAGTCTAAGTATCCCAGCCAGTAATTAAGAGGAAGCATAATAAGCTTAATTAGATTAAATTAAATTAATGTGGATATTCACAGATAACAAGGTTATTAATAGAAGTCTAGACCAGGATAGTTGTACGTAACTTGGTATCCGGTAGTCAAGCATGACGTGAGCTCTCCGGTATTAACTTCCTTAGGGTGCATCCTAGCCATTTACAATCACTCGCTAGAATCGCAATAGCAATATCAGCATCAACCACTACTAGCAGCCCCTTTTCTTTCCCGCCCACCAACTCCATAAGGCAGTCTTGATTTTGTATCTTGTACAGTACATGTAGTGTAGACGTTTTATCAATATTGTAAGTGTGGAAGTTGATTACTTTATAATCACTATGATGTAAACGCTATAACGCAATCGGCAGATATGACTATTACGCCCCCAAATTATAAATTCATTTTCAGTGTCGTCTGACACGTCACATGTCAAAATCAACCAATCAACTTCCTTGTTTCTGTCTGTTACAAATGTTTGACCTTCGGTGCGAAGGAAGTTCAAAATGACAACTAGGAAAAAACGAAGAACAGAGGTCAAACATTTGGGCTAGAAAATTGATTTCTGCATGGATTTTCACCAAATAAACACTCTGCAACCCCTGGGGTACCATACTAAATTTACAGTGGAAAATTTTGGCTTAAATATACGTTTTTCGACACGAAAAATACAATTACACTCGCGCTAAGTATTTTTAAAACTCTATAGAGCTCTAGAGTCTAATCTTCAGTATATTTGCCTCAAAATAAAATACAACTTCATAGTTTCTGGTCCTAAAACGTAGCTATCCTGAATCTCTTGACACCCTAGTCGTAAATAATCTGCTTTTTATGGGATTCGGAGGGTGTAAAGTACAGGTCAGGTCACTGGTCAGGTCACTTCTTGTTTACCTGTGAACCCTAGATCTAGGTGAGTGAGACCCCGTCGTTTACCTGTAAACTCGTTAGGTTAGGTTTGTGGTTTAGGTTAGGATTTGTCTTAGAATTAACAACCTGACCTGTGACCTGTACTTTACACCCGCCGCTACTATATTGGCCAAGCCAAGACTTCGCTGATGTGAAGACCATTTTGGTTTCTCTCTCACTCAATCTGGCGAGCGTTTTGTACTCAAAAACACATTTCTGCACCGAATTGAGTGTAATAAAAGCTATTGACAGTCTCCTGGGTAAATATTATCCAAGTGTAGTACAATATTTGGCCATACAAGTCGGTGTTTCTACATCAAAAGTTTCAAAATGTTACTCGTCGATTCACGCAACCCTATAGTCTGCGTTGCGGCTCTGGAGTATCGGAGCGCAACGAGCGGAGATAAGGGGGATTGGGGCGAGAATAAAAAGATGGGGGGAGGGGGTGGGGACCAGAGGAAGAGAGAGCCTGCCGCCAAGCCATGCTTATTTTGATAACTCTCGGCCTCAGAAGGCCGCGTATTACTATTGGTTAAAATGCGTGATTGACAGAAATCATTAAATGTTATTCATGCATGGCATGCGATAAGAGCAGAAACAAACATACCGAGAATACCTCAACGATGAATTTAAAGAAAGAACAGGAGCAAGGCTATTCGAATTAGAGATCTTTTGTCTGGAAGTTCTAGCTGTAATCCCAACTGGGTTTGGAAAAATTAGGATATTCCAAGCATTCACTAGTGTTATTAAAACCCGAGGAACTACAGCAGTGCAACTTCAAGTTGCTGTAGTGTTTAGTTCTGCAGAAAAGTAATGAGAGCGAATTTCGCGAGGAGCTGAAGATTCCTGCATCGGACTCCACAAGCGTCTTGCTTGTATTGTCGTCGACGAATCGCACACGGTTGAAACATGGACCGGTGTGTTCGAGGAACAGGCTTGTGCTTCCGAAAATACGAGCTGCTTTGATGATTTCGTAACGCTTGCGTGGATGGTTTTTAGTACTTCTTTTGGCAGAACTTCGTTCCGGCGTTTATTGTGGTCGGCAGTGTTCTTTTCTGATTTGGTGGAGACTTTATATTCAGCGCCGGCAACGAGTTCTCTTTATCTTAGTTATCTTTATCCTGCAAACTTTCTCGAACAAATGTGTAGTTCTCTACTGCATTTCGAATCTTCCTTCCTCAGGAACGCTCTGATAGAGCAGCAAATTTCGGAATCAGTGAAAACTAATACTTTTGCAGGCACCAGCGAGAAATTATTAAGCCTCGGCTTTCTTTTCTTTCTGAAGGCTTTAACAGATTCTCGCCGTGGAAATATTTGAATTACCAAACGCCACCTTAAAACATACATTACATATATATCCTGAAAAGGTCGTTGACATTTACAGGTTTGGGTTTTAGGCCCTGTCTTCACATGTTTTTTCGGAGTTTCAGCTGACATGCATTCTCCAAGTTCGTTTTTTTTTTTTATTATTTTACGTTCGAGTTGAGATTCCTTGAGATTCCACGCGTGAGTTTGACAGATATTAAACATGGTTTTCACTTCCGCCGCCTGATGATTGGATGAATCGGTCGAATGACTTACTAATTTTATGCATTTTAATTAGTGGTAGTGGATGGATACCAAAATAACCATGGCTTGTCGGCCGGCTCTCTCTTCTTCTACTCCCCACTCCCTCCCCCCTCTTTTTTTCTCGCCCCAATCCCCCTTATCTCCGCTCGCTGCGCTCCGATACTCCAGAGCCGCAACGCAGACTAACGCAACCCTTCATACATTTGCATCAAAATAAAATACAACTTCGCAGTTTCTGGTCATGCTTTTCATAACCATTGATTTCAATGGCTGGTTTGTGAGGTTCCTTTGTTTTCACTGATTCAGCAAAATGATACGACACTGACAATGTTCAGCCGTCAATCATATGGCATGAAACCAAAACCTTTCTAAATTCATGTGAACACATGCTACATGTACATTGTTAACAATGAAATTAAGCAAACTAAGGAAATACATTACAAAAATGCTTTTCATGAAAATGAAGGGAACTCACGCAAGACTTGGGGCATTATTAATGAGCTTACTGCGAGAAAATCAAAGAGCTCTCAAATAAAAGAAATAAAACAAAACGGCACCTCCATTAGTAACGCACAAGAGCTGTCTCAGGCCTTTAATGACCATTTTGCTAGCATAGGGCCCAAACTCGCGAATGATATACCATGCGATGGAAATAGCCGTTCACACTTAGACTATCTTAGTAGTTTGGGACCTAATCATGTGAGCTTTGAACTGGAACCAACGAATTGCTCCAAAGTCCTCTCTTTATTATCTAAACTAAGTAAATCTAAAGCGACTGGCTTAGATAAAATATCCGCTAGACTTCTTCGTGAATGTGCTGACCTGATCGCTAACTCTCTCTGCCTGATTTTTAATCGTTCCATTGTCACAGGTATTTTCCCTGAAGAATGGAAGTGCTCAAAAGTAATACCCTTATTCAAACAGGGTGAGAGCGCTGATTTGAATAACTATCGCCCCATTTCAATTATTCCTGTTGTGGCGAAAGTTTTCGAAAGGTTAATTTACGATCAGGTATTTGCTTTTCTAACGGAAAATAACTTACTCTCGAGCCATCAATCAGGGTTCCGATGCCTTCATTCTACAGTTACTGCATTACTTGAAGCCACTGAAAATTGGGCATACGATATTGATCACGGAAATGTGAACGCCGTTGTTTTCTTAGATCTCAAGAAAGCATTCGATACGGTGGATCACGATATTCTGTTATCGAAATTAAACAAATACGGCATCAGGGGCGCCTCGAATGATTGGTTTAAGTCTTACTTGAATAGCCGCAATCAAAAATATTTTGTTAATGGTTGTTTCTCACAAAACCGTTCATTATCCTGCGGTATTCCACAGTGAACAATTTTGGGGCCGCTATTGTTCCTGCTTTACATTAATGACTTACCAAACTGCCTCTCTCATTCCCAGCCTCGAATGTATGCTGACGACACAAGTAATAATATTGATGCCATAGATCGTAATCTGAACCAGGACCTTGTTAACGTTAATGAATGGCTTATCGCGAATAAGCTCACTCTCAATAAATCGAAGACAGAATTCATGTTAATTTGATCAAGACAAAAATTAAGTACCTTTAATAACCCTCCGTCACTAACAATTGATGGGGCTCCCATAAAACAGGTATCGAATACAAAATCTCTCGGTGTTCGTATCGATGAGAGTCTGTCCTGGAACATACACATTGATAAGTTGTGTAAGAAAATTGCCTCTGGCATCGGTGCCCTCAAGCGCATTGCACCATTTGTCCCCCGCAAAACACTGCAGTCTATTTTCAATTCACTGGTGCAACCACATTTTGATTACTGTAGTGTGGGGAAGTTGCAATAAAACACTTGCTAACAAACTCCAAAAATTACAAAACTGTGCGGCTCAGGTTTTAACCTTTTCCAGCTATGATGCTAATGCTGATTATCTCTTTGAAATACTTGGCTGGAAAAAACTTGAAACTCAACGCCAAATTCATAAAGCTGTTATGGTCTATAAATCGCTTAATGGACTCGCCCCTGACTATCTTCGTTCGAAATTTGTTGACCGCAGCAGCGTTACGAATTATTCTCTAAGAGACACTGAGAGCAAACTTGCTATTCCTCTGCCCCGCACCAACTTTCTCCAAAATAGCTTTGGCTATAGTGGTGCGGTGCTATGGAATAGCCTTCCGATTGAGTTGCGGCAAGCCAGAACTCTAAGTAGATTTCGCTCTGGTTGCTGCAGTTTCTTTTCTTATCTTAGCTTAACTTAATTTTAAATTAGCACACGGCACTCATGGAAAGCAGGTTTTTATTTGAGCTAATTTTAAATGTAATTTTATATTGTAAACTTTTTACAAAACCCTGATGAGCGTACCGTGTATAAATAAAGATTACTTACTTACTTACTTACTTGCATATATCACTTCCAGTAATCTCATGTTCAATTCTTACTACCCCTGCATTACGCTCGCACATGTTTCCCAATTATTGTTTACTGCCACATAACGTTTTTAAAATACACTTTCCTATTTGAATCGGCAGCATTCACCGGCCTATTAGTTATTCTAGTAATTAGTCTACTTTCAATTTTTCATATAAAAATACCGTTAAAATTTGAAATAACGACTCTTGATGAAGTACGTGCGATTAAGAGAGCATTTCTTTTGGACCAATCTGGTGGGCTTCGTCCCAAACTGTTGAAAAATCTGCATAATTCGACTCTAAATACGTCTCCGATACTGAATTAGGCTAGTCCTAATAATCATACACAAACGCAGTAACGCATTGAACATTATAGCGCCGCTTGTTCCTATCTATGAACATTCTTGTTATCCAATCAAATGACAGATGAATATTGATGTCCAATTAAATGAAAGATCAAGATCAAGATCAAGATCAAGATTAAGAGACACATGAATTTTAAGTAATCTTTGACTGCATGCATGTCATTTCTGGACCGATATTTTAACTCGCATCGTGTTCTCTTATAAAAATGTATAGTGCGAATAATTGCAAAAACGAGCTATCAGGATCACACTGCCCTTCTTCATCAAGGGCCTAAATTGTGGAATTCTTTACCTCCTTAATTGACTCTAATTTAGTTATTTAATAAGTGCCTACTCTGAGATCTAAACTCGCCTTAACTTGCCTTAACTCGCCTTGACTCGCCTTGACCCATACACCCTAACTCGCAAAGCCAAAAAAATGGAAATTTTCCTTAAATCGCCTTAACCCACCCTAACTCGCACAGCTCCCCCTCCCCCCAAGTTATCCTTAAGTATTTGCCTTCATGGGCAAAGCTAAAAACATGACTTAACTTACAATGAGCCTCATTCGCTGAAATTCATGTTTACAAAGATGTTGATACATACATGTGATTTGTGTTCACATGTGTCAAAAAGACGACGTTAGTGTAGTCTGTGACTGAAGTCAATGTACACTTTGTCACATACGTAGCTGTAACACCTCTGTTGTATGATGTACAGTAAACTATTGAGTCCAAACTAGTACATATGGCAAAATATTTAGGTAGAGACAGCGAGACAGAAGGTGGAGCTAATATTAAAAGTTAAGTGTTTTATTATAATGCACCAGTCAATATAAATCCCCACCTTTCCCAGCCTACAGATTAGTGGGACTTGGATTTTGAACCTGGCAAAATGTGTTTTAATAGCCCTTGCCCACCGAAGAAAATCCCTCAGTGCTCTTGCTGTAAAATGCCTAGCATACAATACTATCATACAATTTTGAGCCCCAGTACCAGGGGAGGAGATAATAAAACATAGTTGATACTCAACACCCCAGGGATGTTACATTGGTCCTAAAGCAGAAACTTCCCTCGCAACGTCTTCGCTATGCTCCACAAATCCAAGGCCTGGGGAGAGGAGGTATTTATATTGACTGATAGATAACGAAGAAATAATCCTCCAATCAATGAACACAATAATATAAACAGCTCGTGGGAACTTTGCTACATGGCAAAATATTGGGCTTGCACGTGGCCCTAATACACTCATCTGATTAGAAGATTATTTGCAAAGACTATAATAATAATAAAAAAAACATACGACGTTTATTTATTTAATATCTTCTCGTGTCAAAATTAACATTTATTTTCGCACTGTTCACTGTGGTCACTCGGGAAATATTAAGTTCAAGTTTAAGCTTATTGCTACTGACCGAAGATCGGCAGGTTTAAAGTACAGGTCACAGGTCAGGTCACAGGTCAGATCACAATTAAATCGTGATGCCATCATTTTCCTACAACTACCAGAATTATTTTCAGCTTATTGTTTTTCTTATATTTTTTACTGATTCCTTTGAATACCTACAGCAGGTACAAGAGAAACCGTATTTAACACCGCTTACAAACCAAACGTGCATCAGATTGCAAAGAGCATCTAAACTGTAAAAAAAATGGAGGGGAGGGTGTCTCCTTTTCCCCCGAGCTATCAAATATTTTTCTAAAGATAGGAGGTACAATCAATGAAGTATCACAAACATTTAGCAAATAAATGTTTTTGTTTTTTAAGTTTTTAAAACTTTTTTAACCCTTTTTAAACCCTTACCGGCCTTGGCTACCCGAAACAAAACAAAATACTGACGCTTCCCCCGATATCAAATAATCCGTCGATAGAAATTCTAAGGAAATAGATGTAAATCTGTTTTCCTTTGTTAACCAAACGGTTTCAACGTCGCGGGTACAATATTTGTTGAAGCAGAGCTTGAAACTGTTTGAAATGGTCTGAAAACTTTGCTGAAAGGCGTTCAAGTAATGTTTCAAAGCCGACTATGAGGACTTGACGGGATTTCAAAGTCCGCGCAATTAGTTCCAGTCCGAGGCGCAGCCGAGGACCTGAACTAATTGCGAGGGCTTTGAAATCCCGTCCAGTCCGAATTGGAGGCTTTGAAACGACTTCAAAAAAGCTACTTAATAATTTCATGCTTGTTTGGTGGTTGTGGATAAACTACACAACGATTTTAAAACTTCATGCGTTTAGAGTTTCGATGTTTCAGGCTAGGCTTGTAGGTTGTACTTGCGTATTTACATATAGTTGCTTTATTTGAATTAAGTAATCAAACGTCCATTGTTAATGAAAAGATGGAATGTTAACAATTATGCGCTTGTTCTCGTGGAAGTACGTGTTTACAACCTGGCGTGAAATTTGATAAAAACATAGTTTGGCGCTATAGTTGGAGTCACTGACATGAAATAATTTTCTAAGTCCAAGGATTTTGGGCTATGAATATTCATAGTTCAAAATCCTTGACTTAGAAAAGGATTTCAAAGTACCGTAGAGAGTACTTTGACGTGATACAATTTGAGACCTCTGGTTGGCCAATTAACTCAGGAATTATTAAGTGTTTTTGAAAGATATTGAAAACATGATGGAGAGCATGTTTACCAATGTTGAGCAGACGTTGAAACCGTTTGACCGGGCCTTATGCGTTCGTTTATGGAAATAGCAAAAACGGCACAGACAACGCCAAGAAAGTTGGGAAAGGAGTTTTCAAGATGCAACACAAATACGCATTTGGACGTATGGAATTACCAGTACTTTTACGACAATACTATCGTATCCGCGATATTTAAACCAGCTCAGCAATGAATAACCGTGTTGCTGTTGCTTTCAACTCATGACACCTGGAGAGGCCTACATTACTTTATAATTTTGATTTGAATTCGATTTTAAAATTAAATTAAATTTCCATAACGTGACCTGACCTGTGACCCGACCTGTGACCTGACCTGTGACCTGACCTGTACTTTAAACCTGACGACCGAAGATCAGCAATAACTTTTCGGTTTAAATACTAAGTTTTTATAAACATCAAATCGTCGCGCCAAATCCATTGTTTGCTAAAATCCCCGATTTAACTAGTTTATTATAACAAAAATGATGTTTCTTTAAATTGCTTACTTACCAGTAATGATGCCAATTTTCTGTTCCTTTTCTTATTAAACCAAAACCAAGCATACGTGCTACCAACACTCACTTCTTGATCTAAATATCGATTTTATATTGATTGGAGATTGATTGGTTATTGATTGCCCGGGGTTTGCTCGTCGAATCCAAGAGCAGGAAGCGATAAAATAGTTTGTTCTCATATATACGGTGGCCAATGAAAGTGGAAAGTCAAAATCCAAACTCAAAAGTACCGAAGTCTGAACTAAAAGCGGAATTACGTTATTCTATATTTTTACTTTCGACTTCTCGCTTGCAGCTTTCTTTCCTTTGATGTACTGCTTTCCAATTTTAACTTACGAGTTTCCACGTTTCCACTTTCAACTTACGAGTTACAGTTTCGAATTTTCACTTTCCACTTTATCACCCCCTCCCCCCTCCCCCAACATTTCTTTGCCGCGGAAGACTGGATCGTATCTTGGATTAATCTCGTACCCAGATCCCACCCCATGTTTTCCTATCCAAAGAAGTGGGATCTGGTAAAGTCCGACACTACGTTTGCTCTCATTGGCTACAATGAAACACAATAGCCTCATTTTAACACTTGTTTTGATTGGTTGTCCAGTTTCCTAAGATTTGCGATGGAGATTGCATATAGTAAGGGCGCAAATGATTAACTAAATGTGGCGAATACTTTCTACATTTCATGACTATCCCGTTTGGACGTAAAACGTCTACTATTCGCACCAGTCCCTTACAAAGCGAGTATAAATAAGAACTCCACCTAGGTTCGTCGCACAGTTCGCGTCAGAACACCTACACTTCGTTCCTCGCTGCTTCAGTATCGTACTAAGAAAATGGAAGGACAAGCACCCAAAGCCGCGAGAGTTCCGGCAGCTCAACAGAATGTCCCAGCTGGTCAAGATCTTCCACCAGCTGCTCCTCCGACATGAAGCCGTCGCTCAGCCGCTAGAACTAGAGGCAATTTCATCCTTTTTCTCACTATGTGGTTCAGGTTGGTGTTTGCCTTTTTGTCCTCGTGGTCACTTACGCTTGTGTATGTATTTTGTTTTGGTCTATCATGGTTTGCGTTACATCACCGTTTTAGTCTCCTTTGATAGTTTCGCCGGTGTATTTCCCTTCGTTGTAATTCGACTTTGGCCTATATTGCTTTATTCCTTCGTTACTACTATATGTATCTGGACGACGCGGATTTGTGTTGTGCGGTATAAAAGTTCTTGTTAATTTTCTATTCTTCGTTTTTAGTCCTTTATTTTGCACGTTCGGCATATTTTGCCGTTGGCACTTGTGTTGGCATAAGTTTACGTGCTGGCCTCACAAATACGGATTTGTGCAGTGCGGTATAAATGTTCTAGTTAATTTCCTATTCTTCGTTTTTAGTCCTTTATTTTGCACGTTCGGCATGTTTTGCCGTTGGCACTTGTGTTGGCATAAGTTTACGTGCTGGCCTCACAAATACGGATTTGTGCAGTGCGGTATAAATGTTCTAGTTAATTTTCTATTCTTCGTTTTTAGTCCTTTATTCTGCACGTTCGGCATGTTTTGCCGGTGCCACTTGTGTTGGCATAAGTTTACGTTCTGGCCTCACAAATACGGATTTGTGCAGTGCGGTATAAATGTTCTAGTTAATTTTCTATTCTTCGTTTTTAGTCCTTTATTCTGCACGTTCGGCATGTTTTGCCGTTGCCATGCACTTGTGTTGGCATAAATTTACGTGCTGGCCTCACAAATACGGATTTGCGTAGTGCGGTATAAATGTTCTAGTTAATTTTATATTCTTCGTTAAGCCTTTATTTTTGCACGTTGCATGGCATGTACTGCCGTGAGTTTGGCACATGTATTGCCGTGAGCTTCCGCTGTGCTAGCCTTACAAATGCAGATTTATACAGTGCCGTGATGTTCTGATTCGTTTTTCTATTCTTCGCTTTAGTATTCTATTTTCCACGTTTTGGCATGCTCTGCCGTGAGTTTGGTATTTGTGTTGCCATATGTTTTCCTTTTGGATTTTATATCTATATATTTGCTTTGATCCGATATGGGCACCACTGTTATGCACTAACGTAGTGTTCGGAAGTGATACGTGGTCGTTCTACGGGTTTGACTCACGGTCAAGGATTCCTACGATATTATTGATGTTCCTCGGTTAGTGCTTTCTCCTGGTCGTTCGACTTATTTCTTTGCACACTACCTTTTTAGTATGGGTTTTTGTGAGTTTAGCATGGGTACTTGTTTCTCGAGTACAAGTGTATTTTGTGGAGCATTGTTTCAATTTACATAAGTTATCTTTCCCCGTTCCATTTAACTCTATTTGCAGTGCACGTTGTATGCGTAGTTACGACCATTTCGTGCCCGTGCTTAACTTACCATAAGGAGTTTGGGGCTAAGTGTTATTGTCATCATACGTTTAGCATGTAGTTTGCCATGAGCCTATTGTTCCTCACGCATTTTTTTATACAGGTTTTATACAGGTTTATATTACGCCATTAGTATTACTAGTTGGTTCGCCTTTCATTATTTAGTTTTTATTCCCCATTCATCCGTACGTGTGGCATCAGTTGCCAGAGTAATTCGTGCACACGTGCTCCATTTGTGCCGTACAGTTTTTATTCGATGGATTAGTCTTTATGTTCTATTTGTTTTATTTGATTCATTTTGGGAGTATACGTATTTTAGCGTTTATGCTGTCTAGTACCCCTCCGCCGACCACCCCTTCCCCATCACCTCCCCACCCCTCTCCCACCCTATTCCCCATGGCAGCGTGAAAGGGATACTAATTCCCTAGTCGGATTACTGACGCTCAGGCTGCCATCCCCTGGGTTTCCCACGCCCCCACATCTCACTGCAGTTAACCCGGCTTGCCTCTGGCCGCTATTCTGGTCGTGCTCCCCAGGGGATGGCACCCTCTCTTCCTTCCCCTTCCCAGTTTCCAGCCTTACTCCCTGCCGGTTTGTCTGTCTTTTACTCTGGATGGTGCCGCCACTGTATTAACCTACAGAATAGACCTGCTATAGTTATTAGTTTGTTGGGCGGACATGATGAGTCATGTGGGCTGGCACAATACCCACACCACATCCTATTACTTACGGCTGGCCCGATTTCTACGCCCTGGAGGTACGACTGAGTTGCTTTCCGCTGGGGTACCCTTACCGCTGGCTCCTCTTCTGTCTACTCCGACATAACACCTTGCAGGACTACGTCAATGCATTTCCTTCCCCGGCCTCGTATTCAGTTTAAATTCGTTTGATACTCGCATAAACCGCGTATCCCGTATTAAGTCTGGGTGTGGTAAGTCTGGGTGTGGTAAGTCTGGGTGTGGTAAGTCTGGGTGTGGTAAGTCTGGGTGTGGTAAGTCTGGGTGTGGTAAGTCTGGGTGTTTAGAGTTTGGGTGTTTAGAGTTTGGGTGTTTAGGGTTTGGGTGTTTAGGGTTTGGGTGTTTAGGGTGTTTAGGGTTTGGGTGTTTAGAGGTTGGGTGTTTAGAGGTTGGGTGTTTAGAGGTTGGGTGTTTAGAGGTTGGGTGTTTAGAGGTTGGGTGTTTGGGTGTTCTCCCTAGCTGGCTGGTATGAGTCATGGAGTTCCCTGATGTCGCGCGGGCGATAATGCCCATTCTTATTGCACGAGCTGAAAGGGAATGATGCGATCCCTTACAAAGCGAGTATAAATAAGAACTCCACCTAGGTTCGTCGCACAGTTCGCGTCAGGATCACTGTCGCCTCTAGTACCGGGATGACTCCACTATTGCGTTCGATCATTCCCTTTCGCTCCCCTTCCTTTCGACCGAGTTCAGTTTTTCCGTCCCTTCCCCCCCATCGCTGCTGCTTATTCTGCTCTCCTTCTATCTGAACTCGGGCGATAATGCCCATTCTTATTGCACGAGCTGAAAGGGAAAGATGCGAATAGGATACTGCTCGGAGTCGTGCGAAATACATAGGGTTCCCAAATACACAAAAAACATAGTTAAAACTATAACAGGCGATTTCGGGTGACAACACCATATATGTATATGCCATGATCTGAGTAGCAACAGTCAAATGGCTTCCCATCACTATTTCTCGAGCCCACATGCACAAAATGTTTGCTTATTTATATGAAAAGAAAGTTTCTTGGCAGAAATTATATAATGAACAACTTATTAGTCAGATAAGCCATCTAATACGGCTGTGTATCTTATTCATATCATCAAAATACAAAGCATTATATGAATTATACTCGACTCAAGGACACAAACATTTTAGAACAGCAACGTACCAACATTAGTGTATGTCTTGGCACTACTAAATCTGTTGTATTTTAGGGTAACAGCTTTGCTACTAAAATTACGAGGCAAAAAATTGAAATTGAACTAGTTACACTCTGTCATCTGAAACCTTAGGTACATAATGCAAATTTATATACGGAAGGGTGTTAACTCAAGTGCGACTACAAGCCCTGGCTTATGCTTACTTTCCAAAGCATCTGATAGGCAAATAAAAGTAAACACATTATACGATCTTGGTTTCGGTAATATTGTTGTAGCAAGAGCGAGTATAGAAACAAAGGAAGGTATTTTCCCGCGATGCTAATTTTCAAAAGTGTTGCCTTCTTAACGCTGTGCTGTACAACTCGATTCTGGTGCTTGCAGTTGAAGTTGGGGTTTAGAAAATCTATTTACGAATTTTACAACAGGAAAATTGCAATAACAATTCTAGTTCCTGAAGTTATCTAGCCATCGTGCAGGCTCTACTAATTAAAACCTAAAGAAGTGGACCTCAAAAGTTAACAAACTTTCCCTGGAGGTAAGCAAATTATTCATTTCAGTTGTTGTGATATTCATGGTAACAAAATCTCCCATATCAGCATAAGTCACAGAATCATTTTAGAGCCTTAAGTTATAATTGTCTTACCAGATTTCGAAACCCGGGCCTTTAGAACCAAAATTTGCTATAGCTAAGCAGCTATAAGTAATTACTTCCGTATGAATTCGTGACGTTCTCTTCATTAAAATCTAGAGATATTACTTATCATACTTGTGTCATAACACAACATTTAAGAAAAGAGAGTCGTAAAATCTTTGTAGCTATGACATGTAAAAGAAAGGAAGTTTAGAAGGTGTTTATTTTCTGATAAGCGAAGATATTTCGGGAATGCTGAGATGTTTACAACTACTTGGTACAACAAGTTGGAAGAAAACAATAAGACGACCACAGAAAATGTGATATCCGGCTGTTTATATACAGAATTTACGGGTTCAACTGAATGGCCGAGATCGGCGGGGAGATCGGTTGCCTTTATACTCGAAGAAATACAATAGAATGAGCGGAATTACTACGATTCCTCGACGTGATCTCATGCTTGATCTACTGGATAGTTCCAGCGATGCAGATCGTGTGGCAAGGAAATTAATAAATTCTACTGAAACGACTTTGTAATATCAGATTTCTGATAGCGTTAAACATTTAGAGTTCTTTCCTTTCTGTGCTTGTCCATGCAAGAACACGTGTAGTCGAAAGAAAGTAGCCCGCGTAGCAAGCGCAGGGGGACTGGGGAAGAGGAGGGGAGAGGGAATCAGTGAGAGGGAAAGAGGAGGGGGAATGGGGAGAGGAAAGGCAAAGGAGCGCTTGCAACGTTTTTTCCCTTACGCCCCCAAATTATAAATTCATTTTCAGTGTCGTCTGACACGTCATATGTCAAAATCGACCAATCAACTTCCTTGTTTCTGTCTGTTACAAATGTATGACTTTCAGTGCGAAGGAAGTTCAAAATGACCCCTAGGGAAAAACAAAGAACAGAGGTCAAACTTGGATTTTCACCAATCCATACAAAATTTACAGTGGGAAATGTTGGCTTAAACATACGTTTATCGACACGAAAAACACAATTACACTCGCGCAAAGTATTTTTAAAACTCTCTAGAGCTCGAGTCTAATCTTCAGTATATTTGCCTCAAAATAATTTTAATACAGCTTCGCAGTTTCTGGTCCTAAGACGTAGGTATCCTGAATCTCTTGACATCCTAGTCATAAATAATCTGCTTCTTATGGCAACCTAAGGTAAATTAAGGCTACTAAATTGGCCTAGCCAAGACATCGCTGATGTGAAGACCATTTTGGTTTCTCTCTCACTCAATCTGGCGAGCGTTTTGTACGCAAAAACACATTTCTGCACCGAATTGAGTGCAATAAAAGCATTCAACTCGTGGGTAAATATTATCCAAGTGTAGTCAGGGCCGTAACTAGGATTTTTTGTCTGGGAGGGGGGGGGGGGGGGCGCTAGCTACGACCCTGATAGTATGGACGCTCCCTGCTCCAAATCATTACATAAACGAATAATATGGGATGACAGGGCGAAGGAAAGCATAACCACTCTCCTTGACACCCCTGAATACTTATATAAACTAAATAAGCTATCTGAAAACTGTGAAACAAACGATACATCCAGTGCAATTAAGGAGACTACCGAATTTCTTTTCCAGCTAAGTCTTGATTCCGGTCTTAAATATAAAAAGTCAAAAACGATACAAAAAGAACAGAGCATGGAATGGTTTGATAAGGAATGTAAAACAGAAAAACACAACTTAAGATCCCTGGGTAAAAAAGTTAGCAATCACCCTGACAACATAGCACTTCGGAATGACTTAAGTCTGAAAAAGAAACAGTTTAAGAATCTCTGCAAGAAAAAGAAATACCGTTACAGAGAAAAAAACATTGGAAAAATCGATTTTAGTAACGCTAAGGAAACGTGGAAAAATATAAATCGCATCTTTAATATTTCGAAAAAAGGTAAAAAATCTAACTCGATCGCAATTGAAGTGTTTTATGAATTTTTCAAGCAACAAAATCAGCTGCTAAACGGAAATTCTGTAAATCCACCCCAAGAGGCCACAAACACTACCGCTTCTGAATGCACTTATAATACTAAAGGTCCACTAGACTATGAAATTAGTAAACAAGAATTATCAACCGCAATTAAGAAATTAAAAATAGGAAAATCGCCCGGGATACATAATATACTGAATGAAGTAATTCTACTTGCTAAAAATCATCTAGAAATACCACTGCTTAGGATCTTTAATAAAGTGTTGAGTTCGGGTCAATACCCAAAGGAATGGTGTACAGGCCTAATTATTCCCCTACACAAAAAGGGAGACCAAGATGACGTCAACAATTATAGGGGAATTACATTGTCATCAAGTCTTAGTAAAATATTTTCGACAATTTTAAATGAAAGACTATGCAATTACTTGGAAAAGAATAATATTTTAAAAAAAGAACAAGGAGGTTTTCGAAAGAAGCATAGTACCATAGATAGTATATTTACATTAAAAACACTAATCGACAAATATGTAAAAAGCAAGCCCAACAAAAGAAGGAATATGCTGTTTACCTGTTTTATCGACTTTTCGAAGGCGTTCGATTCGATCCCCCGAAGTAAGCTATTCAAGAAAGTAGAGGATACAGGGATTACAGGTGACTTTTTGTCAATATTGAAAACAATGTACAACAATGACTGTGCCGCTGTCAAAGTCGATGGCCAAATCACTGAAACATTTCAATGCTTTAAAGGTGTGAAGCAAGGGTGCATTCTCTCGCCAACACTGTTCAATCTATTCCTACATGACCTTCCTAAAACAATTGCAGAAAAAGCTGATCAGAATGAACCACTGATAATAAATGGAATGAATATTAACTGTCTACTATATGCGGATGACCTTGTTATTATGGCAAACAATGCGATCCAGCTACAAAACTATCTGAAAGGTGTTGAAGAATTTACTAATGAAAACGGAATGCAAGTTAACTTAGAAAAAACAAAGATCTTAGTGTTCAACAATACTGGTAAATCGATGAACAAGTATAAGTTTAGATACCGGGGAAATGAAATTGAGAACGTTACTTCATATAAATACCTCGGCTTAATGTTTAGCACGATAGGTAGTTTTAACCTTGCTAAAACTGAACTGAAAAAGACAGCGCTGAAGGCTTTATTTAAACTGAAGAAATCCATGGGTAAAAATTTCCGAACGGATATTAAATTGACTTTACGCCTCTTTGATTGCCTAATTAAACCAATTCTTCTCTATGGCAGTGAAATCTGGGGGGCAGACATAACAAAGTCTACAGAGAGAGACCCAATAGAAATAGTGCACACAAAGTTCTGTAAACTTCTACTAGGAGTAAGCAAAAGTGCAACTAATAATGCTTGCCGAGCAGAGCTTGGAAGATATCCTCTTTCGGTGGAAGCAAAAAACAAGGAGTTATAAGTTCTGGCTCAAGCTTAATAACCCAGAACGTATATGTTTATCGCAGGACACATATATAGATAGCAGAGACGGTAATAACAAAACTGATTGGTATCAGAAAATGAAAACTGCCATATGTACGGTTGGTCTCGGAGACATCTGGAATGATCCTCCGGTCAACCCAGCAATTCAAAAGCCTTATGAAAAATTATTCAAACAAAGATTAAAAGATATCGAATACCAATGCTGGCTAAGCCAAATCAACGACGATGATAGAAAAGAAGGACAACGCAATAAACTTCGTACTTATCGTACTTTTAAAATTAACTATTCGCTTGAGCCATACCTTTGTAATGTTCATAACATTGATCATCGAGTAGCTCTAACTCGTCTAAGAATAAGTAACCACGCCCTCGAAATTGAAAAAGGTCGACATTCTAGGCCCTACCTAAAACCAGAAGAACGAATTTGCCAAAAATGTGACAAACAAGAAGTAGAAGACGAATTACATTTTGTATTGAGATGCCCCCTTTACAATGACTTAAGGGAAAACACAATCAATGTTGTGAATAGAAAATTAAATTTACAGAAACCGAAATATCAAGACGAAAATGTAGTTTTTAATTTACTAATAGATCCGCCTTTATTATTACAAAAAGAAGTTTGTAAATATTTACATGACTGCTTCAAAAAACGCAAAAATAATAGTTAAAATAACTACATATAACACATATACTCCTATACCTGTATCTTACGTTTGTTAGCTTCCTCAGCAGGTCTGAGACCTATGTACAATTTGTATATGGTGCCAATAAACACATCTATCTATCTATCTAGTATAATATTTGGCCATACACGTCAGTGTTTCTACATCAAAAGTTTGAAAATGTTACTCGTCGATTCACGCAACCCTTCAGACATTTGACATCAAAATAAAATACAACTTCGCAGTTTTTGGTAGCTATTTTGAATCACTTGACATCCTAGTTGTAAATAATCTGCTTATTAGGCAACTCAAGGCTGCTAAACTGGGTTGGCCTAGTCTATACAGCACTGGTTGGACAAGAAGGACCGCTATGTTAAACTGCCTTCTCCACGAATGTCAAACATTTGGCTAGCTAGAAAATGGATTTCTGCATGGATTTTCACCAAATAAAAACTCTCTGAAACTTCTAGGGTATCGTACTAAATTTCCAGCAAGACGTGTTGGCTTAAACATACGATTTTCAACAAGGAAACATTTACAACAGACTTCAGTTCTTCTTCGGTCTTCGGTTTTTCGTAGCTTCGTTTTTCCGCCTGGGTCTTCGCTATTCGTTTTTCCGACACCCCTGAAGCTATCCCTGTACTTCTATTAATAGCCCTATAAACTACAAGAAGTTGAAGATACTTTCTCCAAATCTGGTGGGTCAGATGGCCAACAAGTCCTTCGTACCTCTTCGTACACTTGAATAGTTCATTCAAGGGCGTATCTAGCCTATAGGCCCGTAGGCCTGGGCCTACACATTTTACATAATGTGATGTAAAGTGGTAAGCTGTAGTGCTATGTGTGCACGCCCTACGAGGGAAAGAGAAAAAATCTGACCCAAGTGGGACTCGAACCCAACGACCTCCAGGTTGCATGTCTGGTGCTCTACCAACTGAGCTATCAAGTCAGATGAGAGCTATCGTGGGTATTGGTGCGTTTTATGGGGTCACGGCGATTATATATGTATATGTAGTTATGATACGAAATCATGTTTGCCGCGTAGCACTAGTAAGTGTAAATAATGTGATGTAAAGTGGTAAGCTGTAGTGCTATGTGTGCGTGCACGCCCTACGAGGGAAAGAGAAAAAATCTCTGACCCAAGTGGGACTCGAACCCAATGACCTCCAGGTTGCATGTCTGGAGGTCGTTGGGTTCGAGTCCCACTTGGGTCAGAGATTTTTTCTCTTTCCCTCGTAGGGCGTGCACGCACACATAGCACTACAGCTTACCACTTTACATCACATTATTTACACTTACTAGTGCTACGCGGCAAACATGATTTCATATCATAACTACATCTACACATTTTACAGCCTACTTGTCTTATTACAAGTGAATGTTGGGCTTGGGGAGCTGTCGAAATACACAAAACATGAACTGAAAGTGCAGCAGAAGGCATTTGCGAAAGTCTAAATCTAAAAATTTACCGGGGAAGCATGCTCCCGGACCCCTCAAGAAGCGACCCTTACGGAGCGGTTGTTTGAGCCTACAAATTTTAAAAACCTGGCTACGCCACTGGACATTCATCAGCAAAGAAACATTTATAAAATAGGTTCCCACTTTACAGCCGTTCATGCAGATATCAACACAACATTTCACTTTTACTTACTTTAATTGTCTCAGCGTTGTCCATGTACATTGATCGAAAACCAAGACTATAAGACTAAGAGAGAAACTGGGAGATATGTAATTTTACACGTACCGCGCGTGTACCGCCTACTCGAGTCTTCAGTCAAAGCAATTTGCTTTAAATGTTGTACGTGTCCGATGAAGATTAGCAAAAGGCTCAGCTATTCTGACCTTTAAATTTCATGCCAGTTAGGTCAAGCGGTCCGATCAAGCCAATGTAGAAAGGCCCTTGTTAGGATTTATGATCAAACCGTCGGCTAACTCCAGTACAGGCTTTAGTAATAATTTCACTGACCAAAGACGACTCCTGAGTACGTTAAATACTTCCCCTGGCTGGTGAAAATTCGGAAATGTATGACTGAACACAAAATCAAATAAATAAGAAACATTTTCCCCTATAAATAATCCACTGGTATGTCCCTGTTAGACCGATAGAATAGGATTTGTTTCAAGAAGCTCTCCAGAGCCATTATCGGGGGCCCCGAAAATGGCGGATCGAGAAATTTGAACCGGCAATGTATCTTTGTTGAATGAGATTCAGAGTTTTAATTTTACAAGTCATGGAAGTGAGATGTTAAAACAACTGATATATAATGTTTATCGCAACTTCAATAACTTTCCGATTCTCACTAAACATTCGACATTTAACTTTAATATGCTTTCTGGAACTTCTTGTATTTTAAGGAAATGACGAAATCAGGATGACGAAATGTAAACTAAATGTGTGTTGCACGAAGAACTCAACATGAGGAGTCAAGTATATTTAGTACAAGTTGTAGCCGCGTGGATCCTGATTGGTATCCTTATTTCAGGTAAGCGATCTGATGAAAAACAACTTCCATGTTCTCTTTTCTCAATATAGTTATTTTTGACTGCATGCATGTCATTTCTGGACCGATATTTTAACTCGCATCGTGTTCTCTTACAAAAACGTATAGTGCGAATAATTGCAAAAACGAGCTATCAGGATCACACTGCCCTTCTTCATCAATGGCCTAAATTGTGGAATTATTTACCTGCAATCTCCTTAATTAACTCCTCTTCTTTCATAAGCTTTTAAAAATCTCTTAAATAATTCCTCCTCAATCGTCGCTGTTCACTCTAATTTAGTTATTAATAGTGCCTACTCTGAGATCTAAACTCGCCTTAACTCGCCTTGACTCGCCTTCACCCATGCACCCTATCTGGCAAAGCCCCAAAAATGGAAATTTTCCTAACCCACCCTAATTCGCACAGCTCCCCCTCCCCCCAAGTTATCCTTAAATATTTGTCTTCATGGGCAAAGCAAAAAACATGACTTAACTTACAATGAGCCTCATTCACTGAAATTCATGTCTACAAAGATGTTGATACATACATGTGATTTGTGTTCACATGTGCCACAGACTACACTAACGTCTTCCGTTTTTACTGAAGTCAATGTACACTTTGTCACATATGTAGTAACACCTCTGTTATATGATGTACAACTATTGAATTCATCTGAGTCCACTAGTACATATGGCAAAGTATTTAGATAGAGACAGCGAGACAGAAGTTGAGCCTAATTGCGTTCGACGAAGGAGGACGCTATCCTAATCTGGTGTCCGTTGGGTTCCCTGTGTCTCACAGGCAAGATAAATCGAGAATTTTGTTGTGGTCGTGTATCTTGTTTTTCGCCATTTAATTTGAATGAATTAACCTCGTTCTGGCGCGTGAAAATGCGCGTTTGGAGTCGTTTCGTTTGTTTAGCTGTGGTTCACTCGGTAAGTAATATAATATTTCTTCAATCAAATGCAATGTGTGTCTAAAAAGTACGTAGGTATGATTTAAAAATCAAAGCCTGAGTAAAGTGTGTACTACTTCTGGGCCATTTCCAAAACCCCATTCTCGAGCTACAACAAGCATACAAGTCCGTGTTAGTACAGCCCAAAATGTTTTCCTTTATCTCAGCAATTTGATGAGCTGCATCCCTTTTTATACAAGTTGTATAATTTATTAGTGTAAACATTCAAAAATTGTAAACCTACAATAGAATCAGTCTGTTAATATCAACAGTGTAGTCCAGAACACTGAAGCCGTAGGCAGCCAAAAACACTTCACTTTACTTTTCACTTCACTTTTATTATGTCGAACGCACTTTAATATTCTATGATTACTTCTAGTATTAAAAGTTAAGTGTTTTATTATAATGCACCAGTCAATGTAAATCCCCACCTTCCCCAGCCTACAGATTAGTGGGATTTTGAACCTGGCAAAATGTCCTTTAATCGCCCTTGCCCACCGGGGTGTTTATATGAAGAAAATCCCTGCTCTTGCTGTAAAATGCCTAGCATACAATACTATCATACAATTTTGAGCCCCAGTACCAGGGGAGGAGATAATAAAACATAGTTGATACTCAACACCCCAGGGATGTTACATTGGTCCTAAAGCAGAAACTTCCCTCGCAACGTCTTCGCTATGCTCCACAAATCCAAGGCCTGGGGAGAGGAGGTATTTATATTGACTGATAGATAACGAAGAAATAATCCTCCAATCAATGAACACAATAATATAAACAGCTCGGGGGAACTTTGTTACATGGCAAAATATTGGGCTTGCACGTGGTCCTAATAATCATACATCTGATTGGATGATTATGTGCAATGACTAAAATAAAACGTTGGTTAAATATACGACGTTTATATATTTATCTTCTCGTGTTAAAATTAACATTTATTTTTGCACTGTTCACTGTGGTCACTCGGGAAATATTAAGTTCAAGTTTAAGTTTATTGCTACTGACCGAAGATCGGCAATAACTTTCGGTTTAAATATTTAAGTTTTTTATAAACATCAAATCGTCGCGCCAAATCCATTGTTTGCTAAAATCCCCGATTTAACTAGTTTATTCTAATCAAAATGATGTTTCTTTAAATTGCTTACTTACCAGTAATGATGCCAATTTTCTGTTCCTTTTCGTACTAAACCAAAACCAAGCATACGTGCTACCAACACACACTTCTCGGGTAAACTGAATAGCGGATATAATTAAATCAAGCTAAAATTAGACTAAGACTCGACGACTTTCACTTGAAGTTCAACCTCGTGGCGTTCGACTTTCACTTGAAGTTCAACCTCGTGGCATCCGATCGACTAACTTTCAATCAATGACAACTTTATCAGGAACCCGAACGCATTATCTAGAGACAAAAATGTGCATATTTGTGGAAGATCCGGCAAGTTGAAATCACTCGAGTGGCGATAAGCACACTGCAAAACTTAACAAAAAGAGCTGTAGAAGAATACAAACAAACTTGTAAGTATTAAAATTAGTAAATACTCATAATTTATAAGCCAATTACCAAATGTGAATGCTGAATTTCTTAGCCCATGCATACAATAAAAAAAATGCTTTTTTTAATGAAACTGTGCTAAGTTTACTCGTTTACGTAATAATTTTATTTCTTTGTACTACGATGTGAGGTAGCCAAACTTTTCTTGGTGTTTTTTAAGTCACAACCATATCAGCGTGCATTACTCGCTGTAAATAGTTGAATTTTAGCTGGAAAACGAAAAAGCAGAAATAGTTTTAAATAAAATATGTGCCTTCATGTAACAAATTTGTTTCTTTCAAAATGTACGGGTTTTATCGCTAGTCGTGAGCAAATTGGAAAATACTGAGCAGGCAAGACGAAAACTCTCTTGCCCGCTGAGCAACCAATCAGATTGCAGCATTCAGCTTCATCTCTTGCCCGCTCACTGAGCTGCCATATAATAAATAATGGTAATAGAACGGAGTATAGTGTAATTTGGACTGAATCGTAAGAGCGATTACAATATATAGCGGACAAAATTTCCTGACATAAAGTTATACATGTATGTATTTCCAATTAGTTTATCGCAAAATTAGTTCAGGAAGTTGACGCAAATTCGTGCTGATAACGCCATCATAAAGTATTATGTTTCCTAAAAAAAACTTGTTTCAGATTTCTTTTATCTCATTCTGTCGCGAAGATAATGCCCTTATAATACTAGATGTCCTTACATGGTACTTGATCTAGACTTGAATGCTACTAGATTTCTACATGTCTTGAAGTATACTTGTTATTGTTAAGCATGTATTTGCACTGTATTTGAATATACTTGACTCATCTTCAAGCCTTTCTTGAAGTAGTCTTGCCACAATACTTGTGTTGTACTTGATGTCAAGTACAACTTGGGTAGTGTATTGAAGTGTACTTGACTTGCATGTTTCGTATTCTTGCATATCAAGTACATATCAAGTAGGTGTACATGAAATGTATTTGCAACATACATTTTAGCAGAAAATTAAGTCTTGTGTGACAAGTACATATCAAGTAGGTGTACATAAAATGTATTTGCACCAGACGGCAGCTCTTATATGACAAATACATACATACGAAGTAGGTGTACATGAAATGTATTTGCAACAGACATTTTAGCAGAACATTAAGTCTTGTGTGACATGTACATATTCAAGTAGGTATACATGAAATGTGTTTGCATGCATACATGTTTATTAATTGTCACAGATCTAAAAATGAACTTGAAATGTGCCCAAATTATACTTGAAATGTGTACGTGCAAACTACTTGAACTGCCTCTCCAACCGCCTCTCCAACAATTAGCGAGCTCTTGGTCAATCGTTTCTTATCACATTTTAACTATCTGTCAAGATTTTCCGACCATGTTGGTTTCCGATCAAATCAAAAGCTACGCGCCACATCGAGAAAATGTTAATATAACGGGTTGTTCTAGTTTTCTTGTGTGACTTGAAAAATAGAAAACTAGCCTGCGAAACAGGCCCTCAGTGTTATTTCAACGCAAAATTATATGATGATAAAATTATATAAAATTAAATGCCCGCCTGAAAATGGAAAAAGTAGACTGGCACGAGAGAGCAATTTTTTTATTATCTCTCGCGTCTCGCTCCGCTCACATCACACTGAATGAACTCGCTTCGCTCGCAATACCTACTTTCTGGGGTCTCTTCTCAAAGCGCCTGTTCTGCAGGCTTAATGAGAAACTGGCAAAAATACCTCGAGGGACAAAGCCAAGGTGAACACCTAGAGACGCCTTGAATGCCAGCATAGTTAGTAGAGGAGACAGCGATTTGTACGGTGTCCCTGAAGTAACATGTGGAAAGCGCGATTGAATGATTTTTTTAACTACACCTCTTTGTGCGTATTAGTTTCTTGCCTTTCTCATGCAACGGGGGGAAGTCTCAATCCACAACTATTAGAGGGAAAAGTACGTTGTCGAGGAATACATGAACATTTTTACGCGAGTCTTCAAGCCGACTTGGTTCCAGATCCCCTTAGTAACTTTTTTTTTACTAACCGACCGACCCAGAGAGCGATGGTAAACGAAACATTTTATTGGGATGGCCTAAGTCGGAAAACAACAGATCTAGAAATAGAGTGAACTGAATTATGCCGGTTGCAATTCGAAATAATGTAGATTAGAATTCGAAATTAAAGAACTTAGCTCTGAATATTAACTGTGAGGGAAAAGAGAACGAAATAACCTCCAGCGAGGTATACGCTGGTATATATATATATAATTTTCATTTTTCTAGGGGTCCAGAAGCTGCATATGTGATCCAAGCGCTATTCTCGAGCAGTAATGTTTTTGTCACTTTTTTGTTTTGTTTTTCCAGTAAATGTTCAGTTTCGAGTTCATTTTATTGATTTTTTCCAGCTAGAATCGCCTTTCCAATGAAAGTCACCCTTTGTTGATGTTTCCACAGGGGACCGGTCAATTTTATAATTTCCTCTCTGAGTTCAGTTTCGCTCGTTTTATTTCATTCTTTTTCCGGTTCAATATAATTATTCTTTGTCCTCGTAGCTGGTTCATGTCATTCCCTGTTCGGTAAATTGTTTTTCCAATCTGAAAAGCAGTTTACTCAGTTCTGTGTATTCAATTCATGTCCGTAAGCCATATTCTGTTCGGTTTCGGTTCTATTTACGCAGTTCAGTTTTCTCCATTTCTTTGTGCCATAAGCTGCTCCATTAGGCGGTTCGGTTCGGTTCGGTTTCCAGTTCTATTTCTTCTATTCATGCACTCAGTTCAGTTTACTCGGTTCAATTACTCAATTATGTGTACTCGGTTCACTTATCTCAGTTCAATTTTGTAAAGATCAGAGGAGCAAACCTGGATAGTGAACTGTATTTAATGATCGATTATTAAACACGCAGTTATTACATGAACATGTCGTGTTGGGTGCATCCTAGTCATTCCACGACTGACATAGATGCCCCAAATCTGGGATCAGATAACACCGATAACATAGTCTAGTTTGTGACACCGGATGTCACAAACACGTACGACAGTATATCGTTACATCTTTCCTCTCAACAAAACAAATGATGATATAAGTACTATTTACAATATGCAGTCGATATGCTGTTCCGATGATATACTCCCGCAGTGTATCATACTAGATCGTAATATAATCACTCTGCCAGGCTGGCGCCTTGTGGCTGCGTTCAGACCTGCGGAGACCTGCATGAGGAAGTGTGTCAACAGCTAACGGCACAACAGGTACCTCCTTAGTACGGTCGGCTGTCTGTGTCGGTGCTGTCTCAACCCGTTCCGGTATGTCAGGGACGGGCGGCTCACCTGCTTGAATCAGCTGTTTGCGGTTACGCCTGTACTCGGTGCCACCGACCTTGACCACATAACTCTTGGAGTCTAGTTGCTCCGTATAGGTTGCCAGCGCTCCAGCGGTCCTGACCTGGCAACCTCATGCGCACAGTCTCGCCGGGAGTGATAGGTTTCAGTGGTTTCTTGTGCCTATCATAGTAATACTGCTGACGCTGCTTCATGCCAGCTGGGCAACTGTCTGGCTCGTGTGTTCGACCATAGCCTGCGTTGCGGCTCTGGAGTATCGGAGCGCAGCGAGCGGAGATCAGGGGGATTGGGGCGAGAAAAAAGAGAGGAGGGAGGGGGTGGGGAGGAGAGGAAGAGAGAGCCTGCCGACAAGCCATGGTAATTTTGATAACTCTCGGCCTCAGAAGGCCGCGTAAATGCGTGATTGGCAGAAATCATGGTATGCGATAACAGCAGAAACCAATTAATATGGCGACAAACATACCGAGAATTCCCTCAGCGATTAATTTAAAGAAATAACAGGAGCAAGGCTATTAGAGATCTTTTGTCTGGAAGAGATGTTCTAGCTGTAATCCCAACTGGGTTTGGAAAATGTAGGATATTCCAAGCATTCACTAGTGTTAAAGCCGTCGAAAATTACGGCCGGCTTGTTGTGCTCCTTTGGCTAGTATTGTGAAAGATCAATTGAACCAGTTAAATCCGAGGAACTACAGAAGTGGAACTTCAAATTGCTGTTTAGTTCTGCAGAAGAAGTATAAATGAGAGCGAATTTTGCGATCAGCTGAAGAAACCTGCATCGGAACTCCACAAGCGTCTTGGTGTATTGTCGTTGACGAATCGCACACATTTGAAACATGGACCGGTGTGTTCGAGGAACAGGCTTGTGCTTCCGAAAATACGGGCTGCTTTGATGATTTCGGCTCTTTCTCGATATATCAACCACTGAAATAGGGTGTGTCTATATACCACTGAAATATATATACCACTGTGTCTAGACCCTGTAGAAAGCATACATACCGTGTAGATACAGTAGATCCTGTAGAGACTATAGAGAGCGTAGAATCCTATAGAGAGCATAGATACTGTAGAGACTATAGAGAGTGTAGATCGTGTAGAGAGCGTAGATCGTGTAGAGAGCATATATACTGTAGAGACTATAGATAGTGTGGATCGTGTATAGAGAGCATAGATACTGTAGAGACTATAGAGAGCATAGATCGTGTAGAGAGCATAGATACTGTAGAGACTATAGAGAGCATAGATAGGCCTACTCTGGGATCTTAACTTACCTTAACTCGCAAAGCCGAAAAGAGACAATTTCCCTTAAATCGCCTTAACTCGCAAAGCCGAAAATATACAATGTTCCTTAAATCGCATTAACTCACAGATAATTTTCTTTACTTACATACAATAAATTATTATTTCATTGTATTTGCCATAACTTGTGACTATAAAGGGAGTACTTTTAAGAAGCAAAATTTGATATATACATGTAGTTGTGTTTGCACTTCTATCAATTACTGGCTTTATAGTATTGTTAGTCTTCAAGAACACATATTTCAGTTAACTGTGATAACTTCTAAGACATTGAAAGTATATATTCCTTTTTAAATAAAAATGTTCTCATATATTTCTACATGGCAAAGAGCAAAACACTGTGGCCAGATTTTAGTGGCTGGATTAATAGTGTTCCTACAAATGTATGTATCAGTCAAGTAGTTAATAAATGTGTCACTCAATAAATAGTTTAGAGTCATTATTTACATTTAATAAACCTGTGCATTACTTATTTTACAATCACACATTATTAAGACATTAGCTCTTTTTGTCTTTCTTTGCATCATAATTATTAGTACAGTACATGTACCAAGGTTTATTTGAATGACTAGAATATAATATCGCTTCATCAGTAAGTTGAATGTTATAATCACATATGAGTATAACGACTAAAATATTAATCCAAGGTGTAAAATTGTAAATCGTAAGAATAAAATTTGTGCAAAATATGGTACTGAATGTCATTTTTGGCTGATGTTAACATGAAATATATGAATATGGGACAACTCTTAGCAACAAGTGCATGAATATTCTGGATGACACCGAACAACTTAAGGGCACATTCGTTGGGGACTATTTCAGAATAAGAATACCCGGAACATCCCAAAAGAAAGTGCCCTTAGTCTTTTACCTGCGTGCATTCAATGATCCAATCATGTACATGCAACTGCTATATGTATAACTAAAAATGTGAAAATATTTATAATCACAAGAGAATAACTACAGGTTGCTATAAGATATGAATATCACAATATGTTACTTCAAATCTAAATTTACCTATATTTGCATATCTTGCTTACCAAACATGGATTCTCTAGTCTTTTCACATCAACAATATAAAAACACGCCATCTTTTCTGCCATCTTGGACGACCATGGATCGGAGGAGCGCGATGAGACATGGGAAGAACGCAAAGCGCGAGGAATTATGGGCCGGGAGTTCCAATCAAGCATTTACTGGTATATACTTCATGGTAGCGTTTCGTTCCATATTAGTCTCCCTGCATAATAGTGTAAAACAGAAGAGAAAATGATTATGCAGGGGACTATATGGAACGAAACACTACCATGAAGTATTTGCCCATGTACGACTCAGTCATCTACAGAAAAGAAAAGCCAAAATAACTTCTATCTGGTTCTATGCAAAATGGGTTACTGCCGTGCCACGCTACTGAGTACTGGTGAGTTTTCCTAAATTAATATTGCAAAACTCTTGCCTCTTGGGTAGTCATACAATGTCTCCAGGAATTAGAATGTAACTTTCGTTTTGACCGCTAGTTGGATTTTGCAGTGCCTCAGTATCATCTTTGTTGAGCTCCGCCATTAACTGTTGGAAGCTAGGATAGTACCTAACATTAGAATCAGAATCTTGAATAAGCACAGAATCTAGCTGATGAACTACACAAGGTGCAAAGCCACACTTGACGGGTCAGTTCGTATCGACCGACTTTTTAACATTAACCTCCCTATTTTGAAGATTACTAAAAAATCTTTAGCCATTAATTATTTAATTATTCACATAAAGCTAGCTTTATATGATAGTCATCCACTAACTTGAGTTTTAGGTAAATTTAGATTTGAAGTAACATATTGTGATATTCATATCTTATAGCAACCTGTGGTTATTCTCTTGTGATTATAAATATTTTCACATTTTTAGTTGTACATATAGCAGTTGCATGTACATGATTGAATCATTGAATGCACGCAGGTAAAAGACTAAAGGCATTCTTATTCTGAAATAGTCCCCAACGAATGTGCCCTTAACTTGTTCGGTGTATTCCAGAATATTCATGCACTTGTTGCTAAGAGTTGTCCCATATTCATATATTTCATGTTAACATCAGCCAAAAATGAAATTCAGTACCATATTTTGCACAAATTTTGTCTTAAGATTTACAATTTTACACCTTGGATTAATATTTTAGTCCTTATACTCTATCTTCACATATCATCATATGTGATTATAACATTCAACTTACTGATGAAGCGATATTATGTTCTAGTCATTCAAATAAACCTTGGTACATGTAGTACTAATAATTATGATGCAAAGAAAGACAAAAAGAGCTAATGTCTTAATAATGTGTGATTGTAAAATAAGTAATGCACAGGTTTATTAAATGTAAATAATGACTCTAAACTATTTATTGAGTGACACATTGATTAACTACTTGACTGATACATACATTTGTAGGAACACTATTAATCCAGCCACTAAAATCTGGCCACAGTGTTTTGCTCTTTGCCATGTAGAAATATATGAGAACATTTTTATTTAAAAAGGAATATATACTTTCAATGTCTTAGAAGTTATCACAGTTAACTGAAATATGTGTTCTTGAAGACTAACAATACTAAGCCAGTAATTGATAGAAGTGCAAACAGAACTATATAATTATCAAATTTTGCTTCTTAAAAGTACTCCCTTTATAGTCACAAGTTATGGCAAATACAAAGAAATAATAATTTATTGTATGTAAGTAAAGAAAATTATCTGTGAGTTAATGCGATTTAAGGAAAATTGTATATTTTCGGCTTTGCGAGTTAAGGCGATTTAAGGGGAATAAATGTCTCTTTTAGGCTTTGCGAGTTAATGCGAGCTAAGGCGATTTAAGGCGATTTAAGGAAAATTGTCTCTTTTCGGCTTTGCGAGTTAAGGCGAGTTACAGCGAGTTAAGGTGAGTTAAGATCCCAGAGTAGGCCTTGTAGAGAGCGTAGATCGTATAGATACTGTAGATACTGTAGAGACTATAGAGAGTGTAGATCGTGTAGAGACTATATAGAGCGTAGATACTGTAGACCCCGTACAGACTATAGAGAGCGTAGATACTGTAGAGACTATAGAGAGCGTAGATCGTGTAGAGAGCATATGTACTGCGAAAATTGGGAATACTTTTTTAGGGGTTGAAGATAGAAGCATCAATTTATCTCGAAAATGAAAACACTTAGGAGAAAACTGAGTCATGGTTTTGTAGCTGATATCGTTCTAGACTTTTGTCAACGTGTACATCCGATCGGTTCAAATTTGCGGGATAAGGAGCTGCTTGGAATGCATACTTCATATATCGCATTTACAACGCTGAGAAAACGGCTTTAGAAAATTTTAGCCATCCTGCTGGCGTTTTCTGACACAGTTAACTTATTTGTATGACTCAGTAGGAATGTCATTTCTCCAGCATTTTAGGGAACCGACAGAGTACCGAGTACCGATACGGTACAATGATACCAGCTTATTTCTGTATTCGGATTTCGCTCGATGCCAAAATGTTATAAATGTTACAAATATGGCGCTCGAAGGCTACGTTTACATGAGAAGCGAGTTGAGTTTCATCCCGGGATGAAAAATTTATGCATTTCGTTTACATGGATGCTGGGACGAAATCATCCCGGGATGAAAATGCATTTCGTTTACATGGATGCTGGGACGAAATCATCCCGGGATGAAAATGCATTTCGTTTACATGGATGCTGGGACGAAATCATCCCGGGATGAAAATGCATTTCGTTTACATGGATGCTGGGACGAAATCATCCCGGGATGAAAATGCATTTCGTTTACATGGATGCTGGGACGAAATCATCCCGGGATGAAAATGCATTTCGTTTACATGGATGCCAGGTCGAAAACATCCCGGGCCGTAAGGTCCTTTCCGTTCTTATGTTTCTTTTCTGGGGGGTAAGCGGTAAAGAACAGAACTGTTATTAATTTCAAGATGGCGCTCTCCAGGAGTAAAAGGCAAATTATTGTGATCGTAACTGTTTTGAGTTTTATACTGAGTTCAGATGCTATGCCACTCCAATTACAATCCGTACTGCTGCTTCAACTTTACTCAAAATACCAACAACAACTAGGTTTTGTTGAATCGTTTAACAATGGGAGCAAACACAGCACCGAGGAGAAATCGTTATCTGAGGTTCAGATCCATACGTCGAAGGCGAAACAGGTGGGTGAATCCCGGTAGAACATCGGCGTGGTGGAACAATTTTGATAACTGATGGAGAACTACAAAGTGAATGGAGCTAGCCAGCCCGAGCTGGGGTATTGGCGTAAACGATTTTGGCGGGAAGGCGTTGTTTAAAATGGCTGGCACATGCGCAGAATGCCAATTACCGCTGTGTACAAAGCAAGGCTAAATATTTGTCGTCTCAGCCCGGCGATGAAAAGAGAACATTGTGTTTACATGAAATTCTCATCCCGGGAAGAAATGTCATCCCTGTGCTGAAGACAGGGATGAAATCGTCCCAAGATGAAACGACTCCTGTAAATAGGCCCTTACTTACCCGTTCGACAGGCAATGCAGAATAATCGAAGACAAACTCTTAAAACTTGATTTATTGAAGGGGTCCAAAGTGGTTTAGAAGTCATTTACAGAATTCTTGGCCGTGTTATATCGTCTCCTGTGCTCGAGATTATATCGGCCGATACAACACGACCAACACGGTTTATAGTTTGTACCCAAGATACAAATTCTCATTTATGTGGTTATTTAGCTAAAATTGGTAGTCAGAATACTAGTATTCAGCATCACATGTTTAAAATACTGGTTATTCACTGGCATTGTGTAGCACAGGCAATAAATTATTAAGGGTCAGGTGAAATATAACAGAAACTAAGGGCAACTCGCGGATGGTCAGTGAGCTATTTAGGCATATACTAAAAATCACGTGACGGATCATTTATTTATTTACTTTCTTACTTACTTACTCACTCACTTATTCTTCTTTCTTTCTCCCTCTTCGTTAAGTTATCGTACCTATTAGTAATTTGTTAATTTTAAAGACTACGGCCCGCCCTAGATAAGTTTATGCTACCTGCGGGCCAGTCTATCATTTTCCGAATGAACAATTAATAATAAAATGTGAAATGTGAAAAGAAATTATGGCTAGAAGAGAACCTCATCCAGTGACTGAACTAGCGAACTTTGAAATGCAAATTTGCTTTAAGCTAAAACTGAATCATAGATCAGTAAAAATTGTTTTTGTTGTTTTCAAGTACAAAGAACTTGTTCCTGAATATTAATATTATTCAGTGAAATAAATACTGCACTCATCTCAATAAACCTCAATAAATTTATAGAAATGTTGCTCTTTTTAAAGTAAATTTTGACTTATTTTGGTTATATTGGGTTTCCATAGTTATGTTTGAGTTTTAGAAGTAATTTACAAAATTCGAGTCCGTGTTGTATCGGAGATATGCGGCTAGGATCTGTATCTACTGTATAACACGGCTGTGAATTTTGTAAAAAGTACATAGGGTGCAATATCTTTAATTAATCCTTCTGGGATTGTATCTCTTCCATCCTCTACTTTATTTTAATTTTATGAATGTACTATTGCACTTTACTATTGTGTGTGGAATAAACGAACTATTCATAGCTTGATTACGTCTAGAACCTTTGCTTAATAATGGCTAATTGTGTTGACGCATGCAGTCTAAGTAGTTCTGGACCTTACAATCTAAACAAGGATTATGTGACAAAGTTATTATTTAGTGTAGCTAAATCAAATTGATCTTTAAATCAAAATGCCCCGTTGAACTTTGAAATCACATATCGAAGAGGTTAAAACGAGTTTTTATCCGGTCCACATCGGCGCAGAATTGAGTTTTTGGGAATCTAACGCTAGCCAAATGTAACTTGCAAACGTTTTATCAAATATAAACAGTGCATGACCCGGAGGTCAACTGGCTGGATGGAAACACATGCGGTTTTTTTAGGAAGGAACCTCTGTGAATATACTACGTTATTTCAGTTCATTTTCTCATTCGAGTATTCCGAATACAGTACTTCGAATTCAGGAAGACTCATGATTACTCGGGCTGCCTGTGGGCAGGCCCTAGTCTAAATCTGCAGGCCGTTTTTTTTTTGTTCGGTGCAACAAAATTTCTGCGCGTGCGTTAAATTATGCATTAATCGTATGCGCGCTCTCCTCGTGGCGCTTTCTCTCCAAGCCATCTTGAACTATAATCTGTGCGGACGCTATATATTGTTGTTTGAGGTACGTTTCGTAGGTTTTATGCCACATTTCATCGCATTTCATTTTACTGTCGGTCATAATACATACCAGTGCAAACACCGTGATTGGTAGGCCAACAGTAAAATAATTTTTGACCGTGTTTTTGGCTGGTTTACCGATCTCCTATCAAGAGCTGTGTACTTGTACTACCAGATTGGGTGATTCATTGCGAACCGTATGCGATTTACTAGCAAATATCTATACTGTAGAGGAGAGTAACTCATAACTGCTCAAACATCGAAGTCTGAAGTCATCTGAACTGCTGAACTGTGTGAGCAACACTCATGTTACTCAACAACACGAAGCCAGAATAACAGACTGACACCCTCAGTATGGGGGCCCGTTCTGGTCAAAATTACGTTAATAATTTTTTTACTAGCCAGAATTATTTTTTTGTGTTTGACAAATTATTTATTATGTGTTCGAATTAATTTTATGTATACAAGAATAATTCTTTGTGTGCACGAATTATATTTTCGTATGCACGAATTAATTTTTCGTATGTACGAATTATTTTTTCGTATGCACGAATTAACTTTTCGTATGCACGAATTAATTTTTCGTATGTACGAATTATTTGCCATATCCCATAAGCCACTGCGAGCTGTATAAGTCTTGCTCGTCATTCCAAGATGGTGGCCAACCACGTTGTCATCCGAGAAAGGAATCAAGGAGGATTCCGTCAGTTTTTGTTAAATTTAAAGTCAGTTTTTCGGCTATTTTTGTCTCCTGCGCGTATAGAATTTGAAGATCTAATTGAAACCAGGCTTCGTCTGTTGGATGCTGCAGGGACCTTGGCTTTGCTATTGAATGACTTGGCGAGAGGCGACTCCAACCCAACAGGGCTACCTGCTAATGCTATACAAGCCCCACTGCAGAATCTAAATCAGTCTGTGACTCACCTAATCAACATATTGTCAGCTCAAATAGAAAACAGCGAGAACACTGTTTATTGCGACTTGGATATTGCTTACTTTACACCAGTGACATCAGCACAGCTTGGACCTGGACGGAAGCGTTTTGAAATCTCTAAAGATCAGCTGGAACACTTGCGTTCACTCTTTTTCTCATGGCAAAAAATAGCTGATATGCTCCATGTGAGTGTTTCTACCATCCAACGAAGGCGTAAGGAGTTTGGACTGAGTGACGAATTTGAAGGCTATTCAGATATAACTAATGATGAACTAGATGAAATCTATGCAAGTGTGACAGGTAACTCAGCTGAAGGCCCTATTACCCCCAATATTGGAAGGAGGCGGTTCATTGGTGCACTGAGAAGCCGGGGTTTGTGCATTCAAAGATGGAGAGTCAGTGAATGTTTACGTCGTGTTGATCCTGTAGGTACTGTGTTGCGCTGGAGGATGACAATCCACCGCAGAAAATATTTTGTGCCAACCCCCAACAGCCTCTGGCATATAGATTCTGGGCACAAACTTATAAGGTATAAACTGATAACTCATGTTTGTATTGATGGAAAGACAAGATTACTGATATATGTTTCCTGCTGCAACAACAACAAGGCTGATACAGTCCTTACTTTGTTCCAAAATGGAGTGGAACAATGGGGTCTACCATCACGTGTTCGATGTGACTATGGCATGGAGATCTTTTATGTTGGGCAATACATGATAGAACAGCGTGGGGCAGGCAGAGGAAGTATCATCACCGGATCGTCAGTTCACAACTCAAGAGTTGAGAGGTGTCACCGGGATATTTACTCTGGGGTGTTGGCTTTTTATGCACGCATTTTTCAGACTGGAAGATGAAGGTATTCTTGACATTTTGGATGATGTTCATTTATACAGTCTTCACTATGTATACATCCCTAGAATAAACAGATCTTTAAAGGAATTTATCCATCAAATGAACAATCACCCAGTTTCAAGTGAAAGAAACCAGTCACCCTTACAAATGTGGGAAAAGGGGATGCTAGACAATATGCATTCTGGACACACTGCACTGTCACCAGCAGACATTGAGGAGTTTGGGGTGGATCCAGAGGGTGTACTGTCAGTTGAAGAGCAAGACTATCAGGTCAATGTTTTGCCTCCATCATTAGAGTTATCTGATGAACAGTTATCCCAGATGCCAAGTCCAATGCAGAATGATGAGAACTGTGGGATAAACATTTTCTTGCAATGTGTCAAGTTGATTTCCTGAGTATGTAAACCCGACTAATAACAATGCCAGCAAATCTTTGCATGTCTTGCCTAAACAGGGGGAAGTTTGGCACACAATATGCCCCACAAAGTAGCCCCTATCATACTGACAGACTTGTTGGATTTATTTAATATGGTATGCACCCCAGTAGCCTGCTTATGCAGACGTATTTTTTCACTCATAAATTCTAAGAAAAAAGTAACGTAAAAGTAATATGCAAGCAGACGTCAGCACGTTTGTTTTATTTTTCTGCCCAATCAAAGCCATTGTTAGAATTTTAGTGAATTGGCGCCCCAGTGAACTCTCCCCTATGATTGGTCAATGGCAAATGTATTGTCTGAATTCCTTATAAATGTTACATTACATCACTTTTCAGAATATGGAAAGTAAAATCTGATTGGTCCGTAACACAATGAGGTGTGCATACTGGAAACTAATTAAGCGCTCGGGTAAGCAGACGTTACTTTTTTCTTCGAATTTATGAGAGTGAAAAAATATGTCTGCATATAGCAGGCTAGCCCCCCAGGGGTATATTTAGCCTGAATTTCAGCTAATGAGTGTTCATGGTCAGGACCCTTCAATTTTTTTATGACCAGGGGGAGTTAACACAATTAACATTATTTGCTGTCAAACACATAAGTTCAGTGACACCAATCCCCTCCAATCACAAACATTAGGGGGGTCTGGGAGCATGCTGTGACCTAACACAAGAGACTGCATTTCAAACTTTGTTTATTGCTATTACTAGCTCAATATCAATAAGTCGCTGTAACAACATCAACATACAAACTATTAATAGTTTATTCTTACTATCAATGTCTTTGATATCAATGGCAATGAATTTTCAAAAGCCTCAAAAAGAACAAAAACAAAGTGCTAACATGTATTTGTAATTTTAAGCACTAACAAATTACACCTACATTTTCAGTGTTGCCTCAATTGCAAATATAACTTCCAGAAATTGTAAGCATAACGACATAACCCTGCTTTTATAATGGATGACCAAATGAGAAAATATAAAACAAAACAAATTTCAACCTTATTCAGTGTTTGTCTTGTGTACAAGAACAATTTTGTCATATTCTACTTTGCACACAAGTTTTGCAAGCTTTGAATTTTGTTTCTTGATGTTATTTTTTGTAATTAATACTGATCATGATTAATTAATTTACCTTTGTCTATCGAGTTCCCTTACTCAGCAGACTTTATAGAAGATGGCATATGATCGATCATGTAACAACATTGCAAAAGAAACCTAAAAATGCAATGTTTGATTTCTAAATAATCAGTATAAGCTTGAACTCTATCCAAGAGCTCTAAACTTTCCCAAAGTAAGGTTGTGAGAATGCCAAATCATAAATGTTAAATAACCTCTCATCAAGGGGCAGAAGGAACTTATGACTCGGCCTTGGAAGATGCAAGATATTACCACAGGTGTGGGCAGTAGGTGTGAAACCTGCAACCATAGGAACTCCCTCTTGATCATTAAAATGTTGAACACTTGTTTCTACTGGAGTCACAAATTCTACAGATGGCGCCATCCCAAACCCAAGTACTGGCTCCTCAGATGCACCCGTTACGAACTCCAATATGTGGCTTAAGTCGAGCTTCCTCTCCCCACATGACCTCCTTCCACTCGCCACATCCCTCACATATCTTACAAACTTGTGATACACCTCTTTCTCATGTTTTCTTGCATTGCTTCCTTCCTCAGAGTACTTGGGTTTCAGGATTTGTAGAATCCTTGGAACATTGAGTTTGTGTTGAGAGCCTGGTCTCAAGAGATGAGAGAGTATGGGAAGTTTCTGTAGGGCAGATAGCATGCCCAGTTTCTCGAGGCCAGCTTGCATTTCACAAACACATGGACTGAGACTTCTATTTGATGACAAGATTTCCTGTAAAACTTCCTCTTCAATGAATGCTGGCATTTGGCCATTTTGCAGCATTGCTACTGCTATCATGATACCAATATAATAGTAATCTGGTGCTAGAAATGACCTTAACCCTCTGTCAAAGTACTTTTTCTTGATTTCCTGATTAACTAACCTGATCCATTCCTTACGAGGCCCTCCAAGGTCAACTGATTCTTCTCCCATAAAGTCTACTTTGAAGGTCAATCTATAGTTTTCAATAAACTCAAGCTCACTAAATGTAGTTTGCAGTACTCTGTCTCTGTCAATGCTAATAAAATTAGTTTCCCCATCAATGGTTTCCTCACACAAAGCCAAATCAAGAACTCTTCCACTGTTTATATGTTCTTGCAAAAATCTTAAAATTTCAACAGGATCAGCCAGCTTTAAGCTCTTTGCAGTTTCTATTAGAGACTGAATATCAAAAGGACATTGAATCAAATGGGCCTGGTCATTTGCTGGAAAGGTAGTGGGTACCTCTGTGCCCAAGGTAAATGCTGTAGTGTTGACATCAACAGATACTGCTGCTGTGGTAGTTGATGTTGGAGTGCTAGTGGCGAAGGCAGGTCTAGTTCTTGTGACAGGATCATTGTCTTGCAGAATGATGACATCATTCACCTGATTTAGTTGAGAATCCTCAACTTTATTAGTTTGGCTTTCTTCAATCTCAAAAACAGACCGTGTCAGCATGTCATCTGTCAAATCACTTACATCAGGCATATCAGCCAGCAGCCTAATGTAAATACATCCGGATGGGGATATAGACTTCAATAACAGCTTTGAATCTATGTTTCGACCACGTGGTATGTTTGGAGTGACAAGGGTGCCGGAACAGTTCTTCATTATTTCAAAACAGTACCCTGCCATATCAGTTCCCTTTAGTAATATTGACAACTCGCTCTCTAACTGTTTAGCACTCCAATCTTTGTTGATATCAAATCCTGAGATAATTCGTTTGGATGTTTCTAGTTCAGCCTTCTCTGATTTGGATGGAATTCGGTCATGGCCATATTCAATAATAACCACATCTCGTGTGACGGTAACTGACTCCGCTGGTCGTCCTACAGCACGTCGATTATGAAAAGAAATATACGGTCCAGGTCGTGTAGAGGGTGCAGATCTTGATCGCCAGCGTCCAGACGAGTCATGCGTCGGATGTCTTCCTCTAGCAGCAGAATTAGCAGTTGGAAATCTCACACGAAGTTCTTCAAGGGCATTAACCGAATGCGAACTACTCTGACTGCTAGTAGAAGTACCGCTATTTGAAACACCAGTAGCAGGGCTTGAGCGACCCACGATGTTTGTAAGTCGAGAAATGTTTTCCATAGCATTTTGGGCGATTCTAATGATCTCTTCCCTTTGAGAAGCATCCCAGTTTGAATCGCTGCCATCGGCCGCCATGTTGAATTAACAGCACGTGTGGTGGGCGAGCTCGCAGTGGCTTATGGGATATGCCAAGAAATTATTGTACGTACGAAAAATTAATTCGTGCATATAAAAATATAATTAGCCCATACGAAAAAATAATTCGCCCATGCAAAAAAATAATTCGTGCACACAAATAATTATTCTTGTATACATAAAATTAATTCTGGCTAGTAAAAAAATTATTAACGTAATTTTGACCAGAACGGGCCCCCATACCCTCAGGCCTCAGCACAGATTAATTTCTGATGAGCCAAGCAAATATGTTCAACTCTCGACTCACTCAAGGTAAACGTAAGCTTAAATTAAAGATCTACTTTGGTCTTTTATTTTGGATTATTGTGTATGATTATAATGTGAGTAATCTGCACAGGCTGTACATGCTCAAAAATAATCTAGTATTCTGTACGTTGCGTTTTTTAACAGCGATTACCTGTTTGAATTTGACGAACCTTTGACTTTGCCTACCAACAAAACATCCGGTTTAGAGGCTTAAGAAATGCTAAACGTGCATTAATGAAAACAAAGTGGATAATCAGCTTAAAGAAGACTGTAGATCTCGCTACGCGAAATTCATCGATGAGTCATTGTCAGAAATCTATTCCCGACCGCAACATTAGGCAATCCAGTGTCAATGGTAAAACTGTTGACATCTTGGGTCAGGTCAACTACACAGCTATTAAAGGCATGTTTTACGACAGAATATCCTAGCTAGAGAGTCTTTACAGGTTTAAGATACTGTTACATGTCTGTTAATATGGGGAAAACTGAAGAATCCCTCATTGAGCTTGATAACCATGTACAAGAACAATTCTGCCGGTAAGATGTTTTTAGTGTATACCCAAATGCTGTGCTCGTTTTCTGGCAGAAGAAATAAACTAAAGGGGACCTCTTTAAAGAAGTTTATCGATTCGTAATAATTAATTTACATTGTATTGAACGGAACTGCGTTGAACAAACAGGAACTTTAGCTTTATATTGTACTGCATCAGCTAAGTTTTCCCTTATCCGAGTCTGAAATGTAGTTTGAGTCTTGGCATCTGACTATATCGTATATTTAGTTTAGTTTAGGACGGTGTTCTAGTGGAAATTGTGAGCGAATTAAGTTGGAAGACAAATTGCAAAACATACGATATTTAAATAGTAAGAATAGTATTCGGCGTTAACAGAGCGGACATGGAGAAGTTTGTGCCGTGTACTGTTTAGTGTGCGAAAACTACACACAGTTCCGTCAAGCTAAACTTGCCAGTAAAACTACTTCGGTCCGATATGTAGTTTGAGTCTTGTCATCTGACTATATCGTATATTTAGTTTAGTTTAGATGTTCTAGTGTAAATTGTGAGCGAATTAAGTTGGAAGACAAATATTGCAAAACATACGATATTTAAATAGTATTCGGCGTTAACAGAGCGGACATGGAGAAGTTTGTGCCGTGTACTGTCTAGTGTGCGAAAACTGCACACAGTTCCGTCAAGCTAAACTTGCCAGATTAGATTCAGATTCAGATTCATTTATTTTGCACTATTTTTCCTTTTTTAAAAAATAGAATTTACAAATATGTAGGAAAAAGGAATGATAATATAAGCTATTAAATTTAATGAGCTAGGTTAGATGTGCGTAGTGGTCAAAGTAGCCGCTAGGCTTTCGAGTTGATCACTACCATAGGTATAATAGTCGAGAAAAAAAAAGAAGAATTATATAAATAGTAAAACTACTTCGGTCCGATATGTAGTTTGAGACTTGTCATCTAACTATATCGTATATTTAGTTTAGTTTAGGTGTTCTAGTGGAAATTGTGAGCGAATTAAGTTGGAAGACAAATTGCAAAATATACGATAGTAGTACTCGGCGCAGAGCGTACATGGAGAATATTGTGTTTTAATTGTAAATATTTTTTTATTTTTTTAGAGGTTTTACATTGCAGCCATAATTATTTTTAATGTCCCAAGACGATGTTTCTTAGAGTCGCTAAATGGGATAAATAATTTTGCATGTATAAATTAAGCCTAGTTAAATTAATATATAAGATATACAACGAATTAATAAGCCCAAGGGTTTTTGGGTGGGTTTATAACCGAGGGGGCCAAGCCTCCAAATTAAGGATTGCTCCGGAATTTATTCTCTGCATTTATTTGCTCGCAGAAGACTATCAATGTGCTCGCATGATCGAATTTTCAGTTCACAGAAAATGAAATTGCTCCGCCATTTATCATGTTGCAAGGACAACATTTTGTCCCCGCAACACTTATTTTTTCGTGAAATGGTGCAGTGTCCCTGCGACAAGACTCGCATGTAATGTACAGTGCAGTATTTTGCAGCGACATGTCCCTGCAAAATGTCCCCTAGTGTGTGCTCACCTTAAAGAGTGTATGGCTGCATGGATATATAGACTGGCCCGAGTGAAAGCCCAGTGGGCTCTTGTTGACTTTAAAACACTTTGCTTATAAACCGGACCGACATTCATAGGAAATGAAAATTTCGTCCACGTATATTGATCTCAGCATAGGAAGATTAATATACACCAAAAGAAAGCTTAGAGAACAGCTGGTATTCTTGAAGGTTCTCTATCACGATTTCTGACTGCAGAAAATCTTGATTTGTGCCTCCTAGATTGGTCAGCATATATTACATGAAAGCAAACTGCCTTCATAGTGCTCAGCTGCTCTCGTTCGGCATTTCAGTGATATTTACGTATCATTTGTCAAAATGATCGCTATACTTTTCACATTATTGTTATTCTACATATTACTAAGCTATACGTTTCCATTGACTTTTGTTTGGCTATTGTATGGCTTTGTTTTGTTCACTTTCCAAAGGCATATATATGCCTTTATTCCCCAGTGAGCGGGTGCGATATCGATGCTAGTTCGTCGTTCAACTGAACTTTAAGCTTATATTCACCCTGCCGAGTAAAGAGTGCAACACGTTCTATTCTTAAGCCTTGGGATGTATTATGAACGTGTCATAATACTCTAGGAGCTTTGTCGCAATAACAGTTCCATCTCTATCTCTGTTGCATCCAAAACTGCCAACACGGTACACTCGGGGTACACTCAACCATTCTGTTCAGCTCAGCTAAGCAAAACGCGCTTATACATTTTCGGACTACTCTCGGTACCGTAATACGACAACGAACAAATGTCTGTTTTTTACAATATGGTTGTAGCGATAAGTTAATTATAAGTCATTTCGGAATATTTACCTTTAACAACATGGCCAAATCCTTTCGAAAGCATTTAAGCGTCTTGTCCGATGCCTCGCAAACTTGGACGCGTTTCCCAACTTTAAAGGAGAAAGATCACTAAATGCATCGTCTAATCTCCCTACAACTGAAATATTTTAGTTAGCCAGAGAGGTGGTGAGTGAGCTTAAGCTCTAAAATCATATGCTATCTTCGTATGTGATGCTACTTCGATGAATGTACGTAGTCTACGCGTAGCTATAGCCGTTTACCCACCCTCTAATTAGCATATCAAAATCTTCCCGGTTTGGGAGGATTTGTAGTAGCCCTGTATTAGGGAACCACGTTGTAACAATAGCTTCAGAGTCAATGGAGGAAGAAGTTTAGTTGGATATGATAACATTTGGACAAATAGTTATGTTCTTAGAATGTTGAACATGCTTGCATGATTTGGACGATTTTGCATAAAATCTGATATCGGCGAATTATGTCCAAACACTGCACGAAAATCGCACGAAAATCGCACAAAAAGTACATTAAAAATACATTCTGATGCCAAAGAAACCACAGGAACACAAAGAGCATAGTCTTCTGATCAACCGACATACATATGAAGCTGTAAAATAAGTTTCCAGTCCATAAAAGCCAATAGTTCGAACTTATTAAGTACAATCACGCTAGTATTTAAATCTCAAAGGATTTCCTTCACAAGTAAACATTGTAGTGTCAAGCACTACAGTATGCTTCCAAAACTGTAGGCAAACTCCCGTTTAAAAAATTCCTGATGCCCAAATAACCACAGCAGCTCACACAGGATAGTCTTCTGAGGAATCGAAATTCGTTTGAAGGTATCGAAATTGTTTTAGGGTTGAAAACCAATAGATCGAACTAGTACAAACAAGCTTGTTATTAATTCACAGACTGCGTTACCAGTACAACCAGCGCGCTACACTATGCTTACAAAAGTGTACGAAATGCACCGTTCAAACATTCCCTGATTCCAAATAACTACAGCAGCTCACACAGGATAGCCATGTGATCAATCAGCATTCATTTGAGGTTATAAAAATTGTTTTCAAGTGCACGACATCCGATAAATCGAACTAGTACAAACATACTGTTAGTTCACGCCACGCTAACTTCGTGTTTTTTTCCCCGCAAATCAAACAAAAAAAGGCTATAGAACTAATCAATATACATACATCTGAAATACTGTACGAAGTTTGGAGGACTGATGGCCCACACAAGCATTTAGATTGAACCAGATTATACCACGCTCGCATTGATGGCGGATAAGTTGAATTTCCCGTGGCCCACGGAAAACTCAACTATCTCGTCTCTACTGCGCATGCGCATAAACGGATGACCTTGCCCCTTTAAGGAATCGTTTATACTTGTTTTATTACTTGTCATGATCACACGTATACTATATTTGAAAGACAGTTAAGTAAGGCCTTGTTCATACTTCGAGCTGAGCTCGCCGTTTGCCGCCATTACGCTTTCCGAGATAAAATTCTCATCTGCACCTCCTGTACCTCTTATATATGATATATAATGTGACAAACAGACTCCTTCTATGAGTCCTACTTTAAGGCTAAGGATTTTTGTAGCATTTGACCTATTTTACTGATTTCAGTCAGAGCAAAATAATATAAATGAGTGAGCTTTGTGTTGGATAATAATTTCATTCATTCGCCTGTCTTTTTGAGAGCTTTCATGAGTACTTTATATACAGGATCTCCATTTTTTAAATGTTATTGAAGCTTTCTTTCTTGATCCTGCGGCTCCTGGTTGCTTCTGGTCCCAATAGTATGAAAGGTAGCTTTGTTTCACTCGAGCTCAGTCAGTCGGTGGCAGTCCGTTCTGTCATTCCGACAATATAAATACTTCTTGCATTGTCTCGTCTTTTTCTTAAAAAAACGGCTAGAACAATCACAGCGGAGTACTGCTGCTCTTATTTGCGTTCGAAATCAGTTGATTCAGTTGAGCTAACTCGAGCTAAGGCTTTAATTAAACAGGATGGGCCCCTCCCCTTCTGTTGGACTTTGGCAGAAACCGTGTTCCAGCCATTGTTTGCATTTTGACCAATCAGAGCGAAGGTTTCATTTTTAGATAACTGAGGTATGCGTGGGATGTTTAGTGAAGCCAAATGGCGGACGATACAAACGGACTTGATGGTTGTTTAATTACCATTTTCACAGAAATTCCGGTCAGAAATTCCGGTGTAAATGATATACAAAAATTCTCAAACGGAATTTGTCGATCGGAAAAACGTTTACCATTTGTTCAAAGCCACGCAAATAGCTCTCGCCACGCGCAAGTCCATCGTCCTTCCATGTCCATCTGAGAACTTGTGGATAGTAACCGACGGTTCAGTTACCAAGCGCGGCCTTGCAATTGGTGCGACATTATACGTTACACGTGGCAGTCGTCTGCACCTTGCAGGCTTCTTCAGCTGTGCAAAGCTACGCAAACACCAAGTGACCTGGTTGCCCTGCGAAATCGAAGCCCTGTGCATAGCAGCTGCCGTCAAACACTTTATTCCATTCATTATACACTCTAAACACCATGCATGCGTCTTAACAGATAGCAAACCATGCGTCCAAGCGATTAACAAACTACGTCGAGGCGAGTTTTCAGCTAGCCCGCGCGTAACTTCCTTCCTAACTACTGTGAGCCGATACCAAGTTACGCTCCAACATGTACACCTCGCTGGTAATGCCAATTTACCATCCGACTTTACGAGTCGAAATGCTCCCGAATGTAACCAGCCCCGATGCCAAATATGCTACTTCATCACCGAAACTGAGGATTCAGTTGTACGAAACATCTCAGTTCAAGAAATTCTAAAGAGTACGAAGAGCCTGCCATTTGCTAGCAGATCAGCAAATCTCAGCATTCAGAACGAATGCCCCGATTTACGCCGAGTCCATGCCCATTTGAAACAAGGTATACCTCGAAGAAGCTGACCAACATAAAAGATATCAAGCGATACCTGAACATAGCATCCATTTCCAGATGGATTGCTTGTCGTTAAACGTACCCAACCATTTGTGCTCTACTCCGAGGCAATAATAGTCCCCCGCTCTGTACTCGAAGGTCTGCTTACTACACTTCACATTAAACTTGACCATCCATCCAGTCATCACCTTCAAATGGTAATACAACGCAATTTCTTTGCCCTGGACATGAGCTCCGCCATAATTCTCGTATCCAAAGCATGCCACATATGTGCCTCAATCCAGAAGATTCCAAGTGCCTTGGTTAATCAGTCATCTAAAGACCCACCAGAAGTAGTCAGTGCTTCCTTCGCCGCCGACGTCATCAAGCGTTGTCGCCAACTCATCTTGTTATCGAGAGAATGTACAACCTCTTACAGTGTCGTACATAATACCATACGAGAAGCACGATACCCTCCGTGATGCCCTCACTCGCTTAGTTGTAGGCCTACACCCACTTGATGGACCCAAGGCAGTTATACGTGTCGATCCCGCAATTCAATTCAATTCAATTTATTTACAAATACTATAAGGGAGAACGTATAGAAGAAAGGCCAAAGCCAGAGGCTTAAATGGCTTATGGTCAGTAGAGATAGTACAATATTACAAGGATTTTTTTTTACAAGATGGAAAGAAAATCAAAGTGGTGAATTAACTAACAAACATACACACACAAAATAGCTATAGTTTACAAATTTAAAATAAATAAATAAATAAATAAACTGCTTATTGATATACATGTATACCTTATTGCCTGTATTTATAATTGACATTGTTGCCTGTATTTTTTATTTTATTTTTGCAAAGAAAAACTAAATAATTATTAAATGATAACAGTGTGTATTAAAAAGTATAGACAAAATTAAGTACTGTTTAAAATACGAACAGCAGTGTTTTATCAAGTTTAAAAATTCGAGGGCGAAGCCCGAGAATTTTTAAACTTGATAAAACACGTGCTGTGAGTGTTTTAAACGGCTTCAAAAACGCTTTAAGAATGCAATGAAAGAAAGACGCACATCTCAAGGGAATGGCCGGTTACTTAATGAACCATTGAACCTTTGTATTCACAACGCCATGCAAAATATTCGAGGTAATCACCGCCTGCAATTACGAACATCTCAAGGGAATGACATGAAGAAATTACCATACTATGTTGTTTGAAGCGGCGTTTCGCAATGCAAGAAGAACCTGCACTTGAAGGATTTGGTGTCGTGGTTTACCTTGATAAAGTTCAAGACTTGGAAGGCGATGTGACTTATATGACGGCAGACTCTAAATTTTTGACTCCGGAGCAAAATATGTAAGTTTAATGCACGTTTTTATTATTTTACGGCTTTGAGTTTGGTTTAATAATTGGAACTAAACAGTGGCTCGGTAAACAAGTAATGGTAGTTGGATAACTTCATTTTAATAATATTATCTGTGTATCTCGGTAGTCTGCTGATATTAGTAATTTAGTGCAAAATTTATTATCTAGGTACCTTATGTTCCGTGTACTTTTTGCTTTCTTTGGGTCTTTATCAGTGAATTCTTAATTAGGATGAAACTTTATTTAAAATTTCATGTTCATTAGTATTCTTTATATAAAACGTTCATCCTAATTAGCAATTCAATGAGAAAGCTGAAACATCAATAGAAATTCCATTGTCTCAATCATTAACCCCGTTTCCCTCTGGGACAGAATTCAAATCCCTCCGCGGGCCTTTTAGAATGATGAGATTTTATCAGGTATAAAGAGCATGCACGTGACTGATTTGCTTCATCTGATTGGACAAAATGCTCATTAATTATTCATGAGTTTTTGAAGCTTATATAAAACGATTTTTTTTTTAAGTACTAGCGATCATGTAGGAAAAAAAAATTAAGCACCCAGTTTCATTTCACTAAGAAACAACGATACGTTACATCATCTTAGTGTCTCGGTTGAAATCGGCCGAGTTAAAAACAATAACAAGAACTCTGTTGCCGAGAGGGCGGTACTAGAGCTTGAATAGGAGCTTCTCATGGCGGCCTCGTGAGTGAAGTTAGCCTTGCCTTAGCTACAGCGTGTTTGAACTCACGAATACGCAACTAAGGCCTCTCATCTCGCGAGCTATGGACACAACGCAAACAGTTCACAAACGATCAGATACCGTTGTCTGACCACCAATACATATTGGAAAAGCACAAACAACGACTTGAGAACCACGGCAACAGTGAAAGGGCTAAGAACAGCCGCGGTATAATAGCCCACTCCGAGTTGGAGACCTCGTGTATTTATATTCCAACCGGGATAAATCACGCGCACGAGACAGATACATTGTTGTCAGTGTCGACGGCGAGTGGTATTTCATTAAGAAATTCACTGGATCTCAAATGCGGGCAACATCCTACAAAGTTAAGCTTTCTGAGTGTTACATTGTACCCCCACCATAACGCTTCCTGCTACCCATGATGACGAGGAAGAGAACAACATCGCCGATCGACCTCCCCCTCTGGTATCAGCCACCAAATCTTATGAGTATTAGTCACAGTACACCATACAAATCCGGTAGGAAGATCAGTGTTGTGAAAAATCCTGTTTAAAAAGTTCCTGCTGCCCAAAGAACCAGAGCAGCTCAAACATGATAGGGTTAGGGTTAGTTCTGAGAAATCGACATAAGTTTGAAGCTGTAAAACATAAGAATTCTGCAGTGCATGAAAGTGCGTGATTCTGGCGAGCTTTTAAAGGCTACATAATTTCTCCTCTCTCGATTCTCGACCTGGTCGTCGCTTATAGATGCAGCTGTGATGGCCAAGGTCCTTCCGGGAAAGGAAGGGTAATATTGCCTTTCTCTGTTCGGAAAATAATTCAAAAATGTCGAAATTAAGTTTCGCACGCTTTCTCCAAAGCCTTATCAAGTCCGCCAATTAGCTTCACCTTCAGGCACCACTAGACATTCCACGCATACCTCAGTTCTCTGAAAATGAAACCTTCGCTCTGATTGGTCGAAATGAAATTACATCAGGAACACGGTTTCTGTCAAAGTCCATCAGACGGGGGGAGGAGGAAGTGAGAGCGGAGGACCTCAGTCGAACCATCTGAAAATCAGGCTACGCTTCTTTAAGACTTTTCAATATCCTGGAGTTTCTGTCTCAGGTTTTGTTGTTTTTGCACTGACTAAAGATATAATCTAAATCCGATGTTGCTTAATACAAGAAAATATCTCACTGTTTACCTCGCTGTTTGTCCTCACGCAGTATTAATCAATCAATGTTATCGAAAGAATAATCCAATGAGAAGTTATTATACATTTTCGTGCAAAAGGCTCTGATGTCACATAACTTTGCGTAGACGTTCCCTCCCGACTGAGGGTAGGTAAACGGCTACACGTAGGCTACGATGAATGCCGAGCGAAAATGAAAAGATCACGTGATCTTACCATTTGATAATATAGTTCGATGCGGTGCGTACCGGGAAGCTGTGAACATCCCGTTGGGTTTAACTCACATTCCACACTTTAGAATAACGGCTTCAGCGCCTATTTAAAAATTGTGCAATTAAAAATCAACATGGAGAGCACAATTTTTTTTTTTTTCGTATCGAAGTCAGGCGGAATTGCCAAAATTAGGCGAATTTTTTTATGCCGTTAAAGGTCTGGTAATCACATGCGTGACGTCACTAGGTCTGCGCATTTATATTCGTCTCCATAAATACTACAAAATAAATGCATTTTTGGCCAGTTTTCAATTTAAATATGTAAAGCTTTGAGAAACCTTGAAGATGGCCATAATTTTTCTAATAGAAGCCTTGCAGTCGGCTTTGTGAATATAAATGTGCAGATCCCGTGACCTCACGCATGTGATTAGCATATATTAACGGCATAAAAATTATCGCCTGATTTTGGCAATTATGTCTGAATTCGATACGAAATAAAATTATGTTCATGCTCTCAAAATTGATTTTTAATTGCATAAAAAGGCTAAGGGAAGCCTGTAATTTAATAAAATAAAATAAAAACGGGATCGATATTTTCATTTTATTGGCACTTTAACCTTTTCGTTAATCGCTCAGAAAACCCTGTATCTAATGAATTTATCTATTTTTTTCTTTCTTAGCATCGGGTTGTGAGGATCAGTGCTTGTTTGTTTCAACTAGGACTCGCATTGTTATTATCAAACCAGACAATGGTTCTTACAGCGTCGTCCTCAAAGGTCTCAAGCTAGCAGTTGATGTAGATGTTCACGTAAATAAACGCCTCATTTTCTGGAGTGATGTTCTTGAGAGAAATATAAAGCGTGCTACGGCTAATGGAACTGATGTAAAAACAATAGTAAGCGATCAGATTGGAGTGTGTGATGGCCTGGCCGTGGAATGGACTACGGATCATTTGTATTGGAGCGACACTACTTTGAATGTCATAAACGTCGCTGGGCTTGACGGACGTCGGAGGAAAACCTTGATCTCTACGAACCTGGAAGAGCCGAGGGGTATTGCAGTAGATCCTGCAGCAGGGTATTTATTAACATATTTATAGACTAGTATTATATTATAAGACGAGAAGCCCCGAGTGGCCTTAACTCGGGCCACCTAGGAATAGGTGAATACATGTAGTTCATGGAGTTCTAGCAGTACATGTATGTTTGTGTGTCATACATGGTTTGTTCTAGGGAAGCCGGATAATTGATTCACTACTGATGCTCATGATAATTTATAAATAATGGAATGGACCTTTTGCTGGAATGCAACAACGTGGTTGTACTAGATAGCAAACAAATCGTATGTCATATATTTAAAGGCAATTGTACGAAATTGGTAGTGTTATTAGCAAAACCTGTTTGTAAATGCTATTTTCCACCTCCAATCGATTGTCGATCTTACTAAAACATCCTTTTTAAATACAGCTTGCCATTCGTTAAAGGAGAACCGAAGCCTAAAATCATCTTTAGCTCAATGAGTATATCTGAACATGAAAAGACTCATACTAAAATTCATTTTACTGTGTTTTGTGATAAAGGAAAGAAAATCTGCAAATCTTCCTCCCAACCGCCGCTAAGTACAGACGGCTCAATTCCTGTAATCTGTGACGTACGATACGAGGAATAAATTTGTTTTGTCATGTTGTTTTCGGCTTTGAATAGATGTACTAACGACTCATAATTGCGCTCTATTGTGCTTTCTTTGTGCTGAAGGTGTGGTTGTTTTTCTTTGGTATGCATGACGTACGATACGGGGAAAATACACTGAATGGGCCTTTTGCAGCTGTGAATTCACGTGATTGTACAGGAATGTACTGGATGGCAACACATATTTAACTCCATTCATTTAGAAGCCTTGTACGAGATCGGTATTGTTATTAGCAAAACCTGTTTGTAAATGCTATTTTTCATATCCAATCGATTGTCGATCTTTCTAAAACAACGTTTTTAAAAATAGCTTGCTATCCAACATCCATGGCAACGCCTTTCCCATGGGGATCACGAGCTCATTCATTCGTTAACGAAGTATTATATCAGCACGTGACTGTTAGCTGCAAAAGGCCTATTGAGCCGCCACACAAACTAGCTTTATCAGCGGAGAATTGGTTAGTTTTCGACCTTCAAAACGTATTTCTTTCTTTTTAAACGTGCACCACAAAGAAATAAAATAGCACAACCTATTTCTCTTGAATACAAGTTTGTATAGTCGTCGGATTGATTTAAGGTTCTGTTCTCCTTTAATAAAGTATTATACCAGCACATGACTGTTTCCTGAAAAGGGCCTATTACAACTGCTCCCAGTCATTATAATAAATCAACTTCACATAACACTGTCTCTGAACTTAACTTGCTCAAAAATATTACAAATATTAATTGAGATGTTTTTTTGTATTTTAGAAAAAAATATTTTAGCATGGTTTACCAACCCATACTTATCAACATGTTTAGAAATCAATGCTTTTCAGTAGGATTCATGGACTGATAATATTAATTCTAAATTCACTGTCCAAGCAGGTGCTATTGTAGTATACAGTCATGTACATGTAACTTTTTCTTTAACTAATAGCTATCCCTTAATTTCACTTAAAGAAACCTTTGGTTGACGCAAAATAATAGCTAAGATTAAAGGTTTTGTCAATTCAAAACTCCGCTCGTCGCCATATTGAAAAACAAGGAAATGTTGTCCACTGTTCACGTGACCAGCACAGTGCAATCTGATTGGTGGCGAATAGAACTTGAAAGAACTTGCAATCTCATTGGTTGCCGGCACAAAATCTCGACACAAAAACAATTATAATAAATAAACACTTGCGATTTCTGACTCGTGATGGCCAAAAGCCTGGCCCGAGTAATTAGTGCATTCCTACCGTAGAATACCATGTATAGTGTAGATGCGTAAACGTCAATTAATATCATTAATGGTTATGTAACGTACTTTGTTATCTTCGCACCTGTTACGTAACTGTTAGTTTAGTTTTCCAGCGCTATAACGTATAATCTTGTAGTTTTCTCTCAATACTTGGATATAGTTTTTCATTCTTGAATAGATTGAAATGTAACGTTCGTCTATTTTGTCTCGCATCCGCACAGTTTGTCTCGTAAGGATTTTGAATTTCGTGATTTAATTCGTCCTAGTTTTCTTGCTGAGTTTGTACTTCGGTTTTCTTTTCTTACAAACCGTCGTCGTCCACCGGTCGTAGAATGTATTATATTTATTGCCGATCGTCACACTCGGCGCGTTTGATAATCCTGTACGTAGTAAACTATCAGTGCATGTATATGTAAATGTTCAGACTACATTTCGTTTGAGGCAAAGTCCAGTACCGATATATTAAATGAGAGTTGAGCTGAGTCTCAATAGTTCAGTTGGCTGCCAGAATGACCAAGACTCAGCAGAATATCGAGAATCAAACCGGAAAAAGACGTGAGAGTCGACTAAACGTGAATTTAGGTGGAGACTTCACGTGGTCTGAGAGGCTCTGGCCATATTTACTGCAAAACCCCACAAGATAGCAGAACTTATGGAGGATCCATGTAATATATATGTCGTATGTACCGAGTTGGTGAACCTGAGGGATTCTTTCATAAAGTTCAATGAAGTACACGAGTCCTACCATGTTGAACTAACGGACGAGAGCTGGGAGAAAGATGAATGAACTGCGCATCACAAAAGTTGAGCAGAGCATTAATGGGTGTCTTCGATAGATTAAACGAATGGCTAAGAAATACCGAGAATAGTTTCCTACCAAGCGAAGTTAATCCCGGTGATAGTATCTCGCAAGTTAGCTCTAAAAAAACATCTAGCAGCCGAGTTCCCATAAACAGCTCCGTTATATCAGAAGCAAGGCTAAGAGAAACAGCAAAGCTCGTGGAACTTCATGTCAGAGTCGCGTCATTGCATGAAGCAATTGCAAATGTTACAAGAGGAAGAGTTGAAGTTCAAACAGGAAAGTTGAAACCTCAATCTGCAGACAGAGTTATTAAGAGAGGAGGTATACGCAGAAATAGAGGAACGTGGGAGTAAAATAGTATTTAAGGCCAGCTTTTCCCGCCCCAAACCTTCCTGGTGTCTCCACTATTGTTTCCCAATATGAAACATGAACCGTACACAAAGCCTGAGTGCACTCGTTCCACACTACACCCACATGATTAACACGCCGTCAGTGAACGAGCAGACCTGTAGAATCATAAAACGCCTTCGAGACGCTGATTTTGGCCAAGGAACCTGACTATTCTGGGAAGCTGTACTAGCTAGAACAATATACCACCGGCCGTGTACAGGAATTGGTCAGAAGTTGCCAGTATCTGAGACCCTACGATGGCTATCAACAAGTTCGAGACTGTTAGAACGAAGATTTGGCCAAAATCACAAGATCGTCATGGCCCATGAAGACACAGTAACGCACTGACCATCCATCAAATCAGGTGGCGGCAACGCCTTCGAAAGATTCTCCAACTCACTGTCAAGCTGCAAAAACTCAGAAACTCTTGGATACTTGAGAACAATAGAGAATCCTGAATGTACGAAGAAGGTCATCAAGAGACAACCCTTTAAACTCCAGGAGAGATGGGGTAGTGTTGCCAACAACAACAATATTTATTCGTACTCGTAATGGGAAAAACGTTTACAATAATGTGTAAAAGATGAATTAAAAATAGGTTTTAAGTATGTCTTGAGCTAACCTCGAATAACCTGTAGGTTAATCGAGCTAGGTTAAGGCCATTGTAAACAAAATACACTTATACTAGACGTTACATGGCATGTAGAGTCAGACACTCTCGGATTGAAGATCACTCTTAACCCTTTCACTCCCGGACGTGTTTGGGCTCAATTGGTAAAATGCAGAGTGCTAACTGAACCCTCCTCCCTCAGTTCCAGTTTGGCTAGCCCGGGCTAGTTAAATACTGCTGACTTTTTAAACCAAGGGCTCAAACTTTCCCCATGATGCCATTCGGCAGAATTCTACGGATTCGGCGGCGGTAAGTATGGTTTCTTCTGTAGGTTTTTCGATGAAATGTGCTCTAATTTTGGACAAATAAGCCACTGTAAGAGAGCTAGAGGACATCATTAAGTCTGAGGACGGCTGAAAAGTACTTGGCTTGCTTTTAGTAGGCTTTGTGAGGGGATTTCACAGGGTTTTTCTGTTGTGTTTCTGCCGGCTTTGAGACACATGAAATAATTCTTCACTGTAATCCTTGAACTCCTGCAGTTGGCAGTCTTTTACCCCTGCTCAACCTATTAGGATCTGTTTTTGTCACTTTAAAGCAACGTCTTGAGTCCAAATCACCGCTCTTGGCTGTAGGGGTAAAAGACTTATAAAAAAAAACCTACAGGAGTCCCAGAGAGGGGGGGGGGGGGGGTCCCCTTGTGAATTTGTTGTTGATTACCCAGCATGCAATTGGATGTTACAAGGAACATGTTTACTTAGTATGGGACGAGGAAATTTCTCATGAAGATTGTGTTCATTGGCATGAATCATGGCTTTCAGAGCTCCATGGAGTAATACATTTATCGACCAACCGCTGCATCAAGCCACAAGCATTCAGATAATTCATCTCAAGTCAAATTCACCACTTCTCAGATGGATTGCCTCCTAAAGTGCATATGGCTCAGTTTCGTATATACGAATGGTAAATGCGCAAGGCCAGGTCCACTCTTCTATGCTATCTGCACAATCTCGCCTTGCCTCTCTGAAGCAGTTGACTAGACTAGAATTGGCAGCTGGTACACGTTCCGTACATTCAGATAGGATGCCAAGAAGAGAACTAGATGTGCCAACAGAGAGCTCAAACGTCTGGACGGACAACATGACAGTCATCCGGCACTACGAAATGACTCCACGAAATTCCATACATATGTAGTTAAACCGTGTCGCTTTCATAAGAGGCCTCATTCCCTTCATGCCCTGCTGACGACTCTTCTGCTCATAACTTTCTAAGTTGTGAACAATGGCTAATGGGGCCGGAATTTCTGCTGAAACCCGAAAGTGAATGGCCAACACGACTAGACACTATGGGAGATCCTCTTAGTGATGAAGTTTGGAGCCTTTAGAGTTGTCGCCAACTCATCAGTCAGCGCAATAGATGCCATTTTTCAGAGATTGTCATGCTGGTTGCGTCTTGAGCAGTTTATCACCACTTTATCATCACTTTATCACCCGATGTCTTAGATGTCAGAAAAAAATCAGAGAATGACAACGAGAATGATAGCAATAGTTGATGAATTATTAAGAGAGTCAGAATTACGTCTGAGCACCAGGTTTTCCCAGACGAACTTCAAGCCATTTGCTGAAACTGGACGCTTCTGGATGGTACATGCTAATTCTACCGTTAGAGGAATCATGTCTACCTGCTTGATTGCATGCGTCGACATAGTAAATTCTCATAGTTTTCTCCCAATACTTGGATATAATTTTTCATTCTTGCTCAATAGATTGAAACTTTGAGCGTTTGTAACTTGTTTTTTTTTCTTGGAAACCGCGGTCGTCGTCCACCGGTCGTATAATTTATTGTATTTGTTGCCAATCGTGTGGCTCGGCGCGTTTTAGAATCCCTGTGATAAACTATTAGTGTATATGTAAATGGTTGAGACTACATATAGTATCTAATATTAGGTCTCCCGAAGTGCTCCATGATCTTTAATAACCATCAATCCTTGCGCGCTCCAATTCATTTCCATACTAGAAGTAACAAGAACCGGAAGTGTAACTATAAATATTGAATCTCGCCTTTTCTTAGACTTGGCGTTCATAACTCATGTAAATATAGAGACCATATAACTCGGCTGTATCCATCCAGGTGATCGATGATATTTCAATCATTTCACTATCTAACATAATCATTAAAGATGCAGTGGTGATCTGCAGTCTCGAGCTCTCTTTGTTGTTCTTAGGTTTATCTGGAATAAAATGCCATTCATTTTACAATACAATTGCTCGGCTATAGCTTCTGTTGTTTCGTTGTCAACAAACTTGTTAATGAGTGAAGAGTCTCTGTATACTGATTGACCATAATGATTACAGAGTTTCCTGAGTGTTTTCTTATCATTATCGCTGGGTCCAGTTGTAAATCTTGTTCCCTTTGTGCTGTTCTCTCAGTACTTTACCTCCGACGTTGTTATATATCTGCTCCAATAGCTTTGCGTTCCTCTTCTAGTCTCGGGAGTCTCATGCTGGTCATTTGTACCAAATATATCTCGGGTTGGTGATATGGAAGCTTAGCTGCGATAGGAAAGGACAACATTAGGCAATTATCTTTTCAAATGCTTTCCCTCAGCAACAGCTATGCAAATGGTTTCATTTCCTGCTAGAAATGGACCATTCTAGCTATGTAATGATATCATGTAAACTAGGTAAACTCTACTCCTTCATCTATTCTTTTCTTATTGTTTAATATATAAATATATTGTTGCTATATATGCATGCATATCTTCTTATTACATATAATTTCTTTTGATAGTTAAGTACTGTCCCTGAAAAGTCGCAATATGGAGATCTCACAATAAAGAATGTACTTGATGTATGTTGTTTATATAGTTGGTATATTTTAAAAGTGCCTATAACCCTTCTTGCAATTTGTATAGCTATCAACCTTCCGCGAAATGTTTTGAATACTTCTTTGAAGAAGGTTTAATTTGGTTTACAGAGAATACTCAGTGTTCTACGCTTGTTTGAAATCGTGTAAATTTGATCTTTCCTGACCCAGGCTTTTACTTACGCGGTCATGGTTCAGGAAAAGTCAAATTTACAAGATTTCAAACAAGCATAGAACATAACGTATTCACTGTAAACCAAAACTTTCTTCACAGAAGTACTCAAACTTTTTCGGAGGTTCAATAGCTAGGAAAAATTGCAAAAAGGGTTACAGGCACGTTAAGCTAAAATTACCACATTTTAACACAGTTACTACAGTATATAATCCACCTTCCCGGTGTTATAAGGAGAATCGTGTTGATTTAGTTTAGATCAAATGTATACAGTCCCTGTCAAAAGTTGTTCACACCGTACGAACCACATGCGGTAGAATGTGGCACATGTGTTTACCACTTTCGGTAAAATGAATGTGGCGAAGCGAAATCGGTGGCTCTACCACTTTCGGTAAAACGAAATCGGTGGCTCTACGACTTTCGGTCAAACGAATGTGGTGACTCAACCATCTTCGGTATCTCAACTTGCGGGAGCAATACTCATGTATGTAAATGTGGCGCTACGTAACGTAGGCGATCAATTCAAGTATAGGAACGGCAAAGTTTGAAGCGAACATGCATGTAGTTTCTACTTCCATTTGATTTCATTAACGTTTGAGTAAATAAAAAGATGAAGTGAGATAATTGAAAGTCAGATTACCTGTATTTCATTTAAATAATCTTCATGTCATAGCCCGTTCGCATTTGTCGGTGATGCTTTGAAAAGCTAAACTTTAAAATCAACCTGATGATGATGTGTGGATACTATAATAATTATTTCATTTGTTTTCATTTAGATATAATTTCTATTGCTATTTCTTTATTAATAGTTTTTCATGTTTCGTTGCAGGCTTCTGTTTTGGACTGACTGGGGCTCCAATCCAAAAATAGAACAGGCGTACCTCAATGGAGAAAGCCGAAAAACATTAGTCAGTACAAGTATCTATTGGCCAAACGACATTACACTTGATCGCACCAATCAACAGATCTACTGGGTAGACGCCATGCTCGACAAAATCGAAACTGCCAGTTACGACGGAAGCAATCGATTGCAGTTATTGCAGCATCACCGATACCTAGTTCACCCGTTTGGTGTCACGTTGTATGGGTCGTCTCTGTTTTGGACAGACTGGAGTAGTTCATATGGGCTTTATAGGTTCAACAGATGGACTTTGAGAATTTCTGGTATATTTTACGTGTCATTGCTTGGGAAGCCAATGGGAATAGCGGTCTTTGATAAGACTCAGCAACCATCATGTGAGTTTTCATTGCTTCAAAAAATCAGATGTTCTTTTCCTGTACACCCGTAAGTGCATCATATTTTTCTCGTTTTACTTACGTAATTAAATAAATTTGGTTTTGTTCAACGCGAGTACTTGGAAACAAACACTGGTGGCTTCCGAAGTTTAGTGAACTGTTATAAAAGTTTTTCACCAATTGTTAGACTTTAATCTCGCCTGAAAATACTTCAAAACACGCCAACAATATTTATTATATATTTTACTCACGTCTTGATGATTCTGATTGGCTGAATTCTCGATAGCTAGCTATAGCACTAAGTGCGCATGCGTACACTATTACCTGCTAGTAGATAATACTTAGCGTTCAATGATAAGCAAATACGACAATTTTACGCTAGAAAGCAGGGCAATTATTTCGTTATTTTGAGCCATTTTGCTATGTTAAGGGGCTCAGCTATGTATCTAGTCTTTTCTTTCTCCTAAACTCGTAAATAAATGCAATTTTTAGGTCGAATAAGAAAGAAAACATCTTCAATCAGAAATTCAATCGTAAACAAACCAATTTTATACGGTGTTTCATTTAGCTTCCGTTTCTTATTAAGCATACTTTTAGTTTGAGATATTAAAAAAGACATGGTAAAAATTCGAAAGAGTGTTCCGCACAAAATAAGTTACAAGAGAAGTGGGTTTGTTTCTTGAATCCGCGAATAAAAATATCTTGGCCAGGATTATTAGCAAATTTGATAACTCCATGTCGGTCGGTTAAATATATCTGTCGGTTTTGTTGATTAAAATCTACCCTGCGAGCAGAGGTTTCTCACCTCTGCCTTTCCTGTCGCCGAGAGAAACCTCTGCCACGAAACGATTGCTTTTCGCGTTGAGCATGCGCACTTGCAACCTCCAAAATCTTGGAGGTAAACCACGTGATAAACCAGTTACCAAACCGGTTTTTCCTGTTTTATATCGCTCAGGCATGGCTTTTTGGCGATCTTCGCTGGTTCTGCAAGAGCCCACAGTATCCTTCGCAGCCGTTATTTATGTCGTCACGCAGTTGTTTTGTTTGCCGACGATTGATACGAACGGGCTTCAAACTCCGGCTTTGTCCCTTCTTATTTTGCTGAACTGCACAGAAGACCTTGAAATTACCGTTCAATAAACTACCTTAATTTATTCTAAAGAAAGCTTTGATTTATTCCATCGAAGAAGGAAATTTATTTTATTTTCTCCACTTCGTTTTCTCTTGTCGTTAACAATAGGAAATCTGCAACGAATCTACAATGGCAATCGTGGCGCATGCTCAACGGGAAAATCAATCGTTTCGTGGCAGAGGTTTCTCTCGGCAACAGGAAAGGCAAAGGGATGAGAAACCTCTGCTCGCAGGGTAATTAAAATAATATTGAAAGACAACGTTTGGTGAAGACATTCTTCCTTGTCGTTTGCCATTTTGATTTCATTCAAAATCGCGTGCCAGTACCACAGCGAATTTGCAGGTCTGTGGACCCTCCTATAAACACGGCTTTCAGCCAATCAGCGTGCGAGTTTCGTCTGGGTTATTTTATAAAACTGAATACCATTTTTTTTATAATAGTGACTAGTAATTGTACAGCGAACAACGGAGGATGCAGTCACCTATGTCTGCTGAAACCAGGCGGCTACTTGTGGACATGCCCTACTGGGATGACATTACGTAATGACGGAAAGACTTGTAACACAGGTTAGTATGTACGGAGTTCATATAAGAGGGGCACCTTTAATCTGGAGCGTAGCTCTGTTGTATCCCATCCCTCCATCTAACTTCTCTCTTTTATCCGTGGTTAGAGTATTGTAAACAAACGAATGAACAAGCCAACAAACATGCTATTGTTTCCGTCTCTAAACAAAAGACATATATATGAAGCATGTTAACACGAAAGGAGCCTTCTTTTCTAAGACTGTTTTTGTGTAAACGTGCTTCATATATATATATGTATGTATATAATGTCCAAATGCCTTCAGCCAACGGCTAGTCCAGCCAAGAGGATCAATAAAAATCCTATATATATATAACAATCAGAATAAAGGTGAAAGAGAAAAATATACCCTGAATGGGATTCGAACCCACGGCCTCGGTATACTAGTCCGATGTGTTAACCACTACACTATCAGGACGACCACGCTGGAAACGCAGCCGACTTATTGGTTTTTGTGGTACCGTGAGTTTTCCCAGGCTTTTTCTCTTTCGGGTTCGGGATTGGAAAGCCCATAACCTCTCAACTAAGCTTTCAACCTAAGGATCATTATTGATTCACAGGCACATACCTCCAACCTAGGAATTGCTTAGCCAGAAGGATCCGAATGGATACGAGCTTATTTTAAATTTATATATTAAGTATATAGAGAGAAGAAACCCATCCCTAATATTAACAATCAGAATAAAGGTGAAAGAGAAAATATATAAGCCCTGAGTGGGATTCAACCGGTTCAACCGGTTCTAAGTTTCTTCTCTCTATATACTTAATATATATATATATATCTACCATGTTTTCACAATAGGGGGTCTTAGGTTGTAGGGGTGGGTAGGACTAGTTCAAACATTTTCGCGAATAACTCGAGGTTTTAATGGATTTCGATGCACTATACGGCAATACAACGTTCTCTTAATGTAGATTGCGTTTAATTGATGGAATTTTGCTGTATTTTGAGTAAAAATACCAGAAAATGGCCTTTTTCTAACCTAAGCCTAACCTCTAGCTCTCAAATAATGAAATTATGGGATAGATCTAACAAAAGTAAATTATGGGATAGAAAGGCCAGAAAAGTCTTAAACTGTCATTTGCCCTTTAAAGATAACGGCATAAAACACGAGTTACTGGCTTTTAAAGCTAAAGGCACACAATATCTACCATGTTTTCACAAAAGGGGTTCTTAGGTTCTAAGGCTCCTTTCGTGAAAACATGGCAGATATATATATATATAATTGAATAAAAATGCAAACAAGAGCAACTTTCTTCTGTAAAAGACAATCAAATTTGCACTTGTAACATAAAATATAATGAATAATTTCATACATCCCAGCCACTTTTTGGACAAATTTGATAGGAAATATAGGCTGTCCAAGTTCTAAATATAGGAAAATAGAGGATTTTTCCCCAAAATATAGGCACTTTATAGGAGCTAAAATAGCTTTCAAACAATAAATATTAAACAATAAACACACAATTTTTTAAACATGTGAACTTTTAATGTGTTTGATCAAACCTGTTTTTTTTTTTATAGGTAAGAATTTTGCTTTTGTTAAGGACGGTGCCTACTAATTGCAAACCAATTTGTTTTCTAAAAATCTATATGGATTGTTTGAACCCCCTAAGGAGCTTTTGAAATTAGAAAAAAAATTATGGGGTACCCATACGTTTAAGAGAGATAATTAAGGATGAAAATAGAAAAAAGTGCTGACTCAGCATTTTTCTTTGTCCGAGAAACTATTTTTTAATTCGATTAATATTTTGGGTTATCTGTCAAAATATTAGGACAAAAAACGTTAAACATAGCGTTCTTCACAAAGGATGCCAATCAAACCATTTATCTTACAATGATTATCATATTTTGTACAAATTTTGCTTTGTAAGCCTTATTAGTGACCATGAACAGACACATATTTTTTGCCGAAATGGACATCAAGTTTCAATTTTATAAAGACCAAAAATATATGTAAACGTTGTTTAGCTTCTATATTATAGATTACAAAAAGAAAAAATGGGGGTATCCATGCGTTTTAAAAAGTTATGTGGACGGTAGGCCTCTTTATCGCTAATTTTATCTTCAAAAATTGACATTTTTTACCAAGGCCTCCCTAGTAAGTCTGAAAATTGGTTTCTTTTATTGCATTCTGGGAGATTTTGTCCTTAAAAGGAGTCGTTCATTATGACGTCACACTAACGTCAATATACAAATGTGTTTGATCCTAAAGATGTTATTACATTTTAATATTAACATACGAAAATTTCGTTAAATTTGAAAGCGAATTAAACAAGATGTGCTGGTTTATTTATTTTTGGCTCGCTTTTAGTGATCGATTTTGAGGTAACTTATGCCATGCGTGGTCCCGTCTTTCGACTTTCTTCGTTGAAAATCAAACATGTTGCTGCTTCCTTTGTGCTCAAACGCCATACAGTCCTTCCTTCTTCATTCTTCTTTGGATTTCCAAGAGGTTTACCCGTTTTCACAAAGCTTATTTGACCGTATTCACACATTGTTTATACTCGGCCGAGTCCATGTTTGGAGAAACTGACGAAACTCGAAAGCATCGACAGGCCTAAAGCACAAGGCGCTGGGCGAAAAGACAGCAGTGATTCATGGCAGTCCAAACAACCTTCATTCAATTGGTCGGGTAAATCCCCTAAATCTACGATTCTTCGACCATCTCCCCACGATAAATCATTGAAATGGTCGGCTGTTTTAATACCATTTCAGCTGAAAATTGTCTTTCGTGGCTGTGTAGTGGAATTTAAAGATTTCACAAATCGTTCATTTCTCAAGCATATCTTTCGACCGTATTTTAAAATTCTTCATCTTTCTGTCTGTAAAATTACACAATTAACACAGCTTTTTCAAAATAGTTCTGCAAATGGCCTGTCTCGCGGGATGACCCGCGGGACGCAAGATGCGCAGAACGGCGTGCGCGCTGACAATAGTAGGCACCGTCCTTAATTCACAACAAAAATGCTAAAAAGTGCAAAATATAAATGTATCACTCAGCATACATCCTATTTATAGGAAATATAGGAGGATTTCTTGAAATATAGGCTCTTTATAGGATCCTATACGAATTATAGGATATATAGGAAATATAGGAGGTCTGGGATGCCTGTAATTTGCAAGTCATAATCTTACAGTGAATATCAATAATTAATGGCAGCATAATAATACTGTTATCTAGTAAAGACTAAAACCAACGGCTGGTTCACACTATTAACATACAGTAAGTATAAGCACAGGCAACATATATGTACATGCAGACGCAGTGAATGCACTGATCATTAGCGGTGCTTGTTCTACTCAGATGTTATTACCGAGTCTGTGTATGTTGCTTATGCTTACAGTTATATCACTAGTGTGAACCAGCCTTAACATCTACAACAGGTTCTCACTAATTTAGGCTTTTAAGGGCTAAGTCACTATATATATAAACAACAGACAAATATAAAGCTTCTTCAATTGCAATGTGATCTAATTCAAAGCCTAACCCTACATTTAAAAAATCTAACCATCTACAACAGGTTCTCACTAATTTAGGGTTTTTAGGGCTACAAAGTCATTAATAATTTACAATGGTTTTGGGTTCACAGGTAAACAACAAAGAGTTTTCACTGGCCTACGGCTAGGGTTCACGAAGTAATAAGGATAATAAGGATTATAAACCTAAAAAAATTAACCAGTAAAAAAAATGTGAACTAATCCAAAGCCTACCAAAAACCCTACCCGTCAACAACAGGCACTCACTAATTTAAGATTTTTTAGGGCTAAGTCACTATATAAACAACAGATAAATAATGCTTCTTCAATGATCCTAATTCAAAGCCTAACCCTACATTTAAAAAATGGTCAGCAATGGGTTCTTTAATAAGAACAAAATAACTAGTTAGAAAAATATCAACTGAAAACAAAAATTAACTGCAACATATACATGTAGCATTCATCGAACCAGAATCAAACTCTTTATATTATGGCTTCAGGGCATCCTGTCTTTGCAATGGCCAACCGTCAGCAAGCGCTTGATTACTCGTCACTCGCACTATTTGCTAATAAGCACCATTAAGGTGCATTAGCTTGACCATGACTACTAACAGCAATGCAACAAGCAGCAGCCTACTTTAAAATTAATATTGATGTATAATTTCTCAAAAGTACATGACTTGTACGGTACACACAATGTATATGTTGCAGGTAATTTTTCCTCTAACTACTTATTTTGTTGCCACATTTGTAACTATATATATATAAGTAGTAGTATTTTCTAACTACATTGTAGAAGTATTCAGGCAAAAAATCACTTCTACAGTCTCATTGATTTTCACTCAGCGCACTAATACATTATAGCTATTATGTGTTGACTTATTCAGCTCAAGTTTTAGCTTGACTACAAATCAAGGTTATTGTTAAATTAAGTTTGTGGATAACACTTTCAATTTTACTGTGCTTTAAGATTTACTTGAGAAAAAATATTGCTGATCCTCACTTGCTCAGGGAAACAGTAAAATTAAAGATTAATTAAGTTAACACAAACATCTAGTGTACAATTTACTGGAGACAAACACAACAATGTATTTAGGCATCTATAAACAAACACTTGAGAACAAACATTGTTTTCAGCCAAGGTTCCTTTAATAATTATTTTATGAGGATCCATGCGATTTTAATAATTATTTTATGGGGACCCATGCAATTACTTGTTAATAGCACAGAAGGCAAACATTTTTGACAAAATAGTGGAATAAATTGTAATGTGCATTATATCCCACAGGAAAACCGGGTTAGTGTCAAATATCAAACAACATGAACACAATTTTATTGTTCAAGAAACTCACTTCACTTGTTATTACCCAGGCCAGGCCAAAAGTTTTGTCGCATGTGTTTATCAATCAATAATATTGAAAGAAAAGAAACCCCAGTTAAGAAAAAAAGCCTTCATGATTCAGCCAATCAAATTTTCAGTAATCACGGCTTTTGTATTGATATATCCAGTGATGGGAATGTAAAAGAACCATTAAAGACATAAAATATCTGGCAGTGACCACCCTCAGTCTCAGCAAAGAGGTTGGCTTGGCATAATGTTTTATATAGTGAATAGACCTCAACTTCTTAATTATGACCACACTACAGCTGGCATGGTTAGTTGATAGAATGTGACCAATGGAGCAGCAGAAATTAAACTCCCCAAGTTTTTTTACGGCCCATGTGATGTGAATATTCTGTATCACGGATTACTGTAGACAAGTTTTGACTGCCTTGTTGATTTCAAAGTCTATAAATCGCTGGGAAAAATTTGCTTCTCGCTCTTCTGGAGTTTATACTAAATGTATTTGAAGAACCACATAATGTGGCTTAACTTTTATGGTAAATGGAGGAAATATTTTGCAAATTCATCTGAGATATTTTAAGATTTAAGATGGTAAATGTAGTTCATATTTTAAGATCTTGTAGTCAGTCGTTCTGCAGTTTTGAAATGTCAAACTTGTCCACAATGTGTCATTCTACTGTCTACAACAAGGCATTCTTTATCTACAATGTAGAACAACATGTCGCTTTTCTCACACCGTCACACAAAAATCTCTACCGGCAGTATGCCAAACAGTGATCACGTGGTACACACCATTCACAACACGGGGGCCATAAAAAAACTTGGGGTGTCGCAGTTTACTGGGAAGAGTAGTACCATGTACTCGTAAATTTGTACACTGTACATATACTGTGACAATCAGTTCCTGGCCAGATCTCGAATAAAAACCAAGGCCTCATCTTAAATATACATGTAAATGCCCTGGACATTTATTTAAAATCATCCTGCTCAAGACATACAGATACCTGGCATTAATATTCCAGAAAATATTGTAAGCATAATTTAAAAAATTATACCTTAGCTGGAGAGGCATTTTTTAAACACGAGTAATTATCCTAACATACAATGTAGCCTAGTTTATGTTTTTTATCAGTCTTATCTGTGGTCTTCTCCCATATGTACTCAGCCAACCAGCGATCTTGTTGCTACATGTACATGTAAGTGCTTTCCAAACTGCTGAAAAAAGGAATAGTACAACTGTTAGTAATGTTCTAGCCACTTAATTTACATTATTTTGGGGGGAAATAAATACTTTGTTTTTGATTTTCAAGTTGTTTGTGTTTCCATTGGAAGCCCCACTAACAAAGAAAGTATCCAATGTTATTTTAATTACGAAATTAAAACAAAAATTCAAATTCTAAGGATTACTTTGATTTCTTCAAGTCATGAAATGGCCTGAAGTTAAACCTTTTTCTAAATAAATAAATAATTACTGACAAACGACCAATAGACAAATTTAAGACAATCAACCAATATTAAGGTTACCGTAGACCTGCGCTATGCTTTAAAGGAAACCATAGAAACCTATACATCACTGTAAAGCTTATGAAATAAGGTATCTGATGGGATTACTTTTTAAAATAAAGATTTTATTGGAAAGCAGTACTAAACCTACAAACGCAAAAAAAAGTTGAGGTTTAGATCAGTGAATTAGGTGCGTACGCATTTGGGCATACAATCCATTCAATTGCAGTAAGCTGTATGTCAATCAGCAGATGGCAGCCTCCTAAAGGGTGTTGGGATTTTTAATATTTTACTTTGTTCATATGCAAATCCTTCTTGAAATTCGAGATAGGAAAATCTTCCAAACTATATGATGCAAAGCCACATAAAAAAAGAAATAACAAATATATTGCTGAAGCCAGACACACTTTGGTTCCTTGATAGATGTACATTGTAGTACATGTATATAGATCTATCATTTGGCCAAGTTTTTCAAGGATCCAATAATTACTATAAAGACATACAATTCCCTCAGAGACAGGGCATAAGCAAGTATGTAAATAAACTCAGAGTTTTTAGCTTCGAAAGTTTTACAGCGAGTTCACACTAACATCAAAGGTTCTGTCAACATGTTAACCCAACATGCCAATGAAGCACAGGAGCCCTGGGGTTGTTGTGAACGAACCAAGAATTTGCGGGCAATGAAATGGTTTGTACATGTATTACCTGGGTTTACATTCATACATATCAAGTACTGTTTTGCTAGTTTCACCAAACGATCTGGTTAGACTGCTAGCTACAAGTGCATCATTGGCAAAAATTAAGAAACCTAGCAAAAAGAAAAGTGTTACCAAGCGACGTAAGACCAAAAAGCAGCCTGAGATATCAAGGACAAGTAGAAGGGAAGGCGAAAGCTAAGGATAAATCGCAGCAAACCAGCACAACTCTGGCTGTAGATGTGGTCATAGGGAATCCAAAGGACTGGGATTCCATTTTGGTTTATCCATAAGTGAGCTGAAACAATATTCCTAATGAAACCTCAAAGAACGATGAACGATAGCAGTACTGCAGTCTGCTAACATATGAATTACACTAAAGCACACGTGATATGCATCGAGATAGGGATTTTGGATGTCCCGGATGTAGTTTCCCGCAAACATCTACAGCGAGCTAGCGTAAGCTATCTATTTACTTCACTTTGAAATACAGTTTTCCAAATATCCCGAGATGTTTTCATTTTTTTAAATTAAATTTTCAGGGATATCAAGTACAATATTAATAAACTTCACAAGGAATGAAAAAAATGGTTTGGGAGAAAATAGGCTGCAAAGGTCTATGGTAACCTTAAGCCACAACATACACTGTACATGTACATGTAGCTATTATATATCAGGACTGAACATGAAGCCAAGAATATTTTAAATCAATGCTGGCCAACTGAAATCCTCAAAGGAGTCCAGCCTACACAAAAGAAGTCTTCGACATTTACCTGTTCATCCAAAAAAACAGACCATGCGAAAAACTACAGAGATACACGTCGACAGATAAAAATAACATTGAATTTGTAACAGGAACTGGAACAACCATGGAGCTGATCTTAGCCAGGACCTGGCTAAATCACAGATTTAATTGAAATTTAGCATGTTGTTTTTTTATGGAGGGAGAAACGGCGAAATTGCAGAATACCCCACCACTTCGAAAGATCACTTGAAAAGCCCTTACAAATTGTGCAAAATTATCCATTTAGCTCAGGTGTATTTAGACTCGTTCTATGAATGATTTGGGGTTGAAAATGGGTAAGATTTATTTGAATTTCAGGGTTAGGTTTTTAGAAGGTTTGTATGAGAATTTGAGAAAATGCATTATTAATGAACCAAGTGGTGGGGTATTCTGCAATCGCTCCGATAATATAAACCGGGGCCACAGAGATGAGAGACAAAGCACTACCCCGAAAATACATGTACTGTATATGGATTCACGAAGGCCCAATGGCTGGTTTACAAATTCGCAAAACGTTGGCATGAAAATGGGCCATTCAAATAAAAGTTTAGTTTAGGAATCCATTTGAAAATTAACAAACATCTTAAAACAACAACATTCCCTAAACTCATATTACATACACATCATGCTGAATTTTGTTGTTCTAAAATGTTTGATTTGCAAGTGATTTTCACTTGGTCCTTTGAGACCCCAACAGTTGTAGAAAAATGTACATTAAGTTTATATGCATGTGGCCATTGTCCGTGACATTGTTATTTTGACAATTAATTTTAGTAGCTTACCGGAAGTAATGGGCCGGAAGTTATCATATGATTAGCATAGTGGTGCATGCCCGCGAAGACTTCTGGATAGAGCTGACACGAGGTTCACTGTCTATGGTTTTGTGTTATTCTTATCATTATTTACTCGCTTATAGTTATAAGTTAGAAACCTCCTTGTTAACTTAGAGACCTCCTTGTTAACTTAGAAATATACTCAAACACAACGCAATGTCCTAAGCTTGTAACTAGATGGTTAATTCGATGTGTATTTAAGTTGCAACGAGACTTCATGTTTTCACTCTGCTCATCAAAAAAGGTGAGAGCAAACACAGCAGTTGGGCCACATGCATATGTACATTGTTTTTTGCATAGTTAGTTCGTCCATGAAATACTCATTTACTTTTCGGGAGTATTATTAAGGGACCTACTGATCAACATATCTTAGTTGTACGTAAATTAGGAATTAGTCAATTACTTTAAAATCGATATACTGTGAGCTTACCGGTCTCTCATCTTCAAACTGTTTTAGTGTTTCGTGTTCCTCCAAGGATACCAGCCCATAAATAGCCACTTAGGGTCCAAACGACGTCTTGATGAGTTATTAGCTTGGTTCCAAAACTCTTATCTGTATAAAAGCCATTGAGCAGAGGAAGAACTTCAACGGTTTCACGATGAATAGTCAGGGAGCATATGTAATCCCGTGGGAACTTTATGATGAAAGCAAGCGACTAGTCTAGATGTGTTAAAGTGCCCCTACGATCAAATTTTGACATATCAATTTTTTCTCATATTCGTAAAGTACAGTGGCTATATTATTACCAGTTCAAACCGTTTTTCGATACGACGACGGGAAGTCTTATTTTTTGGACTCCGAATCTTGAATTTTACGTCCGCCATTACGCGAACCCGTGCCTGTGGGCGAGGAACGCCTGGTCACTTTTTTAGCGTACGTGACGTCATACACTTAAGGTTATCATATACCTTCAGGGTACTGTTCCGGATAAAATTAAGTAGCGTCTCGAATATTCGTCGTATTTAGATAAATTATACCTCATTTTAAAGCTTATAAAATTGGCTACAACAATATACCTAAGGTTTGTAATTTTGATAAAAGTGCGATTTTAAATAAACTTCTTTTCCGAACAAGCGAGTTGGTTTCCAAGAGCTCCAACTCCACGGCAATTTAATGAATTTAAGATCTGTTTGCTTTTCTGGACTCCCACAGACCTTGTTTACGAAACTGTGTCGGCGATTGTGGAAATTCGAAGCCGTTCTGAAGATATTTTGGTCTTCGTGAAACTGCTAACGCGAATCCAAGTATAGATGCGGGAATCGCTCTCAGCGCCTCTCTTTTAAAAATTAAAAAAATCGCCGACACGGTTTTTTTTAGCTGATATAAATTGCGAACAATCTGTGAAAATTTGAAGTAATTCGCACAAATTCGCGTCGAGTTGGAGCTTTTTTCAAACTATGTTTAGAACGAAAATAGAAAGTCAAGAAAACGCTCTGAAATTAGCCGGCCGGCGAGACTGATTCTTTCAACCAGTGACTGGGAAATGTCACAGTCAAAACTTCCCACAACAACACGTGTGGCTACTTTTCCCATACAAACATTCACGCGAACTAACATATGTAGTAAGAAAGTGTACCATTTACCCGCTTTGAAAAGCAAACAAAACGTTTTGAATAGTTTGTGCATTGTACAGGACTGTAGCAATTTAACGAACAACAAAGCTGGCATTTCGCTACACGAATAATTCAAGCCTTTTATAGTTGAGTACCAAGAATACGGTTTGTAATTCTCTTCAAGCCTCATGCAAGGATGGTTTGTGTACGTTTTGAGGACAGAAGCTTCTCCATAATTGTTTGTATCACATGGAATAGCCGGTAAGACCGTACTAGTATAGATTGACCGAAAAATAAGCGGCTACGTTTGCTGAGAACATACATGTAGTTTATCATACATAACTCATATTGCTGTTTCCTATAAACAGATAAACCTATCGATGTAGTATGCCTTTTAATTTTCTGCTAATTTTATTTTCAAGACAATAAACCACAGAAGAAACCACCAATATTGTTTCATGAAGTACCTTGTTTCAGTTGTTTGTGTGTCAAACAGAAACGGGGGGCGCGAAGTTTGGTTCTGTGATAGCCACTGTAAAAGCTGCAGATCAGTCAGGAGAGCGATTTAATTTTATAGCAATTACATTGTATTTTAGAATGTAGATTCGCCGGAAAATCTATTGCCGGGACACAGATATAAATTATCGATCTCTCATTTACGAACTAGCAATTATCCGGGTTTCACTATAAACACGAACAAACTTAGGACTTATAAACTGCTGATCATTACCTTAGTGATTTCTCCGCTGAATTCTCACTGTAGCCCGGATCCAGTAACAGCACAACCTGAAAGCCGAACCAGGGAAAATACCCTGGGGAAAAATTACCCCCAAAAGATAAGAAACCTCTGCTAGCTAGCACTACTTACTGGCAGGCCACTTCCCAAGCGATTTTAGCGACTATTCATTCGTCCAGCTCAGTTTCAACTCGGTCGCCAGCGGCTCTATTTCCCCCTAAATCTTCAACATCCGGCAATAAATTTAAACAGTAAGACACATTACTATGTTCTGAAGAATCTGATGCAGATTTTAGGTCGTTATTTACTAAACCACAGCAAAATTCGCAGTGTGAGTTTGTCGACAACATAAGAAGAAATGTATGGGTTCGAAGCAACTTGAGAACGATGCGTTAAGTGTATGACGTCACATACGCTAAAAAATGACTAGGCATTCCTCGCCCACGGGAACGGGTTCGAGTAATGGCGGACGTGATTTTGACCGTAAACTCTCTTTAAAATGTGTGGTCTAATTGGCCCCATTCAAAAAAATTTCACTGATTTGGATATTTCTGCCACTGTTTGTTCTTATGGAATACAAAAAAGTGGCAAAAGAAATGGTCAAATTTCGTCGTAGTGGCACTTTAAGAGGACCCTAAGGAACATGGAAAATGTTGTCGGCAATTTTGTGACTTGCACCGACGACCGCTATGGCGGGTTTAAAATGTGACATATATCACCCAGCATGGAAACGAGGCTGGGCCATAAAAAGACTAGTCATTTTTTACAGTGATATATATACATTCAATTGCAGAAACATTGTGAGTATCTACACAAAATGTAGTTGTCAATAGTAAACAAACCAAAACAATGGAATTAGTGTCTAATAGTGAGTAACAACCTAGTAATTGTTTCAGATACACTTAATTCGCTACATACAGTTATTTTTTGTCACTGTGACTCCAGAGAAATGTGGCAGAAAACATGGATCAACATTATTGCCCCATGAAAAATACATCCTTGTATGTAGAAACAATCCTACAAACTGCGCAAAATCAGCTGTCCGATATTGCAAAATAAACAATATTAATTGCTACGTTAGTCTATTCCCGTAAAAAAGTTACTAGATTATTACGCACTATTGGACACTAATGCCATTCTTTTGTTGTGTTTACTGTTGACTAGATTTTGTTTCACATGCAGGTTTATTGCACACTCCTTGATTGACAAGAAAAGCGCAAATGAAGTCCACGTGTCTCATGAATCTCGTTAGATAGTTCATCTGATACATCTCATTACACTGTAAAAAATGAACAGTTGAAATAACCTTTAAAAATTGGTCATTAAATGCATCTGAGAGAATCCTTTTTAAAATTCATTTTCACCAATTAATATTTGTTTGATTTAACCAATTCGTTTGGTAAGTATAACCTTTAGATTTGGTTAGTTTAACATTTCTCTAGTGGTTGTTTTCATCCATTATTTATCAGTAATAGTAACCTTCAGATTTGGTTACTTTGACCTTTTTCCGTTGGTTATTTTAACCTATTCGAAATTGGTAATAACCTTACTTAATAGGTTGAAATAACCATTTATTTAGTCAAATTGACTAATTAAAATGGTACTTGGGATGCATCTGAGAGAACCCATTGTTTTAGTTAATTTTGGCCAATTTAACCTTTTTCAAATGGTTGATAATATCGTTATTTTAACCCAAAAAAAAGTTCATCAGCCTTTTGTAAAAGTTGATATAACATTTTTTTAACATAGAATGCACATATACCTTAAGTTACATTTTTATATTTAACTTTCATTAATCTCAAAAAAGTTTGATTTAGTTTTCAAATTTCCTTTATTTCACAAAATCTCGTAGGTTGTCAGCTAACAACCTATACATGTGCATGAATAGATATATAAGTTTGTACTGATTTGGTGCCTTAAATTTGAATGTTGACTAATTTGTCAACAGTCTTTCTGAAAAAGACAATCAAATTTGCAGTTGTAACATAAAATATAAAAAATATGAATAATTTCCAAGTCATAATCTTACAGTGAATATGAATAATTTGTGGCAGCATAATACTGTTATCTAGTAAAGACTAAAACCAATGGCTGGTTCACACTAGTAACATAAGTATAAGCACAGGCAGCATACATGCAGACGCAGTGAATGCACTGATCATTAGCGGTGCTTGTTCTACTCAGATGTGATTACCAAGTCTGCGTATATATTGCTTTAATGCTTACAGTTATATCACTTGTGTGAACCAGCCTTAACCATATACAACAGGTTCTCACTAATTTAGGGTTTTTAGGGCTAAGTCACTATATATATATATATAGGTATTGGTATATATGGCTATCTGAGTGGAGAACATTTCTGCAATTGACGACTGTATATATATATATATATATATAGTCAATGCCAAAAAGGTTGTCCAGCAGAATATAATATAATACTATAATACCATTGTTTTGAGCTATTGTCTAGGCCAAAACAATAGCCCAAAACAATGGATATATATTGTAGTATTATATTATGTTCTGCTGGACAACATTTTTGGCATTGTTAACACAAAAGGAGGACTCACGTCTAACACCCCTCTGATAAGAAAACCGGTTAAGGACTGAGAAAACGAGAAAAGCCGGGAGACCAAAAACTGCGTGCATGCCAGCCAAGTATGGTGGGTAGTAGTAGCCTTTTGTGATAACTACGCTCATGATGTGCGCAGTTTTGCCTATATAGTTCAGGCTGCATTCCCAGGGTGCACTGCAGAACGTTGCACTGATATCATCGGACCAATCGCCTTTTCAGACTGAACGCACTGAAATGCAAAGTAGATAACTACATGAGCCGGCACTTCTAAACGATTTAGCATTATTTATGTATCGTAAAGAGCGATAAAACTCGCGAGCGCCTATAGGCTTTTAAGAAAGAGAGAAAATACTAAAGTATCGACATCGTAACGACTGAAAATTCATGAGCGCATATGGCTTTTAATAAAGAGAGAACATTCTGAAATATCGACAACAGTGTCCTATCATGAGCAATGTTAACACAAAAGGAGGACTCACGTCTAACACCCCTCTGATAAGAAAACCGGTTAAGGACTGAGAAAACGAGAAAAGCCGGGAGACCAAAAACTGCGTGCATGCCAGCCAAGTATGGTGGATAGTAGTAGCCTTTTTGCGATAACTACGCTCATGATGTGCGCAGTTTTACCTATAGTCCAGGCTGCATTCTCAGGGTGCACTGCAGAACGTTGCACTGATATCATCGGACCAATCGCCGTTTCAGACTGAACGCACACTGAAATACAAAGTAGGATAACTACATGAGCCGGCACTTCTAAACGATTTAGCATTATTTATGCATCGTAAAGAGCGATAAAACTCGCGAGCGCCTATAGGCTTTTAATAAAGAGAGAAAATACTGAAGTATCGACATCGTAACGACTGAAAATTCATGAGCGCATATGGCTTTTAATAAAGAGAGAAAATTCTGAAATATCGACAACAGTGTTCTATCATGAGCAATGTTAACACAAAAGGAGGACTCATGTCTAACACCCCTCTGATAAGAAAACCGGTTAAGGACTGAGAAAACGAGAAAAGCCGGGAGACCAAAAACTGCGTGCCAGCCAAGTATGGTGGGTAGTAGCTAGTAGCCTTTTTGTGATAACTACGCTCATATATATATATATACACTCGTTTTCAAAAACTTTGCTTTTGATTTATATATATAATATATATATGTTTTTTTGTATTCCCATCAAACATCGAATGGCAGGTCACTGGTCTTTTCAAAAGACAAGGTACAATAGGCTATTAAGAGACACATAGCTCTGGACCACAAGGAGACGGCCATTGTTAATTGTTAAACAATAATTGTCGAATAATCACATTGATATTAAAATTCCTCCGATTCTGTTTGCCATTTAGGCATACTTTTACAAGGTTTTGTATGGAAACTTTCAAATAATTTAATTTAGTTAGAATTGTGCAGTTTATACAAAAAACTAAAATGGTAACCTCGATTTTAAAGACAGTTTATTTTTGACACCGTAAAATTCGAAATCCAAATTAATAATGGATGATTTCTTAGATTCCAACCACATGCATGTAAGAGCTTGATCTGCCTCAGAAAAACCTAGCTTTAATAACAAGCTTAAAAAAAATTGCTTGTGGTTCGCGTGACGTCACCGATACTTGGTTTCTATCGGCTATAAGCCCTTTGCACGTGATGTCATAGCCGCCATGTTGGTGTACAGTTAACAATAGGTTCTTCGTTAGCTTCTTTTGTTCTGTACACCAACATGGCCGCGATGCCCTTTGTCATATGGATCTCTGGGGATTGAGTGCAAACCATCTATTATGACACTGATAATACAGTACCGCTGAAGTCCGATTTTTTTAACAATTGCGGCGTATTTTAAAACAAACAATAGGCCCTGAGTGTCCTTAACTCGAGCCACCTACATCTAGGAATAGGTGAATACATGTAGTTCATTGAGTTGTTAGTAGCATGTGTGTGTTCATTCATAGTCTGTGCTAGGGGAGCCAGATAATTGATTCACTACTGATGCTCATGGTAATTTATAAATAATGGAATGACCTTTGCAGGAATTCAATCATGTGGTTGTACTAGATGGCAAACAAATCTATTTCATATACCGGTACATGTATTTAAAGGAAATTGTATGAGATTGGTAGGGTCATTAGCAAAACCTGTTTGTAAATGCTATTTTCCACCTCCAATCGATTGTCGATCTTTATAAAATAGGCTTTTTTAAAGATAGCTTGCCATCCAGCATCTATGGCAATGTCTTTCCCATGGAGATCACAAATTCAATTCATTCGTTAACAAAGTATTATACCAGCACATGACTGTTTACTGCAAAAGGCCTACTACAACTGCTCCCAGTAATTATAATAAATCAACTTTACATAACACTGACCTAGCCTCTCTTTCGACCACTCCGTATACTGTTGCAGTTTCAGTTTATTAAGTATCAACAAATAATATAGGCAAGCGTAATCCCGATATTGGCATTTAGTACAGCGGTATGCTAAACAACTAAATAAACAATAAAACAAAACAAAAACATATTCAAGCCACAACAAGCTAATGTGAATATTAAATGAGTTCCTTGAACTGATTAATAGACCGATTAAGCTTGTACATTTGTTGCCAAATTCAGATCATGTGACAGCTCTCCAGAGGATTCAGTGCTTTGTTTTCTAATTAGAGGAATTTGTACATTTCCTCTTGGGATAGAGAAAAACAAGAAAACATTTAATACTCAATGAAAAGTCAGGTGACCTGAATTGGGACAACAAATGTACAAGCTAATCGGTCTATTGAAGATGCCTGTACAGCGTAGCTGGGTACTGGAGCATTCAAAATTGGTATTGTTCTAATTAACTAACATAGAAAGAGTATTTATAAGCGTTGACAGAGGCAGAAATATGTCTATAATGAAAGTCGATCCGAAATGCAACTCGTTCCGGTATCATGTAAACACCCCCTAAGTCATATCCAGTTCTGTTTATGCAGCGTTATAAGTTCTGTTGTTCTTTTAACGATTTCAACTTTTTCTTCTTTGTCTCTATGAAGTCACATAAAGTTCAATTTACGATCGATTTCATTTCCAGTTCGAATTACAGTCTCCATATTTATATTATACAGGCATTAGTCATTACACTTCATAAAATTTTAAAAGTAGGGAACAAGTAAGATTTGTGTGCGTATATACATAATTTCAGCCTCACCAGTTCAGATAATTCCGTTTGCGTTCAAAGACAAGGGTCAATCACTGTTCACTTCCAGCTTTTGCGACTCTTCAGTTGAAGTCTTAGTAGACTGGCTTCAAGAGTTCCCAGTTGTCTCAAGAGTACTTCAGGAGAGTACTTGGCGGGAAACAGCCAACATTTAAACAATAAAAATCCCTCATTTGACTTCTTCACAGTGTGTGATCAGGGTATCAACGAAGAGCGTTTCACCAATATCAACAACGCAACACTGCAATCCTATGGCACTTTATAGTTGCAGCAGTACAGGTTTCCGTAGATTATTGGACCAAAACCTTCACTTCTCCGGCCATCCCTTTCGTAAATGTGAGAATTTTCCATCGAAAGCCTCTAACAGTCCTGTTAGCCCTAGAATAACTGAACATCTTGCTATTTCAGTCAAAGAAACCTTTGGTTTCAGCAAAATAATGGGTAATAATTGCCCAAATCTTCGCTCCCGTTGATGAGAAATGATCGAACTTTGCCTCTACAAATATTGGAATTGCCCCAAGCGGTGTCGAATTTGATTGGTTGATCCTGTCACGTGTTGAATAGCTCGACTTGGAAACCTTGACTCGCGCCAGCCACACAGGCTGGCCCGAGTAATTAAAGTCACTGAAACTTCAAAATTTAATTGGCCGCGTAGCATGATTTCTACAGTTTACACTATGGAATAAAACGTATAAAGGAAACCCCCATTTTAATTTTATATATATGCAAAGGATAATTGACACCGTACAAAGCAGGTCTGCGACTTTTTCTGCGTTTTCATGCCATTTTTCGCTTGATCTGACAGATTTACACCAAACATTACGGAAAAATCGCCCTGAAAAACAACATAAATGATCTATCTATTGATTCTAATCCAACTTTACATAGATATAACGAGTGGTTTCTTGTTTCAAAATAATAAGTTTTGTTTTCTCATGTTTCCCGAGATGTGAGTCGAGGGACACAAAACAAACTGCCTTCCCGAGAGACCAGTTACTAAGTGTTTTGTTATATAGACATAAGTTTTATTAGAGGCAAAAGTGTGCGTAAATACATGTAGAACCTACCTGATACAAGCAAGGTGTCTCGTCTTCTCTCCCGGAAGCTGCTTTTCGACACAAAACGCTGCAAGTATCGATACGGTATTCTTAGTGGCGTTTTATGTCTTTCTGGCATCTCTTTTAGCTACCAAATTTATCTCTCTCTCTCGCTTGATAAAGTTGTAAATTGTTTCTTTGGAGCTGGTTCCTTTAAACGCTTTATTTCGGCTTTTGATGAAGATATAGACGTTTTGCTAAACAAATATTTCTGGCCTTTAGCTAGCCAGTGGCGCAGGCGACACCAACGGGGAACAATTGATGCATTGTTACCCTCTGACATCATACTTTTCAAAAATGTTGCCCGCGCAGGTAACAGTTTGTTTTGTTATTTGTCAGGTGACCATAAATCAACCAACGAGCTCGAGGGCTCACCTTATATCTGGAAACGTATGGCTACATAGCAATAATTATTGTACCATCGGCATATATCATTACGTTGATAAATTGGAGGCATTACAGCAAGTAAAGAAGCTTCGCTGTCGGACTCCACACTTGACAGTCATGGAAGTCGATAGTTGATTTCCAACGTACATTATACTCCTTCATTGTTTTGGCACTGTTAATCATATATCATGATTAAAATCGGCTGTTGGCTTTGATAATTAAAGTCCTAGGTCCCCTTTAAAAGAATACAATCATAAAAGAAGCTACACCCATAAATATCATTCTCTCAGGTCATATCTGTGTATGACCAATTTGGAATATCATTTACGTGTTATACACTTCGTCATCCAACAGATGTTATGCCGCCATTGCTAAAGTGTCCTCAGGATGTCAACGCATCTACAGATCCCGGAAAGCATTACGCATCATTAACGTGGGATGAGCCACAGCCAACAGATAACTCAGGGAAGACTCCTATGCTTGTGGTTCAGCCAAGAGGATTAACACCTCCTCGTCAGTTTCATATCGGAACGACAACGATTGTCTATTTGGCAAAAGATGATGTTAATTCCCCCGATACCGGTAGCAAACCACAAGAATAAACACGCTCAAATGTTTGGCCAAGAGAGAAGTTTATTTGCGGTCTAAAACACTAGACAACTGAGTAAAAACAGCTACATTATTGGCAAATAAACCTTCTCTGCCACCCGAGTGGGTGGGTGGGAGGGAAATAGAAACTAACTACGCGTACAATAAAGCAAACTGTAATAACAAAATCTGTAACTAACTGAATAACTAAAGCCACAGCAAGGCCACTAAATACTATGTAATCCAATATGGGCACACCCCTAAAGGGGCGGTACTAATGTCAATCAAGTTGCTACCAGTGTAGGGCAATTAATACCACTTGCACCTTCCAAGTAACCGTTCAAGGTTGGCAACTGATATTGAGCGTCGGATACGACGTCACACGATATTCCCAAAGCTATGACATCAAATCAATGAACAATTAAAATAGTTGCACTCCTTTCAGCCAATCGGAAACAGCATTGTGCCTTGAATATCACTCGTGAGATATCGAGTCGAACACTCGAAGATAAATTCCATATCTCCAAGCATCCATGTATTATTTTATTTATTTTATAAACAATACTTGGACCTGGGCTCGGTTGTTCTAAACAAGGGTAACTGAGCGCGTGATGTGAAATCGCTGATTGGCTGAAAGGCGATATCTACACACGCAAAATTATCCGCGTATTTTTACGTGTGTGCAGATACGATATTGATCAGTGTTGGATGTCCTTGTAAAACACTGTAGTTTATAGAATAAATAATATTATAAAATAACCCACACAAAATACGATATCTGATTGGTTGAAAGCCGTGTTTCTATAACTCTATAGAAACACGGCAAATTATGCCAGCATCGTGGCATTGAACTCAATTGGAAACTCGGCGAAATATTTTCTAGTACACTTTTCTAAGAATATTGAGCACTAAATTTAATTCGACGAAGAATCAGCTACTGAGTACGGTACTGTAAGAAACGACAATGCTTTCTTAGTTTTATTAGAAATAAGCCAATATTTTATTGAACTCAAAACAATCTCAAAGTACGAATTACAACATTCATTTCTGTGTACAAAGTTGAGTTTCTCGCAATTTGTGCGATACTAAACAGTAATTTTCGCCAAAAAAGTCTGCTTTGGCTGCCTAAGCTCAATTAAAAACTATTGTTTGGTAGATTTAAGCCGCAGAACTTAAAACAAATCCTGTCTTAAATATTTCTAACATGACCTAGATGCACAAAATAGAAGCTGATTGAAATGGAAATCAAAAGTACAGCAAAATGTGGAGCACAAACCTGACATCAAGTTGATCAACATACAAGTGTTTCGGGGCCAAAAACTTCTTTCTGGCTTCCCTTGGAACCGGGATCGTACTCAAGAGAGTAGACGAGACTTGGTCTGTTTTATCGGCTAGCTCTTGTCAATCTTATGGACAGACAGCTATCAATCTAAAGGCTAGCTCCTATTGGCTATCCTCTCTTAATGTATTCTGATGTAAGGCAACTAGTGAGTGAGAGTAACCAGTGAAAAAGATTGACCAAAGAAGAATAACATATATTTAGCAGACAAAGTTTGCAAATAAACTTAACATAGGATTTGCTGAACCATTGATACTCATTCTACCGTAGAGAAAGTTAAGCCTTAACCGAAAATATTAGGAAGAGGCTAGGTGACTTTAGAACAAAGTCCAATTCAATGAAGTACGCACCGTACGGTCCGTACCTGGTGGGACGAGGCGGGGCTTTAGCCTTAGCTAAATCAAGGACCGCCTAGTTTAATTTAATGTGATATGGTCGCCTGAACTTGATATTGCACGTTGCTCAAAGCTCACACAAGTTGCCTGTACATAAGTACTTATAAATAGGATATCAATTAGTTTAACACAAAAACCAACAAAGATAAAAGGTCTTATGTTTTCGTAAGTCAATTCGTCTTGACCCAACACCATTACTTCTGACATATTTTAATGGCTTCCTCCTAAGCCTTTTTGTTAATGGTTTCAAAACAACTCCTAATAGCTTTTGCATTCGGAAATCAAGGCATAATTATATAGTGTCATTTTAAATATACTTAATTTAGTAGAAAAAATATAGTTACCTAATTACTTTAACTTAAGTAAGAATTGTTATATCCTGAAACTCCAATGTACTATCTCAGTATGAGGATTAATAAATTATTATAATTTTAAATCTGAAAATAGTGTTTGTTGTAACGTATATATGAACCCATGCATAGCGGCTAAAGATAGACTATATCAAATGCATATACTGATTGCTTTTATAATCCTATAATTGATTTTACATTGGCCTCCAACTACTAATCTATTTCCATATCAGAATCCTAGAACTTTTTATCGATTTACTAATTGAACCCTGAACTTGAAAATGGTTATAAGTTCCTGAATTTTATCGTGTAACACAAGAGCTACAGATGCTAAAAGTCCATCCAACGCCGTCCCTTTCGACTACTCTTGGTTAACTGAGGAATGTACGGTTCAGTATGACTCTCTATAGGTACCGTAGAGGATGAGAAGGACAAGGAAATCTGATCAACTTCAAGCTCCTGATGAAAGTATGCGACCGCATGAGGCATGACACACGGCGAATCGACGAAGACTGAACTAGTCTAGTCCTAGGAATACAGATCTTGATCTCCCGTAAACTTTGTTTGGTACGAAAACCGGCGCCCGCTTGATTCACGCCATGAAGTCCATGAGGCAAAATGAACTGCTGAACATTACGTGCTGCCGTGTATTGTCAATCCAGTTTTAGCATTAGTCCTTCATCATTCTGTATCATTTTGGGCTTCAAGGTTTTTCATAGCTAACGAACTATTTTCAAATTGACAAAACTGACTGATTTGGTCATGTGATAAGTTCATGACGTTCGGATAATTCATGTTTTGATGATCATTATAAACGCGCGATTTTCGTTTGTTTTACTTATTTTCTATGGGTTATTTTATAAAGGAAATAGAAAACAATTTCTCGCCCTTCGGGCTCGTGTTTCCACAGCCATTTCTCGTTCTCCCAAACTCCCACTCGTGTTTCTATAACTCTATAGAAACACGGTCATGGGAAATGTTTTCTATTTCTTAACTATTAAACATTAACTTAACTGTCAGCGTAATAAAACTATCAACCAACTTTAGTTTGCACATTCGATCGGTTCTAAGTTTCGACATTAGTAAAAGAAAATCATATAACATATAGTCTTTATATACGACCCTATTCCAAGTACGAAACATTCATAATATTGTTATAGAGCAGGTTTCAATTGACTGTAGTAAAACCAAAACCAAAGCAATTACAACGAACCAATCACGAACTAAAGTGAATACCGATTGATTTCACTGGCATGATAAAGCAACCAATCAGGAGGAAAAGTAAACGCAATCGTGCATTGATGGCGTGACGGACCAAAACCACGATTGGTTTTACTCTGGAATTTGATTCGCTGACTAATTACAAAACATTTTCACAGCCAATAGAAAAGCTAAGTAAACGCAAAACCAAAGCAATCACCGATAACGTTCGACACTCAATTGAAACCTGCTGTATGGCTAATACCTAATATCTGCAATGTCCGTTTATGGGAGGACTAGATAACGCACGCGACTTTTACTTTAGTGTCGACGTCTGTGTCTACTTAATTTCGACAGATGTCCGATTAGAAGATATTTCAAATAGAGTAAGTTATAAGTTAGATTTTCCTGGACCTCAAGATGGTTTTAGCTGTTCACTTCTCCGCAAGAAGAGGTTCGTCAGTACTAGTCATTTAATTTTTCCTCCGTATCACCCAAATGTCCATCAATTCGTCCTCCAAGGTATGGAATAATCGAGCCTGGTGATTGTTCTAATGGGCTGCCTGTGTTGAATGGTACGCGATGTGTCTTCCTGTGTAATGTGACCAATGGGTACGTACTTGTTGGTCCTCGAGAGGCGACTTGTATTGCAAACGGCACTTGGACTGGTAATATGAACGAAAGCTCTTGTCAAGGTAATTCTTTAGTTAGGTTCTTGTTCATCCTTTTTCCACAAATATAAAACCAATTGATTTTAGAGTGTAGAAAAATGAAAAGAACCTAATTCCACTGAAGTGACTATATGTTTTTTTTTAAGATTAAAATAATTATGAATAAGTGTAATAAAATAAACATTTATAATACAAAATGTGTTAATAGCAATGTTAAAAATCCTAATATGATAGTTTTGAAATATTTATCAAAACAAGTTAACGATATGATTATTAGATAAACAGTCATATATTATTATAAATAACCGCCCCTTATACAAAATAAATTATCTATCTATTGATTCTAATCCAACTTTACATAGCTATAACGAGTGGTTTCTTGTTTCAAAATAATAAACACTTAATGACTGACCCCGAGAGAAACAGTAGTTTTGTTTCCCTGAGATCCTCGAACATCGAGGATCGAGGGGAAACAAAACTCACTGATTCCCGAGGGGACAGTCATTAAGGTTACTGGATACCTTCAAAAGTGATTTCCGCAAAAATGCGTTTACGCGGGCGCTCGGCGCACAAAATATGGGAACCTATGTATCAATGGAAAGGTTAGTAACTGAAGAATACCAGTAAAAGGTTATTTTTATACGGAATTACTCTAGATTTAAAACTACAGTCACTTTAACCCAATGTCGAAGACGTTTATAAACGCGAATTACCAGCGCCGGGTTTTTTATACTTACGAAGTAATTACACTTGTGTCAAGTTAAGCGGTCATTGATCTCCAAACGCATGTGTGCGATTTTTGATATCTATTTTCTATGCGAAATTATTGCAGTTTAAAGTCGAGTCATCACGCTTGGACTGATATCTTTAAAACTAAAAACAAATCGGAAAAAAGCACACACGCTTTTGGAGATTAGTTATCGTAGAATCACTACGAATCACTACAAAAATGTCCGGTAAATTCTTATATGCAATCAATTCACTTGAAGACTGCAGAAACGTTGAAAAATTGTAGCCGAGAAATCGGCATTAGAAGTTCAGCAACTGATTCACACCTACTTAGAGCGGCTTTCCGGACTCGACACCCATTCTCCAATCAGAAACAACCTCCTGGAGTCTCCCAAAATTCCGCGGGAAAAACTAAAGGTAGAGTTTAAATATGTAAATATAATTACAAGCCATAGTTCTCCTTGTAGTCTCTTGTTTTAATATATGGAGGATATTGTAATCTAGGAATTAGAGAAATATATATATTTGCCGAGATGAATATTGTATTTTGATTTCCGATCAAAGGTACGCACCGTATCTATAGCCGGCTTGTTTGACTTAAATAAAAGACAAAAAGGTGAACCGTCAGACTTTACGTTTCCATCTTACCTTTCTTGGAAACAAATATTCTCTCGGCTGGCTCCTATCAATTCTTCTTTATGTTTAGATGTGGATCACTCGGCACTCGGCACGCAAGTGAAAATACGAACCCTTGTCGGGTTTTGCGAGGACTTCTATTTGGCTCGAAGTCGTAAGGGTATCCTGCTTGCCTCTTGGAAGACATAAGGCCAACAACCGATGGAATTACGGAATCGTGTGTGGAAATTTTTTTCTCAATAGACGTAAACATTGGTATATGAAATGAATTTATGCACTGTTCGATACGGGCGAGTGGCACTTGTCATGTGTTAATTGATCTGCTGTCAATCAAACGGAACCTTTCACTTCCGGTTAAAAACTTCCTTTTGGTATTTCTCCGTCAAAATTATTTTTATTTGAACGGAGTTTTTAGTATATCAAACACTGCTACTAAAACTACATTTCTGTGCGAAAAAAAGTTTCACCATCTTTTTCGTTTTGAAGGTATCCAGTAACCTTAAAGTGCCTATAACCCCAAAAATTTAACGATTTCAGATCAAACTTATAAGTATTATATGCAACTTCCCGAAAAAAATAATGGTTTTAAAACATTTATCTATTTTTTTACGCCTTTTCAAAGATGAGAGCCGTGAACTTTTACCTTCATCTTAGCGACTTGGTGGGGTCTATTTGCGTCTCAAGTTCTGTAATTTTCTTCTGGACTTTTTGACAAAATTTCTTCGTCAGGCTCCGAATCTGAAGACAGTTGTTCATCGGACAATTCCGAGCTAAATTTTATCAACTATGAGCTTGAAGCAGAAGAATCTGCCGGCGAAGAGAGCGGACGGCGCGGATGAGCCACTCGCCGATGAAGAATGGGTTAACAGAGTACAGACGGAGACCTCCAGAATCGGTTGGAAGGCCTCGAACCAAGGAAAAGCTGGTGAGTTAAACTGTCCAAAATGAAAATAAGTTATCATAGCCCCGAAGGGCCTTCATGGGCTTCCCGTCGCCGTGGTCTCCCAAAAAAACATTGCAGGATGCCAAAAGAATCCAGTGATCCTTGCAATCGCAACAATCATATATAGAGATTATTACATGTTAAGAGCTTGACATCTACATTTTAAGTGAATACAATAACACAAAATTATTTACTTGTAAGAATCGCTATAAATGAAGATACGATAAACAGTTTCCTAATATCGTAATTCCTCTTATATTTACCCTTTTCGGAATTTACTTTTTTGATATTTTACAGTTAGTGGAAATTAAGTGTGCACCATATTGGCCCTCTCAATTGAGAAACATGCACCAACTATATATGTTTTAGCGGGAAACATCCCACAATGGCACATCCTAGATCCAACACTGCATACTAATATGTAAGGAAAGATTTATACCAGGCATTAATAATGCTCAATAATGACCAAGGTATGAATTGAAATCAATGAACACAGTTCCGTGTTTAGTCTGACCAGGAAAGTGGAAGGTTTATCAGAGTATTTTGATCTATCGTGCATGTTAATTAAAAATAATAGCTCTCGTAAGCAACCACACTGGGAATCAGGAAAAGGTGCTCATAACTAGTCAGAACTGGAATCAGGAGTAGTTAACGTTGCTCGCTTATGAGAGCTTATATACACACACCACACCCATGGGGATACATATATAGTGCGACTGATATCACAGTATACAATACTGTACTACTCTACTGTAACAGCATTAATGTCAGATATAATAAGACTATTGTTGCAAAATACTAGTGCATATTTATATTTCAAGTCCTCATTAATTATTCACGAGGTATTCAGCCAATCCAATGGTCTGATTTTAATCCCTTGAGGACACTGGATACCTGGTCTAGTCCTCCTAGCAGTAACTGGAAAAGTTTCTAGTTACTGGAACAAGTTGTTCCAGTAACTGGAAATTTTTCCAGTTACTACGAATAAATTATTGAAAAACATCATGGCATGCATAATTACTCTTTTATTGATCAGATTAAACAATTTCCTTTCAAATTCCATTCATTATCATTATGAGGTGGATACACCTCTTTTACTAAGTTAGATTATCATCCAAGTGCATTATTTTCTCGATATTTTTTAGTTTTCCTTGCAAAATACTAAACTACCAGCAACTTTTATTTGTCTTTGATTCCTCCCGAATAATTAATGAGGAGTTGAAGTCGTTCAAAGTCCTCCAATTTCGGACTGGACGGGGATTTCAAGTCCTTGCAATTAGTTCCAGTCCTCGGCTGCGCCTCGGACTGGAACAAATTGCGCGGACTTGAAATCCCCGTCCAGTCCTCATTGTCGGACTTTAAACATTACTTAGTTGACTCATTGCAATCAGACTCATTGCACAGTCTGGGATCATGTCTCTGGAGTGGTTACTTACAAGAGTTTAAAAACAAAGAAAAATTCCAATGGTGGTGGTGGTCACTTACGAGAGTGGCTGGTTGCTACAGAGCACAAGAGTGGTCTCTGAGGGAAGCTGGTCGCCTACAAGGGCAGTTTCACAAAGGGCTTCAACTGTATCAAACAAGTAATTGATGCTAACATATAAACTTCTTTATTTACAGATTTCTACGAGTTGTCTCATACAGAGAGTACATCCAGTTAGTCTACGGTTATCTGGGCAACAATAGAATTCCTCTACCAGCATGTGCATATGACACAATCAGGACAAAATTCAATGCTGGGAAAGAAACCTTCACTGGATTTGAAGAAGATGAAGATGAAAGTACTTCATAACTTATATAAACTTTAAGGAGAACAACAATGAACAATCAAACTTTCAGTGCCATTGGCCACTTTTGATATAGGCTTCACTGGTCACATACAAATGATTCAATACAAGGCTCTGGGGAATAATGTGCAGTGAGTAATGAAATAACAATAATGAATTTAAGTATGCCCCAGAACCTTTGTGTGTGAGAAGTGAAGCATATATCGAATGTGGGCTATTAACCTACATGTATGTCCATATTGCCATTCATAACTACCAGTATTATTTTCAATGGTTTATTGCATCACTATTATGTATGCATTTTATTTGTACTGTATACATGCAAATTTTATGTTCCAGGGCACGACAAATAAAAAAAAGCAGTGTGCTTGCCGGGTTTAGTAGCCTAAAGCTCTAGGGAGCTGGTCCGAATTAGGAGGCTTTTAAATTGCAAAGTAAATTACCTGAGTCGTACAAAAAGAAGCAAAATGTTACTTGCCCATTCAGGCAACCTGTGAACAGGAATCACTACCCTGACAAGCCAAACTACTAGCCCTGGGCTATTGGAAAGCACTTGCATCGCACCCTGTGTTCCTTTCTATAATTTTACACAAATTTTGAAAATAGGATTATAATATTAAAATTTTAATGTTTGAGTAGTAAATTGGAAAACAGTAAAATCTGACTAACCCCTTTTACAAGATGGACATGTTTTCAATGCTCTGGCCTAACCTTAAAGGGACTGTGTCATGGTGAGAGACCATTACATTAGATGTCCGGGCCGTACACTCTCATTATCAGAGATTCTCATATGAACTGACGAACCTCACGCACATGTGGGATGGTAAAATTCAAAGCAAATATTCAAAAATGACTAATAAACTGTGTAAATATACATTATTCAAGTAAAATAATGAACATACTTTCAATCAAGCATTGAAGGAGGGGGTTGAACTGTTTTAACCCACCAATCGAACACTGACTCCATAGATCCATACATGCATAGTACCGTGACATAGCCCCTTTAAGCCTCAAATTCAATTGCCCTATTTAATTATGACGTCACATGATAGACACAGCTGCCATCTTAGGGGGTCAAAACACTTATCTTTAACAATAGACATACAAAATAAAGCTGTTCTGCCATAGATCGCCTTCCTTCAAATTGGCTAATTTTCCCAATATAATAAGAATGGTGGCTTTCATCTATTTGTTTTGATGTGATGTCATAATGAAATAGGGCAATCGATTTCACTGAGCTGGTCATAAGAGTGATTAGCCTATGGAAGTTGACAGTATAATATATTGCTACCTAGATTGTCCACTGATAAAATATCAAATCACTGAGATAGCTGGTAGACATTTCTGGTTCACTCTGTACTTAGGGGACGCAGGTTGTTCTTTGGACAATCAACGACACCTTTATGCTCTTTCATAGGTTTACACAATACAATACTTTATTTAACGTGGAGGATATACTTAGCTACAAGCTAGTTTACAGATGTTCCACAAATAAATTTAAAAAAAAGAAACATAATATATAATTTAGAGATTAACAATTTAATTTAATTAATTTTAATTTAATAGGTTTCTTGCACACTGAGCAATGGGGTTTTGCCTTGGTTTTTGTGGGCCAGCTTACAGCAGGTGGAAATGGAATTTCTGGCCTTACAGCAAGTGGAACTGGAACTTCTGGCACTAAAATACAAAAATAACAATTATTATTAAGTTATGGGTATATATATTGGTTTATGGTAAATAAAGCACTGGTTTCGTTTCAAGTGCAAACTTACAGTGTATTATACGTTTCCAGCTTGCATTTTAATATTTTGTTTAGTCTCGAAAGACTAAACAAGCAGTATATATATGACATGTCAAACAGTTTGATACATGTAGGTGTACATGCACTGCTTGAGCAAGAGCTAGGTGTTATTGGAGGACAAACACAGAAGGTGTGATCAGCACAGACTATTTTGTTTGAATATTTTCAGAATTTGAATAGTTTCTTTTGTGCAAAAAAAAATTCTATACAAAACAATTTGAATTACCTGGAGCTGTAGGGGGACCATCTATAATAGTTATCCTTTGTTGTCTCCTCTGGGTTGCTTCTGCCCTTAGCTGCTTGTTAAGCATGGTGTCCATAGGTGCCGGTGTCATCTAAAGAAAGTTGTCTGATTTATTCACGGTTATTTCCCTGATGGACTGATGGAATAGGAACAACTCCATATTCAACCGACTTCAGTCTTGGCGTACTGAGTCAAGGACTAAAGAAAATCTTATAAAGTCTTCCGGCTTGGAGTGAACCAAACAAACGCTGGAATTCTTTATTGAGTCTGGCTCATTCCTACAGCCCCCAAATACACATCTGTGTGGCATTTCAAATCGAGTTATTAGCTCGGTTCGCTCACAGGCAGCCCAAGCTCAGGTTACGAAAAGATAAGCGGGTTTGTATGGGAGCGTAGCGAGCTCAAGTTACGAAAATATAAGGGTTTGTATGGGAGCGTAGCGAACTCCGTTTACTAGCCAGAAATACTGTAAAATATTTGAATAAAATGACTTACCTTGCCACTGTGATGTCTTCTGTCGTGTTTCTCTCCTTGTTGGGTAGTTTTAAGCTGATTTCAGCCGGTTTTTTTGGAGAGAAACACGACAGAAGACATCACAGTGGCAAGGTAAGTCATTTTATTCAAATATTTTACAGTATTTCTGGCTAGTAAACGGAGTTCGCTACGCTCCCATACAAACCCTTATATTTTCGTAACTTGAGCTTGGGCTGCCTGTGGTTCGCTCTGTTTTTATCTGTCTTTGTTGTTGGTTGGTCGCTTTCTCTCACTACTATAACGTTGCTTTCCGGTTTCGTTCCCAGGCTACTTCCAGACTCCAGCTGACGGCCATTTGGGACAGGGTGCCCAAATCGGCTTGTTTTACAATGTTTGACGCCAGAAATAAGGTCGAACTCTTACTTTTTTCCTTTTTTTCTCTTCGAATTATTGATAAGAAGGTTGTAAAGAATTTATAAAAAATACTTCAAATTTGGGGTTATAGGCACTTTAAGTGATTTGTTATATAGACATAAGTTTTTCTAGAGACAAAGGTGTGCATAAATACAGGACCTACCTGATACGAGCGAGGTTTGTCGCCTTCTCTTCGTGAAGCTGATTTTCAACACACAAAAAACTGCCTGCATCGCTACGGCAATTTTAGCATCGTTTTGTGTCTTTCGTGCATCCTTTTTTAGCTACCAATTTCCCACTCTAGCGCTTGATAAAGATGTAAATTGTTTCTTTGGAGCTGGTTCCATAATGAACGCTTTCTTTCGACGAAAAATGTAACTATTACTTTATTTATTATATAAACAATACTTGGACCTGGGCCCGGTTGTCCGAAACAAGGGTAAGCGCGTGATGTGAAATCGCCGATTGTCTGAGAGGCGATATCCACACACGCAAAATTATCCGCGTATTTTTACGTGTGTGCAGATACGATATTTATCAGTGTTGGAAGTCCTTGTAAAACACTGTAGTTTATAGAATAAATAATACTATTAAACATTAACTTAACTGTCAGCGTAATCGAACCATCAACCAACTTTAATTTGCACATTCGATCGGTTCTAAGTTTCGACATTGGTAAAAGAAAATCATTTAATATATATAGAGCGGTGTTTAAGTCTTTATATACGACCCTATTCCAAGTACGAAACGTTCATAATATTGTTATATGGCTAATACCTAATATCTGCAATGCCCGTTTATGTGAGGACTAAATAACGCACGCGACTTTTACTATTACAAATATAGGAAGTTATAAGTTAGATTTTCCTGGACCTCAAGATGGTGTTCGCTGTTCGCTTGATTCTCCGCAAGAAGAGGTTCGTCAGTACTGGTTGTTTTTCACCTTTGTTTTCCTCCATAGCACCCACATGTCCACCAATTCGTCCTTCAAAGAGTATGGAATAATCGAGCTTGGTGATTGTTCTAACGGGCTGCCTGTGTTGAATCTCCAGCTCAAGTAGAAACTTTATTGGAGGCTCAGCACCCTCGGGCTCGCCTGGTGTTCCTCTTACTTCCCACTTGTTGTCCAACACCTTAATGCAGGTCTCAACTAAATGAGTCCTTGAGTAGTATATAATATGCGGATTCTGGCCCACCTTGCATGTTTTTTGTTGTATTTTATGACATCTCGCCCTTCGGGCTCGTTATCATAAAATACAACAAAAAACATGCAAGGCGGTCCAGAACACCGCATAGTAAATGCTACTATAGTTTATTTATTGTATTTATACGTTCGGGTTCGTTGTCATAAAATACAACAAAAAAATGCAAGGTGGGCCAGTGATCGGTTTCTGGCACATTATTCCGGATTAGAGCAGTTTTGTTGTACTATTTCATGTATTTATTACATTTCAACACCCTATTAGACTAATGCAGTTGTAAGGTATATTATACCATATATTACCACAATCATTATTTACTACTATAGTTCATCTATTGTATTTATAAGCCCTATTTAAGGAGTGTAATCATAAGGTATTATATAAGGCTAAGCATATATTAACATTTGTTCGAACATTTGGTTTATAGCGAATTTATTGTATTCTAACGTCCTATTAGAGGAGTGTTGCTATAAGGTATTATAACATATATAGTCCACCCATCGTATTTATACATCAAGACTAGAACGTTTGGTTTATAGTGAATTTATTGTATTCTAACGCCCTATTAGAGGAGTGTTGTTATTAGGTATTATAACGTATATAGTCCATCCATCGTATTTATACATCAGGCCTCGAACATTTGGTTTATAGCGAATTTATTGTATTCTAACGCCCTATTAGAGGAGTGCTGCTATAAGGTATTATCATGGATAAGCGCATCATCCTCGATGAACCAATCCCTAAGGCGGAAAGAAGACGTTTACGACGACCAATACGTCCAGAAAAATATGTACCACAACCAATACCCATACCACGTATAAAACGTAAAGCTATACTTGCAGAATTTGATCCCACATACACATCTTCCAAGAAAGTAAAGACAACCAACAACGCCGAGGCAATCAAGGATCTCAAATTCAAAACAATCAACGATCCCGATCGTATACTAACATTCATTCAAGTACGTGCTTTAAGGAATTACTTGCATGGGTGGAAGATGGATGTTCCTGATGGTGATCCTCTAGGATCAGATCCGGCTGCTTTCCTTGTCGGTGTGATGAGGCAGACCACTGAAAAGATCAAGGAAGAACTACGAGACCTAAATAGTATTAAGGTTCAGCTAGTTTTGAATATAACGCTACGACTTGACAAACCCGAGGGTTCGATATATGAGACACATGCATTTCGTAGTTCCCAACACGTTGTGACCAACAATACTGAGATCCGCGGGGTATTAGTAGAAGCACATTCTATGATCATTAACATCATTGAGAAGTGGATCAGCCGCGGATCAAATTGGGTTATAGATACCGTCAATATTCTATGGTTAAACATCGCTAGATACCAACCGCTACGCGGAGGTTCATATTTACCACTACCCCCCGAAATAGCTAATAAGAAAGCAGTGATCAATGTGAATAACGAAGACGACCACTGCGCGCTTTGGTCGATATGTGCAGCACTGTTTCCAGTTAAGAAACATCCTCAAAGGACATCAAAGTATCGAATAGACCTGATAAAATCCAATGGGGTGGACTCACCAACACCAATCTCACAAATACCACTTCTAGAGAAGCAAAACAACATTTCTATTAACGTATATGGATGGGACCCAAAAGAAAAGCACTTAATCATATATCACATCTCAAAAAAGACATTTTCGAGGTACGTCCACCTCCTACTTATAGAAGACCCAGAGAGTGGTAACCCTTACCAAAACTGCAGATGTTTAACAGATATATGTCACAGATAACTGTCACATATATGTCGCATAACAATTCCCAACAGCTATGTATACATGTATGTGACATATATGTGACATATATGCAGACATATATGTGACATATATGTGACATATATGCAGACATATATGACATATATGCAGACATATATGCGACATATATGTCTTCATATATGTCACATACATGTACATATATGTCACATACATGTATACATAGCTGTTGGGAATTGTTAAAAGTATTTAAAGTATGTCACATACAGTTACATGTAATTCATTCAGGTATATATAATTTTATTTTTATTTTCCTCATTCCAATACATAATTTGAAGTTGCCTGCATGCACATAGTTTTAACATAACTTTGACACACAGTACAAGCATGCATGCATGCATGCATGCATGCATGTACAAACACTATTATTTTATGGGCTAAAATAAATCAAATCTGCATGTACTATTTGGACATATAATATATACAGTATGTACATGTATACAGCTATGTGAGAAACATAAAATATGGTTTTACTACACAGTGTATAATTCTACCAAGAATGCACAAAATATGCACAAGAACACCAAATATGAGACTGTATTTGGTTAGTTACGTAGAAATGGCTTCCCATCACCATGGTATTTCCCATTTCTCGAGCACGCATACAAAGGTTTTGGTTATTATTTAAAAAAACTTTTGTTTCATTGCAGAATTTATATAATAAACAACTTATTGGTCAGTTAAGCATCTAATACAATATTTTTACTTGTCATCCGTATTTATGCAGGAATAAAAATACACAGCCGTATTAGATGCTTAGCCGACTAATAACCTATTTATTTGATATGTTAAGTCAAGGTTTAGCAAGTCAAAATGCTGATAATAAAACAATTTTGCATAATAAAATATAATTATCAATCTGAAGCCAATAAACATGCTGACACTACCATTTGCGAGCTACCACTAAGCGTGAACATTTTTCTGTGTTTGTTTATGTTTGAAAATTAGACGTCTAACAGCGCAAACCATTTCAATTAACTTAATTTCAAACTTAAATTAGTTTCAATCTTGATGTTGGCAGCAACCTTTGATGTCTTCTACCATCATGAAACTCAGACTATGCCAATAGAGACAGTTGTTGGCTTGCATCTCTCCAAATTCTGAGCATCCAAAACTTGAACCAACATTTCTATGATTTAGCATGAAGCGTGAATGCAATTTAAACCTGGCTGAAAAGTTTCCAAACCTGAATCCCATGCTGCTGAAAGTAAATGCAAGACATGTACATATGTTAAAGGTGGTCAACATTGCGGTTTGGGCCTCCTGAGCTGTCTAGTTTTGAAACAAACAAACACAGAAAAGGTTTCACTCACTTCATGATTATGGATTGCTTGCAAACGGTAGTAAAACAATTTTAGGTACCAATATAAATATAATTATCAAGGCCTTGACTCTCAATATGAATCCTATAAAAAGTATATTATTTTAGCTGGCTATACATTGTACCTACAGCCTTAAATGGCCAAATTTTATCCTAAATTGTTGGTACAAAATAGTGGGTATTGGTTAGGGTTAGGTTTGAATATTTTCTTTGCTTTTTCAGGGTTGCCACCCGTCAGGAAAAAAATCCCTGAGTTTTCATTGGCAATAGGACTGTTCAATATTCCCTCGTCCAAAACAAAAGTCATTGTCCAAACCTGTAGCCTACCCTCACAGATGATTTGAGGGACTTTTCCCTGACCGTGGCAACCCTGTTTCTTTTTAAATACCCCTCCTTGCTCCACAGCAGTAATGTATTGCATTATCTTTCTGACTTGTGCCACTTTCACATCTTCAAAATTGGATCAGACAAATGCTGTATATTGAGAAAATAAGCAATATTACTCTTTACTTCACTTACTTATAACCTTTTACATGTATGTTTTCAATGTAAAATGCATCATCATTAATTATCATTTGTTTTATACATGAATTAATATTTTTCCCTCGATATGATTTTGTGTGAGGAATAAGCTCCATCAAATGCTCGAGAGGGTTTTGGTAATCAAACGTTTTTCGACGCTCTTCTCGGTGTTTGATTTATTTATGGTTAAATGGATAATTACAGACCTGGCTCTCATATATTATGGACATACAGTACAAGTACAATAAAACTTCTAGTTCATAGTTCTGAACAGCCAATTACTGCTATTGTATTGATTCTTGGTGAAATTAATTGATGATTTTCTGAGTTTAAGTTACATGTACTACCAATGTAAAAATGAAAGGCAGGATTCCGCCAATCCCACCTGGGATTATTGAATGTCCCACCTCACAAATTTCCACCCAGGTTTTCCTGGCATCCCACCCAGGATTCCACCATCCCACCCGGGATCCCGTCATCCTACCCAGGATTACATTTTATTACATTATTTTGTAACAATCCCAGCTGGGATCTCAGCATCCCAACTGGGTTTGCAAAATCCTGTAGTAATTGGCATAACACACACAAAAGTTTAAATCATTGGCCTGATTGCCAGTAGAAGCCAGTGGCTTAATTTCTGCCAGCTCTCAGGACATACTGTAGCTGCCTATTTTCCTTTCATTTTTGGCATTCTACCCTATTATTATGACCTGTATGCATACATGGCCCCACACATGCTTGTCTTTCAAAACCATTTAACAAAAAAATCATGTGACAGGGGCCTTACATGTCTGATGTGCATGAGCAGGCCAGAAAAAAGCTGTTCTGCCAATGCTCTATTTTATGCTTGTTGTTTTGCTGTTATTAAAACAAACTCAAGTCAGATCATACAATAAAAAACTTATTGACTAAGTTACGTTGTGCTGATTGAACAGAAACATATTTGGCTCACTGTCATTTTGTACAGACCTTAATTGCTGTGCTCAATCGATATGCCAAATATTTTTCTGCCCTGGCACTTCCACTCAGTCAATAAGTACCTACATGTATTCTCCAGAAAATCTACCCTGCAAGCAGAGCTTTCTTCAACTCTCCACACACAAAAAAAAACACAGAAAAGAATGCTGCAGCACTAATTTGTGTTGTTTTCATATTGATCAAGCATGCACCAATATTTTTTTTGTGCCCAGGCTCACTCAGTCGTGTCACATTTGTCTGACATTGTTGCAATGGACTCAGGTTTGGTTACAGCTAGCCTGAAACTCAGGAGGGAATGTACAAATGTACACTGTATGTGCTACACTGTCGTTAATTGTGTTCCACCATAATTTTACATAAAAGTGAAAATTCTTCATGCATCCCAACGGTCGCCCTTTATCTCAATTTCCATTGGCCAAGAAAAATGAGATGGCCGGTAAACATTGTACATTTCAGATTGTTCATTTCCTATTGTTAATGGCTCTTAGCTAATCAAAGGTGCCGAAGTTTCAAAGAACAGGCCTTGTCACATATTTAGAGTATTTAGCCAATCAGCATTCTTTCCACTATAAAGCCTCATAAACATCCATGTTACCTGGAACACGATTAACGACAGTGTAGCACATACGTCCCTTCCTGAGTTTTGAGAGATGGACAGCTGTACACAGGCTGCATTAACAGGCTTAACAGGTCCAGAAGCTTGGACAAAAAAATACAAGCAAAGTTGAAGAAGTCTCTGTTTGCAGGGAAGGGAAAATGCACATGTACATTGTAGCTGTCATTTACTGACCACCATGAATAGCCACCTCCAAAGAGAAAATTATTAGTACAAGCAGAAAACCCCTGAAGAAAGGCACACTATCAGCTATAAAAGGCTACTAAAATTGTGGAAGGAAAATTCTAAACATACATGTATATAATATACCAGGAGATTAACATAATAATACCATAGAGGACAAATTAATCCCTAATTTCAATAAAAAGTTTGAGGTTGGCATGAAAAAATCCAGGTTAATCAGGTTAAGGCCAGATTAAAAAAAATACTTGTTTAGCATCCCCGCCCGACCTGAGAAATGTCCCCGACCTCAATTGTTTTTCTTCATAACAACTTTAGAAAGTGCAAATGTGCCCGCGAACACCAATTCTTGTACCCAAACCCCTATGTGTACCACTTAAGATATGCGCCAGCACATTAAAAATATTTTAACATCAATGCCATTTTGTTTCTACAACACGAGGTCATGAACACGAGGTGAGTGAATAATGTCTAGTCAAGACAAAATAAACTTCACATAGAAAAAAAATAGAAAAACCTCCCTCCCTACCTGGAAAAAATAAAATAGGTGGACTCTAAACAAGTTATTTTTTTATCTGGCCTAATTACTGGAAAGAAATGTATTTTGTTTGGTTAATTAAATAAGTAAGAAAGTTTTATTACTTTAATACTTACAAAATTTCTTTGCATTCTTGTACAGCACTTTGTCATGAATGTTTTACTTTTTGACTTATCACCATGGCTGTGAGTGTGATTGTTTTCACAATTTTGTCTCCAGTTTCTGTTTCCTGTTAAATTGAAAGATGTGAGTGAAATTAAGTGTATCTAAATATAATACAGATCTATGCATTTATTTTCATGCATTTAATAACAGTAAAAAAACATTTTTGATTAAAATGTGCTGGAAACCTGGCTGCAGATACATGTAGACAGGACGTGGAACGAGGAATATATATACAGGGTTTCATATACAGTCTAGATTAGTGCAAAATTTGCTACACAAATGTTTTCAAACGCCAATGGTTAAGTTATTCATGAGAGGTTATATATATTCAATTCTCGTACATGTAAAATATGTTAGTACCCAGCTAGGTACCTAAGCAGAGGTTCTATTAAACCCTTCGGCCGTCTCTTCATCTCTCTCAAGCAATTCTCCCAGCAAGTCCTCTGGAACCAGGCCCAGGGTAAAATGCTTGCTAGGGGATTAAAGAAAATCGCTTCGTACTTTCGCGATTCGTGTAAAATGATATAAAACCTGACCTCTACCAATCACTTCTTTAAAATAATCACTATATATTCAAGTTCAAACAGTCTACTGACTCTACAGACCCGGTGTTGAAGCCTTTAAATACACTCTACCGTTTATACAAATCACAACCAAATCACATAAATTGAATGATCCCATCTTACCTCCTTTGTCTTCTAAGGCTTGCTTCACAGGCTTGCCTTTTCTTGAAGCCATATTATACAGATATTGTGAAGAGATCACACGTACTTCGTACCGAAAACCGTTAGTATTTAAAGTAAAATGGAGCAAAATGCACACAATGCAATGCGAACTTTGCAAATCAATCCCATAGTGCACCAATACATCCCATAATGCAATGAAGCCTTTTTGGGTAGGTACTTCATCTATGCCGATTATTATGTCCTAAGATATATAGGTACTGATTATGTCCTAAGATATATAGGCACTGATTATTATGTCCTAACTACACTATACTGCACTACACAGCACTATACTGCACTATATAGCACTATATAGCACTATATAGCACTATACTGCACTATACTGCACTACACAGCACTATACTGCACTATACTGCACCACACAGCACTATACAGTACTATACCGCACTATACAGAGCTATACAGTGCTATACTGCACTATACAGAGCTATACAGTGCTATACTGCCCTATACAGAGCTATACAGCGCTATACTGCACTATACAGAGCTATACAGCGCTATACTGCACTATACAGAGCTATACAGCGCTATACTGCACTATACAGAGCTCTACTGCACTATACTGCACTATACTGCACTATACTGCACTATACAGAGCTATACTGCAGCGCTATACTGCACTTAATACAGCGCTATACTGCACTATATAGAGCTATACAGCGCTATACTGCACTATATAGAGCTATACAGCGCTATACTGCACTATATAGAGCTATACAGCGCTATACAGACCTATACTGCACTATACACTATACAGAGCTATACAGCGCTATACTGCACTATACAGAGCTATACTGCACTATACTGCACTACTATACAGAGCTATACAGAGCTATACTGCACTGCACAGCACTATACTGCACTACACAGCGCTATACAGAGCTATACAGTACTATACTGCACTATACAGAGCTATACAGTACTATACAGAGCTATACAGAGCTATACAGCGCTATACTGCACTATACAGAGCTATACAGAGCTATACAGCGCTATATTGCACTATGCAGCACTATACTGCACTATACAGAGCTATACAGAGCTATACAGAGCTATACTGCACTATACTGCACTATACAACGCTATACTGCACTATACAGAGCTATACAGCGCTATACTGCACTATACAGAGCTATACAGAGCTATACAGCACTATACTGCACTATACAGAGCTATACAGAGCTATACAGTGCTATACTGCACTATACAGCACTATACAACGCTATACTGCACTATACAGCACTATACAACGCTATACTGCACTATACAAAGCTATACAGCGCTATACTGCACTATAGAGAGCTATACAGCGCTATACTGCACTATACTGCACTATACAGAGCTATACAGCGCTATACTGCACTATACTGCACTATACAGAGCTATACAGCGCTATACTGCGCTATACAGAGCTATACAGCACTATACAGCACTATACAGTACTATACCGCACTGTACAGCACTATACCGCACTATACAGCGCTATACTGCACTATACCGCACTATTCAGCGCTATACTGCACTATACAGAGCTATACAGCGCTATACAGCGCTATACTGCGCTATACAGAGCTATACAGCGCTATACTGCACTATACAGAGCTATACAGAGCCATACAGCGCTATACAGAGCTATACAGAGCCATACAGCGCTATACAGAGCTATACAGAGCTATACTGCACTATACAGAGCTATACAGCGCTATACTGCACTATACAGAGCTATACAGCGCTATACTGCACTATACAGAGCTATACAGAGCTATACAGCTCTATACTGCACTATACAGTACTATACACAGCTATACAGCGCTATACTGCGCTATACAGAGCTATACAGCGCTATACTGCACTATACAGCACTATACAGTACTATACCGCACTATACAGAGCTATACTGCACTATACAGAGCTGTACAGAGCTATACAGTGCTATACTGCACTATACAGAGCTATACAACGCTATACTGCACTATACAGAGCTATACAGAGCTATACAGCGCTATACAGTGCTATACAGCGCTATACTGTACTATACAGAGCTATACAGCGCTATACTGCACTATACTGCACTATACAGCGCTATACTGCACTATACTGCACTATACAGAGCTATACAGCGCTATACAGAGCTATACAGCGCTATACTGCACTATACAGCACTATACAGTACTATACCGCACTATACAGAGCTACACCGCTATACTGCACTATACAGAGCTATACAGAGTTATACTGCACTATACAGAGCTATACTGCACTATACAGAGCTATACAGAGCTATACAGTACTATACAGAGCTATACTGCGCTATACTGCACTCTACAGAGCTATACAGAGCTATACAGCACTACACAGCACTATACAGTACTATACAGCACTATACAGCACTATACAGAGCTATACAGCACTACACAGCACTATACAGCACTATACAGCACTATACAGTACTATACAGCACCATACAGCACTATACAGAGCTATACCGCACTATACAGAGCTATACTGCACTATACTGCACTATACAGAGCTATACAGTGCTATACTGCCCTATACAGAGCTATACAGCGCTATACTGCACTATACAGAGCTATACAGCGCTATATTGCACTATATAGAGCTATACAGCGCTATATTGCACTATACTGCACTATACAGCACTATACAACGCTATACTGCACTATACAGAGCTATACAGCGCTATACTGCACTATACAGAGCTATACTGCACTATACTGCACTATACATAGCTATACTGCAGCGCTATACTGCACTTAATACAGCGCTATACAGCGCTATACTGCACTATATAGAGCTATACAGCGCTATACTGCACTATATAGAGCTATACAGCGCTATACAGACCTATACTGCACTATACAGGGCTATACAGAGCTATACAGCGCTATACTGCACTATACAGAGCTATACTGCACTATACTGCACTACTATACAGAGCTATACTGCACTATACTACAGAGCTATACAGCGCTATACTGCACTATACCGAGCTATACAGTACTATACAGAGCTATACAGAACTATACAGCGCTATACAGAGCTATACAGAGCTATACAGAGCTATACAGCGCTATATTGCACTATACAGCACTATACAGTACTATACCGCACTATACAGTGCTATACTGCACTATACAGAGCTATACAGCGCTATACTGCACTAAGTATGAGACTAGATATTAAACAATTGTAGCTAATTTCGTATGGGTAGAAAAGTTACCGCACTGACTTTGGACACGGCGGCATAAGCCAAAATAACTAGCAGGTGAACATCAATTGAGAAGGCAGAATAGGCGCTGCAGGATTCCCCGGGAGGTGGCTCTCACCAATGATTTGGGTGGCGTATCACGAAAATCTCTTCCCTAGTTCAGACTGTTTAAACATTCCAACCCCATGCAATAGACCCAATAGGTGTTATCCTCCTGGGACTCGACATGGCCGCCATGTGAGAAGAGCATTGCTTTCAACCGCTCTATTGACTGAAAAATGTTTTTATTTATTCTACCAGTCATAGACGATCAAAGGCTAACGGCGTGTGAGTTTTCACACCAGATCGACGTTGATTATATATACTCTATTCAAGTATAATTGATTATACAACATCCACTGCATATGGACATTTTCGTTATGGTGTCATTTTACTATAATTAACAGAATTATTTTCAAATTTTCTTTCTCATTCAGATTTTTACACTACTTTAAGAATTCCAAGACAATTGTCCAAATAAAATTAGAGGAAGAAAACGATTCGCGCAAAGAGTTCTGGTAATTGGATTATGTGACGTCATCATGTAAATGTCATCAGTTGTTAAGCCAGGTCCTCACTAGCGACAAGAGTATTCTGCGCCGTGAGGACAGCCGCGACAAGCACAAGAATACAAAAACGTCCCGTTCTTCTTGTGCTTATGCCGCTGTTTTTCCAAGTGAGGACATGCACAGCATAAGCACAAGGACAACGTATGCATATTAGCCAGACATGCATGTTTATACGCATGTATATGTTCTTATATGTTCTTGTGCTTATGTCACTAGTGAGGACCGGGCTTAAGGGAGTGTTCGTTATTTATGCATTGGTGTAATCGACAAAGTTGATTAGGGTATGCTAACCGCCGTGGGAAGCGAGTAGCAGCTGACGTTTCCAGAGTTAGCCCTTCGTCAGAGCCTCGGCAGGGCGGTGCCTTCTGCAATGGCGGGCCCTAAGCATGATTCAAACCTGCTCTGCAGCAACCCATACGGTAGACGACTGACCATAATGTGACGGAAACTCGCCGGGAGTCCTTCGTTATGCTCTAACGAAGGGCTAACGCTCGAAACGTCAGCTGCTACTCGCTTCCCACGTCGGTTAGCATACCCTAATCAACTTTGTTGCTTACACTGGTGTTTATTTTCCTCACCGATGCAGCTTCACACTAGTTTTTACAGAAACTAGTCATCCATTATTCATTATCGTTGGTGGGGGGTCGGCAGTTCATCTGCTTCTCTTGTCAAATCTCTCTCCGCTCCCTCGCTTTTTTTTGGGAGATTCGGGTACGATCTGTCAGTACCCAGGGTGCCAGAGGTTCTATAAATTACTCTCTGCGTGAGAGTTCAGGCCCGAATCGTTTCTGGCAAGCTAGTGTCGTGTTAGACTGCTTACGTATACAGCCCTTTCTTAGGCGAAAGGTCAGAGTAAGCTGAGGAATCGTGAAGGCAAATTCCGGCTCAGCTTACTCTGATCAGGTTTGCAAGCAGTCTAATGTCAGTTCGCTCAGAGTTGTCAGAAGAAATTAAACTATAAATAGGCTACGTACCCGGGGCTGAACCACATCTACATATAGTATTTCTATTTGTCATGTTTTCTCCTATTAACACGACAAGAGTCAAGATTACAAAAAATCGTTAAAAGGTTAATTTTCGGGTCCACAAAAAACTTCCTCCATAGAATAATTCGGTTAGGAAGAGTTTTACTTTAAACAGTTTGAAGCCTGTCATATGTTGTCACAACAGCCTTGTTACTAAACTCTTTCCCACATGGTTAGCAAGGCAATGGTTGTGTTACACGATGTTTCACTTGTAACAACTAAAAAATATAGGATGGGCTCCTGAAAAATATGATTAAGAAATGAAAATAACGAGGCTGAACTTAGCCTGTACGTGGGCTGCATTACATCCCTTCAGTGATAGTAATCTGAAGGCCCCGGGATGGGGACTCCCATATAAAAGGGATAGGGATGCTCGTCGGACATTTTCTCAAGCATGTTAAGGCATGGTTTGAGCATGAAATCGAGGCTACAGCTATTTTATTGAATAGAGTGGCCTATGTTTTCCCTAATTCTAAAAAAAATGTGGATATCACTAATCTCAGCGTTATGAGTCGTGTGAATAGATTTTGTTGTAAAATGTATATCACGTGACCAGCCACGTGATTACAAAATCTGGAAATTTAATCTCAAAATGGGCCGGTCACAGTGCATTTTTAAAGTAACGGTTTCTTGCTTATCTGATTACACCTCTGGTTGTTTCCAAAGATCTGTTTGGAATGGTTGACCCTGATAGATCGTTAAGGCGAAAATAGAGAAAACAGGTCACGTGACCTGTTCTTGGAACCAGTTTTCACCAATTTTCTCCACTACAATGGAAAAATGTCAGCCATTCCAGACAGAGCTTTAGAGACAACCAGAAGAGTAATCAGATAAGCCAGAAATCGTTACTTTAAAAATGCACTGTGACCGGCCCATTTTGAGTTCTTTGTTTTATCAGCCTTAAGGTCACGTGACCACCAAAACACCAGAATACCCAACTTAAAATGTTAAGACATTTGATTGCTGCCTAATTACCGATTTCTATGGTATTTCATTGAAAAATGACAAAGTTAGCTAATTTAGAGTTCGATTTGACCCCTAAGAGGTACTAAAATGGGCGTGGCTCAAGCTTATTTTGATTCCTAAAAGGTACCGATAAAAACATGCCAACATTTTAAACTTTCGATGCCTTTTATTGCTATTACTTGATGTTGTATCATCAAGCACATTCTTCCTTGTTGTTTTCAAAAGCTCTGTCATTCTCTAGCATTCGGTGACACCCGACCCCTAAAAGGTACTGCTTTACATAGAAATGTCTGTGTTTGATCGTGGATACCCTAAGTGGTACCAAACGCTTGACTTTGACCCCTAAAAGGTACGACGAGCATCCATGTACCCCTCACATAAGGGAGTCCCCCCCTCCCCGGGCTGAAGGCTAACTGTGTTGCTACTAATTCAGATCACAAAATGTAAACATATATTACCACGGGGAATTGCTCTTTTACAATCTAATCATAATGCAATCATGCCTGTCTGAAAATATTAATTTTCAGATACAATCCGCCAGATTAACATGTTTACGTTGCTGGTCTGAATTGGGCAGCAACACAGTTAACCGATTCTGTCTATTGTATTACCCCACAAAAACCTTGAGTGGGGGAGGCTCAGGCATCGAATCGCAAAGGAATATTCTTCTTAGCCAATAAAATACTCGCAATAAATACGGTATGTTAAAATAGGCTCAGATTCCTTCAAGGAAAGAAACCTACCAAACTTTGCTCCAAAGTACCAGTCTCAAAATGCAGGAAATGCTACTTCAGAGACCTCAGATTTTCAAAATTTCATGACCCCAGTCCCCCCGAGGAGCTCGCACAGGTCTACGTCGCTTGTGCTACCGCCCATCGCTTAGACCCCAAGTTTAAAATAGTTCCGCCGCCTATGTTCACATGAAAACATAACATGAACTGAAGCGCATGCGTGTCTAGCAGCCATGTATACTATCACTCAAGTTAATCGGGCGAGATTAGTTCTTGGATGGGTGACCCACTGGTTTTATCAGTTTCATTTTCTTTTGCTAAAAGCAGTGTTTCTCGGGCATTTCTTATCCTAATATAATACTTGTACACTGCAGTTGAATGGCGATATTGTCACATCTTTTATGCAGAACTTTGTATAGCGCTGGGTAGTCCATCGTAAGTAGTTACTGAATTTAGTAAGTAAATTGGAGGGACCACAGACGTACTATGGGTACTGGGTACTGGGTACTGTAAGTCTGGTAGTAGTGGTAGAGCGCCCGGGAGGGGGGGGGGGGGGGGGGGGGGGGTTACTTACATGAAAGATGGGTATGTATGTGAGCCAGAGATGGGTATGTATGTGAGCCAGAGGCTCGTACCTCTTGAACTTGTTCAAATATAGCATGGCACTGTAAACATAACAGTGAACAGAGTCTTTCTTCGTAGACATAGTTGATTTTGATGCAAACATTCTATTTATATTACATTCTTAAAATTCGTTACAAAAAAAAAATTGCAATTGATTGCTTTAATTCCTTTCCTTTAACTGGAGTCGTTGCCTTGAAGCATTATGTATTAGTTTCTTCCTTTTTTCTTGATCTTTCTTGATCTTTCTTGATCTTTAAGAGCAAACTATTTTTTAATGTGATCTATTCTTACAATTACTACAATTTAGTACATCGACTTGAAATCTGCAAGATTCTTCGGTGAATTGCAAAACATTAGTACTTACAGTCAATTCAAGGTTACTTTAATACCTAATTGACAGAAAATTGATTTACCAGATTACGATTTAATCTGAAGAGTCTTAAATTGAAATTTTAAAAAGTATTTATCTTGTAAACCACACAACTCTATACGGTTTTTACTTTCAATATAGTGCAGTATAGCGCTGTATAGCGCTGTGTAGTGCAGTATAGCGCTGTATAGCTCTGTATAGCGCTGTATAGCGCTGTATAGCGCTGTATAGCTCTGTATAGCTCTGTATAGTGCAGTATAGCGCTGTATAGCTCTGTATAGCGCTGTATAGCTCTGTATAGTGCAGTATAGTACTGTATAGTGCTTTGTAGCGCTGTATAGCTGTGTATAGCTGTGTATAGTGCTGTATAGCGCTGTATAGCTCTGTATAGCTCTGTATAGCTCTGTATAGCGCTGTATAGCTCTGTCAGTATAGTGCAGTATAGTACTGTATAGTGCTGTGTAGTGCAGTATATATAGCTCTGTATAGCTGTGTATAGTGCAGTATAGTACTGTATAGCGCTGTATAGTGCTGTATAGTGCAGTATAGTACTGTATAGTGCTGTGTAGTGCTGTGTAGTGCAGTATAGTGCAGTATAGTGCAGTATAGCGCTGTATAGTGCAGTATAGCGTTGTATAGCTCTGTATAGTGCAGTATAGCGCTGTATAGCTCTGTATAGCTCTGTATAGCGCTCGCTGTATAGCGCTGTATAGCTCTGTATAGCTCTGTATAGTGCAGTATAGCTCTGTATACCGCTGTATAGCTCTGTCAGTATAGTGCAGTATAGTACTGTATAGTGCTGTGTAGTGCAGTATAGCTCTGTATAGCTGTGTATAGTGCAGTATAGTACTGTATAGCGCTGTATAGTGCTGTATAGCGCTGTATAGCGCTGTATAGCTCTGTATAGCTCTGTATAGCGCTGTATAGCTCTGTATAGTGCAGTATAGTACTGTATAGCTCTGTATAGTGCAGTATAGTATGTATAGCTCTGTATAGTGCAGTATAGCGCTGTATAGCTCTGTATAGTGCAGTATAGTACTGTATAGTGCTGTATAATGCAATATAGCGCTGTATAGCTCTGTATAGTGCAATATAGCGCTGTATAGCTCTGTATAGTGCAGTATAGCGCAGTATAGCTCTGTATAGTGCAGTATAGCACTGTATAGCTCTGTATATAGTGCGGTATAGTGCTGTATAGTGCTGTATAGTGCTGTATAGTACTGTATAGTGCTGTATAGTACTGTATAGTGCTGTGTAGTGCAGTATAGCGCTGTATAGCTCTGTATAGCGCTGTATAGCTCTGTCAGTATAGTGCAGTATAGTACTGTATAGTGCTGTGTAGTGCAGTATAGCTCTGTATAGCTGTGTATAGTGCAGTATAGTACTGTATAGCGCTGTATAGTGCAGTATAGCGCTGTATAGTACTGTATAGTGCTGTGTAGTGCAGTATAGTGCAGTATAGTGCAGTATAGTGCGGTATAGCGCTGTATAGTGCAGTATAGCGTTGTATAGCTCTGTATAGTGCAGTATAGCGCTGTATAGCTCTGTATAGCTCTGTATAGCGCTCGCTGTATAGCTCTGTATAGCGCTGTATAGCTCTGTATAGCTCTGTATAGTGCAGTATAGCTCTGTATACCGCTGTATAGCTGTGTATAGTGCAGTATAGCGCTGTATAGTACTGTATAGTGCAGTATAGCGCTGTATAACTCTGTATAGTGCAGTATAGCGTTTTAATGTTCAAATTTCGTGCATTGTACAAAATCCAAGCATGTGATTGGCTAATGAGCGTGCATTATTGGTGACCACAGCACTCGACCCAGACCCTCTCTTACCTAGGGAAAGGGAGACCTGGTACAGTGACTGAGTGAGCATTCGCTTAGCCTTAGTTACGTGTTTGGACGGCTTACAATCGCCTATTTAACAGTGAAAATGTAGACAATAACTAGAAAGGTAACGACAGGATTGGACGCTGTTTCCTGTGTGACAGAAAATATATATTTTGAGGCGAACATTTGCATAATCGCTCGTTGGAAATGGCTGATTTGCAAGTGCTGGAAGTACAACTCAACAAGTCCGAGTGAATAAAAGTTTCTACTACACTCTAGCAGTCTTACTGAAGAAATGGATTTTATTTCTGAGACCTTACTCTGTCAACAAGAGGAGAACGTTAAGCGAGAATTCAGTGGATGGTTCGAAAACCCAGGATTTTTTATTTGGAAAATGTTTGCATCGGAGCCGAGCACATGGAATGAAGCGGGTTTCAAATTCAAGTCAAGATTTCAGTTCACTGCCCCACTGGAATCTGCAGGTTAGTTATTTACGAATGAAAGAAACTATTAAAGAAAGTAAACTATCTAGGAGTTAAGCCGGCTAAATAATTGATATTTGAATACATGGCTCCAAGAGAAAGGTTTTCGAGTTAAATGTACAATCATACTTTTCGCCGGCTCACATTATATTTTGAGGCAAACATTTGCATAATCGTTTGTTAGAAATGGCTGATTTGCCAGCGCTGAAAGTACAACAAATCAACATGTGTCCGAGAAAACAAAAGCTTCTACAACACTCTAGTAGTCTTACTGAAGAAATGGATTTTATTTCCGAGACCTTACTCTGTCAATAAGAGGAGACAATGAAGCGACAATTCAGTGGATGGTTCTAAAACCTAGGATTTTTTTATTTGGAAAACGTTTGCATCAGAGCAGAGGACACGGAGGCCGGTTTCAAGATTTCAATTCACTGGAATCTGCAGGTTAGTATTTTCGAATGAAAGAAACTATTAAAGAAAGTAGACTATCTAGGAATTAAGCCGGCTAAACTGACTTGATATTTGAATACATGGCTCCAAGAGAAACGTTTTTAAATGTACAATGTACAAATCATACTCGCAAGGCGTCAACTAAACTGACCGAACGCCAAAGTAAAATATTCTTTGCAAAGTTTATCTATTTAGTTGGATATTAAAAGTCCTGTTTTTATTCATTGTCTGTTGAAATGATATTTCTTTGTGGAGATATTTACCGTAAAATGATTTAATTCATGCGAAATATTTGACTTCTTTATGAAAAATTTATTGACCTCTATGGACTATGGTATTACAATTAAAATTCACGGCTGACAGTGCACTCAGTTTGAATATTAAAAGGGTTAGAGACTTTATGTTTGTGCTTTATCGGCAAAATACAGTCACTTGCTGACTGTTCGATGAACTCAAAATGTCTTCATACTGCATTCGGCCTTCGGCCTCATGCAGTATTCATTATTTTTCGTTCATCGTACAGTCAGCGCGTGCCTGTATTTGTCGATAAAGAACTCACAAGCAGTCTCTAACCCTTACGTATAGCTCTGTATAGTGCAGTATAGTGCAGTATAGCGTTGTATAGCTCTGTATAGTGCAGTATAGCGCTGTATAGCTCTGTATAGCTCTGTATAGCGCTCGCTGTATAGCTCTGTATAGCGCTGTATAGCTCTGTATAGCTCTGTATAGTGCAGTATAGCTCTGTATACCGCTGTATAGCTGTGTATAGTGCAGTATAGCGCTGTATAGTACTGTATAGTGCAGTATAGCGCTGTATAACTCTGTATAGTGCAGTATAGCGTTGTATAGCTCTGTATAGTGCAGTATAGCGCTGTATAGCTCTGTATAGCGCTGTATAGTGCAGTATAGTACTGTATAGCTCTGTATAGTGCAGTATAGTATGTATAGCTCTGTATAGTGCAGTATAGCGCTGTATAGCTCTGTATAGTGCAGTATAGTACTGTATAGTGCTGTATAATGCAATATAGCGCTGTATAGCTCTGTATAGTGCAATATAGCGCTGTATAGCTCTGTATAGTGCAGTATAGCGCAGTATAGCTCTGTATAGTGCAGTATAGCTCTGTATAGCTCTGTATAGCGCTCGCTGTATAGCTCTGTATAGCGCTGTATAGCTCTGTATAGCTCTGTATAGTGCAGTATAGCTCTGTATACCGTTGTATAGCTGTGTATAGTGCAGTATAGCGCTGTATAGTACTGTATAGTGCAGTATAGCGCTGTATAACTCTGTATAGTGCAGTATAGCGTTGTATAGCTCTGTATAGTGCAGTATAGCGCTGTATAGCTCTGTATAGCGCTGTATAGCGTTGTATAGCTCTGTATAGCTCTGTATAGTGCAGTATAGCGCTGTATAGCTCTGTATAGCGCTGTATAGCTCTGTATAGTGCAGTATAGTACTGTATAGTGTTGTGTAGTGCAGTATAGCTCTGTATAGCTGTGTATAGTGCAGTATAGCGCTGTATAGCTCTGTATAGCTCTGTATAGCGTTGTATAGTGCTGTATAGCTGTATATAGTGCAGTATAGCGCTGTATAGCTCTGTATAGCGCTGTGTAGTGCAGTATAGTTCTGTATAGTGCAGTATAGCGCTGTATAGCTCTGTATAGTGCAGTATAGCTCTGTACAGTGCAGTATAGCGTTTTATAGCTCTGTATAGTGCAGTACAGCGCTGTATAGCTCTGTATAGTGCTGTATAGTGCAGTATAGTGCAGTATAGCTCTGTATAGCTTTGTAGCGCTGTGTAGTGCAGTATAGCTGTGTATAGTGCAGTATAGCGCTGTATAGCTCTGTATAGTGCAGTATAGCGTTGTATAGGTCTGTATAGCGCTGTATAGCTCTATATAGTGCAGTATAGCGCTGTATAGCTCTATATAGTGCAGTATAGCGCTGTATAGCGCAGTATAGTTCTGTATAGCTCTGTATAGTTCTGTATAGCTCTGAATAGTGCTGTATAGTACTGTATAGCTCTGTATAGTACTGTATAGCTCTGTATAGTGCACTATAGCTCTGTATAGCGCTGTATAGCGCTGTATAGTAATGTATAGTTCTGTGTAGTGCAGTATAAAATATATATAATATCCTAGGAGATAATAATCAGTACCTATAATAATATCCTAGGAGATAATAATCAGTACCTATATTTCTTAGGACATAATAATCGGCATAGATGAAGTACCTACCCCTTTTTGGCAGCCATTTTGAAAACGAATTCGGTTGGAGTGAAACAATGTTGGATATGGATTCCAAATGGAATTGAAAATGAAGGTAATCAAGGCTTGGAAACCGATCACTCAAGAATTTAACATTTTAGTGATGTATTTAAGATAATATGGCGGAGTATTGGACCGATTCCAGTACCAATGAGTCGGAGAGTGGCTGGCTGAAATTATGTGTTGTACAGAATAGCCCAATCCGTTGTACATGTGGACACGAGTTTTCCTTGACATTCAACATCTAAACTTCCAATGGCACTTTTAAAGAAAATATATGAGACATTCAAATTGTATACTTCAAGCTCTCTCATCTCCAACTTCACGACTAATACTATTGGAGTATTGCCGCAGAAAAATTAAATGTGACATCAACATTTATGGTGCAGCTCTGCAGAGTGCAGGTACGGTTATTTGGGCTCTTTATTTTCACTTGTGAATGGTTCTTACATGGATCTCGAGTAAGAGGTTATATGAACACACATCCAACATTGTAAACGTTCTTTTAAACAGGTTTATATTTAATTGAAGAAGGCAAGCTAGGCCATATTCAGATCGACTAGCCACAAAAACGTTTTTACATGAATGCGAGACTGTAGAGCCACGGATCCACCCTAACTACAGACACTGAAATAAAAACTTAGGTTTCGTTGTACGTAAGCTAGCCAATGCATGGTTCTAATAATGAATATAGTTATTATTAATTTGTGCACATAAATATACATATCATTTGAAATCATGTTATATTTCATTTGCTAATGCACCAATCAATGTTAAGCCCGAAGGAGGAGGGGTGGGGATTTGACAGGCAGGGCTACCTTTGACATACGTTACCTGCCCAGGGTGGAGTTATTTATAGGAAACAAGGACAGGACTGAATTGCAGAATACCCCCTCCAGTGGTTCATTAATAATTCATTTCTCAACTTTTTAATACAAACCTACTAAATAATAAAAAAAAAACATGTTCGACCCAAAATCAGTCATAGAATGAATCAATACACCTGAACTAAAGTGGAGAATTTAGCGCAGTTTTCAAGCGATCTTTTGAGTGGAGGGGGTTTTCTGCAACTAAGCCTAAGGAAGACAGGGCAGATATTTGATACTTTTGACAAAACGTGTTGTCCCGAGGGTGGGGAATTTGATTTTTTTTGGGGAGAAAATGTCAAATCCCCCCCCTCCCTCAGGCTTAACATTGATAAGTGCATAAATATTATACACTTGTACTTCTTAATTAGCCAAGGCATACTACAGAATCCAACAATAATATTATTATTAGTTTTTGTTGAAGTGCGACTCTGGAAGTTTGAAGTTGACTCTTTGGAAAATTGCCTTTAGCCGACCAATCAGAATTTATGAGACTGTCAGACTGTTTGACTGATAATCAGCTAAATATAAATAATACTATCCAAATGTGACTTGTAACTTCCAGGATCACACTTCAACAAAAACACTATTAACCCATACATGTAGTTCATTGCTCTTGTTTTTGGTTGAAGTATTTTTGTACGTTATATTTGCTAGTCCATCCCTTCACTTACATTAGAGCTACACGATGTATTTCATGCATTAGGATTTAATAGTCACACTAAACACTTAAATCATTTTTCAAGCCTCTCCACTTTATACATGTATAGGGAGTTTTGACAGTTTCACAATATTTGTTAACCCTAATGGGGAATGGCCTAGCCCATTACATCAGACATTTTTTACCATTATCATAAATTCGAAGAAAAAGAAACGTCTGCTCACCAGAGCGCTTATTATTTAAGCCTCATTGTGTTATGAACCAATCAGATTTTACCTTCTATATCCTGGAAAGTCACGTCCTGTAAAGGTAATGTTACATTTAAAAGGTTCTGACAATGACATACATGTATTTGCCACTGACCAATCACTGGGGACTGTTCCCATGCTCGAGACAAGACCAATTTGTACATTTCATATGTTTAGCCTCCCAAAGCTCAATGAATTTCAATTGAAAGCTACATGTATATATTTACAAACAGCAGAAATGAATTGATTCAAATTTTAGTTTTGGAGAATCTAAAAGCAGACTTAACTGATTTGGTAACATTATTGTTTTTATATATTCGCATTATGACACCAACCAGGTGAAAGTTTACAACTGTTGCATGGTACGCCAATTAAAAAATTCTAACAATAGCTGTCATTGGCCAGAAAAATAAAAGAAATATGCTGATGTCGTGCTTGCATATTGCAAACTAATTACATGTAAGCTCAGATAAACAGACATTTCTTTTTCTTTGAATTTTACGAGAGTGAAAAAAACGTCTGGTGGAGCAGGATAGGATTGGCCATGCCAGCCAAGATATTGGTTCTACATCATTATTCCCAATACCATACCAATCAGCCTGGTATCATTCTTTCAATACTTTTACAATTTTGCTTATTAGATCCCATCTTGGAATATCAAGTCCTGCTTTGTCTGTTGATCCTTGGAAATTTTCACTGGGGTTTTCTTTCACCATTATTCCTGATATATTTCCATTTTCGATTCGTTTCTACCACTCCATGGCCAGATTCCCCTATTTCAGCTTTTGCCAACACCTGTTCCAGCTTCTTTCAATCTACATGTAATCCCTGAAAAATCCCATCAGCCCATTCCCTTGTCCACCACCCCTAAGGCTGTACATTAGACTCTTGTTTGGGTGCGAATACCCACACTTAACACACACACACAAAAAAATTCCACTGCCTGGCACTCCTTAAGCAGCACATTAGACTCCTGTTTGATGTCTGGGTGCGATTACCCTCACTAACACAAAAATGAAACTTTAGAATACACAGCCACTAAAATATGGGAGTCGTAACTACTGGTTACTTATACTGAAAGGTAAAAAGATAATATAGCCAGATAAAAGTCCTTATAGTATAAATCAAATTATTAATTATTTGTTTTTGTTTTTTTACCTTTGAAGGTTAAAAGTTGGGGCTTGGTTTGAATATTTCAGGGGAGTACAGAGCTGATGAGTATCTACTGAACTGGAATACGTACAGAACTCTTGCTTATCGAACTGGAGCACTACATGTAGCACAAAACTCTTACATGTATTTGTTGAACTGGAACAATTATATTATACATATTGCACTAATTGAATATTAACGAGTTTTAGAATAATAGTTATAACTGCATGGGTTTGTAATAATAGGGTTCCACTATATATATTATGTATTGCATTTGTATTTGAGTTCATGAGTTTTTCAAGTTTGCATTTCAACTGTATTCTTTTTAATTTTAGTCAGGCAACTGCACTTTACCGATTGGAGAACACATTGTATGTGTAGTACATTTGTAGATCCATGGCTAGATCAAGCCTAATTAATATGATTCAAGTGCCAGATAAATGTAGGTCCAAAAGAGATCCAAAGTTTTCTATGTCTAATAGTTGTTCTCTCTTTAATCTTTAATAAGAATAAATACAAAAGACAACTAGAGTTATTCAAAGATATAACAATATATAGATTAAACAAAAATATGTTGCATAATTATGTGCATATTCTGGTTATTTCTGTGAGTGATGGCAGTGATGGGTGTACAATGTACATGTAGTTATAGTATGCATTTTAACTAATGGCTGTACTGTTTTTTATCATCACTCTACATGTACAGTTGTTTGACATATATCTGTCAAATAACTGTACTTTTACATATATGTCACATATATGTACAGCTATTTGACATATAACTGTAAGATAACTGCACTTTTGCATATATGTCACATATATGTACAGTTATTTGACATATATCGATGAAAACCAACTGCTTGTCTTGCATATATGTCACATATATGTACAGTTGTTTAGCAGATATATGTAGCATCCACAGATATGTCACATATATGTCACATATCTGTAGTTTTGGTAAGGGAAACAACACTATTGTTGTATAAAGGACTTAAACAAACTATTATTCGATCAAACAAAACATAAGGGTAGACAGCACTTCTGCGAACGGTGTCTACATGGATATACCACAGAAGCTCTTCTTACAAAGCACATTCCAGAGTGTAATGGTATCAATGACAGAGCCATACGCATTGAAATGCCTACCAACGATAACAACAAAGTCTCATTTCAGAATATCCATAAACAGCTTAAAGTACCCTATATTATCTATGCAGACCTTGAGGCATTAACCACTAAGATCGAAGGACCTGCTCAAGATCCAAAGAAGAGCAATACTATTAAAACAGAAGAACATATTCCCTGTGGATTTTGTTATATAGTTATACGTTCCGATGGTCATAGCGAACCACCTGTACTATATAGAGGCATGGATACTATCGAACGTTTTCTACAATGCATACAAGAGGAAGAGGTGAAGATCAAAAACCAAAAGGCTAAACCACTACGTATGTCATGGAAAAACTATAAGGTTTATAATAGCGCAACGATTTGTCATATCTGTCAGAAGCCCTTAATTGGTTATAAAGTACGTGATCATTGCCACATCACGGGTGAGTTTCGAGGTGCCGTACACAATACCTGTAATCTAAAATTACGTATTTCTCCTATCATCCCAGTCGTATTCCATAATCTTCGTGGTTATGATTCTCACCTACTAATGCAATCCATATCCAGGACATCAGGTAAGATCTCTTGTATTCCAAACAATATGGAGAAATACATTTCATTCTCGCTTGGTAACTTACGGTTCATCGATAGCTTTCAATTCTTACCATCCTCTCTTAGTAAGTTGGTATCAAGCGCAGCTGAAGACACATTCCAACAAATTGCAAAACACACGCACGATCAAGAGAAAGCCAATCTATTAACTCGTAAAGGAGTATATCCATATGAGTACATGGATTCATGGGATAGATTTGCAGAGACTTCTCTACCACCGAAAGATGCATTCTATAGTAAACTAACTCTAGAGGACGTATCCGATGAAGATTACGAACACGCAATAAAAGTTTGGAATGTATTTGATTGTAAGACATTGGGTGATTACCATGACCTTTACCTACAAACTGACGTACTTCTTATAGCAGATGTGTTCGAGACCTTTCGCGCAACATGTATGCAAAACTATGGTTTGGATCCTGCTCACTACTATACTAGTCCTGGTCTATCGTGGGATGCATTGTTAAAGACGACTGGAGTGGAGCTTGAACTATTAACTGACTACGACATGCATTTATTCGTCGAGAAAGGTCTACGTGGTGGTATATCTATGGTGTCTCAACGTTATGCCAAAGCAAACAACCAAAGTATACCCGATTTCGACCCAGAAAAAACCACATTGCGCAGAATGGCCTTTGTTCGAGGGACACTTTGAGATTTTGGACTACATTAAGGTCAACTAATTATAATGTTAATGAGTTAGAGGATTGCCCTACGATTGGCTTAAATAAATGAGCTTTGGGAGTTGCTTGTCCCTAGCCGATCTCAAATGGAACGAGCTTTGGGAACTGCTAGTCCCAAGCCGATCTCAAGTGTGAAAGTCAATTCAATAGAAGTTCGTAAAACCAGGTAATGGAATGAAAGAGCCAAACAATAGTTTATCCACAAAACGACAAAGCCCTTCGGCTTAAACCTCATGGTCTCAATTTTTTCACAGCATGTTCACAACGCATCGCAAATAAGTCTAAATACAGATTCTAGGAAGCTGTAGCTTTAAAATGCAATGTTATTCAAGCTTATCCGTGCCCTAGAAGTCAAACAAAATCACCAAATGAAACTGAACTGAGTATACTTTTGTTCAACTCGCGTCGAAGCGGTAAAAATAGCCGGTCCGCAATTCCAACTCATTCTCAATTTTCTCCCAATCGTGTTCAACTTGCATCGCAAATAAGTCTGAATACAGATTCTAGGAAGATGTAGCTTTAAAATGAGACATCATTCAAGCTTATTCTTGCCGGAAGAAATCAAACAAAATCGGATCCACAAAATCACCCACAAAGAAACTGAGCTAGTTGTGTTCATGCAACTCACGTAGAAGCGGCAAAAAAGCCGGTCGGCAAACAGTGCTCCAAGCCGTTCTCAATAATCTCCCAGTCGTGTTCAAATCGCATCGCAAATAAGTCTGAATACAGTTTCTCGAAATATGTAGCTTTAAAATGAGATGTTATTCAAGCAGTAACCGGTCGTTTTGATACCCAACTCAAGACGTTTCAATACCAAGTCAGTTCGATACCAATTCCTATGATTTCATCTTCTGCCTTAACCTAACTACTCTTGTTCCGATGAAATCCTATCACGACAAGTAAACTTATGTTCTTACGTAGTTTGACGCCATTCGATTTCAATAGAGCATCTAAAATCAGAGAAGAATCTACTTCAACTCGTTAACTGGCGTCCTCAGTTGTTATGACGCCGAAGCCGAACGCTTGATAAATTTTCTAAACCACAAAATACCCCGTTACTTATATCATTTAAAAGCTTTATGAACACTTTCACTTTTAAAACATTTTAGCCAATGCGTTTTCAAGAGAGTATCTAAAACCAAAGAAAAATCTACTTCGGCAACTCGTAATGGCGTCCTCAGTTGTTCTGATGCCGACGCCACGAAGCAACAACACCTCCCACGGGACTCAACACGCTGATCATTGCTCGACTTTGAAAATCCCGCTCGCTTCGCTCCGCTTGTTAAACACTCCCAAGGGACTCAACACTCTAATACTCAATTGAAGAGTTCAATTCATCTGGTAGACAGAAATGCCGAATTATTTAACTTTTTCATTTTTTTAATCCAAGGTACAGGGTTTTTTGTGACCGTTTGGAGAGCTTGAGGTCTCATTTTAAAGTTATTTTTAGGGCTACAAGAAGCCGCGTGTAAGCCATTTCTGCGTCTTATATTTCTAGTTGTAAATCGACCATGAATATTGTCCCGAGCAACTTTCCATACAAAATTCGCTCAAAACTCGCCAAGATTCAGAAGGCTAAGGTACAGGGGTTTTTGAAAGATACAACTAAAGTAAATAGCCCAGCTGTTTTGTGTGACCATTAGCTATAATAAGCCGCGTGTAAGCCATTTTTCTGTCCAAAAACCATAATATTAGAGCGCTTCAAAGGTATGCTGGTGAAGCGGTTTTCGCCGTTTTCTCTGTATTCGAATCTCCCGCTGCCTCATTAACCAGCAATGGTTCAATGATTTTCGGGCCTCTAATGAGATTCAGGGATGAATATGTCCACTGATTCTGGGCGATGAAACAGCCACATACTCTATCTTGACGCTAATAATCTATATGGTTGGGCCATGAGCCAATATCTACCAACGGGAGGATTTGAGTGGCGTACACCCAACAGAAGAACAAATCATCGAACATGCAATTGATTCAGATAAGGGTTATATCCTTGAAGTCGATCTAGATTATCCTCGAGAACTTCACGATGCACATAACAGCTATCCACTAGCTCCAGAGAGAATGCAAGTCGATAAAACTTGGTTCTCAGAGTATCAAACCGATTTATTTGAGGAACTATATAAGGGTAGTGGATCTTTGAAAGTGGAAAAACTCGTACCTAACCTATATAACAAAGAACGATATGTACACTACCGCAACCTACAACTGTATATATCTCTTGGTATGCGTTTGAAAAAGATCCACAGGGCATTACGATTTGATCAATCACCATGGATGGAACCATATATAAGAATGAACACAGAGTTACGAAAACTAGCAAAAAGCGAATTTGAGCAAGAACTCTACAAGCTGATGAACAATAGCGTGTTTGGAAAAACAATGGAGAATCTACGTAAGCGTGTAGATATCCAATTAGTGCGTGCCTCAGAAGGAATCAGACTACAACGTCTATTGAATAAACCTACTTATGCTCATTCGACAATCTTTGACGATGATCTTGCCGCGGTACACAATTACAAAAGCAAACTACTTCTTAACCGTCCAGTATATGTTGGAATGTCGATTCTAGATCTGTCAAAACATTTGACGTATGACTTCTACTACAACGAGCTCAAGAAGCAATATGGACAACGATGTAATCTACTTTATACCGATACCGACAGCCTACTACTACACATTAAAACTGAAGACATCTATTCAGACATGGCAACTCATAAACATCTATATGATACTAGTAATTATAAAGAAGACCATCCGCTGTATAGTATCGAAAATAAGAAAGTACTTGGTAAAATGAAAGACGAATGTGGAGGTATTCCAATTGTAGAATATGTCGGACTACGATCGAAGCTCTATTCTATATTAAAAGTAGGTGGTGGTGAGATTCGTAAAGCCAAAGGTACCAAGAAGGCAGTTGTAAAGCATAATATTCGTCATGAGCAATACAAAGAGTGTTTACAAGATAAGAAAGTATTCCGCCACGGAATGCATATGCTTCGAAGCGAAGGTCACAGGATGTATGGCATGCATATGAATAAAGTATCTCTATCACCATTCGATAGTAAACGATGGATTCCAGCAAACGGAATAGATACACTAGCCTACGGTCATGTGGACGTCTTTCCAGATGATGAAGACGATTTTATTAGCAATGGGAATTACGCGTACTATCAAACGTAGTCGATACACTATCATACAACCGTAAAAACGACTTAGATGACTTCATTTACGATTTGCTTCTATCTTAGAATACCTTTTGGTGGTAGTTCCGTATTTGGTGGTACCACTTGTATCTCTTCTCGCACAAATCCTCGCTTTGGCGCATCTTTTCCTAAATAGTATAGAACTGGTTGATTTGATGATACCACATTTCGAGAAATATAGTATTTCTGTAAACTCCACACAGGATCAGTCGCTCGTTTAGTTCCACCTTCCAATTCTCCAGATGCATAGAGATATCGAACTAAAACATCGAATGGTAGTCGCTTTTCTTTCAATCCAATAGTTCTAGAATATGTAGGAGTCTTTATGCTTACTCGTTGTGCTTCTATAGAATTTGAAGGCTCCTTACCCGTTAGTCGAGTAACTTCATTGTTCATAGCCTTGATAACCTCAGTAAGCCTCAATACCCATTCTCTACTACGCGCATCCGATCCTTCAGATGTAAGTACCATCTCTTTTGCATATTGATATCCAAATAATCTTTCAGCTATCGTTCTATTTGCTCGTTCGACAAAACTTTGTGCCCTATGATTACCAGCTTCACCCCGTTGAACTTTCGTACCACGTAGTTCTAATGTTTCAGACATACGTCCCATGAATTCTCTACCAGGATCGACTTGCAATGTTTTTGGCCATTCTAGTGGACTACGTTTGTAGATTCGTTCGAATGCTGCAGACACTTCACCACTATCTTTCGATGCTAAAGGTTCAGCCTCTTTATATCTAGAAGCTACATCGATTACCACTAAAGCATACTTATATAGTTTCCTTCCACGCCCAGGTCTATCGTGAGGTAGAAAGATCAAATCAGCTTGATGAACTTCATTAGGTTTTGATACAGTCCAGTGCGGTCGTGGAATATAGCGTGGTGGTGATAGATATATTTGCCACATGGCTTGTTTCTCTAACCAACCCTTAGATATGTCTTCTGATACCTTTGCAGCCGCCGATAACTTACCAATTGCAGCATGACCTTTCCAATAGCCCATAGGACCATAGAAGATATTCGCAAGTTTAGCATCCATTATATATCTATGTATCCTAACCTTCAACAAGAAGAAAATTTTTTTTTAAAAAAATAAGAACTCATCTAACCGACTAGTTCTTATTCTTTTTTTATATCTCGTCGAACGTAAAAATTCTCGTTTTTTAAAAAGCATATCGACTAATAGCATATCCACCAACTAGCATTCCACCACCAACGAAAATCAACTCACCAGTCTTCTGTGCGTTGGACGGTTGATAGTAGTCAGATAAACGAGGTTCTTTTATTGCGTCGAGGCGTTTTTGGAGTGATAGCAAGTTTTGGGATTGTATGAGAGATCGGTTGCTATCGCTTTGGAACTTAGCAGCAGCGTTCTCATTGTCTTTCCGTGTGCGGTACCAATCGAATGCCGCCTGACGTTTCTTATCGGCTTCGAGGCGAGCAGCATCACATCTCTCATTTTTCAGATCGTGTCTCTTTCGTTCTGCATCGGCATCACCGCTGTTTTTTTCAAACAGTCTAGAGAGTATGCCACCACCCGTGAATGCCGCCGCGTTTACGATCGCCGTGAAGAGCATCATTGCGATAGCTGCAGCCATGCTATACTACTAATCCTTTGTTTCTCGAGATATTGTTTTGCATATATGCTACCAGCTATCACGGCAGTCCACTTCACGTAATTTATGATAGAAATAAAAGGATCACTAAGCATAGATTCCTTGGTAACCTTTTTTACGATCCAACCAATACCAGCAGCGATTCCCGTTATCATAGCAGCATCGGTCGCTATTTTCGTCAATTCTTTATCCATCCTAATATATATCGTATATCTCTAGTCTTTAATTGTTACTCCATATCTGGTACCGTAGTCTTTATCGGACTCGCGGGTCGTATAGGGCTAACATTCTTAGGAGTGTCATCTCTATATCTTCTGTATTGATAGTATGCGCCAAACAATGCAGCACCCGCACCAATAACTGCGATAGTAGTATTAGTAGATATGTTTCTAGCCCAACTTTCATCTGCGTCGGTTTCTTTAGATAATTCACTTTCACGCGAAGTCTCTCTCTTTTGAGCCTCTCTGGCAAGTTTATTACTTAGTGCTAATGCTTTCCCAGCGGCAACCCTCTTTGGATCTTTTACTTTAGTTGGCGCTGTTTTCGGCGGATTCGCAGTTATCTGATCCGTCTGTTCCTCCATCTTGATTCGATATAGTAATTATTTGCGAAGGTTCAATAGGTGTACCATGAATGACTATGTGATCGGCTACATTGAACAAGACGCTAGCTAGAGCTACAAATCGACCGTGTTTAAGTGCTAATCGACCAGCCGCCATAGATATCTCATGGCGGGCTAATTGGTTTTCTTGTAGATCCTTAAGCAGCGCTTGTTGGTTGTCTAGTGAAGCTACGCATGAGAGTGAAACTATGTATGAGGCTGCGCGAGTAGCTTGACGTAGTACACCATCTACTAATTGTTCCGTTATTTGCTGTGCTACTACGGCCTGATATCTACTATATAAATGTTTTACGTCCTTCTCAGATAGTTTAGTTATATCTACTAGGGAGAAATTCTGTCCTAGACATTTTTTCGTTGTACCCAGTACAGCTAGAGTCTTAAGTTCTTCCCGACATTCTTCGATATACTCCGATTTGGTCGGAGGACAAGTAATAGCGCACTCATCTTCCAGTTCTTTGATGTATTCATCCATGATAATATGTTATAGGTGCGGGTAGCTCTAATACTACTGCAAAAGGATGGCGCAAACAGAAACATATACGAGCAAACTTGTGAGATCGAAGTATCGTTCGTAATTCATTGTATTCTTGTGAGCCTCCGTAATCTTCAAATATCTTTTTACCATCTATGACCGATGCTGTATGAAATGCTACTACGATAGCTACGTTCTCACGAAATGGTTTACATATACTCGTTAATTGTTGGGATAGTACCCAAATAGATAGTCCTATATGTCGAGCAGAGAATGCTAAATCTACTAGCTTGTCAGTTCTTCGTTTTACATCTTTTGATGCGGCACAATCATCAAGAATCAATAATGTATTGGTACCTGACCAAAAGGTTGCACAAATATTCAATGTGGCATCGATAGCATTCTGAGGTGGAGATATAACATAAAAGTGTGGATCTCGCTTGGCAAATCCATGATACGTTTTGTTGTGAGCATACGTAGGACAAATTAATACTATATAATCGAACTTACCACGAAATGGTCCACGAAGTTGTTCTATGAGAAATGCAGTCTTTCCACAATTCGTTGGACCTACTATGAGTGAGTTGAATGGGATGTGTTCTACGAGGGAATCCATCAGTATGTTATACTATGCAAAGATCTGTTCAATATCTTAAGCTGAGCATCAGCAAGGACATAGATATGCATGTTTACAGTGCTAACGATTTTGCCCGCAGTTCTATGTATACGAATATCGATATCGTTTCCACCACCTGTTTGTGCCATTCCATCACCATGAGCAGAGAAATCTTTTGCTGTGCGACAATCTACTAGGATGGCGAATCTGTTGTTATAAAATTTGGTAGGAGTCATAGAAGTATTGGATGTACCAAACCATCCTTTTGCGGACTCCCAAAAAATCTGGTGTTAACATACCTCCTGGAAAGAATCTATTTGGAACTCCATTTACGTCTATCTCTATCTTCGAAATATCTGGATTTACGAATGCTTCACTATCTCGTGAACCAGCAGTGGGAGGATCTACGAATAGAAAAAGTAATCCGGCAAATGATCGTCGTGGAACATTTATATTCTGAGATATCAACGTATCTGATGCTGTAGCGATAGGTACTAACTTGAAGTGAACTGCGTGATTGTATAGGAATGCAGTACCTTTTTCATATGTGTGAAATGCATTTCTAGCTAGTGTTTCATTCTTGATCGCTTCGTATTCTAACTGGATGTTGGTAAGCTTGTACGTACCTATCTTTGTCGAATCTGATCCAACGATTATATCGATGGCGCGAGCTAGAGTTAATTCGAATGAAATAGTGTCTTCTAATGCATGTGGATATAGAACTCCATGTTGTGTCAGAATATCGACGTCTAACGGAATTCTATATTTGGAACCATATGCAACCAGAAGCGCATTCTCACCAACATCTGAAGTACCTTTATCACCGGCCTTAGATCGTAGTTTATTTACGTTCTCTGATTGGATACCTTGTTGTACTCTCGATTCTCTCTCTTGTGTAGATAGATAGATATCGGAATATGTTTGTAATAGATCTGATCGAGCAATGTCTTCTACTATATCAGCTCCCATCTTACAAACTCGATGTATGACTAAGCAACGTCCAACATTTGCAACAACTCGATTATTAGCATGTCCACCAGACAATACGATATCACCCAATAATGCTAAACTACCAGGTACTAATACTATGTCTTCTCCCATCGTTGGAACTTCCACATAGAGAGTCTCACAAGGATTAGCAGATGATGGGGTGAAAGTTTTCCTATATAGCGTTCGTTGAGCTTTGAGTGAGAGAGGCTCTCTTCGTGCTTGTGCGGGAATTAACTTCGACGATATCATGTTGAATATATCATGATGTATAGTTATGTTCAATATGGAAGATAGGGTTGACGTTGATGTGAGACCTGAGGATAATACCGATAGATACGAAGAACGAGATGAAGAAAATCGACGACAACGAGATGAAGAAGATCGACGAGAACGAGAAGAAACTGAAAGATATGTGGCTCGCTTATTGGGCGATGATCAAGATGAAGCTGGAGGTAGTGAGACAATTACCATGGATGATTTGCATGGTGATGATCAACTTCGAGGATTCACATTCGAACAAACCTTTTCAGATTCGGCAAAGGAAATGCTGGTTGGCGTAGTAAAGGAGTATTATATGGATGCGGGTGTTCGGCATACCATCGAAATCTCCTTAATAAACGAACAAATCAACGTTCGTGAACTTGGAAGCAAAGAACCCTTTACACGTCTATTTGTAGGTGATGAGAAAGATCTGAAATTACGTATGAAGATGAGGAAAGCTCTCAAAGATGCTTTAGGTCCAAATAATGAAGAGGCCGCCAATGAAGTAATACTTGCAGAACGACAACTCACCGATCGGGAAACAAATAATGAATCTATCCTTGAAGACTCCGAATCGACCGACGCTCAGAAAGAAATAGCTAAGAAAAAGTTAATATATATCCGTAAGGAAAGAGAATTACTCGATTATAAAGAAGAAGTCAACTAGAACGCCTGTTGCTACGTGAGAGGATCAAATACATTTTCAGAAAGTATGGAATGACTGTTCTTGCGGTGGCAACTGCTATTGGTGCTATCGTTAGTGTAATAGTTTCCCAATTATCGAGGTCCGTACCGAAACCAGTAAAAGATGGTATCGACAAAGTGGCAGATACAGTAAAGAAGGGGTTAAAAACGGTGGGTGAGTTGTTAAAAGAAATAGGAAAGAAACTTGGACAGATACTACCTGGAATGATTGGATCGATTGCGAATTTCATATTTACTATGGCCGGTCAAGCTCTAGGAGTATTAGCAGAGAACGTTTGGTTATTCGTCGTAGCTATAGTGGTGATCACGATAGAGCAATACAAGCGACGTTAACGAAATAACCACCATGCAATTCCAGCTCCTACAATAGATACTATCGTTAGATTGATTTCGTGTTGTGGAGTAGGACTATGTGGAACTCGCTGCGGAACTCGTTGTGGCAATTGTTGTGGAACTTGTTGTGGTAATTGTTGTGGAACTTGTTGTGGAACTTGGTGTGGTAATAGTTTCTTCGTTGTAATTCCTTCCATATCTGGTGGTCTTGGTTTTGGTTTAATACGTTCCTTGTTGATGGAGGTCGACGAGCCTAACCCCATACTCTTCGTGGCCTTCTTAAATGCATTATTATAACCAGTTACCGTACCGATGTCGTACACCAGATTGGTTGGTAATAACCACACTTTTTCAGCTACTACTAGATCGAGCCTCTTCTTCGTGGCATTGATAACGAGTTGATAGTTATCTACGCTTTTCCTTAAATCGTCTTCAATAATTGCGGCTTCGACTAAAGAGTTAAACATTAATTTGGTGTTATAATTATCTACGATGGACGCACGCTCGGAGGATTGAGCAGTTATGATGCAATGCCCAAAAGCCTCAACCGATCGATCTAACCTTCCAATTCCAGCATCGGTTAACCCCCTACCAGTTTGTGGAACGAACCAATTGTGTTGCTTCTTAGCCATGTCGTTACGATAAAACCTCACCGGAATATCAAGAGGGGTATTGGTATCGAATCCCCACGACTTATCGGTAAATCTCGCTCTACGTAAAGCGAAGTTTAAGTTAGTTACTCCGAACTCTGTCCTTATCCTATCATAAGCAACGGAATTCCACGGCTCGTTATTGTTCTTATTAAATATAGAATCTTTGGGAAGTGGGATTCCCAATTCGTACAGTAGTCTCCTGGTCGTGAAGTACACATGGAAGCGATAAAAGCTACGAACATTATTGGGGATTGGTGCGCCATCTGAAAGATGATCGTCGAATGACACTCCACAACCCGCCGTCGCGCACCAAAGTGCGAAGCATAATTGTTGTTGCCAATGTCTCATTGGTTTAGCATCTAACCATTCTTGTGCTTGTTTGGATTTATCGTCTTCGTCTTCGTCATCGTCGTTGTCGTTAATGGTATCGGTAGGAAAATTAAATCCCAGGTCTTGGAAGATATTTTTCGGTTTATATATGAAGAACCGATTGATCGTTACGTAAATCTTTAGATCTCGCATAAAAGGATCTATGTCTTTGGCGTCGATCTTCCAGGGGGTGGCTGGAACTGGATACTTAAAATCTGTTCTTGTGAATGGGAGTGGAAAACCATCAACCATCACACGTTTTTGCGCTATCCCACGTAACGCTTCGTGTAGATGATTTCGGACATCTACTGGTATGAGACCACTTATATTCCAATACTGCCCACCATCGTAAAACATGATTCTAGTCTCGTATGTAGACTCATCATGTATGTCTGATGCCGTTGTCCTAGCTGAGAACTTATCGAAGTCCGCGTGAGGATAATGTTTCTTAAAGGACGCTAAAGCCTTTGCATTGCGGGGTGCGATATAGTCACCCCAATCACCTTCGAAATGAACTTTATGAGACATAATATATATTATATTAAAGCTATACATACATACGATTTATATCTTTAATATATGATGGTTATCTTAAATGTCACCGCCACATCGTCTGACCATACGGTCTACTTCGATAACCCTATTCTTATCAATAATATTTCGCTAGTTGAGGTCACTCTTAGTCATAATTGGTGAAACCTACCTGAGAAAGGGAGCTTTAAGTGGGATGACGATAGTGTGGTGTTTCCATACGAAATTAAGGCGGGACATTATACTATAGAATACTTTATAGACCACTTCGATCCCGCAGTCAAGGCTGGTTTCTTGGAATTCATAGACCACAATTTTAGGAAATATTGGATTATGAAGGTCAAGAAACCAATCCAGTTCACTAAGAATATCTGCGATTCGTTTGGTATCAAAGTAGATAAAGATGTGACAGACTATGTGACCATCGCTGTGGGAAAATACACCCTGGTGCCAAAAGATGTCAAGCATATATATGTCTACTGTGATGTGGTGGATTCCAACTTCTCACTTTTCGAGGGGAAGCCATCTAAAATCCTACATACTCTTAATCCGACATCCCACATTTTTGGCGAAACGACTTACTACCCAACGGCCCCCACACCCATTCGAGCCCTAGGAACAGTACGAAACTACATTCGCCTCACAGTTTGCGATGAGAAAGGCAATCACATAGACTTCAACAAGCAGCCTATACGCTTCGTATTGAAGATTGAGTAGATCATACGTATATAGCATATACATATGATGGACGGCGATTCAATTCAACCGCTTTTTCCATCAGCACCAAATATCTATCCATCGCTTGCTAGTGGCACTGGAAAGAATTTTCGACTACAAACAATCCGAGATACGCTTTCGGATATCGAAACTCAAGAAAAACACTATGAAGGCGTTCGTAAGAAATATGCGCGTTCTCAAGGAATAGTTCATGGTATCGCGGTGGTAACAGGAGGTCTATCTGTGATTTTATCTGGATCTGGATTGGGAGTAGCCTTAACCGGGTTTGGAATAGTGATTGGTTTACCGCTTGGTGTTATTGGTGGTTTATGTGGATTAATTTCAGCATCTACGACCATTGGAGCTAAAAAAATTAGGAATAAAAGTATCTAAGCACGAGAAAACGGCTATGTTGGCAAAATCGAAAGTCAATACGATTCGTGATCTAGTATCGAAAGCCCTACGCGATGAAAATATATCCGACTCTGAATACAGTCTAATCCTAGCTGAAGCAGATACTGAGTACGAGATTATGAGGTCTGAAATTCGTCACGAGACTTCGATGATCGCGGGGGGTAAAAAAAGCGTGGAACAGATTCGAGCCGACCTCAAGCAAGAAGTGCAAAAGGAAATGCGAGAAAAACTTGGCAGTCTAGTGGGATAAGAATCAAATGTGGCTCTTATTTTCATTTTACGAAATCAAACCCTATCACTAGTTAGCCCGTGTTTTTTATAGATGGGCTCAAAGTGGGAATGGTAAGCAATCAACTCCTTGATAAAACGTATAATCGAACCATTATGTGTACCACATCGTCTAACAACATCGGTAAGAGATATATGAGATTCAGAACGACGTAGTACCTCGTAACTTGCTCCAATAACTTTAGTTCGAAGTATGGAACTGGTACCTATATTGCTTTCTATTGCCATACTAACAATCTCATAGACTATTTGTTGGATATTCTTAGGTACTCCTTTGGGGTTGATTTTAACGAAAGACGTTGCGATGTAAGGAGTTATGCGATCGGAATTTAAATCTATATCGATCTTACCGTCATCATGTAGAGAACGTATAAATTCATTTCCGCGACATATGCATTTGTTGTTTAGTAGCATAAAATTAGCTACCTCACCTTTAGATCGAACGAACCCACATTGTATACATGCCTGATAAAGAAGAGCGGCTAAAATAGTTCTCTTAGCATAGCTACGTTTGATACAAACTTTCTGTACTTGAATGAATGCATCGGCCACGATTACTAATACATTTATGGGAAACGAGAGGGAATAATTTTGGTTATAAATAGTGTTGTATGCCTGTAGTTCTCGCATGATCGTACGTTGTTGCAATTCTTTGTTATCACTTTGTTTTGGGATTGAGCGGTCTAGATCATGTTGATACACAAAGCTATCCGGACCTACTATACGCAAACGCGTAGTAACATTGATAGGTGTTTCTTCATATGAGTCGATCTCAGAAACAAGACCACAAGTGGAACATATGAATTCCGTTCCTTGATTTTCCATCGGACATAGACATTCGGGACATGTTCCACCAGTGTTAATATGTAGGCTCGTACAAATTCCTGAACCAAGTAATCTAATAAGCTCGTCCATACTAGTTGTATACCATATGCCTGTCAATTGTTTAACTGGTTGTTGAAAAAAAAAAAAACAAAAAAAAAAACAAAAAAATGAAAAGAGGTTGCATAACAATTTCTCTTCATTCTTTTTTCCTTTTTTTCGTATTGTGATTTCTACTTATCCTCCGATTCTACCACATGTAGATCCTCCAATATCTTATCGAGTTCACAAATGTCCACCGCATTATTTGCCTCTTGTTTCTCAGATTCCATTAACGACTTAGCGCGTTTCATATCGGTGCGCTTCTTCTCGTTAGTGAGACTGAGTTGGATTGTGGTACATTTTGAACAAAGCTCATTAGCCGTACGACATCCTCTACCACATCTCGCACATGGAACGAATGGCTCGAACTTATTTCGTATCTGCAAGTTATGTTGAGAACAATACTCTGATGTCTTTGAGCGCTTCCTCACGCACTTACTGTTCTTTCCTCGCATCAACCAATCGCAAGTTATTATCTCAGACATAGTGTGATATACCTATACGTTATGTGTCTAATTGGTATCTTAGTTGTGACGTCTGTGGTGAGATTCTTCAATCACATGCGCTTGTCTAGTCTGTGTGGTATTAATACGTACTAAGATGGCAGTATACGTTAATATCGAGAAATAGAGAATATACGTTAGTACCATGGGTGGATACTATATGTGATAATACAATAAATTCACTATAAACTAAATGTTCGAACAAATGTTAATATATGCTCAGCCTTGATGTAATACCTTATGATTACAATCCTTAAATAGGGCTTATAAATACAATAGATGAACTATGGTAGTAAATAATGATTGTGGTAATATATGGTATAATATACCTTACAACTGCATTAGTCTAATAGGGTGTTGAAATGTAATAAATACATGAAATAGTACAACAAAACTGCTCTAATCCGGAATAATGTGCCAGAAACCGATCACTGGCCCACCTTGCATTTTTTTGTTGTATTTTATGACAACGAACCCGAACGTATAAATACAATAAATAAACTATAGTAGCATTTACTATGCGGTGTTCTGGACCGCCTTGCATGTTTTTTGTTGTATTTTATGATAACGAGCCCGAAGGGCGAGATGTCATAAAATACAACAAAAAACATGCAAGGTGGGCCAGAACCCGCATATTATATACTACTCCTTGGCAGAGACTCGTCAACCTGAGCCATCTCGAAGGTCTCCTCGGAGCTGCCTGAGAGATAAAACTAAACACAAAATGACATTGAGACACGTTTATTGATATATACCATGTTCCTGTGTAAACCGAAATAACTCTATTTGACTTTGCTAGAATCTCAAATATCCAAAGAGGCAATTAAGGAGGTTTAATTTCTGAAAATTACAACATCAGTTTCTTTCAAAAGCTTGTAAAAGTAGGAAAAATTAGCACCAAATATATAGCATATATACAACTGGGATAGATAAAAATATGTGTTATTAGCATACCTGCACTAGACGGTACAGGTTGATTTGATTGATCTGATTTTTTTTCTCTTTTCTAGGGGTGTGACTTCTCCGGCTGTAAAATTATAGAAACATAATGATCACTTATTATAATGTTACACAGTTGAAAGGATAGAAAGGAAGAAAAACCCTAAAAGCACGTGAGACATAGTGAAGTCTACCTCATTTCTTTAAGACGACGCTGTTGTTGTCGCAGTCCTACTTCACTAAAACCCTTTTCAGTTCTTGCACCAGAAGCCTCTCCAGCCGGACTGACTGTCTTTAGTTGCCGTCGTGGAGCTCTGAAGCCTTTCCTGTAAAAAAAATAACAACAATCTCATCAAATAATATCACAACAAAACCAGTTATTATCTAATGGAAGTAACATCAACAACGTTTGTAAAGGAAATATTATGTTTTGTTTACTAACCGATCTCCGTTCGTAGTTGTGTGTTTACTTTGCGAGCCGCGCCTCCGATGACTTCCACTACCCTGGTTCCAGAGGTTTTCTAGACGGAGAACAGCCGCGGCGAAAGCGGCGATCATTTCTCCGCGGCTGTTCTCTCTCTAGAAAACCTCTGGGACCAGGGTAGACTTCCACGGGCCTTAGTTGAATCTCTTCTGGGTAAAGAGCTAACTTGGTCCAGAATTCGGATCGAAAAGATTGGCGATGGTTAGTGTTTGTAGTCTTACGCACTTTCTTTACTAAGTACCCGACTTTTTTTCATCGCCTTTCCAACGCGGGCACAAGAGGAAGAAGCCAAACCATATCCCATACTACGTAAAGTTTCCTCGACGCTGTCGAAAATTTGGAACTCGCCCAAACTCTTCATTTGCCACTGCCATAGAGCCTCTCCGTTAATGTGAAGATAGTACAGTGGGTCGTGGCCATCAGGTACTGATTAGCGAAAAAGTGTTGGAGCGATTGGGGATTCTCTGAGCTCTGAAAAGAGCTCCCGATCGGCATTGGACATTTCGTATACGGAAGTCATAAATCACAGTGTAGTTCGGTCGCGTAACAAATTGGAATGAATACAGTGAAGTCGGGCTGTGGATATACACCAGCGCTTATTTATTTTTAGAACAAAGCATTGGTTTTCACACCACCGTTCCTTAAGTACTGGCTTAACCTAATTACAGCCGTAATTATAGGCGGCGTATGTGCCATTGTCTGATGGGGAGGAGCTAAGGCCTCAAAGCAAGACCCCCGGGAATTTTGAAACCCTAAATCGAGCAAGCGAATTTGTGGCGCCCAGATGCATTCTAGAAAACACGTTTTATATAAGCATAATATCCGGCAGATTTCAACGAAAAAACGTACACGGGTTAGTAAGATGTCAGTCTATCCTTTCCCGTGTGGACCTAAGAAATACGACAATTAGTCAAAGAGAAAATTACCCTCAAAGTCACACAAAGCCATTTCCCCCTCTAAATACTACGAAACACACCGATTTTTAGGTCAAAATATATAAGCTTATTAATACGCGGTAAACTTTTATATTGAGCAGAAATGATCGAATGATATCTCTGCTACTAAAATCCGTGTGGGCCTAATGCATACGGTATTTAGTTTTTCTGCAAATGAGTGAAACCGTAACCTGCCTGACGCGTTTGAGACCATTTCTTTGTAAATTTCATCACGATTCATATTTGGCACTGATGAATATAGAATGTCCCGGATGTATGTCGCACCATTCTACCTGATGTTGAAACTTCTATGTGAAAACCAACGCTCGCTAATAAGCGTGCGCAGGAAATATCTGAAGTAAAGCTAAGAATTAATGAATATAATCTTTTATAGGTTTTCTACTGTTAAAGACCGTGATCGTCCATATATATTCATGGTATGGACTGAGGGAGAGGAAAAGCTCAGAAAATTTAAAGAGTATGATGAATATATTGTTCATCCTACTATAAAATTTACTTTTGATTGGTCTAATAACAAGTTAATTTTCTAGATGTTATGGTCATGTTTAACTAAGGTATAATTTCCACTTAGCTCTTCACTAAACCTACGAACAAGCACAAGCATTTGTATCATACTTCTTGTCACTCTAATTCTTGTAAGAAAGGTATCCCATTTGGCCAGGCTATTAGGATACGACGTATATGTTCTGAGGACGCCTACTTCGAGAAGCGAGTCCAAGAGCTTTGCCATTTACTTGTCCTGAGAGGTTATAATGAAAACGTTGTTAAAAGGAGAAATTGACCTGCTCGTAACATCCCAAGATTTGACACGTTGAAGGTCAAAACATCCAAGACCAACACTCGCATTCATTTAGTAGTCACCTAACCACCCAGGACTTCCCAACATTGGAGAGATACTACACAGGTACCACCCTGTCCTTCAGTCCTCCAATCATTGCTTGAAGGCAATAAAGGAAGTCCCTATGGCAGCATATAGAAAACCTAAATGCCTTAGGGTTTATTTATCCATGCTAAATTGATTATAGAAGATCATAACAAGGGTTGTCATAAGAGTTATAACAGTAGATGTTAAGGTATGCAATTTTCTTCTCGAGGGCACCAACTTTAGTAGTAATGTTACGGGCCGTAAATACATTATTAATTTTAAATTAGACTATAATTCTAACTATGTACATGTTAAATTTTGACTTGTGGTATGCAGTACATAGGATCTACTATGTACTGTTTAAAACACGAACAGCAGTGTTTTATCAAGTTTAAAAATTCGAGGGCGAAGCCCGAGAATTTTTAGACTTGATAAAACACGTGCTGTGAGTGTTTTAAACGGCTTCAAAAACGCTTTAAGAATGCAATGAAAGAAAGACGCACATCTCAAGGGAATGGTTACTTAATCAACCATTGAACCTTTGTATTCACAACGCCATGCAAAATATTCGAGTAATCACCGCCTGCAATTACGAACATCTCAAGGGAATGATATGAAGAAATTACCATACTATGTTATTTCGCAATGCAAGAAGAATCTGCACTTGAAGGATTTGGTGTCGTGGTTTACCTCGATAAAGTTCAAGACTTGGAAAGCGATGTGACTGACATGACGGCAGACTCTAAATTTTTGACTCCGGCACAAAATATGTAAGTTTAATGCACGTTTTTATAATTTTACGGCTTTGAGTTTGGTTTAATAATTGGAACTAAACAGTGGCTCGGTAAACAAGTAATGGTAGTTGGATAACTTCATTTTATAAATATTATCTGTGTATCTCGGTAGTCTGCTGATATTAGTAAATTTAGTGCAAAATTTATTATCTAGGTACATTATATTCCGTGTACTTTTTGCTATCTTTGGGTCTTTATCAGTGAATTCTTAATTAGGATGAAACTTTATATAAAATTTCATGTTCATTAATATTCTTTATATAAAACGTTCATCCTAATTAGCAATTCAGTGAGAAAGCTGAAACATCAATAGAAATTCCATTGTCTCAATCATTAACCCCGTTTCCCTCTGGGACATAATTCAAATCCCTCCGCGGGCCTTTTAGAATGATGAGATTTTATCAGGTATAAAGGAGCATGGACGTGACTGATTTGCTTCATCTGATTGGACAAAATGCTCATTAATTATTCATGAGTTTTTGAAAACTAAATTTAGAATCAGATTCAACAACCACAAGTCTCGCCTTAATACTCACAATAAGTTAACTTCAGTAGCTAAGGCTAGGGATGATAAGATCTATCAACATTTTAATTTGGTTGACCATCATGGATTAGAGGATATTCGTATTAAAATAATAGATAGGTGTTCTACCACAGAGGCATTAAGGGATGAGGAGCCCAATGGGCCTATCGCCTAAGAACCCTCTTTCCGTTAGGATTAAATATGGACGATTTCTTTAACAGTAGAAATCCTAGAAAAGATTATATCATTAATTCTTAGCTTTATACCTCAGCTATTTCCTGCGCACGCTTACTAGCGCGTGTTAGTTTTCACATCGAAGTTTCCAATGGCTTCTATAGCACGTGCTTACATACATTGTAACGGTTGAATTAGCATCTGACGTAATCACACTATATTTAGCTGTCTGTTTTTACTTCTTCGTCAGTTCTTTGCCCTGATGAAGACTTTTAAATAAAATCGAAATATCGGCAAAGGAAAGTTTTAACTTAATTAATTTTAGTTTTTTTTTATGGCAAAATTATCTGGATTATATATTAGTTAAAGGATATCATATGGATACTATATATCTCTCTGAAAAAAAACTCTGAATTTCTAACGAGACCTGAAACAACCCTGGGGGCTGACCAAAGCCAGGTCCTGGCTATATAATCCATAGATCGAATTGGAATTTAAATATCTATTTACCCTTTTTACCTGTTGGCGCATCGACATCTGGCATTAATAATTTATCTTAATTTATCACTAGATAGACCTCTTAGGAGACGTCTGCTTGATCTGAATAAAATACAAACAGCAGATATAATATATTAAATAACCAAATATACTGAATTAAATTGAACGACCACTTTCATTCTCTTGGTTTCTAGTCATCTGTTCTATACTCTAAACTAAAAGCTACGTTGGTTGAAAGGATCAAGAGAGAAAAAAACTATGAGAAGCCTTTGTTGTGACGAGTATTTTAATGTAAATGTTATCGGCTTCCGGTCGGGGTAATTCTCGGTGAATAAATCCCACTCCAGGCCGATAACCCTTACATAGTCGCATTCTTTATTTCCAACATTTTTATCTCTTTTTTGAAGATATCGGTCGTCCGAGCTTTGGCCTCACTTGTCCTTCGAATATCAACGTCTTTCTTGGTTCTTGTGCTTTAAACGTGACTGTGGATTGGATTGAGCCGAGAGCTACGGACAACTCAGGAGCTGTTGAAGTACATGCACCGACCATACACCCTAACACAACATTAACTCCAGGAATATACACTGTAAACTACACAGCCGAGGATGCTACAGGAAATATGGCAGTGTGTCGCTTCAAGATTGAAGTTGGCAGTAAGAATTGGGTTCTGAAGTCTTTTTTCCTCAAGTTATACTTAAGCTAACAATAGCGAAAGAACTACCGTATTGAGACTTTACCACCTTCAAATATTATTTATCACTGGCTTCAACTTTTCATATATCCATAGACCGTATATGTCGAGTTCTCTCTCCTCCCATTGGTGGATCCGTCGAATCAACCACCTGCGGTGCATCATATGGATCGGAGGCTGTATTGTCATGCCAACCGGGTTACATACTTGGTGGATCCTCGATACGCACGTGTATGTCTAACGAGCAGTAGTCAGGCACAGATACAACATGTACTCGTAAGTAGAAATCATATTTAAGTATTAATGATTGTAAAGCATTCGAGAAAACGTATAATGATGATGTATAACACTGTCATCTACCTAACACAATTAAATTCGTTAAAATTAAAATTAAAAATAATAAAATATTTTGTGATTTTCTACTTTGAACCTTTAAGATTCTACTTGCCCACCACGACATGGTGTAACACATGGCACTGTTACACCCAGGGAGTGCTCCACTACATCCCGCGTAGATTTTGATACACTGTGCATATTTATGTGCAACGCTAGCAATGGATATACGAATGTCGGTCCCGTTGAGGCGAGATGCACTGCAAATGACACATGGACACCAAATATCGACGATATCGGTTGTAAAGGTAAATTACCTTTAAACGTGCTTAATGTACTGCACACTGGCCATGTTGACAATCTTCTCCATTTCATTAACTCTCAACTGGAACATGTAGTTTTTTTTCCCCAAACATCGAAGCCTTATGAACTCAACACGGATGTTTCAAATAGGTGATTTCGCGACATTAGGTCGCTGAAGCGCACGGTCAGTGGTCATCAAAACGAGGCCTCAGAATATTTGCATCTTCGAAGAAACAAATCGATTTCATGGTGTTGATAAATTCCTAACATTTTCGTCTTTTTTGATTGCTTGCCATTCTAGGGATTCACTGTAAGTTTACGAAAGGCCCCGGTTGCATAAAACGCCTGTAACACGTACGGGTATACTTAAATGTACTCGGGTGTTGCATAAAATAACTTAAGTCAACTACTTACGGAGTACACTTACGCAGTATTGTAAACGTTCATGCATTGCATGTCATGTATGTATGTATGACTTATTACTATAATTTAATAATTAAACGAGACTTACCTATAAGTCGATGTTTGATTAAAATTCTGTCTCGGCATCAGTCAGGAACGAAGGAGTCACATGAGAAACATGCGCTTGCTTACTATCTGGTCATTTTTAAACAGCGAGTGTAGCTAGGAGAAAAGAAGGAACGACTCAAGGAGTCGAGAGGGAACCCAAGGGAGGGCATGTGACTCATTCGTTCCTAACTGATGCCGAGACAGAATTATAATCCAGGTAAGTCTCGTTTAATTATTAAATTATATTTCGTCATCAGTTACGTCACTACATAGTCACACGAGATTTGGAAGGCCTGGTTGCACGAGACTGAAGTAAATCATAGGCCCGTTGATCCGTTTATTTATAAACGTCCTGTAACTGTAAACTGTAGCTCTTCTATATGCCATGATAATGAGCACGTACCTATTAATAAAACAGCATATGTAGATAGTAACGATACCCTATTTCGACTAGCAGTCGATTTTATAATTTGTTAGGTATATATGGATAAGCGAACTAGTTTTGTTGCGACTGATTTTCAAAGTGTTCTAGAATATTTGATCCGAAGTTCCTAATAATAGGCTAGTGGTATTATTTTGCAAATGTTTGTTCGTCCAACCACCTGCTTTCAGGATCTCTTGCAAAGTGAGCAAGAGATCTGCTTTACCGTATGATGTGGGGGCAGGTCTGCCGCTATTCCCTGAAAACTGCGTGATATCTATTCCGCCATCTTTCATTATCGTTTTTGTCCACTTCCCGATTGTTGCATTGGTAACTGGCCTATGTGGCTTGACATGACTAATTAGGAGCTTGGTATGTTGTTGACTGATGTCTGCAGTAATTTCTATATATCGTGTCATGTGAGTGACAACTGGCTTGTATGCAATAAGTTCTAATGGTTCGTCTGCCCGGTCTGGATGTCTTTAAGGTTTCTCAAAGTGTGAAAATGTATTTGTCTGGCAATTTTTGCATAAATTGGCCACTTTGGAAAAGAGTAGGGGATTGGGGCGAGGGTGGTCTCGCAAAGGCGCTTGGGATCGTTACAGGGGACACGCATCGTACGTACAGAATACAAACAAACACGGCGAATATCGCAATGAACTCATCGAATACAAGCAGAGAAAGTGAAATAAGCTTGAAAGAAGACACTGTACCAGAAGTAAAGCTCAACAGAAGTGTCCAGGAAAGGGTTCATAAAAGCCAACTTATTAAAGCAGAGCAAAGAAGTGAAAACTACGTGGAACGGGAGTTAGCAGAAATAAAGCGAAGTTGTATGGCCGATTGCTACGATCCGATACGTTATGCTTTAGCCGATTCCTACATTTCCCACCATCATGGATTTGTCACTTTAAAGTAATAAATACTTTGTAACTTTAGCTATACAGGTCCTGTTCTGTTCATGGGATTGTAGGCCGTGAATACTGAACTACTGACAAGAGAAACGTTGTACCACTTGAAGTCCGCTTGGGTGACATGTATTTGTAGCGATTGACTACATCGGCAACTCTTTCCGGCTTTTCACCCATCAATCCCAAGAACAGAACAGGGCCTGTTTAAAGTTACAAAGTACAACTTTAAAATCATAAATCCATGATGATAGGAAACGTAGGAATCGGCTATTAAAAGCATAACGTGTTCGAATCGTAGCAATCGGCCACACAACTTCGCTTTACTTCTGCTAACTCCCGTTCCACGGTAGTTTTCACTTCTTTGCTGAGCTTTAAGTAAGTTGGCTTTTATGAACCCACATTTCTGGACACTTCTGTTGAGCTTTACTTCTGGTACAGTGTCTTCTTTTAAGTTTATTTCACTTTTTCTGCTTGTATTCGATGAGTAAATTGCGATATTTGTCGTGTTTGTTTGTATTCTGTACGATGCGTGTCCCCTGTAACGATCCCAAGCGCCTTTGCGAGACCACCCTCACCCCAATCCCCTACTCTTTTCCAAAGTGGCGAATTGCGTGTCGAGGTTTATTATTATTGTTTGGAATCGTTGTCCCGTCAATAAGCATAGAAGCATGATTAGCTCAGTGTCAGTGTCTTTAAATTCAATTCCTAAATCGGAGCCGTTTCCTTCAGATGCTTCAGTACTATGCTGACGTCCCACACAAATGAATGAACCAGTTTAGTGTTTCATTTTGAATACACCTTTAAGAAATCTAACTAAAAGCGGATGTGAACCAAATGTAGTATTTGTGACATTGATGACAACTGAGAGAGCCGATCTGGCGGTATTAATCACACTGCAAGCTCTTCTCGTACAGTGACGTAAGAAACTCATCCCGTTCTCTATACTCACTTCAAATGGGTTCAATTTTTTGTATTTACAGTACTTTTCCCAAGGAGATAGATATTTCTGATATTACTTACTGGTGGTGGACCGCCAAGACGTCATGATCATATATTTCACAGTTGAAGAGATATCCTTTGTATCTAAATAACTGCGGACAAGTGGCAGACTAGAAGACTTAGTTTTTCCTTTAGTGAATGATGTGGTTTGGGTTTGTTGGGTAGCACCAGTAACATTTTGGGTGGTCTCAGTAATACCAGAGGATATTATATCGCCATTTTCATTGCCTTCGGGTACCAAGCCTGAGTGGACCAGTTTAGTATTACAATTCTACCGGTTGCCTTGTCCTCTTAAATTTTATTCACGACATTATTTAATTTCGCTTTTTTATTTCGGGTGATAGTATTTCGTTTTGAAATTCGGGCCTTTCCCTAAAACAATCTGGCGCTTGCCTCCGTTTGGCGGTCTGTAGTGATGGTCATCATATGCGCCATAGCGTCTTTGACATTTGTTGTGTTTTTGGTCATATCTCACCCCAGTTCCAACTGTGTGGCCAATGCGAGTGGTTTCTTTGGCGTCTCGGATCTGTTTAGCCAGATTCTCCCCAAACGAAAGCTTTGGCATTGGTGAGTCCTGGTCTTTAGAACAGTAGTATGAAACTCTGGCTTTAGCGGTCAGAGTTTTAGATATGGAATAGGTAAGGCTAGATCCTCATACTGGATTGAATGAAATAAATTGTGTTGCGAGGTCCTGAAATATCGTCTGTATAGCCTGATAGCAAGGAATGCAATGACCAGATAAGCAAGCGCATGCTTCTCATGTGACTACGTAATGATAGTGACGTAGACTGATGACTGATTGGTCTGATTGGTTGCTCATAGGGCCGGAATTTTTCATCTGGACCTCTCGTGAATTCATCTGGACCTCTCGTGAATTTTTTTTAAAGACGACATTCAAGCTGAATTATAATATAATAACAAGAGAAAGCGACCCAAAACTATGGAGAAAAATCAAATGACAAGGAAAATGAATTTTACGATTTTACCTCGGCGCAACAGCTAACCTCAATTAAATATTTTTGCATCTATATTTTAAACAAAGTAATCAGTTTCTGTTGTTCCACTAAAACCTAGTGTATTTTTTGGCATAAAGAAAGCAGAAGCCACTTCAAAAGAAAGTACAGACACATTCAAAACTGTTGAAGAAGAAGAGACTGACGTTTTGGACGAGGCTGATGTTGGACTAGATAGTTCCCAAACAGAGAGCAACGAAGATGATGCACCATCGCTACCACAGACTCAGGAAGTAATGAGTGATTTTGACCGTGATGAGGCGAACTGGATTTCGTACATTCATCTGTTTCACCACCAACAAGCGTAATGGAGAGCTGAAATCCCCTTCTTCATGGGTTGTCTATGCTAAACAAGGGATCTTAATCCCTCAGAACCCTTATTAAAATATAATGGTATTTAGACTAGCAATCCAAGCAATTGTATTCAATTTGCGTTCACACCTACACAAAATGAGTGTGTTTCATTCAATATCAGCGAATTGTTCAAACGGTAATTAGTTACAATGTATGTATTTATCAGGGGCAACAAATTCCAACTAAAAATCAGAAACACAGTGGTCTCTGATTCCGTTTCTGTTCTCTTTATTACTGACGGTAAAGCTACGTTGTTTTTCACCAAGGCAGTAATTCACAAAATTCACCGGTAGCACGAATAAATAACATAGATAGTACTGAAATAATTATTTACAATAATAATTTAAGTAGGAAATAGATATACAAAGAAGAAACACACCTGACAATAATAAATAACTAATAAATGTATAATAAATAACTAAAAAAATGTGTCCCTTCTTTCCAGTTTAAAATGCCACTGAGTGAATGAAAACACTTAAATTGGTTGTTGTGGGTAACTCGCACATACACATAAATAAAAGGAGATGTTATAATAAGGTTATCTGTGGACTACAAAAATAGGGGGCGGGGTGGGAATGCGTTAGTCAAGAAATAATATGGGGACGGGGGCAACTATAGCCTGTGTGCAGACGTATTTTTTCACTCTCATAAATTCTAAGAAAAAAGTAACGTCTGCTTATAACCCGAGTGCTTAATTAGTTTCCAATATGCAAGCATGACGTCAACACGTTTGTTTTATTTTTCTGCTCAATCAAAGCCATTGTTATAATTTTAGTGAATTGGCGCGCCAGTGAACACTCTCCTATGATTGGTCAATGGTAAATGTATTGTCTGAATTCCTTTTAAATGGAACATAACGTCACTTTCCAGGATATGCGAGGTAACATCTGATTGGCCCATAACACAATGAGGTGTGCATATTGGAAACTAATTAAGCGCTCGGGTAAGCAGACTACTTTTTTCTTAGAATTTAGGGGAATGAAAAAAATACGTCCACATATCAGGCTAGGGCAACTATAGCTAGAATGTCTTCATGATCAATGTGATGATAAGGAGCGAGTGTCGTTTTAAGAAAAACATGTTTTCGGAAATCCATGGGAGGGGTACCGTTAATGATTCGGAAATCCAAGGGAGGGGGACCATTAAGGATTCGGAAATCCAAGGGAGGTGAACTGTTGAGAATTCGGAAATCCAAGGGAGAGGGACCATTGAGGATTCGGAAATCCAAGGGAGGGGAATTGTTGAGGATTCGGAAATCCAAGGGAGGGGGACTGTTAAGGATTCGGAAATCCAAGGGAGGGGGACTGTTGAGGATTCGGAAATCCAAGGGATAAGGTCCTTTAGAACACATCTGCTCGGCGCTGTTTTCGGCAGCCAAAATTCGCAGCTGCTGCATCCAGCCAGTTTGCAGTGCGTTCACAGCGCTGCCTGAAGTGTTTCTGCAGCGCTGCAACAGCGCTGCTCATTTCGTACGGGGGCCTTATCCCGATGGACTTTGGTTATCCCTTATCCCTACTGTTTTCTGGTTTGTTATCCCTTATCCCAGTCATTATTTTGCTAGTTATCCCTTATCCCCAATACCCCTAACCAGGCCTCTTTATATAATTAGCTTTTGTAATCCACTTTGTCATCCTTTATTGAAAACTTTTGAAAACCATATCAGGGCATTCACATAGTATTACTCTTCGAATTCAGGGTGTTATTTTTGTAGTTTTGTTTTAAAGAAACTTGAAGATTCAATTCCAATGACAGTGCCCCTTTGACATCCACTAGACCCTATCAGACCCTAATTCCTTAATTTGTTTGGTTTTATATGCCTTGCTTCTTCCTGGGGGTACTCCCATATATGGACTATACGGGGATGATCTACTGGACAGGGTATGGTTTTTCGAGTTTCTGGTCTTAGACGGGGTATCCATTTTCACATTGACAGATCTTGAACAGGGTATGGTATTTATCACTTTTGACATGACATTTATCTGATGTAAACATCATACTCATTACCAGATATCGATTTGTAATCGGTTTATCCCTGACCTCTAAATAAAACAGTCGACTTTATAGACACTTCTTGTGGATTCTTGTATTTTCGTCTTATCTACCTAGAAGATTTCGAGGCAGCATCACATCTGAACGAGAAAAAAAGGTACTTATCGAGCGCACATAATCCTCTGTCTTTGAGTTTGAAGAACGCGGAGATTTGCTGCAGTTTGCCGCAGTTTGCCTTCGCTGTAAGCTTATGCTGATTGGCTACGAAACAATGGTCCAAGCCTTGCCCCTGAAAAAATATGTTTGGGGAGGCCAAATGGCAGTCCACAATCACGTGACACCAAATACTAATATAGGGTTGCGTTCTGCGAACGCGATAATGGCCATGAACGCACGAAATATCCACAAAACGGTAACAAATACGAGACCGTATTCTGAGTAGTAACAGTCAAATGGCTTCCCATCACTATTTCTCGAGCGCACATGTACAAAATGTTTGCTTATAATGGAAAGAAAGTTTCTTGGCAGAAATTATATAATGAACAACTTATGTACCGATCAATTCGAAACATCACCACCCCCCCCCCCCCCCCCCCCCCCCCCCCCCCCCCCCCCCCCCCCCCCCCCCACCACCACCACCGGACAACCCCCGGGCATTTGACTCATTTTTGTGCCCGGGGAGTAGGGAATTTGACATCGGTAGCTGTCCTTGGGGTGGGAAATTTGACACCGAATGGGAGGGGTGGGGGGGATTTGAACAAGTTGTCTTGATTTCGAATTCATGTTCCGTTCTCGTCCTCGATCGAATCATGGAGGACACTTTTATATTAGATACATTTAAAGGACAAAACTCCGCTTTTGTGAGTGAGTGGCTGAAGAAGAAGGGACTCCAAAAGCTGTGTGCTGTGTTTGAAGGTACTAAAATGTAAATGTGAATTGCTTTTGAATATTTATAAAAGGCTCGACAAGGTCAAGGGCCGGCTGACTGATATTGAATGCTTTTAAGTTATTATGGAAGCTGATGTTTTATTCTCGGCTTTCAGCTGACGTCACAATCTTATGTAAATTAAGCGTCCGCCATGTTGGTGCTCATCCTGGTGTGAAATTTCGTATCTGAGTCACCGCGACTCACCGCCAAAATCCATTGATTTCTCCTATCTGTCGTGAGTTCTTCCGTAAATTCTCCTTGGTTGGTGATAACAACAACGCAAAGAACCATCTTTACTTTCTCACTTCGACTCTCTTGTGAGAGCTTTTGTTTACACCCCGATGAGCACCAACATGGCGGATAGCAACTGTCGTCAAGGCTAAGGTCACGTGGGTGAGAGCAGAGAATAGAGGTTGCCCCTCCCGTGACAACTACAGCTCGAACGTTGCTTTATTTAATACTGTGTTGTAGTCCATTTGAATTTTAATATATTTTATTCTCAGTCACGAGTCTCACAAGTAACTAACGAGGTGAACCAACCCAGAACGAGATAAAAACTTACATCACGTGTTGTGAAACTAAAAATAGATTTTAAATAATTATCATGGGACATGAGGATTCGTTCTCTTACCTCCTTTATTTGGGTTGTTACTCCACGGAGAACTTCTCGCGAACTCCCCCAGATTCTACTGCATTATAGCTAAGTAGTCAGTAAGTTCGTACATCAAGGGCACCCAACGAGTACTTTTTGAAATTCGTTTGAAACCAGTTGTCTGCAGCTTATCTAGCTATTTTAAGGCGCCTACTATGTCTTTTGACGTATTCTAGAAAGCTATTATAGCTGAAATAATGATAATCGTTAATTCTAATGACATTCTTAAAACAAGTCAAGGATAAAGATTTCCGAACGGAATACTGTAGTAGAAATGACGTCTGCACTACAGAGTAGGAGCGCTCAAAAAAAAGTTTTCCTCTCTTTACCTTCTCTTCTTGTTTACCTGTGAACCCTAACTCTATGTGAGTGAGAACCGGTGGTTTACCCGTGAACTCGTCCGATGGTTAGGGTTTGCATTGGTTTGTGGTTCGGATTGCAGTTGCCATGCCCACGCATCTTGAAAGCACCGCCTGCGATGTCTACCGCTGATTTGTGGACCGATCAATCTACAGATCGTATACCGAGAGAAATATTTTGAATTCGGAATTTATTTTCCAGGCCGTTTTCACGTCGTTTCGGGCCTGAAACGTAGATGAGAACTGCTTACACATCTCTGGATTTGTGTGCCGAAAGCAGAGGCGAAATCGATTTGAATTTCTTGTCGAATTTCGGCGGCGAGTGAGGTCACATCGATGAAAAGCGCCTCGAAGCTGCATACCTTGTGTATATTTCTGTCTTTGAGGTAGACACGCGGCCAACCGTCAAAACCTCGAGGCCTAATAAACTGCTTTAGAAGTCCTCAAATCACCTCAAAACCACTCACACAACTTCATTAAGTATCAAATTTTATTATTGAAGATTTATTTCGTAGGAATCGGAAAAGAGAATTCACAATGAGCAATTATATCACAGGAAGCCCAAGCTCTGTTTATGTAAATTTAATTATAAGGGTTTGTATGGGAATTTTTTAATCTGGCTTTTCGATAAATATACTGTAATAAAGTGAATACTACGTACAGACACAGCCAAGACACAGATCATAGACACCAGTAATGTTTGACTTTCGGTGCGAAGGAAGTTCAAAATGACCCCTAGGGAAAAACGAAGAACAGAGGTCAAACATTTGGGCTATAAAATTGATTTGTGCATGGATTTTCACCAAATAAACACTCTGCAACCCCTGGTGTATCCATACTAAGTTTACAGCGGGAAATTGTGGCTTAAACATACGTTTTTCGACACGAAAAATACAATTACACTCGCGCTAAGTATTTTTAAATCTCTCTAGAGCTCTAAAGTCTAATCTTCAGTATATTTGCCTCAAAATAAAATACAACTTCGCAGTTTCTGGTTCTAAAACGTAGCTATCCTGAATCTCTTGACACCCTAGTCGTAAATAATCTGCTTTTTATGGGATTCGGCGCGTGTAAAGTACAGGTCAGGTTACAGGTCAGGTCACAGGTCAGGTCACTTCTTGTTTACCTGTAAACCCTAGATCTAGGTGAGTGAGACCCCGTCGTTTACCTGTGAACTCGTGCGATGGTTAGGGTTAGGTTTGTGGTTAGGGTTAGGGTTTGTGTTAGAATTAACAACCTGATCTGTGACCTGTACTTTACACCCGTCGCTACTAAATTAGCCTAGCCAAGACATCGCCGATGTGAAGACGATTTTGGTTTCTCTCTCACTCAATCTGGCGAGCGTTTTGTACGCAAAAACACATATCTGCACGAATTGAGTTTAATAAAAGCTATTGACAGACTCCTGGGTAAATATTATCCAAGTGTAGTACAATATTTGGCCATACAAGTCAGTGTTTCTACATCAAAAGTTTCAAAATGTTACTCGTCGATTCACGCAACCCTAGCCTGCGTTGCGGCTCTGGAGTATCAGAGCGCAGCGAGCGGAGATAAGGGGGATTGGGGCGAGAATAAAAAGAAGGGGGAGGGGGTGGGGAGGAGAGGAAGAGAGAGCCTGCCGGCAAGCCATGCTTATTTTGATAACTCTCGACCTCAGAAGGCCGCGTATTGCTATTGGCTAAAATGCGTAATTGACATTTTATTCATGCATGGCATGCGATAAGAGCAGAAACAAACATACCGAGAATCCCTCAGCGATGAATTTAAAGAAAGAACAGAAGCAAGGCTATTCGAATTAGAGATCTTTTGTCTGGAAGTTCTAGCTGTAATCCCAACTGGGTTTGGAAAAAGTAGGATATTCCAAGCATTCACTAGTGTTATTAAAACCCGAGGAACTACAGAAGTGCAACTTCAAGTTGCTGTAGTGTTTAGTTCTGCAGAAAAGTAATGAGCGAATTTCGCGAGGGGCTGAAGAACCTTGCATCGGACTCCACAAGCGTCAAGCGTCAAGTAAAATCGCAGGTGCGATTGGCGCGCTTAAACGGATAAAGCCCTTTGTCCCAATGTCCTCCCTTGAAACTATGTATAAAACGCTTATCCAACCAAATTTTGATTACTGCAGCATAGTCTGGGATGGACTGGGCACTGAGCTTTCCAAAAAATTACAAAAACTTCAAAATCGAGCAGCCAGAATAATTACAAATTCAAACTTCGATGATAGTGCTGGCCCTCTTCTAGAAAAATTAGAATGGGACCGACTATCTACTCGCCGAAGTAAGCTATTGGCCATCGAAATGTACAAAGTGTACAATAATCAAGCGCCTAAATATTTAATTAATAAATTTTCTAAAGTTGTGACGCCATATAATATAAGGGGTTCGACAACAAAATTACAATTGCCCCTCCCAAAAACAAACTATGGGAAAAAGCGTTTCGGCTACAAAGGAGCTTTTGTATGGAATTCGTTACCTGAAGAGATACGACTTTCCAAATCAATAACTAATTTTAGAAATAAGCTGAACAAATTACCCCACTGCTTCTTTGATGCCCTGTAAATTGAGCATTTTATCCTTTTTATGTCATTTTATATCATAATATATTCTATATTCAAAATATTGTAATATTTTTATACACGGCTTTTATGGAAAACAGTGTTGTGATAGACTGATAGAACGACCGTGTTTAAATAAAATTTACTTACTTACTTACTATTGTCGTCGACGAATCGCACACGGTTGAAACATGGACCGGTGTGTTCGAGGAACAGGCTTGTGCTTCCGAAAATACGAGCTGCTTTGATGATTTCGTAACGCTGCGTGGATGGTTTTTAGTACTTCTTTTGGTAGAACCTCGTTCCGGCGTTTATTGTGGTCGGCAGTGTTCGTTTCTGATTTGGTGGAGACTTTATATTCAGCGCCGGCAACGAGTTCTCTTTATCTTAGTTCTCTTTATCCTGCAAACTTTCTCGAACAAATGCGTAGTTCTCTACTGCATTTCGAATCTTCCTTCCTCAGGAACGCTCTGATAGAGCAGCAGATTTCGGAATCAGTGAAGGACTAATACTTTTGCAGGCACCAGCGAGAAATTATTAAGCCTCGGCTTTCTTTTCTTTCTTAAGGCTTGAACAGATTCTGGCCGTGGAAATATTTGAATTACCAAACGCCACCTTAAAACATACATTACATATCCTGAAAAAGTCGTTGACATTTACAGGTTTGGGTTTTAGGTCCTGTCTTCACATGTTTTTTTCGGAGTTTCAGCTGGCATGCATTCTCCAAGTTCCAATTTTTTTTTTTTTTACGCTCGAGTGTAGATTCCACGCGTGAGTTTGACAGATATTAAACATGGTTTTCACTTCCGCCGCCTGATTGGATGACCCGGTCGAATGACTTACTAATTTTATGCATTTTAATTAGTGGTAGTGGATGGATACCAAAATAACTATGGCTTTCATTCTACTTCGCCAGCTCATCCGAATGAAAAATATTTTCCTCCTCTCGTTCATTAATGAATCATTACCAGCACAACGTAGTTGTATTGTTATAAGGTAGGTATAGGTTGTGTCGCAACCGACTAATACAACGCACCACTTTTATTAAGTCAATCTTCATAATGTTACTGACAATGTTATGACTGCAATAATGCTGAGCCCGACACGTATATTACAGGCTTATTGTTCAAATAGGACTGTTTACATATCTTGGAAATCTAACTAAAAAACATCTTAGGCTGAACAAAGCACCTACGATGTTAATTTCACTTCTTCCAACAATTTATAACATTAAACAAAGTTAATAGGTTGTATCACATGCGACTAATACAGATTCAGTCATTCAATCTTCATAAGTTACAATAGTCGCGACTGCAATACTGCTAAATTGGACAGTGATTTCTTGATTGTTAAACATAGATTATCTAAATTTATGTACGTTGCCCGATACGAAAAACCAGAAATAAAGAACCACCGTGCTGTGATCAAATTTCTGGAAACGTACTCAGCCGAATGCAATCGTACAAGGCTCGAGGGCTAAAGCCAAAAAGTATTCTAGCGTCCTTATTTGAGATTGGAGTTATAGCTGCACTCTATAGTATTATAATTTATGCCTCATGCTTTGCATCTTCGCCACTGAATTCTCACAATTCAGTGCGGATAGGGCATTCCGCCTCCGAATCCTCGCGATTCAATAACAAGGGCTTGCTCTCAGGCGAGCCATTTGCCTCATGCTTTGCATCTTCGCCACTGAATTCTCACAATTCAGTGCGGACAATGGATTCCGCCTCTGGATCCTTATAATCATTTGTTTAATAATGGCTTGTTCTAATAAGAGCATTTGCCTCTGTGCTTTTATCTTCGCCCCTGAATTGTCACAATTCAGTGCGCACAACAGCGTTCACGCCTCTGAATTCTCACAAATTCAGTGACAACAGCTCGCTCTCAGTAAGAGCCATTTGCCATATGCCTCACGTTTCACATCTTCGCCCTGAATAATCACAAATTTAGTGCGGACAATAGCGTTCGAGACGTCTCTGAACTACCACAATTCAGCGACAACAGCTTAATCTTGGCCCGATGCCATCCATTCTTACTTCTGAATCGCTCGCAATTCAGTATAAACGGCTTACACCGTCGGGTGAATGTTATATGACCTTCTCTTCTGAATTCTCGTAATTTAGTGACAGCGGCTCGCTCTTAGTAGAGCCATTAGCCTCATGTCTTACATTGTCACCCCTGAATTATCACAACTGATTCAGTGCGGACAATGGCATTCCCGCCTCTGAATCCTCGTAATCATTAACAATGCGGGCTTGCTCTAAGGAGAGTCATTAACTAGACATTAGTCTTACATCTTAGTCCATGAAATCTCACGATTGAGTGCAGACAATAGCGTTCACGCTTTCTCATAATCTGATGCAATACATTCTTACCTCTGAATCGCCCGCCATTCAGTAACGGCGACTTGCTCCGGCGGGTGAATCGTTAGCCTCGTGCATATGCTATACATTCACGCCTCTGAATCCTCGTAATCATTAACAATGCGGGCTTGCTCTAAGGAGAGTCATTAACTAGACATTAGTCTTACATCTTAGTCCATGAAATCTCACGATTGAGTGCAGACAATAGCGTTCACGCTTTCTCATAATCTGATGCAATACATTCTTACCTCTGAATCGCTCGCCATTCAGTAACGGCGACTTGCTCCGGCGGGTGAATCGTTAGCCTCGTGCATATGCTATACATTCACGCCTCTGAATCCTCGTAATCATTAACAATGCGGGCTTGCTCTAAGGAGAGTCATTAACTAGACATTAGTCTTACATCTTAGTCCATGAAATCTCACGATTGAGTGCAGACAATAGCGTTCACGCTTTCTCATAATCTGATGCAATACATTCTTACCTCTGAATCGCTCGCCATTCAGTAACGGCGACTTGCTCCGGCGGGTGAATCGTTAGCCTCGTGCATATGCTATACATTCACGCCTCTGAATCCTCGTAATCATTAACAATGCGGGCTTGCTCTAAGGAGAGTCATTAACTAGACATTAGTCTTACATCTTAGTCCATGAAATCTCACGATTGAGTGCAGACAATAGCGTTCACGCTTTCTCATAATCTGATGCAATACATTCTTACCTCTGAATCGCTCGCCATTCAGTAACGGCGACTTGCTCCGGCGGGTGAATCGTTAGCCTCGTGCATATGCTATACATTCACGCCTCTGATTTTTCGTAATTCAGTGAGAACGGCTTGCTCTCAGAGTGAGCCATTTTCACAAAACTAGTCTGCGAATTGTCAACCTCATGGACTGTCGATCGGACAATCTTGTTACTATTTTCTTGAAATTTAAAAGGTTCTCTCGATAACCTTAAGATCCCACTTTGCTTCATAATAATAATATATTTTTTTGTCATATGAATTTTCGCAATTCAGGGAAAAAACCGGCTTGCTCTCCGGTGAGAATTCATCTGTGTGTTAATGATAAATATATAACGATTAATGTCGGACTGATTATAATTGTAATGACTTCATAACATGATGGGCGTCGCAGTATAAGTGTAACTAAAGTTATAACCTTACGCACAATCCAAGCAAAAACGTTAACGATAAGCTATAAATAATCAAAATAGTACTAGATGCTAAATGTTCCGACCTTTTTCTTGCTTCAACCTTTTCTTGTGATTTCACCAAGATAATGGTTTCTTGTCTCTGAACTCACAATTCGGGGGAAAACGATTCCTCTCAGAAAAGATAACTGACCTTGATAATATTCGACCATATTCATATTCGTATCTGACTGGTTTTCACAATTCAGAGAAAAACGGCTTGGGTCGTCATGCGAACATTTAATGTTGACTGACTTGGGTGATCTCCAAAATCTAATACTGTACTAAATAATTCGTCTTAATGTAAGTAATGATAACAATTTATCTACAAGTGATTTCAGTATTAATGATAATCACAATACTAATAATATTACTTATTATATATTGGAAAAGCTACTTCTATTGTTTCGACATTTTCTTACTACATTTTAGTAACGACACATTTCGTCCTTAACTCCCGACACAAACCAGACCCCAGGAGAAAACGCCCAGCTCCCAAACGAGACATTGCGTGAAACACTTATTATTTCCAAATTCATACTAATGCAATAATACCATAATACCATAATAAATTATATTATAAATAATAATGATGAATGTCATCGCAACAATATTTACTTATATTGCGAAAAAATCCTCCGCGTCTAATTTTAATAGTTCCAACACCTTCAATCATATCAATGACGTAACATACATTCTCATCTCTGAATTCCTACAATTCAGAGAAAAAGCGACTTGCTCCATCAAGTGCGCCTTTAGCCTTGATGTCTCCGAATTCATCTGCATGCAATAAACAAGAACAATTGGTCTAAATGTTAGTAACGATAAGAATGAGTCTGCATGTTATTATTAATAAATTAACAATAGTAAAGTCTATATTGCAAACAAATATTGTTGTTACAAACCTTTCCTGCACAACACATTAAATAATTATATTGATAACAACAACAATGGCAACAGAAATGATAACAATTGTCATAACAATGCCAAACTCACTTAGCGAAAAAACAAACAAAAATGTTTGCTTCTAATTTCAACTTATAGCTTCAACATTTTCTTGAAAACGATGAACATACATTTCTGTAGTCTCTGAATTCCCACAATAAAGGGAAAAAACTAATTAATTAAAATCTGATAACTTACATTCTCATATCTTAATTCTCGCGATACTTGCCCTCGAGTGAGCCACTTATGGCAAATAATTCGTCCGGCAACGAGATGCTGATTGAAAAGAAGTCCCTTTTTTCCTTCTCCAGCCTCTTCTCTAAAAAGATATTGGTGAGTAAGATACGACATCAACGAACTGTTTCAACGGCCTCGTAGCCGCAGTTTAAAAACGCAAGGCTTCAAGGTGAGACTGGTGACACAGAACAATGAAATTGAATTAGTATGAGCACATAACCAACAATTAATTGGCATAATGAGTAAACTATTCAAACCGTCTGTCACATATCACAATATTAGAAAAACAATAATAACAAATTATGAAAATTTACCGTTATAAGTGATGCTGTGTCTAGTCGAACGAACAAACCTGGATGAAAAATAATTGATTTCCAGAAGCCTTATATGCATAAGGCTTCAATACCCACGTGCGGAAAACGCACGTGTACCAACCTAACAACCATGAGAATATGTTATTCACACCGCAGGAAAATACATTTGACGCCGGCTCTCTCTTCTTCTACACCCCAACCCCTCCCCCCTCTTTTTTTCTCCCCCTTATCTCCGCTTGCTGCGCTCCGATACTCCAGAGCCGCAACGCGGGCTAACGCAACCCTTCAGACATTTGCATCACATTAAAATACAACTTCGCAGTTTCTGGTCATGCTTTTCATAACCATTGATTTCAATGGCTGGTTTGTGAGGTTCCTTTGTTTTCACTGGTTCAGCAAAATGATGCGACACTGACAATGTTCAGCCGTCAATCATATGACATGAAACCAAAACCTTTCTAAATTCATGTGAACACATGCTACATGTACATATATCACTTCCAATAATCTCATGTTCAATTCTTACTACCCCAGCATTACGCTCGCACATGTGTCCCAATTATTGTTTACTGCCACAGAACGTTTTTAAAATACACTTTCCTATTTGAAGCGGCAGCATTCACCGGCCTATTAGTTATTCTAGTAATTAGTCTACTTGCAATTTTTCATATAAAAATACCGTTAAAATTTGAAATAACGACTCTTGATGAAGTACGTGCGATTCAGTGAGAGCATTTCTTTTGGACCGATCTTGTGGGCTTCGTCCCAAACTGTTGAAAAATCTGCATAATTCGACTCTAAACACGTCTCCGATACTGAATTAGACTAGTCCTAACAATCATACGCAAACGCAGTAACGCATTGAACATTAGCGCCGCTTGTTCCTATCTATGAAAATTCTTGTTATCCAATCAAATGACAGATGAATATTGATGTCCAATTAAATGAAAGATCAAGATCACTAGTGATTCTTGATGTCCAATGAAACGCCAGCTCAAGATTGCTCAGATACGGTTCAAACATTAATTAAGAGACACATGAATTTTAAGTAATTGTTGACTACATGCATGTCATTTCTGGACCGATATTTTAACTCGCATCGTGTTCTCTTACAAAAACGTATAGTGCGAAAGCCAAAAAATGAAATTTTCCCTTAAATCACCTTAACCCACCCTAACTCGCACAGCTCCCCCTCCCCTCAAGTTATCCTTAAATATTTGCCTTCATGGGCAAAGCTAAAAACATGACTTAACTTACAATGAGCCTCATTCACTGAAATTCATGCTACAAAGATGTTGATACATACATGCGATTTGTGTTCACATGTGTCAAAAAGACGACGTTAGTGTAGTCTGTGGCTGAAGTCAATGTACACTTTGTCACATATGTAGTTATAACACCTCTGTTGTATGATGTACAGTCAACTATTGAATTCATCTGAGTCCACTAGTACATATGGCAAAATATTTAGGTAGAGACAGCGAGACAGAAAGTGGAGCTAATATTAAAAGTTAAGTGTTTTAGTATAATGCACCAGTCAATATAAATCCCCACCTTCCCCAGCCTACAGATTAGTGGGACTTGGATTTTGAACCTGGCAAAATGTGCTTTAATAGCCCTTACCACCGGGGTGTTTATATGAAGAAAATCCCTGCTCTTGCTGTAAAATGCCTAGCATACAATACTATCATACAATTTTGAGCCCCAGTACCAGGGGAGGAGATGATAAAACATAGTTGATACTCAACACCCCAGGGATGTTACATTGGTCCTAAAGCAGAAACTTCCCTCGCAACGTCTTCGCTATGCCCCACTAATCCAAGGCCTGGGGATAGGAGGTATTTATATTGACTGATAGATAACGAACAAATAATCCTCCAATCAATGAACACAATAATATAAACAGCTCGGGGCAACTTTGCTACATGGCAAAATATTGGGCTTGCACGTGGCCCTAATACACTCATCTGATTGGAAGATTATTTGCAAAGACTATAATAAAAATAAATAAATAAAACCGTTGGATAAACATACGACGTTTATTTATTTAATATCTTCTCGTGTCAAAATTAACATTTATTTTCGCGCTGTTCACTGTGGTCACTCGGGAAATATTCAAGTTTAAGCTTATTGCTACTGACCGAAGATCGGCAGGTTTAAAGGTCAGGTCACAGGTCAGGTCACAGGCCAGGTCACAGGCCAGGTCACGTTACAGGTCACGTTACAGGTCACGTTACAGGTCACAGTTCAGATCACAATTAAATCGCGTTTTTCGCGATGCCATCATTTTCCTACAACTACCAGAATTATTTTCAGCTTATTGTTTTTCTTATATTTTTTATTCCTTTGAATACCTACAGCAGGTACAAGAGAAACCGCATTTAACACCGCTTACAAACCAAACGTGCATCAGATTGCAAAGAGCATCTAAACCGTTTTTAAAGCTTTTTTTAACCCTTTTTAAACCCTTACCGGCCTTGGCTACCCGAAAAAAAAAAATACTGACGCTTCCCCGAATATCAAATAATCCGTCGATAGAAATTCTATGGAAATAGATGTAAATCTGTTTTCCTTTGTTAACCAAACGGCTTCAACATCGCGGGTACAATATTTGTTGAAGCAGAGCTTGAAACTGTTTGAAATGGTCTGAAAACTTTGCTAAAAGGCGTTCAAGTAATGTTCCAAAGCCGACTATGAGGACCATTCCGAGGCGCAGCCGAGGACCTGAACTAATTGCGAGGACTTTGAAATCCCGTCCAGTCCGAATTGGAAGCTTTGAAACGACTTCAAAAAAGCTACTTAATAATTGCATGCTGTTTGGTGGTTGTGGGATAAACAACACAACGATTTTAAAACTTCATGCCTTTAGAGTTTCGATGTTTCAGGCTTGTAGGTTGTACTTGCGTATTTACATATAGTTGCTTTATTTGACTTTTAAGAGGGCATCCATGTGAAAACCATGCACCCTGAAAATATGAGTCTACATGGTACATCTCAGATTTTGTTCATATTTTGCACATATGTTACTATTGGCCTGGCATTAGACTTGGTAGAATATTTTGGAAAAATTCCAAAAACTGTAAGAGATATGGGGGTCAGTACGAACTGCCTCGGTTTGAGGGGTATTTCCACTATGTATTTTTAGTCATGTTTACAGAATATTTTTGAACAAACCATATAAGCTATATACACAAAACGTTTCTACAGCATAAACACGACCAATTGCAATTTAATTATGATATAAGTGCCAACAAATATTCAGTATTCAAGGAGTAAGGCTTTCATGTACAAGTGACTTCCGAAATTATTTTTCAAAAAGTCAAATTTTAGGGTAAAATGACATTCGAATACTATCGATGCGGCGAAATTGTAGAAGATGAGAGAGTTATTATTTTGTAGATCAGTCATTTGGAAATACAACTGGGGACTAAAAAGTTTGTAAAGTTTATTCAGCTTAGGAGCAGTGAGGCCAAAGTAACATACTCCCAACGCCCGGGTCCAACGTAAATATACAATCAACGCCAGATGCAATCTGTATCGTGTGCAGAATAACGGGACAAATAACGGACAGGAATGAGAAACATAGCCCTAAAATAACTGGGTGATAAATTGATTTGTCACTTATGCCTATGGTTTTGCAATAAACAACAACTAATTAACAATCAACTTCAAAATAAGAGAAATTAGTAATACGAAGGATAAATCAGCGATAAATGCATACCTGATTCTAGCCTTATTTGTGCTCTCCTCCCCAGCTCTGTCATGGTCTCGAAGCCACAACTTACGATAATTATCTTCTTGTCGATTTTACACCGAAAGAACATTTACCCATTATAGTTTATACAGATGGCTTTGTAGCATCCGCCATTTTATTTAGGACTAGAACCCAGTCTGCTGTTGTGTACCACAGGTAGCCCGAACACATATGTGTACATTCCATGTGGAATATTGGAAGAAAAAACTCTCTACCGTTGAATCAGCCTTTCCTTTCTTGTCTATTTATATATATATATTGCTGATCAGATCCCTACACGCTAGGAGATCCGGTGTTTTATCATTTCGTCTGTGGTGCCCAACATATATACCAGAGTGGGTAATTTATATTGAAATATTTATGAATCTCATGAAACAGAACTGAAAATAATCATAATGCACTACTTAATACATCTACATAATTTTGTTTGCAAAACTTTATTTTTTTCAAGCTGATTATAGGTTAAAATTACCCATGAAGCACCTGATATATGTAACTGTTATGGGGTCAAATGTTTGCATACATTCATACACAAGGTCACAACAATGAATTATAAATTATTTCTAACATCCCGTGCATATATCCTGTATATTCACACGACCCACATACGGCCATCCCAATAAAATGTTCCGTTTCCAATCGCCAGACCGACCCAATTTTTTTTGGAAAAGTTAACAAAAATACAAAGCTTGACATTGACCCAATTTTTGGGAAAAGTTTAAAAAAAAAATTGAAGAACATTCTTTCATACTACACCTCTTTTCCTAGCTCTCTACGTATTTGCATTTTATTGGGATGGCCTAATCAGCTGTGTCGGTGCCGAACTGGAGCGCAGTGCCATCCTGGAAAGCGAAGTTCAGAAATGTCTGACGTATGTTGCTATTGCTACAAACTATCTTTAATCGTAGGCAGTGTCCAACTCGGAAGCTACGCTACTTTGGTCACTGCGCACGATCTCAATATAGAATATGTACATTTCTTTATTTTCATACAAATGTATTGTTAATGTAATTGTAACTGTACTCATTGTAAATAGTACAGAGTGCAGAATAAACTTGAACTTGAACTTGAACTTATCTTAGAAAAGGGTTCAGAAAACATCTGGGTGAACGATGAAACATATTGTGTGGATCGTGACAGACTTTATCCAGACCTGAATTACGCTGGATTTACATATACATGTATGTGCGGGGCGCTTGTTCAGACACACGGTAAGCCACGCAGTTTACAAGCATGAGTAGTTATGTTAGTTATCTTCCCATTAATGCGGCTGACCAACAAGCACTGAGGGTGGTCACTGCCAGATATTTGTTTAATGTCCAAAGTGGTTCCTTAGCGTCCTGTGATACACAGCTGCTGATGAATACGAGCGTCGTGAGATGCAATCTCGTTCCCAGAGCCCGCGATCATTTGACCAGCGCCAAGATACTGGCCAAAAGATCGCGGGTTATGAGAACGAGATTGCGTGAGACGGGACCGCCATTTTACGTGTTCATCCGATCGAGGCACGAGGGATCGAAAAGGCGTAGGCGCGAACACTGCGCTTCTCTGTTTCTCTTAATGTTGCCTGGGTGGCTAATTGAACGAGCAGGAAGCATACAAATGTTTTGCTGCACGGGTGGATATACGAGGAAACGTTGTTGCCGAAAAAAAACTAACGAATGCGCACTGTGTCAAATTGTCTTGCCGGTGGGGTCTGGGTTTGTGTTGCTAAGAAACACATATGCTGTGTGTCACTGGAGCCTAGTAAACATTGTTTTCCTCTATAGCCAACGTGAAAACATTGTTGCGGAAGCAAATTTTGCCTCATCGAAACAAAAAAATGTCTTTGAAATGCTTCAGAAAAATGTTTTCCTTCCTGGAAGATTGATTTTTTTGCGCAAATTTTCCCGCGGACTTTGACTCGGTTTTACAGACAAATGTATGGAAAACTAAATCCACGATTGCATGCTTCCCAGCACAGCTACATCCCTCAAATTTCGATCAATTAATCTTTTACCTGGTATCTTAAGTTTGTATCTGAAGAATATTTCAGAAATTCGATTTTACGGATTTTATTTGTCATCGGATTCCCATACAAACACTGTATTTCGCGCCATGTTTACACCCCTTTCAAAATGTCGGAATTATAATAAACCGCGAACTGGTCTATTACCTTAAAACTGTAAAGAAATACGTTATTCTTTGTGTACGAGGTTTGTAGTTTCTCAGCTGTAGGATGTCCGGTGTCCGCGGGGAACAGGTGATATCAGGACACGTGACTTGTCCCTTCGTGTGTACCGACTTTTACGTCTGCGAGCGGGCGAGGCGCGCGGCGTGATTTTTGTTTCATTTGTGTGGGTTGTTCTTTTATCTTTTGTTTTCCATATTGATTTTCTTTGTTTTTTTTTATGCAACGAGCTCCGCTATAAAGAGATACGAGGACGACAGTAACAAGTCGCATACAAGTGTATCACAGGCAGCTTTAAGCAGAGAGTGAGCCATTATGCACTAGTCTAAATCAACCCCCACCCCCCCTCCCCCTCCCACCCTGTCCCGGGTTGGGGGAGGAGGGGGGGGGGGGTTACTTTGACTAGTGCATTACCTAAAATCAAAAATGAATAAAATACCCTGTCTAGACAGTACAGTACAGGTGAAAATATTTATAGATTTTATGATAATTTTACTTGACACGCGCCATCAACAACATCCGCGCCAAGTGCCAAGGCATTTCATACAATTCTTAGTAAGGGGGTCGGGACATGCCTTCAACGGTAATATAGTTGTTTTTCCCTGGTAACGCCGAGAAGATATGCCACATTCCCTCGTTGAATATACACAAAATGAGCACTTGATCAAGTCCAAATCCATCTCGTGGATAGGGCGGGAAATACACGTGCAGACGTTACACGCAGTTCCTGTCACGCAATTCTTGAGATATCATATCACTGAGGTGATTTCATCTATTTCGGTGATACCACATTTGATTTCATGGATTATACACACATTTTGGTATTTCAACGGAACGAACAGAATATTATGCACAAGATTGAAACAAATTGAGTCCGTAACAAGGTAGTAACGACATCAGAATGGCTTCCCGTTGCTGAATCTAAACGGTTCTAACTTGGCCAACTATTCGATGAGCATATAATAAAGGGCTTCCAAGAAAACGAAACCATTAGGGTTTTTTTTATTATGAAAAGAAAACATCGTTTCTTTACAGAATAAAAACTAAAAACTTGAATAGAGAATCGGCTGAAGAACCTAAATACGACTGTACGTGCATTTTCTACTTGTCACTCATTCACCCCGCTACAGAGGCTCGCAAAATTCAGAGTGACTCGCCGGATTAGAAGCTGTATTTAAAGCGTAGCGTAGTTTGAAATCCTCTATATATCATATTCAAAGAAAATTCATTGTCTTTATTTGATCCAATCAAACAATTTTAAACGAAGATACTGCCATAAACTATGAGTACCTATTTTTCAGCTTTGACTCCGTCAAACGCGACAATAATTCAGTCACTTTAGACATCTGCATATCGGGTGATGGACTTGGTCACCCTTCAAAACTAAAATAATATTGAAAATGAATGTGCATTCGAATTCTTAAAGCAATTATTGGCAGAAAATCTGTTAAGTTCACCGTATTTTCGATTTTAATCGAAAAAAAATCGCCGTGTCGCCATATCGTCGTTTGTTTAATAACTGAACATTGCGGATTTTGAGAGTGCGTAATCTCTAACCCAGCATTAACTTTACAGAGATTTTTTTTACCAGATGCAAAGATCTATTGTAAGTCAATCTAGGAATATTTCTAAATTCAAAGAAAAGAAGGCCGCAACTCTGCAAACGGCCATTGCCAGACAGCATTTATCGGGTTTTAAAAAGACCTATTAAAGTAGCGTTAAATAAAAATTCGACAGAAGCGACAAAATATAAATAAAATTAGTTGATTTTGGTTTTAATATGCTGATGGGACTTAGTACTAAAGCAGGTAAAAATATTATCTTTCTACTTAAAATCATTTGCGATTGCGACATGTTACAACATAAGGTATATTTTGCTCTGATTTTGAGCATTTCAGGGGGTCAAACAGTTTGATTGTCATATCTCAAAGGCCTTTTACATTTCAGCCAAACTATTTCACATGGGACATTAGCTAGTTAAGATATAAATGTGTGCCAAGTTTAAAGGAAATCGGAGAGGTGCACTGTAGACTCGTCTGCATGGTTTTCACATGGACCCTCTCTTAAGTAATCAAATGTCCATTGTTAATGAAAAGATGGAATGTTAACAATTATGCGCTTGTTCTCGTGGAAGTACGTGTTTACAACCTGGCGTGAAATTTGATAAAAACATAGTTTGGCGCTATAGTTGGAGTCACTGATATGCACAGTGTCGGAGCAGTGTGCAAAAAACAGGTCCCACATTGGAGAGACGGTCTGTATGCATCAAGAAAGGTATTGTACCTTGAAACTTTTTATCGTTTGGGAGACCTCCCATTGTTCAAGGTAGTTGCCTACAGTACTTTGAATATTCATAGTTCAAAATCCTTGGACTTAGAAAAAGATTTCAAAGTACCGTAGAGAGTACTTTGACGGGGTTTCAAAGTACTGCACGTGGTACAGCACGAGTACAGCACGTGGTACAAATTGAGACCTCTGGTTGGCCAATTAACTCAGGAATTATTAAGTGTTTTTGGAGAGCATGTTTTACCAATGTTGAGCAGACGTTGAAACCGTTTGACCGGGGCCTTATGCGTTCGTTTATGGAAATAGCAAAAACGGCACAGACAACGCCAAGAAAGTTGGAAAAGGAGTTTTCAAGATGCAACACAAATACGCATTTGGACGTATGGAATTACCAGTACTTTTACGACAATACTATCGTACCCCGATATTTAAATCAGCTCAGCAATGAATACCCGTGTTGCTGTTGCTTTCAACTCTTGTCACCCGGAGAGACCTACATTACTTTATTATTTTGATTTGAATTCGATTTTAAAATAAAATAAAATTTCCATAACGTGACCTCCTGACCTGTGACCTAACCTGTGACCTGACCTGTGACCCGACCTGTGACCTGACCTGTGACCTGACCTGTACTTTAAACCTGCCGACCGAAGATCAGCAATAACTTATCGGTTTAAATATTAAGTTTTTATAAACATCAAATCGTCGAGCCAAATCCATTGTTTGCTAAAATCCCCGATTTAACTAGTTTATTCTAATCAAAATGATGTTTCTTTAAATTGCTTACTTACCAGTAATGATGCCAATTTGCTGTTCCTTTTCGTATTAAACCAAAACCAAGCATACGTGCTACCAACACTCACTTCTTGATCTAAATATCGATTTTATATTGATTGGAGATTGATTGGTTATTGATTGCCCGGGGTTTGCTCGTCGAATCCAAAAGCAGGAAGCGATAAAATTGTTTGTTCTCATGGAGTGGCCAATGAAAGTGGAAAGTCAAAATCCAAACTCAAAAGTACCGAAGTCTGAACTAAAAGCGGAGTTACGTTATTCTATATTTTACTTTCGACTTCTCGCTTGCAGCTTTCTTTCCTTTGATGTACAGCTTTCCAATTTTAACTGACGAGTTTCCACGTTTCCACTTTCAACTTACGAGTTACAGTTTCGAATTTCCACTTTCCACTTTATCACCCCCTCACCCCTCCCCCAACATTTCTTTGCCGCGGAAGACTGGATCGTATCTTGGATTAATCTCGTACCCAGATCCCACCCCATGTTTTCCTATCCAAAGAAGTGGGATCTGGTAAAGTCCGACACTACGTTTGCTCTCATTGGCTACAATGAAACACAATAGCCTCATTTTAACACTTGTTTTGATTGGTTGTCCAGTTTCCTAAGATTTTGCGATGGAGATCGCAGATAGTAAGGGCGCAAATGATTAACTAAATGCGGCGAATACTTTCTACATTTCATGACCATCCCGTTTGGATGTAAAACGTCTCCTGCTCGGAGTCGTGCGAAATACATAGGGTTCCCAAATACAAAAAAAAAAAAAAACTTAACAGGCGATTTCGGGTGACACCACCATAATTTTATGTATATGCCATGATCTGAGTAGTAACAGTCAAATGGCTTCCCATCACTATTTCTCGAGCCCACATGCACAAAATGTTTGCTTATTATGGAAAGAAAGTTTCTTATCAGAAATTATATAATGAACAACTTATTAGTCAGATAAACCATCTAATACGGCTGTGTATCTTTAATATTCATATCATCAAAATACAAAGCGCTATATGAATTATACTCGACTCAAGGACACAAACAAATTAGAACAACAACGTACCAACATTAGTGTATGTCTTGGTAGTACTAAATCTGTTGTATTTTAGGGTAACACCTTTGCTACTAAAATTACGAGGCAAAAATTTGAAATTGAACTAGTTACACTCTGTCATCTGAAACCTTAGGTACATAATGCAAATTTCTATACGGAAGGGTGTTAACTCAAGTGCGACTACAAGCCCTGGCTTATGTTTACTTTCCAAAGCATCTGATGGGCAAATAAAAGTAAACACATTATACGATCTTTGTTTCGGTAATATTGTTGTAGCAAGAGCGAGGGGGGGGGCTGAATCACTTGACATCCTAGTCGTAAATAATCTGCTTATTAGGCAACTCAAGGTTGCTAAACTGAGTTGGCCTAGTCTATACAGCACTGGTTGGACAAGGTGAGGACCGCTATGTTAAACTGCCTTCTCCACGAAGGTCAAACATTTGGCTTGCTAGAAAATGGATTTCTGCATGGATTTTCACCAAGAGACCATCACATAAGAGAACTGATCTCCGTACCCTATGATAGTCTGCGCCAATCTATTTTTGGCTCAGTGGACGTCAAGATGCTATTTTAAGATTCGGTTCCAGCTCCTCACGGATTTTCATCGCTCCATCTCATGAATTCAACCTTGATTTCAACAAAGAAAGAGGGGCGATGGATGCGAAGCTTCAAAACTCTGAATTATGGCTCTGAATTATGTGTTGCTCCATAAACTTACTACCCGGACTGGTATGGGAAGGATCTGACCTGATAAAATGAACTTTGAATTTAATTAATATAAGCTACGGAGTGTAATTTGAAAACCCGTTAAAAATATTGCCGTTTGGATTTGACTGGGAAACTGTAGGCTGTATTAAGCCAGACCCGTAAGAAATTCGGATGTGACCTGGAAGCCGTGAAAAGAAACTAGAGTGACCTGAATTTCGTGAAACTATCAAAGGAAATGAAGCCGTATTCCATTCAGTTTGTAGCCGGATCGGCGAGCATGGAAAGTCTTCCAAAAATTAGAATAAATTAATAACCCGTATCATTGTTATTGAAACTTCGCTTAACCTTATAAATACTCGTTCCCTGTAGGTCATATTCATGTATAGCCAGATAACATACCTAGGGAACTGACCGGATTATTTGCTCAATTTCATCAGGCTAATAATAAATAATAATAAATCGTCGCAGACTATCATGGGGAGAGAGGCTAGTATGGGGGATCGGTTCTCTTTGGTGATGGTCTCTTGTTTTCACCAAATAAAAACTCTCTGAAACCTCTAGGGTATCGTACTAAATTTCCAGCAAGACGTGTTGGCTTAAACATACGATTTTCTTCAAGGAAAAATTTACAACAGACTTCAATTCTTCTTCGGTCTTCGGTTTTTCGTAGCTTCGTTTTTCCGCCTGGGTCTTCGCTCTTCGTTTTTCCGACACCCCTGAAGCTATCCCTGTACTTCTACTAATAGCCCCAAATCTGGTGGGTCAGATGGCCAACAAGTCCTTCGTACCTCTATTTTTGTTACAAGTGTCAATGAAATGTCATTGAACACCGCTTTAGCCAATCGGAATTTTGCGTCTAAAAAATGAACATTAAAAGGGAAAAAACGGGGGGTTCATTGCAAGCCCTCCTTTCCCTTTTCCTCTCCCCATTCCTTCTCCCCTCCACTTCCCCTCTCCCCGTTCCCTCGCCCCTCTTCTCCAATCTTCCCCATTCCCCCTGCGCTTTTTTTAAAATTTAAACATATAATGTCCTAGTGTTTGCCTCAAGAGCACCAGGTGCTCATCTAGGAAGCCCCTGCGCTTGCTACGCAGGCTAAAAGAAAGGAGATAGAATGGAAGGTTGTCCCTGCCAAAATGCTAGTTTGAAATGCTGAAGTTCTGTTTGCGACATTCTATTTGTGTTCAAGGTACATGTGTGCACACCGTATACTCATGTTCTCCACAGGCACAATGACTCGCCGATATGCAAATTTGAAATCACATTTGAAGAATCAAATCGGTATAATGTTATTGTTTGTTAGCCTGAATTTCAGCCGGTTTGTGTCACTTTAAAAGCCCCTTGACTTCCGTTAATCGTACATTGGATATGCTGGGTAAAAAAATATCGATCGATCAGTATTCTGAGGGCCCAGCGGCACTTGAATAGTTCATTCATCAGCAAAGAAACATTTATAAAATAGGTTTCCACTTTACAGCCGCTCATGCAGATATCAACACAACATTTCACTTTTACTTACTTTAATTGTCTCAGCGTTGTCCATGTACATTGATCGAAAACCAAGACTATAAGACTAAGAGAGAAACTGGGAGATATGTAATTTTGCACGTACCGCGCGTGTACCGCGTACTCGAGTCTTCAGTCAAAGCAATTTGCTTTAAATGTTGTACGTGTCCGATGAAGATTAGCAAAAGGCTCAGCTATTCTGACCTTTAAATTTCATGCCAGTTAGGTCAAGCGGTCCGATCAAGCCAATGTAGAAAGGCTCTTGTTAGGATTTATGATCAAACAGTCGGCTAACTCTAGTACAGGCTCTAGTAATAATTTCACTGACCAAAGGCGACTCCTGAGTACGTTAAATACTTCCCCTGGCTGGTGAAAATTCGGAAATGTATGACTGAACACAAAATGTAATAAATAAGAAACATTTTCCCTTATAAATAATCCAGTGGTATGTCCCTGTTAGACCGATGGAATAGGATTTGTTTCAAGAAGCTCTCCAGAGCCATTATCGGGGGCCCCGAAAATGGCGGATCGAGAAATTTGAGCACGCAATGCATCTTTGTTGAATGAGATTCAGAGATTTAATTTTACACTGAAGCCATGGAAGTGAGATGTTAAAACAATATATAATGTTTATCGCAACTTCAATAACTTTCCGATTCTCCCTAAACATTCGACATTTAACTTTAATATGCTTTCTGGAACTTCTTGTATTTTAAGGAAGTGACGAAATCAGGATGACGAAATGTAAACTCAATGTGTGTTGCACGAAGAACTCAACATGAGGAGTCAAGTATATTTAGTACAAGTTGTAGCCGCGTGGATCCTGATTGGTATCCTTATTTCAGGTAAGCGATCTGATGAAAAACAACTTCCATGTTCTCTTTTCTCAATATAGTGATTTTTGACGACATGCATGTCATTTCTGGACCGATATTTTAACTCGCATCGTGTTCTCTTACAAAAACGTATAGTGCGAATAATTGCAAAAATGAGCTATCAGGATCACACTGCCCTTCTTCATCGAGGGCCTAAATTGTGGAATTCTTTACCTGCAGTCTCCTTAATTAACTCCTCTTCTTTCATAAGCTTTAAAAAATATCTTAAATCATTCCTCCTCAATCGCCGCTGTTGACTCTAATTTAGTGATTAATAAGTGCCTACTCTGGGATATAAACTCGCCTTAACTTGCCTTGACTCGCCTTAACCATGCAAAGCCAAACAATGGAAATTTTCCTTAAATCGCCTTAACCTGCCCAAACTCGCAAAGTTAACCCACCCTAACTCGCACAGCTCCCCCTCCCCCCAAGTTATCCTTAAATAGTTGCCTTCATGGGCAAAACTAAAAACGATAATCACTAAACATGACTTAACTTACAATGAGCCTCATTCACTGAAATTCATGTCTACAAAGATGTTGATACATACATGTGATTTGTGTTCACATGTGCCACAGACTACACTAACGTCTTCCGTTTTTACTGAAGTCAATGGACACTTTTTCACATATGTAGTAACACCTCTGTTATATGATGTACAACTATTGAATTCATCTGAGTCCACTAGTACATATACATATATATGGCAAAGTATTTAGGTAGAGACAGCGAGACAGAAGTTGAGCCTAATTGCGTTCGACGAAGGAGGACGCTATCCTAATCTGGTGTCCGTTGGGTTCCCTGTGTCTCACAGGCAAGAGAAATCGAGAATTTTGTTGTGGTCGTGTATCTTTTTTTCGCCATTTTGAATGAATGAACCTCGTTCTGGCGCGTGAAAATGCGCGTTTGGAGTCGTTTCATTTGTTGTGCTGTGGTTCACTCGGTAAGTAATATAATATTTCTTCAATCAAATGCAATGAGTGTCTAAAAAGTACGTAGGTACGATTTAAAAATCAAAGCCTGAGTAAAGTGTGTACTACTTCTGGGCCATTTCCAAAACCCCATTCTCGAGCTACAACAAGCATACAATGCAGTCCGTGTTAGTACAGCCCAAAATGTTTTCCTTTAATTTATCTCAGCAATTTGATGAGCTGCATCCCTTTTTATACAAGTTGTATAACTTATTAGTGAAAACATTCAAAACTATAAAGCCACAATAGAGTCAGTGTGTTAATATCAACAGTGTCGGTCCAGAACACTGAAGCCGTAGGCAGACAAAAACACTTCACTTCACTTTTCACTTCACTTTTATTGTGTCGAACGCACTTTAATATTCTATGATTACTTCTAGTATTAAAAGTTAAGTGTTTTATTATAATGCACCAGTCAATGTAAATCCCCACCTTCCCCAGCCTACAGATTAGTGGGACTTGGATTTTGAACGTGGCAAAATGTGCTTTAATAGCCCTTGCCCACCGGGGTGTTTATATGAAGAAAATCCCTGCTCTTGCTGTAAAATGCCTATCATACAATACTATCATACAATTTTGAGCCCCAGTACCAGGGGAGGAGATGATAAAACATAGTTGATACTCAACACCCCAGGGATGTTATATTGGTCCTAAAGCAGAAACTTCCCTCGAAACGTCTTCGCTATGCTCCAAAAATCCAAGGCCTGGGGAGAGGAGGTATTTATATTGACTGATAGATAACGAAGAAATAATCCTCCAAACAATGAACACAATAATATAAACAGCTCGGGAGAATTTTGCTACATGGCAAAATATTGGGCCTGCACGTGGCCCTAATACACACATCTGATTGGATGATTATGTGCAAGGATTAAATAAAACGTTGGTTAAATATACGACGTTTATATATTTATCTTCTCGTCTTAAAATTAACATTTATTTTCGCACTGTTCACTGTGGTCACTCGGGAAATATTAAGTTTAAGTTTATTGCTACTGACCGAAGATCAGCAATAACTTTCGGTTTAAATATTAAGTTTTTATAAACATCAAATCGTCGCGCCAAATCCATTGTTTGCTAAAATCCCGATTTAACTAGTTTATTCTAATCAAAATGATGTACTGTTTAAAACACGAACAGCAGTGTTTTATCAAGTTTAAAAATTCGAGGGCGAAGGCCGAGAATTTTTAGACTTGATAAAACACGTGCTGTGAGTGTTTTAAACGGCTTCAAAAACGCTTTAAGAATGCAATGAAAGAAAGACGCACATCTCAAGGGAATGGTTTAATGAACCATTGAACTTTTGTATTCACAACGCATGCAAAATATTCGAGTAATCACCGCCTGCAATTACGAACATCTCAAGGGAATGACATGAAGAAATTACCATACTATGTTGTTTGAAGCGGCGTTTCGCAATGCAAGAAGAACCTGCACTTGAACGATTTGGTGGCGTGGTTTACCTCGATAAAGTTCAAGACTTGGAAAGCGATGTGACTGACATGACTGCAGACTCTAAATTTTTGACTCCGGTACAAAATATGTAAGTTTAATGCACGTTTTTATTATTTTACGGCTTTGAGTTTGGTTTAATAATTGGAACTAAACAGTGGCTCGGTAAACAAGTAATGGTAGTTGGATAACTTCATTTAAAAAATATTATCTGTGTATCTCGGTAGTCTGCTGATATTAGTAAATTTAGTGCAAAATTTATTTTCTAGGTACCTTATGTTCCGTGTACTTTTTGCTATCTTTGGGTCTTTATCAGTGAATTCTTAATTAGGATGAAACTTTATATAAAATTTAATGTTCATTAGTATTCTTTATATAAAACGTTCATCCTAATTAGCAATTCAATGAGAAAGCTGAAACATCAATAGAAATTCCATTGTCTCAATCATTAACCCCGTTTCCCTCTGGGACAGAATTCAAATCCCTCCGCGGGCCTTTTAGAATGATGAGATTTTATCAGGTATAAAGGAACATGCACGTGACTGATTTGCTTCATCTGATTGGACAAAATGCTCATTAATTATTCATGAGTTTTTGAAGTTTCTTTAAATTGCTTACTTACCAGTAATGATGCCAATTTTCTGTTCCTTTTCGTATAAAACCAAAACCAAGCATACGTGCTACCAACACACACTTCTTGATCTAAATATCGATTTTATATTGATTGGAGATTGATTGGTTATTGATTGCCCGGAGATTGCTCGTCGGATCCAAGAGCAGGAAGCGATACAATTTGTTTGTTCTCATATATACGGTGGCCTAGAGTGGCCAATGAAAGTGGAAAGTCAAAATCCAAACTCAAAAGTACCGAAGTATGAACTAAAAGCGGAGTTACGTTATTCGATATTTTACTTTCGACTTCTCGCTTGCAGCTTTCTTTCCTTTGATTTACTGCTTTCCACTTTTAACTTACGAGTTTCCACTTTTAACTTACGAGTTTACGAGTTCCAGTTTTCCACTTTATCACCCCCCTCCCCCAACAATTCTTTGCCGCGGAATACTGGATCGTAGGTCTGCGAATAAGTCTTTGATCCTTTTCCATGTGGCCTTCAAGCTTCAAGCGCAGTAGTATAGTCGGGATTAAAATTATACCACTTTTTCTTGCACAACAAAACTCAAAAAGTGAATTCGGAAATCCACTTTTTGAGTTTTCTTGCACAACAAAAAGTTGTATAATTTTAATCCCGACTATACTACTAGAGGGGGTACTAAGGGTCATTCAAAGTGTCACTAGACATTCTTGTACATAAAATCCAAACTTGAAGTATATGTTAAAGGAATGATTACTATATATTTATATCGAAGAGAGAATGGCGAGTTCAAAGCTTTTCAATGTAGGCGATGTGGTCGAAGCATTCGAAAAGACCAAAGAAGATGGACAATCTCATGGATCCGTTGTATCATTCGACTGGACCCAGCCTAGAAACGGACCTAACGGATGCAAGTATGTTTCCGTATTCTTTGATATTGGCGATGGACCTCAGCCGGCGGTCTTTCGGTTCGAAGGGGAAAAGCACGTGGAAAAGATAGCACCACACAACGAACAAGATGCAGGCAAGAAACGGGATAGACATCCTTGCCTCCAGTTCCAAAAGTGGAATGCCATCATACCTATGGAGGCAGATGGAATCACAATTAAGCAAAATGACAAGGGAGAATTGGACCTTCCTGCAGATGAAAAGTTGAGTCCTACGTTCAAATTAGTAGAATACCTTGATGAGGCCTTTGAAAGTGAAATAAGCAAATTAATCGAAAACGAGAAGGTCTGTATACGCAATCCACGGAAACGCAGTCCACATGACGCCATCATTGTTCCCAATACCAAGGTGGTTTCAATGGTACAAAGGTTCATTTCCACAAATTCTACTACCAATGCTGGTTGTTGCTTGCCCAATCCTATAATGAGGATGAGAATGAAGTGCGACTACAAGACTGGAACACCTAATGGTCAATTCTTCGACAAAAGTAAGTCGTACTCCGATGGGGACAACACTAAGTACGAACCTCTCGTAGATGAGAACTCTAGCGGTCTTAACATCGACAACATAAGCAAACTCATTCTACCAGGTTCTATTCACGATGGTATTTGCAACGCCTCAAGTATTTGTGCAAGTAGTATGGGACTTTCGTACCCACTAGATGTTGAGATCGACATAGTACGACAACCATCGAAGAAGAATAGATATGATCAACAAGACGTTTATGCCGCCAATACTAAGCATAGTGCCAGTGTGGACGCAGCCGCAGAAGATGAGTGAACGTAGGTAATGAAAAAAAAAAAAAAGAAGAATGAAGAAAGTCGTTGTGACCCTCTTCATTCTTTTTTTTGTCACTAGACATTCTTACACCTAAAATCCCAACTTGAAGTATATGTTAAAGGAATGATTATTATACTGTATATCACCACCAAATGGTATTAGTATATATTCTTTATTCCACAATACTAGCTTACGTTATCATCTTAGTACGCATTAATACCATACAGATCGAACATGTCGAAGAAGAACTCAAATGTAGACGCCGCAATAACTTGTGATTGGTTGATGAGAGGGAAGGACACGAAATGCCCAAAGCAGATTTCGAAGACGTCGAAGTTCTGTGCCCAGCACAACTTCCAGATCTCAAAAGGCTGTGACCCATTCATACCATGCTCGAAGTGCGGTAAAGGATGTCGTACTAGTTACGGGCTTTGCTCAAGATGCGACCGTCTCGCCATCAAGATGAAGTGTCCCGGTGTCTATGTAAAACGCGCTAAGAAGTCCAGCAAGATGCTAGAGGATCCAAGAAAGGAGGAACTTGCAGAGCCAAACGTGGTGGAACCGGAGGAGCCTGCTGAGGTAGCATTGTCCACGGAACCAGAGGAAGGTCTCGGAGAGTCTCTCAACCGTGCGCTCAACGAGGTGTTGGCTGCCTTGAGGAGCGAGAAGGACGATTAGGAATAGCCACGAAAAAAAAAAAAAGAATGAAGAAAGTCGTTGTGACCCTCTTCATTCTTTTTTTTTTTTTTTTTTTTTTTCTATTTAAACATATAAACATCTATAGTTGTATCATGGACGAGCTAGTCAGATTGTTTGGTCCTGGAATTCGTAGAAGCCTGAATATCAAACCACAAGTGGAACATATTAACACCAGTGAAACATGTCCTGATTGTCTCTGCCCCTTTGAAATACAAGGAACGGAATTCGTATGTCCCACCTGTGGTCTTGTTTCCGAGGTTGAACCATGTGAAGAAACTAAGATCGATATTATTACTACTCGACTGCGTATAGTAGGTCCGGACGGATTTCAGTATCAAAGTGATCTAGACCGCGCAAAACCAAAGCAAAGTGATGACACGGAACTGCAACGACGAACGCTCCTACAAGAACTACGAGCATACAACACTATTTACAAACAAAGTTATGACCTATCGTTCCCTATGAACACGTTAGAAATCGTAGCCGACGCATTTATCCAAGTAATGAAAGTTCATCCCAAGCGTAGCGATGCTAAGAGACATATTCTAGCTTCTCTACTCTACCATGCATGCATACAATGCGGATTCGTCCGATCTAAAGGTGAGGTTGCTCGCTTCATGCAACTAAGCAACAAAGGCATCCATAGAGGAGAGGTCTTTATACGTGCTCTGTGTGACGACGATGAGATCGATGTAGACTTGGATGCCGAGCGCATAGTTCCTCACATTGCAACGACTTTCCTTAAACTCGATCCTCAAGGAGTACTTATAGACGCTCAACAAATAGTCCACGAGGTTGTTACTATGGCAATAGAAAACAATGTAGGCAGATCGGTAATTAAGACGAAAGTTGTTGGAGCAAGTTACGAGGTGCTACATCGTTTAGGATCGTCTATGTCTCTTAACGAGGTCGTTAAACGATGTGACGTATTTGGAAATTCAGTCAAGCGTTTTGTCAAGGAGTTGTCTTCTTACCATTCCTACTTTGAACCAATCTACACTAAGCATGGGCTAACTAGCAGTAGGACTTAGCGAAGTGGAAGTGAGAGCCATGTTCGTGCCTTTCATAGGAAACGTCGATTCTTACCCCACTAAGCTGCCAAGCTTTTCTCGCATTTCCTTTTGCACTTCTTGTTTGAGTTCGGCTCGAACCCGATCCAGACTTTTTTCACCCATGGAAGTCTCACGACGAATTTCAGATCTCATGATCTCATACTTATTCGCTTCGTTCAGGATGAGACTGTATTCAGAGTCGGATATGTTTTCATCGCGTAAGGCCTTCGATACTAGATCTCGAATCGTATTGATTTTCGCCTTTGCCAACATAGTTGTCCTTTCATGCTTAGAAACCTTCATTCCTAACTTCTTAGCTCCAAGGGTCGTAGATGCTGAAATTAATCCACATAGCCCACCAATAACTCCAAGTGGTAGACCAATCACTATTCCAACCCCAGTCAACGCTGCGCCCAATCCAGATCCAGATAAGATCACAGATAGACCTCCAGTTACCACTGCGATGCCATGAACTATTCCTTGAGAACGTGCATATTTCTTGCGCACACCTTCGTAGTGCCTTTCTTGAACTTCTATGTCTGAAAGCGTGTCTCGGATCGTTTGCAGTCTAAAGTTCTTTCCAGTGTCACTAGCGATCTGTGGATAGATACTTGGTGCTGATGGAAACGGTTGAATCGAGTCGCCTTCCATTGTACGTTATACATATAACTTACTCAAGCTTCAACACGTATCGTATCGGTCGACCACGGAAGTCTACCACGTTGCCTTTCTCATCACGAATCGTAAGGCTAAGACTGCTTCGTATCGTACCTAGAGCTTTGACAGGTAGTGGGAGCATCATAGAATAGGTTATTTCACTAAACCGGGAGCCTCGTGCTTTTAAGCTCGCTAGGACTTGCGATCGTTTTCCATCTAGAATTGAAAAGCTAGGATCTACCACATCGCAGTGGACATACATTGTGTGGATATCTTTGATAACCAGGGCGTATTTTCCCACTTCGAGTAAAACGTTTCCATCTGCCTCTTCATTTCCATCGATACTCACCAACTCACAGAGATTTTTACTGAACTTGATTGGTTTACTTATCGTTAGGACCTGATCCCTCATAGTGCTTTCGTCATGAAAGCTTACGAAGCCATTAAGAACTGCAGAACCGAATTTGGGCTTTAAGATTTTCAAAGTATAAGACCCCGGATTAAATTCGTATGGGAACATCAAACCATCGCTGAAATCAAGCTGATACGAAGCCTTCTCCGTTAGGTTCCACCAACTATTCTCAATAGTGACCTCGACTAGTGAAACGTTCTGTATGAGGATAGGGTTGTCGAAGTAGACAGTATGGTCGGCCAATGTTGTGGTGATATATAAGAGAACCATCTTATATGTTGAAGGTATAACTATATATACGTATAGCTTCAACATGACAGACGCATGGCGGCAGTTCAAGTACCTATTTCCAAAGGCTGTAACCGGCTGGTTCGACTCTTTCGTGGGTCGGGATGGGGTGTGGAACATTAATTTATTCTTTCACGGAGAAACCTACCAGGTGTTCACAGATGCAGGCCTCCCTACGAAGGTAGGTGGAGGTCAGCTAATGGTCTTGCATGGGCGCGCAGGCAAGGCGCTTGACCTAGCCCTTGGCACCAAAACAGTTTATGAGGGGGTACTATTCTCGCGGAAGCACAAAGCTACTACGATTCAAAAACGCATCGATAATGCGTTGTGGGATGTGAATAAAGGTTTCCCATCTACGTTGACACTAGACATGAGTGCGAAATATCCCATTACAGCAGTTCCTTCTACTGAACCGGCACAAGATATTGATCTCACTAATCTACGGATACATGTCACCCCAACGGATGATTTCAAAGTAGGCGTTCCAAATATATTCAAGGAGACCGTCGTAAAACATACGACAGCAAAGGAGTCCCATCATTGGTTGGCTGGTCCAGATTTCCACTATTGGCCTCAACAATTGAATTTCGCAACGTGGTGTGCGACTTCTGGATGTGGAGTGTCATTGTTTGACCCCACTTTCAAAACGTATCCACCAATTGTCCAAGGGTTCCTACGATTCCATGTTTATTTCACGATACGAAGAATTCTACATGAACTTGGTGGTGCTCATGGAGTTCCTTTACCTGGTAACTCCAATTTCAAGCAAAGGGATAACTCCTATAACAAATCAGCTCTTGAGAAATTGTGCATCGAGTTTGGTTTATCTCGAACACCAGACTTTCGGTGGGATGGAGGTAGTAATCACGGATTAGGAGACGTCTACGTAAACGTTCGTGGAAAAATGGTGAACTATACGGAGAAGTATGCACATAATACTTCGTTCTCTGCGAAGTGGCCTGGTGGTGACTTTAAGTTTCCTGAGGAGAGTCGTACGGAGTATCAGTTTTCTTTAGCGTACATTAGCAATAACAACGGTAAACAATACAATTGGTTTACGCCACCAATCGGAAAGGGTTTGACAGATGTTGGATTGGGTAGGTTGAATAGATCTGTCGAGGCTTTTGGATATTGCATACTTGGTGCACAAGCAGATCTGAACGAATCCATCATAGGTAGCCATAACGTCAAAGAAAAGTTTAAGAGCTTAGTCGAAGGTGCTATTCTCGAAAACGATTTAGTGGTGAGCTACAAAAACTATTTTACTGCTATAATGAGGACGCATAAGAGGCTCGATTTTGCAATAGCTAAAGACGTACGATTATTGCCAAGTGATCTAGCGTACTATCTTGGTGAGAAAGATGGCTATAGGAATCCAATCCCGAAAGCTACGAAAGATATGGTGCTAGGCACTAACGACGTCAATGCAGAAGGCAAAGGACATCCACCTCTTCCTATGGAAGGACCACCAGATAAGAAATTGGTGCAGCCTCTCGAGAAACAAGTTCCTGTACCAAAGGCAAAGGCAAAGGCAAAAGCAAAGGCAAAGGCTGTCTCACAACATGAGATTAATCTCGCAGTGACATCCATTGCTGCTGCAGCTGGAATCGCATGGACGTTGTTTCGTTAACGGCGTTTGTATTGCTCCACTACGAAGACCACTGCTGCTACGATTAACAACCAAAGGTTGTTTGCTAAGACTCCAACAACGTCAGCAGCCATACTGAATATGAAACTCACAATTGGCCCAATCATCTTAGGTAGAATCTCCTCTAACTTTTTGCCCATTGCTTTTAAGCCTTTGACAGTTGTTTTGGCAGCTGCTTTGGCAGCATCTCCAAATCCTGGTACTATCGCGGAAACTGTCTTTGTCAGATTGGAAACTATTACACCGATCACAGTACTTACCGCAGCTACCACGCTAATTATACTGACCCCATACTTCTTAAAGATGATTCTTATACGATCCCTAAGTGACATCCGTTCTACTATAGCTTCTTCTATTTGTTCTAGGACTGCTTGCTCCTCCTGATCGGTCTTCATTTCATTAGTAGCGTTTTCTTTCTGAGTTTCGGTAGACGTAGGGTCTTTGAGTATTTCTTCATTTTGTTCGATCCTCTCACTCAATTGGTTTCGAGCTACTATGACTTCTTCTACCATTTCTTCCCTCGAAGGTCCTAAGACTCTTTTGAGACCTTTTCCCATCTTCTTATATAACTCACCTTTCGTGGTGGTCATAGGAATCTCTTTTTCTTTACTTCCATACTCTTTGATAGAGACTCTACCATCAGACAGGGTTGCAACCTCAAGCGTGCCTCGAATTCCCACATCGTGGTATTTTTCCCAGACAGTCTCGAATATATCCTGTCTCGCATTTTCCGATAAACCCTGTTTGAAGACTACGCCTCGATCAGTATACTTTGGGACTTTCTCTTCCTCCAGCCTCTCCAGGATTCTTTCATTTCTAGAAACGTTCGAGCCTTCCGAGTCGATGAGTTCGTCGAAGTAATCGTCATCTTCTCTAGAAAACGAGGTTTCCTGATCCTTTGGTCTAGCGCCTTCTTTGCTGTAGGCGCGTCTGGTTTTCATTGGGACCATTTCTCCTGACTCTTCTGGAAATGTTGCATCCCACTCCTCATCCACATTGATAGTATCATCGTCATCGTAGTCTCCACCTCCTTCAGCTTCACCAGGTCTTTCCTCTGCGATATCAACGTCCATGTTAAACGTAACTATATATATAGTTATATTCAACATGATCTCATCAAAGTTGGATCCCACACAAGTACGAAGAGAGCCTCGTGCACTCAAGGCTCCGCGAGACTTGTATAGGAAAACTTTCACTCGATCATCTGCCAATCCAGGTGAGACTCTATACGTAGAAGTCCCGAAGCTAGAAGAAGGCGTAGTATTAGTACCTGGTAGCTTAGCGCTATTGGGCGACATCGTACTATCTGGTGGACATGCGAATAACAGAGTCGTTTCGAACGTTGGACGCTGCTTGGTCATGCGTAGAATCTGTAGGATGGGAGCTGAAACAGTAGAAGACCTTGTCAGGCCAGACCTCCTACAAACGTACTCCGATGTATACCTATCTATGCAGGAGAGAGAGTCTAGAGTACAACAAGGCATTCAATCAGAGAACGTAAACAAGCTACGATCGAAAGCTGGTGACGCAAGTACTTCGTCTGCTGCAGACAACGCGCTCCTAGCTGCATGTGGTTCCAAGTATAGGATTCCATTAGATGTTGACATTCTGACACAACATGGAGTTCTATATCCATATGCCTTAGAAAATACAATTACATTCGAGTTGACTCTAGCGCCTGCCAACGAGGTCGTAATTGGATCGGATACTACGAAGATAGGTACGTACCAACTTACCAACATCCAACTAGAATACGAAGCAATCAGGGACGGAACACTGGCTAGTAGTGCACTTCACAAATACGAAACAGGTGCTGCACTCCTATACAACTACGCTGTTCACTTCAAGACAGTAGATATCGCTAAAACATCCGATACTTTGATATCTCAAAACGTTAACGTTCCACGACGATCCTTTGCTGGACTACTTCTACTATTCATAGATCCACCTACCATTGGCACGCGAGATAGTGAAGCATTCTCGAATCCCGATATTTCGAAGGTAGAAGTAGATGTCAACGGGATTCCCAACAGACTCTTTCCAAGCGGTATGCTTCCCCTAGATTTTTGGGAGGCTCCAAGAGGCTGGTTTGGTACACCCAATACTTCCATGACTCCAAAGAAGTTCTTTGAAAATAGATTCGCTATCCTAATCGATTGTCGCACAGCAAAAGATTCCACCGTTCATGCTGATGGCTTGGCACAAACCGGCAGTGGAAAGGACATCGACATTCGCATACATAGAACTGCGAAGGGAAGTGGAAATGTGAAAATGCACATCTATGTCCTTGCGGATGCTCAGGTCACGATATTGAACAGATCTCTGCAGAGTATATTATACTGATGGATTCTCTCGTAGAGCACGTACCGTTCAACGCACTCATAGTCGGTCCAACGAATTGTGGGAAGACTGCGTTTCTCATAGAACAACTTCGTGGATCATTTCGTGGTAAGTTCGATTACATAGTACTGATTTGTCCTACGTATGCTCACAACAAAACTTATCGTGGATTCGCAAATCGAGATCCTCGTTTCTTCGTCATATCACCACCGCAGACTGCCATCGATGCTACTTTGAGTATTTGCGCAACATTTTGGTCAGGTACCAATACTCTATTGATTCTCGATGATTGCGCCGCATCGAAGGACGTTAAGAAACGAACTGACAAGCTAGTGGACTTAGCCTTTTCTGCACGACATATAGGGCTTTCCGTTTGGGTGCTGTCCCAACAACTAACGAGCATATGTAAACCCTTCCGCGAGAACGTAGCTATCGTAGTAGCATTTCATACAGCATCGGCCGTAGATGGTAAAAGGATATTTGAGGATTATGGAGGCTCGCAAGAATGCAAAGAGTTACGAACGATATTGGGATCCCATAAGTTCGCTCGCATGTGCTTCTGTCTCCGCCATCCTTTCGAGGTAGTGTTAGAGCTCCCAGCACCTACAACATATTATCATGGATAAAGAAATACTCGAGATATTCGGTGAGGATGTAACAGGCCCACCACCAACCAACCTAGACGTTGTGTCAGACAATCGCGAATCACTTTCGATCTTAGCTGCAACAGGCGTAACGAAAGAATACTTAGGTAAGAACTTTTCCTTAGGAGACATCTCTAGACTTCCTGAGAAAGAAGTAGACAAGTTGTATAGGAGGTATCAGGCCGTCCTAGCTCAGCAAGTAACGAAAGGCTTAGTCGACGGTGTGACACGTCTAGCTACCCGCCTAGTTGCCTACCTAGTACCAATAGATTCTCAAGAAGCACTGATCAAAGACCTACAAGAAGACCCTCTAGTCCGCAACGAAATCAGTGCTGCGACTGGCCTACTATCGCTCAAAGCAGGTCGCCTTGTAGCTCTAGCTAGCGTCCTATTCCACATATCCGGTCACGTAGTCATTCCTGGAACAACTGTTGAACCTCCACATATACCTACTATATCGAATCAAGATGGAAGGACAGACGGATCAGATAACTGCGAATCCTCCAACGACTGTACCAACTAAGGTAAAAAACCCAAAGCGCGTCGCAGCCGGAAAAGCACTAGCGTTAAGCAACAAACTCGCTAAAGAAGCTCAGAAGAGAGAGTTGACGCGCGAAAGCGAATCATGCAAAGAAGTCGACGTAGAGAAAGGTCGGATCGAAAACCTGACTATCCTCGCAGTCATCGGTACTGGCGCTACATTGTTTGGCACGTACTTTGCGTACAAGAAGTATGTAGATGGTAACACGCGAGCTGCCGTCGTTAGCACGACACAACCTGCAGCTCCGGCAAAGCCAACGGCACTAGACATGGAGTAACACTTAAAGACTCGAGACCATAGTAGTATATGTCTAGATGGAGAAGGAATTGATGAAGACGACAACCGATGCAGCCAAAATCGTTGGACTCGCTTCTGGTATTGGGTGGATCGCAAAGAAGACTACCAAGGAATCTATGCTTAGCGATCCTTCTTCTTCCCTAGTGAATTACGCAAAGTGGACTGCCGTGATAGTTGGTAGCTTATACGCGAAACAATATCTTGAGAAACAACTTGAGAAACCCAAATCTTGAGAAACAAAAGCTCATACCGTAATGGGGCAGGCAATTGGAATGTCTATTTTCGGCGCTGTTTTGAATGCAACGGCATTTACTGGTGGTGGCATACTAGCTAGAATGATTGGAAAGGGTGATATGGATGCAGAACGAGAGAGACACGATAGGGCCACCGAAAAACTAGCACGTGAAATGAAAGCGTATAGAATCAAACGTCAAAGAGGATACGACTATGCACAAGAGCAGGAAGGTCTTGAACGCAACGCACGCAACGATCAAAGAGATACCAACGAAGCCTTAGTGCGATCCGATAAGTTACGTAAAGAGCTAAAACGGCTCAAAGAGATGAAAGAACCCCGCTTATCTGACTACTACCAACCCTCAAACAATCAGAAGACTGGTGAGTTGCTCTACGTTGGTGGTGGAATGCTAGGCGTTGGATACGCTATTAGTAAATGGTTATAGAAACGTACTAGGTACTACTAGTAAGCTACTAGTAAGCTACTAGTAAGCTACTACTAAGTTACTAGTAAGCTACTAGTAAGCTACTAGTAAGCTACTAGTAAGCTACTTAAGCTACTACTAAGCTACTTAAGCTACTACAAAGCTACTACTAAGCTACTACTAAGCTACTACTAGGTTACTACTAAAAAAGACGAAAAAAAAAAAAAAAGGAAAAAAGAAAGGAATGAGGCCTGGTTCTTATTCCTTTTTTTTTTTTTTTCATCTGTTGAAGGTTAGAATGTATAGATGTATGATGGATTCTAAACTTGCGAATGTCTTCTATGGTCCTATGGGCTATTGGAAAGGTCACTCTGCAATTGGTAAGCTATCGGTAGCAGCGAAAGCATCAGAAGACGTGGCTAGGAGTTGGTTGGAAAAGCAATCTATGTGGCAAATATATCTACCACCACCAAAACACATTCCACGACCACATTGGACTGTATCGAAACCAAATGAAGTCCACCAAGCTGATTTGATATTTCTACCACACGATTGACCTGGGCGTGGACGGAAGCTATACAAGTACGCTCTAGTAGTAATCGACGTAGCTTCTCGATACAAAGAAGCCGAACCTTTGGCATCTAAAGATAGTGGTGAAGTTTCTGCGGCATTCGAACGAATCTATAAACGTAGTCCACTAGAATGGCCAAAGACGTTGCAAGTAGATCCTGGTAGAGAATTCATGGGACGTATGTCTGAAACGCTAGAACTACATGGTACGAAAGTTCAACGAGGTGAGGCTGGTAATCATAGAGCGCAAGGCTTCGTCGAACGAGCAAATAGAACTCTAGCCGAGAGATTGTTTGGGTATCAGTATGCACAAGAGATGGTACTTACTTCGGAAGGATCAGATGAGCGTAGTAGAGAATGGGTAGTTCGTTTACCAATGGTTATCAAAGCCTTGAACAGTGAGGTGACTCGACTTACAGGAAAGGAGCCTTCGAATTCTGTAGTGACGCAACAAGTAGATCTGAAGACTCCTACGTATTCGCGCACCGTTGGATTGAGAGAAGAGCGTCTACCATTCGACGTTCTAGTTCGATATCTCTATGCACCAGGAGAATTGGAAGGAGGTGAAAAACGTAGAGCTACTGATCCTGTGTGGAGTTTGCAGATATACACCATTTCGCGAAGTGTAGTATCTTCTGAACAGCCTGTGCTTTACTACCTTGCGAAGCGAGAAGGGGAGAAGGATGCACCCAAACGTGGATTCGTTCGTGAAGAGCTACAAGTTGTTCCTAGGGATACGGAACTACCACCAAAAGGAATTCTGTTTGTACCCAAGCGCTAGACAGCGTACTCTATTGGCTCGGTGTGGATTCCATCGGGAAGAACGCGTCTTTTGTCATAGTAAGCCGATAGCCCAAGCTTCCGTTGTTTGTAGGTTGCTATACCTTCTGGCGATAGTCGGAAGCCTCGGTTTTCCGCCACGTCAATATCACCCTGGAGGGCTGCTTTGAATCGATCCCACGAAATGTCGTTGTGCCGCCTAGACATACCTTTGACGGAATACTTCTTGCTGCCACCCGTATCGACGTAGTAGGCTTTCGAGCATAGGGCAATGGCGCGCTGTCCTTCGAATTCGAGTTTGAAGAGTCCTGGGGTACGACTGCTCCACTTGTCCCAAGCTAGCCATTCCTTCCTTTCGGCTTCGAAATCCTCTCGTAGGTCTGATCTTACAACCTCATCGAGGCTATTTCCTGAGATGGCAATGTACGCACTGTCCGTGTCCATCTGGATGTATTCGAAGTCCTTGCGATCGATGTACTTGTCGAGGAAGTCGTAGTAGAACTCAAGCATACGCAGCTTTGCGAGCTGGTACACAGCGATACCTACTTGGAAAGGGCGTTTGATTCGGATCTGGTCCTTCCTACTCTCGAGTTCGTATGCCTCGCCAATCTCTTCCAGGTCTTCGAACCAAACACTTCGCAAGGCTTTGTCCACAATCTTCTCATCTTTTGTATAGGTGACCTTTGTTTGGCGTCCCAAGTCTTCGAGCAACTTTCCATAAGCGCTGTTTCCTAGCAGCTTGAACACATCTGCCAGCAAAGCCTCACCTTTGTCTTCATCTCCCATACGACGTGCCTCGGTGACCTGGTCTACGAACCAACCGAAGATTTCTTTGGGTTCGTATTCTATTGTACGGTAGACAGCAGTGATCACTGCGCCATGATCTACATACCAACGTAATAGAGGCTCATAGAGGAGCAACTTCTTTCCAGAGAGACTCCCAACTAGCTTTGTTTCCTCGCTGAGCTTTCTACCTGTCTTTGTGAGGTAGGCCAACATTTGTGGAGGAATTGCTTTCTTGGGGATTTTCTTGTTGTAGAAGAAGGGTGGCATCTCCTCAAATTTCTTCCACAATTTCTTTGGTATCTCAATGTCTACTTCTGCATATCCAAACCACGAACCATTTTGTAGACATTCGACAAATCTTTCGGCTTCTAGACCTGGCTCATCGTAGTGAATGACCTCTTCTTTTCCACAAGGCATTTCGAATTCCATCGTGGAAAGATATAGGGCGTTGGCATCGTATCCAAGAATCTTACGACACACCTTGGTTCCACCTTGGTGACTACGAATCTTAGTTTTTCCCGCTTCGTGGAGTCTGGTGAACACTATGCTTGGACCTCCCACGACAGCGTCTTTCAGCATGTGGTAGGCTTCCTTACTTGGAGCATACATCTCAGCTCCCCTTTCTACACTACCTCGAAGCAGGAACTGTAGCGAGACTCCTGGGATGGACACTGCGTCTTTCAGCATGTCTACTCCCTTCTCATGATAGAAATTGCGCATCTTCTCGAGAGCCTCTAGAAATGGAACTACGTCTAGGTCGTTGTAGTACCGCAACCAATCTGCGAAGGTCTCCATTCCATTGTTGAGAAAGGTGCGCTTGCAGTCTTCGAACTCTGTCATAGTCAATGAATGTGCTCCTTTCAACTTCGAACCCCACTCTGGATAGTCTGGTAATCCAACGTGATCCAACTTGTCGGGAGAGTCGAACCACTCATATGGGAAGAAACTCTTTTGTAACTCGCATCCATAGGCAGTGATCCAACGTTCGTAGGAAGTACCTGGTCCAAGGTAGTTCATCACATCGAGGAAACGGAAATCGGGAGTCAAGAGAAACATAGTGGTGTTGGCTTTCTTTGCCACCCGGACTTTTGTACAGGTGTCGGCAATGGTTCCTACGAAGTGCTCCCTGATCAGATTGAGATCGTACCTTCCAGAGTTGAATCCCAATACTGGAACTTGACCGATCCATTCGTCGATCTTCGCTTGTTGTCCCTTTGGTAGGGTGTCGAAGGAGAATTTGAGTGTATCTATCCTGTACCATCTTGCCATAGCTACTTGGATTGTCTCTGCTCTTTGCTGGAGTTCTTCGACGAAGGCTTCGATGAGTTCTTTTGGTTTGCGTCGACAGATGTGGGTTGGCTTTCGATTGTACGTGTCGGCAATTGATACTGATATTGGGACATGGACGTTTTCGATGGTCAGGTGGTCTGTTGGTTGTCTTCCTTTCGTTGTATCGAGATAGGCTTCGAAATCGTAAACTATGAAGTGTGGGTAGACAGTTTGCGTTGGTGTGGGAACCGGTTTGTTCTTCTTCTTTGTGGAGCAGCCCCAAGCTTCCACTACTGTATAACCTGCCTCACGTAGACTCTCCGTTCTTTCGCAGGTCTTGAGATAGAGCCTCCTTTCCCTAGGGAAGCATTTCGGGCAGCCATGGAAATAGCATCCATGAAATTGGAAGATGGTTTTCGAAAGAGGTTCGTAGCCGTCGACCGGCGCTCCTTCTATCCAATGCTCTCCACCATGCCCACAAGCTGCATGATGAATGTGTTGCCCAATCCTTTCGGTTTCGCGTTCCAACCAGCATAGAGCGACTTTGCTGGCTGTGCTCTCTGGCCAGAAGGCTTTTTCGTATGCCGACTGAGGTGCCTTGATCACTTTTCCGGGGCAAACAATCTTCGTTTCTCCACGACTGCAACGATTTGCATGGCGTTGAAGGTGGCAAGCCTGTGTGAACCGTTGCTTACAGTCATTACATACGTAGATGCTCCCTAGCTTGTTGATGTTCTTGATATAGAAGGCATGTCCTTCGTATATTCCAATCGTCATCGTATGCTTGTAGTGAGCTGCATGTCGCGTCAGATGCCAAGCGCCATCCTCCGTGGGTTCATACACCTGAATACCGATTCCAAAGTGCAACTCGACTTCCTCCAGCTGGTCTATGGAAGTTCTGGGAACGTCTTGTGTGGGTGCTGTCAGGCGATAGAAGTCCTGGGCAAGTTTTCGAGCTTTGACGCAACACCTATCTACTCTTGCTCCTTCATGCATGGCAAGGCAGCGCCAAAGACATAGGTTGTCGCCATATCGATCAAGGGCAAGCATTCCTTTTTTATGTCGAAGCCATTGGGGTAGTGGGCCTGTTCCCAACAGAGGCTGACGATCGATCACGACTTTGACATCCACGTAGATCCAACGCACAAAGGCCCATTGGGTATTTGGTCGATTGATGTTGTCGGGATTCAAACGAGCTGTCTCCATGCTATTGATCCACTCTTCTGCATCTCCTAGGATGTTCACCCATGGAGAGCCTGGGACAGTCTTGGAGAATAGCATCACACGCCCGTCATTGACATTGCGAATGCGATAGGTGTAGCTGTAGCGTAGGTAGAAGCTGGTGGTTACCTTTGCAACTAACTTTTCCATGATCCTAGGAGTCAAATCTCCTGCCACACCTTGGAAGAAGCGCCATCGAATAGTACGGCGGCCTATCTCCACTCCCTCGAGCATTCCATCTCTCTCATCGAGAATAGCACCTGCCTCTCGAGCTAGACTCCGTGGAAGTGGCTCACTACGCAGTCTCGCCATTCTCCCTTCGATATAACTATACATTACGATAGCTTTAACAGATACTCCAAATTTAGATTTCTAGGTGTAAGGCTGTTGCAGAGCAATCGATGTCGATATAACTATATGTAATCATATCTCTAATAGGGTTATCAAGTTGGATTTTATGTACAAGAATGTCTAGTGACACTTTGTATGACCCTTAGTACCCCCTCTAGTAGTATAGTCGGGATTAAAATTATACAACTTTTTGTTGTGCAAGAAAACTCTCGAATGCTTCGACCACATCGCCTACATTGAAAAGCTTTGAACTCGCCATTCTCTCTTCGATATAAATATATAGTAATCATTCCTTTAACATATACTTCAAGTTTGGATTTTATGTACAAGAATGTCTAGTGACACTTTGAATGACCCTTAGTACCCCCTCTAGTAGTATAGTCGGGATTAAAATTATACAACTTTTTGTTGTGCAAGAAAACTCAAAAAGTGGATTTCCGAATTCACTTTTTGAGTTTTGTTGTGCAAGAAAAAGTGGTATAATTTTAATCCCGACTATACTACTAGCGCTTTCTACTTGACAACTTCATTTTTCACTATGGACGATAACTTTTGGAAGCCTCTGGAGAAAATGTTCGTCATCACTCATCTGCTAAAATTCTTCTAAGCTAAAAATCTAAAGCTAAAAATCTTCTCCTATTAGCCTATATTTGAGTTTAGCTTGAAATAGTTATTTTCAGTGAGTAATTTTGCACTAGTTAACTTAAGTTTGCAACTTACTTAAATGTAGTAAGCCTACCTCCAATTGAAGTACCTCAACATAATGCCAGGACTTTTGTTGAGTTGGACCAACTTGTCCACAAACTCAAGCATTCCCAGTGAAATTTAGCATGTAAAGTTAGTTCACTTTAATAAGCTTATTAAATATCTACAAAGTCCAACACAGAAAACTGGCGAGAGCGCGACATTTATTGTATTATTTAAAACTGAAGGAGCAACTATAGAACACCCGTCCATTTGGTTCATTAATAATGCATTTTCGCAGATTCTCATACAAACCTTCTAAAAACCTAACCCTGAAAGTTGAAAGTGGAAACTCGTAAGTTAATTAAATGGAAACTCGTAAGTTAAAAGTGGAAAGCAGTAAATCAAAGGAAAGAAAGCTGCAAGTGAGAAGTCGAAAGTGAAATATCGAATAACGTAACTCCGCTTTTAGTTCCGACTTTGCCCTTCACAAAATTCTGGACCGTCGTCCCTGAATAACCACTAAAGTCCAGTGAAAAGTGTGTCATTTTCTCCGTTTTTATTTTCAATTCTTATACATACACGGACATGATTAATTTCACCATAGTTAATTTCACAAACCAATTCACCGCACCCGTTACTGAAATATGACGTCATTTGCGTGATTTATACTCTCACAAAAGCACAGCTTTGCCCTCAATCAGAGGGTCATTGTAAATGGAATAATCGTTTTCAGATTATTATGCTATGAATAATCAGTTTTGTTCTGAAAGTTAGGGGATGCTTACATGATGGGAGGGAAACCCAAGCGCTAGGGTTATCCCAACAGTAGTGTCAATCTACCGCTATTGTATTGTGTGTCCTGTTTGCGTTGCGAAGGGCATGTAAACAACCCTTAATTATTGAGTTTGTTCATATTAGTCTAACAATAGTACAGCTGTTTGCATTCATAATACGACATATATGTGCAGAAAGCTTTGAACACAAAGAAACACTGATTTTCTTTTTCTCTTTTGCAGAGCCAGCAGGAGGAAACAACAAATTTCGTAAGTTAAAATTGTGTCTGTTTGCTAAAAAAATTATGTCATAAAATCATTTGTTTATTCTTATTAGATCAAACGCCCTAGCTTAGCTTCATATTTTGTATGGAGTTAGTCCTTCGGGTGAAACTACTTGTTACTGGCTCTTAAAAACTAAGAAGCACACAATAATTATTGTGTGCTTGTTCGCTTTAAGAGGTAACAATGCGCTTTCTAGCGTTTTATTTAAGAGCAAATGACAGTCTCTCACTTTTCTGGCCTTTCGATCCCATACTACCTTTGTCTGAGATCTATCTATCCCATAATTTCTTTATTTGAGAGCTAGATGTTAGGGTTAGGTTAGAAAAAAAGTACATTTTCGGGTATTTATAATCAAAATACGTTAAAACTGGCACGCTAGTCTTAAAGTACTGGAAGAGACCGTTGTTTTGACGTGTAGTAGATCGAAATCCATTGAAAGCTCAAGAAATGGCGCCACTTTGAAGAGTTTAGGTTACACAAGATTCTCGTGTACACCTGTCGATAAGGGGATCCTGTTCTGCGCAACATATGCTCTGAACGGCTATCGCAAATGCTCACCTACACGGCCAAGGCTAGGTTCGGAGGGCTAACGAGTGCGTTCTTAGCCACGCATCGTCCAAGTACTGTGCCTACAATAGAAGAGAGAATGTTGCACTAGATTAAGGCAATAAATTCTGCTTAAAAAACCCTTTGGGAGCAGCTTCGCTATAGCTAAGCTTCCGGCGTGTCAAGGCAGAGGCTTAGCAGGGCTAGCTAAGATCAAGGCTGTTTTCATAAAAGCAGTCTTACCGCCTCAACGCCAATTTGAACGCTAGTCCAGGGGAAAATATGCTCCCTTTGTCCATACGGTCTCGGTAACTTGTTTTATGAGCTAGCTTTGATAACGCATTGATGTGAAGCGCTAGTGATTCCACTTCAAACCGTTTTCGTGTTAACGCCATACATATATATGTATGTATGCCGCTAAATTCGTTTCACTTGAAATATGTTCAGTTGATTTAGATATTTTAAATTATAAGCAAACCAAAATGTAATTTCGTTTTCTTTTAGTGCGACTAGCTGGCAGTCCTTCTCCCAACGAAGGACGTGTAGAGGTTTATCACAACGGTCAATGGGGTACGGTGTGTGATGATAGCTGGTCACTCGCTGATGCACAAGTTGTTTGTCGCTATCTTGGCCTCCATAGCGCCACCTCAGCTCCCTGCTGTGCACATTATGGACAAGGATCGGGTCACATATGGATGGACAATGTGGCGTGTACGGGTACAGAGACTTCAATTTCTCAGTGCTCATTTAGCGGATGGGGAAATCACAATTGCAACCATGGGGAAGATGCTGGAGTTATTTGTGGATATGGTATGTTAAATTAAAGCTCCTTTTTGACTCACGGATATGCGAAGCAGATCTGTGAGTTTATGTTGTGGGGAATTGAACACCCCTGTGTTAGCACAGGAAGGTGTTAACAGTCATTATAAAAAAAAAAAATAGTTTCCCGTAGTTGCCTGACTAATCATTTGTCGTAATAGGCTTATGTAAACAAAGCCTTGGGCTAGCCTATAGTGTCGCATCATAATTAGTTTTTCTGTCGTCACTACAAAATTAGCTCAAAGTTGAAACGACAATTCACAGAAATCGTCCATGATGCAACTCTGAGTTTTAAATATAAAGCTATGTGGCGTCTATGCGCAAGTGAAACAGTTAATAGGGATTGCTGCCCTCGAATCAGCTTCTAGATCGCCTGACTTAAACAATAAATTTGCCACAGCCTGCCAGTTCTTAAACACTGCGTTCTTGATTAAACTGTCAGCGCGCTCTGTGCCCAAGATTTCATAGTGTTCTCAGTTCATGATACTGTCATGACAACAGTTATTTAGGATTATGCAGGTTCGTCAGCTACTTCGATGTTGCAAATACTATTGTTGTTGTTTAAATTAGCGGTACATTCCGGTGGCGCGAAGGAGATCGAGAGTGTTCTAGGACTTCAAAGTTAAGCGTAAAAAAAATCAACTTATTTATCGTTGGTAACTCGTGACAGTCTGGTGAGATTGATAAACTGGGGGCCGACGTAGGGTTAGGATTACGTCCTTATCCGAGAAGACGTGAAGGTCATAAGCATTTGCAGTTCGTTCACAAAGGCTGCACCTTCTCCTCAGTTATTTTAAGACCATGAGTGCTGATCCGGCCGGGGTTTGAACCTGACACCTCCCGTATGATAGACCGGAGCTTAACCATTGAGCTAATCGGGAGATTAGGTTCGCTTTGGTACTTGAACCCGGCTCCTCTCTCGTCAGTCAACTGCCACGTCTACTGATATTGTTTGTCATTCGTAGTTACTGGGGAACGAAAACTGAGAAAGGACGAGGCCCATTCGTCCCTAGAGAGTGTATCAGGGGCGTAGCTGATAAGAACATGTAATCCGTTTTGACAGCACGCAGGACTGCCCCTTTCAGAAAGCGTAAGATATCGCTTTTTAGCTGGAAAAGGCAATTGCCCACGACGAAGCAATTGCCTCCACGATGTAGAAAAACTGTAGCTCGCTTTAGTTAGTGGATATTTCATTAGATATACTAGGCCCTCTAATGCTCGGAAATTATCGTTTTGCACTTGTACTAAAATGATCAATAAAGTCATAAAATCTTACCTGTGTGTTGTGAAATTGTTCATCTTCATCACTGGTTGTCAGAGCTATTCTTTTCCTGCCGAAACTGAGACAACAAACTTACGACAACGAAAATAACACCTCACGTCATTTATTCCCAAAAAGGTTTTACTATTTTACCTCATATGCATCAATCAAATTTCAAGGTACAAATAAACCGACTCCCACAATCGAAATAAAATGTCACACTGTAATATGTTGAATATTCTTTTTGAGAAATGTGACAAAATGTTGAACATATTCTCTCTAATTTTCGATAACTCAGTAAGTGTAATATTCTCTTTCACTTCATGGGGTTGTTTTGTTTGTAGCTTGAAAAATATAAACAATGATTCTACTATAAAACTAGCCAGTACCGGTTTAATGACTGTCTCAGCGTAAGAACTTCTAATTAATCCTTAATTCTTATCAATTAATAAACATATATTGGATATAACATACAGCTAAATTTGATCCACTAATTCTTATTATAACCTCCTCCTTTTCAAGTCCGACTGGTTGGCGGTTCTAGTTCCAATGAAGGACGCGTAGAGGTTTATCATAACGGACAATGGGGTACAGCTTGTGATGATGGCTGGACTCATGAGGAGCTTCAAGTCGCTAAAGTTGGCATGATCCGTACTGAAAATCCGCGTTCCAAACATAGCTTCGGCTACCGAACAATAGCACATACGCTGCGGGAGGAAGTCTATCCCTCTTAACGAGGTGTTAAAGTTTTCAAATGTAGACACTTCTCTGTCAATAACCCCTACATTTGATCCGTTTAGCGTTCTAGCTCGAAGATGATATGATTGCAAATCAATCAATACCAGATGCACTTCCTGGTAACAACATTAGGTAACTCAGTACTAGTATTTATTCTGTTACGGGACCAACTCAAAGAAGAACAACCGCTTTTACTGCTTCGATGATTTAATGTTTTTTTTAATTAAGATGTAATCACAAGATTGATTTTGGTGTTTTAACAAACATGTTTCATTAATCCATGTTTTCTCTAAACAGTTGGACTACAACTGTCGTAGCCTTGAGGTTATAATCGCGTCATTATTTTTCAGTTGACCGTGTTTTTCCAAATAAAATAGAAACTGAAACTAAACTACATGGACGATAAGATGAAATTCGGAATAATTCCCTTTGCATGCTACTTAACGCTAATTTTGTCTTGTCTGATTGAATAAACTGAATATACTTCTAGTCCTATACAAATTACGGCCCACACTATTTTGACACAAATTCTGCACCACACTTCACACACAAAAAATGTTATTCAGTTGTTGTTGAACTTGTTGAAAAGAAAGGCCTGCGAAGCGGGCTAGAACGGCAACACTTTTCTGTAATGGTGGCTATAGTTTGCTGGACTCTTCCCTAAATCTATTATTATAGCATGATACGTCCCGTCTTCTTTGCTGTGCTTTTCAAGGAAAACAATATTTTCTTTCAAGTCGTTATGAAGAAATCCACGTTCGTGTAGATAAATCGTAGTCTCGCAGACTTAATTGTTCAAGGATATCAACACGTTCACGAAAACTAAGAGCTGAAGTTGAAGCTGCCTTCAGCTGCCTTGCTCATCATGATACTTTCATTTTTAACGAACGAGAAACTCTCCGCAACACACATACATGTACGGCATCATTGTTCATTGATAGCTTATTACAGTAGTACTGTTATTAATGTAAACTTGTTTAATATGTTTACAGTGCTGTTATTATTTTTAAACTTGATTATCACGGACGTGCCACCTGAGCGATAAGTCAAGACTTGTATATAGTTATATCTAGAACAAGAAACAACGCACAAATGACATCTTATGTTTTTTGATAGCTTATTAGTATTGTTATTATTGTAAACTTGACTATCACGGGCGTGTCACCTGAGCGATAAGTCAAGGCAAGGCTTAGTCGTGTATGGTTATATCTAAACAAGAAACTCAACCCACAATTGACATCTTATGTTTTTTGATAGCTTATTAGTATTGTTATTATTGTAAACTTGACTATCACGGGCGTGTCACCTGAGCGATAAGTCAAGGCAAGGCTTAGTCATGTATGGTTATATCTAAATAAGAAACTCAACCCACAAATGACATCTTATGTTTTTTGATAGCTTATTAGTATTGTTATTATTGTAAACTTGACTATCACAGGCGTGTCACCTGAGCGAGAAGTCAAGGCAAGGCTTAGTCGTGTATGGTTATATCTAAACAAGAAACTCAACCCACAATTGACATCTTATGTTTTTTGATAGCTTATTAGTATTGTTATTATTATAAACTTGACTATCACGGGCGTGTCACCTGAGCGATAAGTCAAGGCCTAGTCATGTACAGTTGTTATCTAGTACAAGAAACACACATACATGTACATTGTACATAAAAAATATACATGAATATGGGCGAATCCAGGAGCTCCTGGCGAATCTTGAAATAAAAATAAAATAAATATTTTTTACGGACGATCGATAGATTGTCATGCCACTATCTCAGCTCATTGGCTATTTCAAACAGCCGCATCATTTTGAGAAACCTCATCGCGGCACTCCGTTCGTACAGCGCCCGCGCGCTAGCGGTCTTTTATGCTTCGACCCTGGTCTTCTGTTCGTGTCTCGCCTTTTGTCGCCCCCCCCCCCCCCCCCCCCCCCCCCTCCCCCGGATTCAGTTCGGATGCGACGCAGGCTAACTTATCTGTGCCACCTCAATAACGAATGGATACACAACGTAGACCGAGTTTGTAGGTTCAACTCATGGCGGCTGTTTTAACTGAATAGTACCTAAATTCAACTTCTGTTTTAAATTCTTCGTCTTTCTTCAATTAAACAACCCTGTTTAACTTTTGACCTCTCATGAGAAGGGTCTTACTTTGTTCTCCAGCCGTTATTACAATTCCAAAATGAGCTCATTTGATTACCTCACTTAGTCATACTATGCCTTTATATTTTTATGAAATCTAAAAATTAACACAAGCGCCTCTTACCGGTTGATTCTGAAGATAGATGTTTCGTTCATAATTATTATGCGGTACACGCTGTTTCCAGTTTCACGGCATGTTGAAATTAATTGTGCAAACACCACTGTGTATAGCTTTGGTGTAGGTCACAACTCTCAATCGAAACCAAAATACAGTAATTTTAAATTGTAACCGAGCTTATTATCTGTTTTAGGTAATGGAGACTTACCCGCAGAACGGCCAAGACCAGTTAGATTCAGCATATCCTGAAATCCATTGTCAGATAAACGGGCTCTTACCTTGAACAAAAATAATTCCAGTCGGCCCTTCGTAGTTTGGCTATTTTTCTGTTCCAGGATCCATCGATCGGATATAGTTAACAGTGAAAATGCCGTTTGCTCCCTTATGTTCCACAGCGATATCGATGGCTGTTGAAATGGCAGTTCTCGCCGCTGACTCCTGATGAGGGCGATCCAAAATAGCTCGCCATAACCTAGCACACTCTGCCTGTAGCTGTTTCATCAATTAATTCGGAGACCCGGTGTTTCATTTTTTCCCTCTTTGTTGGTGACAATAGTCTTGGTCATATTCAATTTCAACTAAGGATATTTTTACGGACTTCGTAAGCGTTTCTGGTGATGAACTACAACTTTCACTAGAGGTGAATGAATTTGGCGGGCTTTCGGACAATTTTGGCGGGATTTTAGCCAGAGGTCATGTAAGGAATCTTAACTGCGCCTTTAAGCAGAGTAACTCCTTGTTTGTTGCGTCAAGCTTTGGTGTAAGAACGCTAATCTGCTTTTGTAAGTCCACAACATCATTACCTGGAGGGCTTTGGGGAATACGGGAGGCTGGCTGTAAGGTATGAGCTCTCAACTGTACGTCCTCTAATCCCTTATTTAACCAAGCAATGACAAACCGTACTTTATCGCTGCCACTGAAGAAGGAGATCGGGTCACTTGACTGTTCTAAGTCGTAGACATTTTCCTGGCCTCTATTTTTGCCGGCATTGAACCACGAATACTGCGCGGGCTCTTCACGGTCTCCACGTACAGTATCTCCGTTTGATGTTGATTTGTTTTAGCTTATCAGGAAATATTTGGAAAACTAAGTTACGAGCAAAAATGCGGGGTGATGTAACGCATATCTCGCTGGAAAGAGCATACTATGCTTTAGAGGCATCAAGGTCGGCAGAATATAGTCGACGAAGCAACATCTTTATCACTAGAGCTTCACCGCATTGATACAGCTTAGACTAAACTTTCATATTTTCCGCTAAAAGCCTTGTGGTCACCAACGGAGTACTTGATTGGACACCATAGATTGGACATGTCAAAAAGGTAACCCAATACTAGTACAAATTAGTACAAAGATTAAGAGCGTATCTGTTTTGGAGAAATGATAGATAGAGTTATCTGCAAGCATTGGATATTGCAATCCTACAACTTTGTTAAATAAAGCAAGTTACATTTCTAACTGAAATATAATGTGTTTAGAATATAATATATACACGTAAAAAATCAACTGTACACGTGTGCAAACCGGTCCCCGGTTTCTGTGCAATTGAATGTTTGCCACTGATCTGTCAAAACTCCACGCCGCCAAAGTGGACTCCAACAAGAATGCACGGTATCCCATGTACCTCGCTTGAATAAATAATAGAGTACAATATATTATTGAAATATGTTCTTTTTACTTCAATCTAAACTTGACAGCATTTGCGAAGAGTGTCAAACTCTGAAAACCACAAAAACAAATTTGCATATTCTGCCAAATCCTATTGATGCGACACTACCACGGTGACACAGTCCGGCACAAAGAATTAGCAAAGCAATTGCATTTGGCCGAGAAGAAAGGAGAATCAGGCATAACACATTGCCCTGAATATTTTTCCCGAGACATCGGAGTCATGCCCAAGCGCTTCGAATTCCTATTGCACTGCGTTCTCCATTCATCGCCTATTTTTAAGAAAAAAGCTTGGTCGAATCCCTCGTCGAATCGTACCAAACATCAAGAACAGAGCGTAAAAGAGCTGAGCATATTTTAAATGGAGCTGTTGACACGTTTCTAAAGAATTAGTGATGGAATGTGTCAACACGAACCATTTCCGTGAGGGTGGTATTTACTGATAACACCTAATTAACACACCGGATACCTGAAAAACTAATATCCAGCAGCGTCCAAAAAATGGAGCCTGAGGCTCGTCATGTTAATGATGCAAAGGTTGTTTGTCGATATCTTGGCCTTCCTAATGCCACTTCCGCTCCCTGTTGTGCACATTTTGGAGCAGGATCGGGTAAAATATGGTTAGATGATGTAGCGTGTACTGGTACAGAGAGTTCAATTTCTCAGTGCTCCTCAAGCGGATGGGGAAATCACGACTGCAGCCATAGTGAAGATGCTGGAGTTATTTGTGGAGATGGTATGTAAAAACCAGTTATTCCAAAACAATTTTTAGTTACAGTTCTTGTAAATCACAAAATAATAAAATAACAATTTTTGCAACAAAATCCGGACTTCTCACTCTCTGATTGCTTGCGCGCGACCATGGCACTGACCTATTTGAACTTCGGCCTCCTCAAACTCAAAGCCTGAACTTTTTATTATATGATCATCATGAGTACACACAATGGATAAATGTATGCAATTTATTATATAAACTTAAAAATATACAATGTATTTTTATTCAAGGTGATTTTTTACTAACTCAATTACTTATATAAATTACATATTAGGATGTTATATGTATATATAGATATTATTAGCTGGATTATTATGATTATTACTTTGTTTTTTTCTGTTGAGGCAATACCTGTAAATTAGCTCTTTACAGCTAATAAAGCTAGTACAGTATCTGTTCACGTTAAAGTGCCTATGAACAATATATTTTTATTTTAGATATCAATTCTAAATGAAGTGAATAAATGTATGCAATTTATAATATAAACTTAAAAATATTCAATGTATTTTTATTCAAAGTGATTTTTTAATAAGTAAATTAATTATAATACATTATTCACTTCATTTAGAATTGATATCTAAAATAAAAATATATACATATTGCTGGTTTGCACGTGACGTCATAGCCGCCATGTTGGTGCCCTTAAACAATAGATTCCTCGTTAGCTTCTTTTGTTGGGGCATCAACATGGTCGCCATGCCCTTTGTCATTTCAATCTCTGGCGATTGAGTGAAAACCAGCAATTGGGATCTTACATGTATATAGATATTATTTGCTGGATTATTACGATTATTATTTTGTTTTTTTCTGTTGTGGCAATACCCGTAAATTGGATCTTTACAGCTAAGTGTACAGTATCTGTTCACGTTAAATAAAATTGTATTGTGTTATATACAAGTGATATAATGGCTCCATTATTTTACTCAATTGCCAGTTTCGTATTAAAGAAATACTCGACATTTAAAAGCGTCATCTTGATGTTAAAAACAAATACCAGCAGTAAGATGAGCTATTCACAGCTGTGTGTATTATTGTAGTTTCAACTGATGTACCTTCTCGCTGGTATCAGAATGAGACTAACATTGAGTAAGATCATCTGTAGTCATTCCATTCAGCAATATTTTTTAATGCGAAAAAAGGGCTATTAAAAAAAATACACCATTCTGCACGATTTCATTTTTAAAAATCACATACACCTATTTCAAAAATCGTTAATTAGTTTGAAGAACGTGCTCCCTGACCGAACAGGTTTGTTGGAACGGTTTCTTTTGTCAAAAGAGAGTCGAGCTGAGGAGAGAAATCGAGTATACATCAGTAGTAAGTAACATATTTTTGGTAAGGAAAAGGAGGGCAATGCATGTATACAGTCCAAGTTAATCTCCAAGTCTTCGACTGAAAGTAGAGCATTTACAACACATATCACTCCAAAACGACATTACTCTGAATGATGAAGCTGATTATTAAAAAAGTATCTGCTCCAGGAACAGAACCTGCTAAACCCAAATTAATTATTCATGTTTGGATCGCCTTCAGATCTTCCAGAAACTAACTTCCATGAAAGCAAAGAAGTTATGAAGAGACATTTCAGGGTAAACCGCCGATCAAACGAGCATGACAGCGCGTGAGAGTTAGTGAAAATTGAAAGTCTCGCTGTCGTTTGACCGCCAACTCTCATGCGCTCTTGTGCGTTCTCGTCGAATGTGAACCTGTTCAAATCTTTGTGTGTCTCGATATCTCATCCTGGGTTGACTTACGGTATAATCCATTTTTAGAAAACGATTCTCACCAAATCCATAGCCAAGCGTATTGCACCCTGATGGGCCTTTTGCATGAATGCAATCACGTGGTTGTACTGGGTGGCAAACAATTCTTAATTCATATATTTAAAGGCAGTTGTACGAGATCGGTAGTGTTATTAGCAAAACCTGTTTGTAAATTATATTTTCCACCTCCAATCGATTGTCGATCTTTCTAAACTGCAGACAGCGGTTTGAAAGTAGCTTGTCATCCTTCATCCATGGCAACGCCTTTCCCATGGGGATCACGAGCTCAATTCATTCGTTAACGAAGTATTATATCAGCACGTGACTGTTTTCTGCAAAGGGCCTATTGTACCAGCAACTCTGATTGGTCCAAATCACGAAAGCTTTTGTTCTAATGAAAGAACTAATTTGGTGTTTATAAAAGAAACATGGCTGCCATGGTTTCATCATTGAGAAAAACGGATTAGTGATGATCGCCAGTTCGTAGCAAATTAATCTCAAGCTGGGTTGTGTCGCACAGTTGATATCTTCATTAACCAAAGTGAGGTCACCGCCGGAAAACAAAGTACATTTTACACAATAACCCTGTAATAGCAGAGTAGCGTTTCTGGTCGCAACATAAAAAAACTTTTAATCTACATTGATTCGTTACCATTTTTAATGATAAAACAAAGATATCGCAGTACTTTCTTTGTCTTTTAAATGCCTTACCCTGGTTGCCAGTGCTATTTTTTCCCTGCCGAAACTGAGACAACAAACTTACGACAACGAAAATAACACCTCACGTCATTTATTTCCAAGAAGGTTTTTTATTTTACCTCATATGCATCAATCAAATTTCAAGGTACAAAGAAACCGACTCCCACAATCGAAATAAAATGTCACACTTAGTAATTATCGAAATGTCTTTGAAAATATAAACAATGATTCTATTATAAAACTAGCCAGTACCGGTTTAATGACTGTCTCAGCGTAAGAACTTCTAACTAATTCTTAACAATTAATAAACACATATTGGATATAACATACAGCCGCTAAATTTGATCCACTAATTCTTATTATTACCTCCTCCTTTTCAAGTCCGACTGGTTGGCGGTTCTAGTTCCAATGAAGGACGCGTAGAAGTTTATCATAACGGACAATGGGGTACAGCTTGTGATGATGGCTGGACTGTTAATGATGCAAAGGTTGTTTGTCGATATCTTGGCCTTCCTAATGCCACTTCCGCTCCCTGTTGTGCACATTTTGGAGCAGGATCGGGTAAAATTTGGTTAGATGATGTAGCGTGTACTGGTACAGAGAGTTCAATTTCTCAGTGCTCCTCAAGCGGATGGGGAAATCACGACTGCAGCCATAGTGAAGATGCTGGAGTTATTTGTGGAGATGGTATGTAAAAATCAGTTATTCCAAAACAATTTTTGGTTTCAGTTCTTGTAAATCACAAATTACAATGTTTCCAACAAAATCCGGACTTCTCACTCTCTGATTGCTTGCGCGCGACCATGGCACTAGCCTGTGTTCAGCCGTCCGTCTCCCCTCAAAACTCGGGAAGGGACGTCTGTGCTATACTGTCGTTAATCATGTTCCGGCATAAGTTTGCATAAATTACATCTCGATTTCCATTGGCCGAGAAACACTAAACGGTACACATTGTAGATTTCAGATTGTTCATTTCCTATTGTTAACGGCAATGCAAGAGACATAGCAATTCGTCTTAATACAATTCCAAATCAGAGTGAATCGAGCTCGGATTTTCCCACGGAGCCAGAACAACATAACCGCTAAGCCAATCAGCACCCGCTATGAGGCACCAGCTAATCAGCGACTGGTTACAACATTCCTGTAACTATCCACGTGACCTAGAACACGATTAACTCATCCGTAGTACAGACCTCCTTTTCCTTCCTTTGAAGGAATTACGGAGGTCTGTGTACAGGCTACCATGGCACTAACCTAATTGAACTTCGGCCTCCTCAAACTCAAAGCCTGAACTTTTTATTATATGATCATCAGGAGTACACACAATGGATAAATGTATGCAATTTATTATATAAACTTAAAACTGAATATACAATGTATTTTTATTCAAAGTGATTTTTTACTAACTCAATTACTTATATAAATTACATATTAGGATCTTATATGTATATATAGATATTATTACCTGGATTATTATGATTATGATTTTGTTTTTTTCTGTTGAGGCAATACCTGTAAATTAGCTCTTTACAGATAATACAGCTAGTACAGTATCTGTTCACGTTAAAGTGCCTATGAACAATATATTTTTTTTATTTTAGATATCAATTCTAAATCAAGTGAATAGTAGAATGGTAAAATACAGAAAATATATTTTGCTTTGAATGCTGTGCTGCTGAGTTAAGGAGGTTTTAATATCCAAAATGCTAATTACATGACGTCAGGGGAGGTATCTGCAATCACTTCTTAGTGGTTGTGAATGGGCGTTTCTACTGATATAGCAAAACAAATTTCTAACATCATTTTATTTCAACCATGGGTATAACACTGATAATTTGAAAAATTTGTTTAATTGTAACAAAAAAAATTGTACAATAATTGATGCCTCCCCTGACGTCATGGAATTAGCATTTTGGATATTAAAACCTCCTTAACTCAAGATATATTGTACCATTCTACTATTTACCTGATGTAGAATTGATATCTAAAATAAAAAAAATAAGGTTCATATCCATTATTTTACTCAATTGCCAGCTTCGTATTAAAGAAATACTCGACATTTAAAAGCGTCATCTTGATGTTAAATATCAACAATACCAGCAGTAAGATGAGCTATTCACAGCTGTGTGTATTATTGTAGTTTCAACTGATGTACCTTCTCGCTGGTATCAGAATGAGACTAACATTGAGTAAGATCATCTGTAGTCATTCCATTCAGCAATATGTTTTAATGCAAAAAAAGGGCTATTAAAAATTATACACCATTCTGCACGATTTCATTTTTAAAAATCACATACACCTATTTCAAAAATCGTTGATTAGTTTGAAGAACGTGCTCCCTGACCGAACAGCTAGTTTATTGGAACGGTTTCTTTTGTCAAAAGAGAGTCGAGCTGAGGAGAAAAATCGAGTATACATCAGTAGTAAGTAACGTATTTTTGGTAAGGAAAAGGAGGGCAGTGCATGTACAATCCAAGTTAATCTCCACGTCTTCGACTCAAAGTAGAGCATTTACAACAGTTTGGATCGCCTTCACTGAGATCTTACAGAAACTAACTTCCATGAAAGCAAAGAAGTTATGAAGGGACATTTCAGGGTAAACCGCCGATCAAACGAGCATGACAGGGCGTGAGAGCTTTTTGCTGTAGTTTTGACGTCACACATCCTTTTATGCGTAATAAACGTAATAGCACTTGAAATTACGGTGACTATTGGTGGGTTGAAACCCAATCCCCAGAGACTCAAATAACAAAGACGTGGCCGCCATGTTGGATGAACTAACAAGAGAAGCTAACGAGGAATCGTTTGTTATTGTCATCCAACATGGCGGCCATGACTTCACATGCAACCCAGCAATACGTAAAAAGATTTTCTGCAAAGCATCAAATAGCTAGCGTAAATTCAAGTTCTAGTGCCGCGGCAGGCAACAACACTGTTTGATCTGCACGTCTTATATTTCTGACGGAAACAAAAAATAAGTCAATAAGATTATCCCTATGCTATTGAAAATTGATATCTTGAAAACAAAAGTCTGTAAAAGGTTTTAAAACCTTGAGAGAAACAAAACTGGTTCTCATAATTTTTAATGACACTGACAAACAAACTGTCAAATATTAAACATCTGCATGCAGCAAATTTGCATTTGATACTGATTTTAGTAGTGCGTAATTTGTTTGAAGAGTGCATGTCAAAATCAAAGTAATTTCCCGCCTTAGGCCAGTAACCCATCACAGCCTGATCAAACAAGAATGACAGTCGATAAGAGTCGAATAGAGTCAAATAAAGGGCCAGTAAAACGAGCGAACAATCTCACAATACGACTCATGTAGCCAGTTCGAATTCGATGAGAGCGCGATAGAGTGATCACTTGGCGGTCAAGCGAGACCTCTCGTCAACTATGCTCGTTTGATTGGGGTAAAAAAAGGTGGCTGAAATGTCGTTTGATAACTTTTTAATTTGCCTTCATGGAAGTACGTTTCCGTAAGATGTGCAAGCGTTTGGATCTCGTATTTGCAGTTTCCAAAGTGACTAAATACTGTAGCAAATGTTTTTTTTAAAATAAACACCTTGCTTCGTCATCCCGGGGAATGTCTTCAAGTCTGAGCTGATATGTGATGCGAATGCTCTTGCTTTCCTTTCAATTGAAAATGTACCGTAGAGGATAACGTCGACTTTACATACCACAGGCAGCCCAAGCTCACGATTTGTGGCTCTTACAAATCCTACGGTAGATTACGTGATCGCTCGTGCAAGATCGATTACGTGATTGATTGCGTGATAGCGCGCGCTGGAGTAACCATTTCCCCCGGAAATTGTCCTTGTGTTCTCACTAATAGAGTTTGTATTGATTTCTTGTCGTGGTAAAAATAAAGGTAATGAAATAACATTTTTGCATTAAATGTACCTTGAGTGTCCTTTTCTTATGTCCTTGGCTATTCTCTGCTATTTTGGGCTAGTTTCGATCGGTTTCAGCGATTTTTTGATTTTTGAGATCTCTCTCTATAATGAAATGACAAGCCTTGTAATAAGTGTTGATTGGTAAAATTTTAGTATTTAAATAATGTTTACTTGGAATTAACAATCTAGGCAAAGCTGCTGCTGCAATACTAGCGTTAATTTTAAATCGATAATGGTAATTTTTGTTTTCCTAGTTTCGTTGTTCTTGCTTGGAGTAATATTTCGTTATTTATAGTTTACTGTAGCTATAGCATGATAGCACATAACAAATTATAAAACAACAACCTTTAAACTCCACGGGTTTAGGTGAATTTGCACAGCTGTGGAGAATACGTTTCCGGGTTTTTCTTACTAAGATAGGTTTTTATCCCGTTTGTTTGTATCCCGGTGTCAATTAACCACTGCTTTCGGCTGATTGTCCTCACTTGCAATTTGGAAATTAATTTGTAGTACTAGCTAGTTATATTTTAAAGGAGTAAAGCAGATAGCACATCAGTACCCCTTGCAGCTTGCAGATATTTTTTTTTACTTCTAAGCTACTGGTGGTATCCCAATACTCGAACTTTGGTAATTATATTTATTACACTTCATGTACAACTTGAAGACAGAGTAAGAATAAAAACTTGTTGTTGTTGTTATGTTGTTTTGTGATTCCTTACTGTTAGGATACAATTTAATTGTGAACTGCTCAGAATTTATGAAAAGTACAAAGATTGAAGTTGTTTAGCGATTATGAAAGTTAGAAAGTATATTTCTGACGTTGTTGAATCCATCTGTAGTTTCTAGAGTTAAATAAGGAGAAATTTAGTTGGAAATGACAAACCTCGCGGGAAACTTCAAGTTTATTGCCTTCTTGACAAATTTTCAAGCGTAAGTGTTCATGGGAAGGCCTTAGTAGTTGATTTAAAACTCCTCTCTTCTCAAGTACCGAACTAAATGCATCAGTTATCTTGAAATATGATGGATGACTAGTTTCTGTAAAAACTAGTGTTGATCTGCGTCGGCGGGGAAGATAAACACTGTTATGATCACTGAACTAAAAGACAAGAAAAAAGAGCTCTGACGAAGGGCTAGCGCTCGAAACGTCAGCTGCTACTCGCTCCCCACGGCGGTTAGCATACCTTTCGACTTTTAGCTGATCGTACCAGTGTATATCGTGAAATAATCAAGTTAATTTTCGCGCTAAAGCGAAAGTCTACAGCCAGATACCCTAATAGTTATAACTTGTTCACTGCAATACACTTAAATTCACTTCACTTTATTTTACAGTAACGTACTGTACTGTGCCTTGCTGTGCGAGCGGTGTTTATTGTTAATTATACCAAAACAACCAGACGATTCTTTGTTAAACATTTCACTTAAAAACAATTATGATTACCTAAAAAAATAAAGGAGAGAAATCAGATTGCGTCGCCACAGCGCGCGCGAAATAAAATTGAAAACTGATTCATTACATGTTTGTCCACATGTTGTAACTAGCTATAATTTCGGCAAGTACTCCTTTTTGTTTCGTAAAGGACTTAATACATACATATGAAGAGAAACAAAAATATATATATATCAGTTTAAGTTGAACGAAAACGTACAAGAAGTACTTCACTTAAACAATTTATTTCGTATAACATTAGTCGAACATTCTTAGTTGGAAAGCCTTTATTATGTATCAAAACAATCACCCAGTATAAACAAGCAAAACAAGCAACAAATACTGGACTTGGATAGGTAAGGATTATCTAAATGTTAATGATAAAAAAACTATCTATTATCTTTAGTTATACAAATACGTTTTTTTCTATTCAAAGTTCGACTCGTTGGCAGTGGTTATCCCTATGAAGGACGTGTAGAAGTTTATCATAACGGACAGTGGGGTACGGTGTGTGATGATGGCTGGTCACTTGCTGATGCTGACGTCGTTTGTCGCCATCTTGGCTTCTCTAGAGCCAGTTCAGCTCCCTGCTGTGCACGTTACGGAGAAGGATCGGGTAACATATGGATGGACAATGTGGCGTGCACTGGATCAGAGAGTTCACTTTCTCAGTGTCGGTTTAACGGATGGGGAACTCACAATTGCCAACATGGAGAGGATGCAGGAGTTATTTGTAAACACGGTACTGTCAAGTCAATTGTATTCCCAAATTTACGCTATATCAGTCCTTATTATTGGTATCTAAGCTTTTAGTAGAAACATACATTGAAATGCAGCAATCTGATTGGTCCTCTACTCACTATCGATTATGTGATAGATAGCGAGTAGCGAATGTCTAATGACTGCTGCAATTCGCTGATTTCAATCAGAAAAAAACGATAAATTCATCAGTCCTGAATGGAACACCCTTGGAACGAGGTTATTAAGATCCAACAAGGCAGATGTAAGAATGCATCAGCGAAACTACAGGATAACGCTTTCATTTTGACTTTTTCAATACAGAAAATGTATTCGCTTAAATTCCTATGGGGCACATATAAGAAAAATCTCGTTTTCTCTGAGCGTTTCAGTCTGCCATGTGGTCGTACTGAAGAGGGGACGTTTTACAAGCAAATCGCTAAAATCATTTATCGTGATAGTTGTCGTCCGCGGAGGAAAACTATCTGGCGTCATAGTTCACCACAAAATTTTGGCGCGCTCTCATTGGCTAAAACCGATCACGTGACAATTTTGTGATGAACAATAACGACAAATAGACTGTGTTTGTCTCGGAATTCGGCTGATATTTTCCCTTGGAAATTTGATGTTCTTAAAACTAGCATATAAGCCCTCGAACTTCGTTCTCGGGCTTATATTTGTTTTAAGAACATCAAATTTCCGCGGAAATAATCAGCCGATAGTTCCTCGACGGACACAGTCTATTTGTATAATAGTGCCCGCTGAGAGCGAAAGACAATTTTCTGGTAAACAATAATGACAAATAGTGTTTTTCTCGGAACTATCGGCTGATTATTTCCCTTGGAAATTTGATGTTCTTAAGGTATCTCGATCGAAACTCCGAAGCCACTTCGCGAACTTAAACAAAATGTCATAATTTTTACGATTTTTTGCCTGATTCTGCTCAAATGTTCACAAACAGTACACACTTTATTGACACAACTGATAATGTCAAAATCTTGAACCGATCACACATACTAATGACGTAATTGTGACGTAAGTCAACCCCACTTTTTCACATTTTGAGCATTACTCGAATTCTAGTAAAACGATTTTTACCAAACAACTGGAAACTGTTCAAACTTATAACATAAGTGTAAATTTTATCAAAATCCCTTGGGCGGAAGTTGGCGAAAAATTTGGGATATGAATCCAATTTATTTTGTTTTACGACCTCTTACTATACTTGTAATTATTTTCTTGGAGTTTCTTTTCGAGTCATACGCATTCATTTGTGTTGTGATTACTGCGCGAAAATTAATTAGAAATACAGCTAATATTTTGAATATTTTGAATATGGTTACATTGAACGTGATTTCATTGGTTACTTTTTGAGATTTGAAGCGTTGCTAGCTGTCAAAAATGGAGGGTGGAATTCTCAAAACAATGGCATTCGTACAGGCTCTTCTTTCTGCCACTTCCTCATTTTGACCGTGCGCCACAGGTAACCCAATCCGAGAAAACAACTTGACCAAAACAACAACAACACCGAATATGAATTACAATAAGTAGAAAAACAAGACAAATTATACATGAGATATGTTGAAGCCTCCCTAGAATAATCTAGGGCTAATAGTGCTAGGTAGCCACTTATGAATAATGTACATAATGTATGAAAGCGGACGGCAAAAATCTACAAATTAATTAACTCGAAAAATATGAGACGTTAGATGTGACGTATAATAGTTAATTGAAAATTGCAAACCGAAGGAGAATAAATTAGGTAATTAATAGGTATCTGGAAAATCGCATTTTATTTTGTTCTTGAAGGCCTTTTTATTTAGTGATTTTGTTTCTTTGTCATATTATTCCAAAGTTTTGCTCCATGGAATCTGATACTGAATTTTCCATAATTAGTACGAACGTTTGGTATATAATAATACGATTTGGTAGCTGCTCTAGTATTATAAGAGTGAATTGAAGTAAGAGGAGAAAACAGGTCTGAGAAGACAGTAGGCACATTTCCAGAATAGAACTGTAACATAAATATTGCAACAGAAGAGCCGACAAGCAGGCTAAAGGTTCTCGAACTACACAAACCAAATAAAATCTCAAATCGAACTAAGCTGATTGAAACATTTTAAACAACCTGGTGTGCGCTTCGGATATTTGGTTGGAATATAGTTGTGGCGGATGCAAATTATATAGCAGGAAGACTGCTGTATATTTAACCTTTGAATACCCCAGAACATGGGAACGTCTTTGCATCTTTATAAATAGTGTTATATTGCTATATCTCCAATGTCATGGGAGAGTGTTACTAAATTACAGACTATGCAAAGGAAATACTCCTGGAAGTCTTTCCTTTACATAGTCTGTAATTTAGTAACACTCTCCCATGACATAATCGAGGACAGCTAGACAGTCGGTTGCTTCAGGGGTATCTTTCGTTAATTAACAAATATTGACTGTTTTACATGCAATAGACGACAGTCAGTGGAATAAGAACATACGAATAAAAAGTGAGCGGCTTAACATATGTCATACATCATGATAAACAAAACAAACCAGATTTGCACCTTGTTTAACCATTTCCCTCCTGCACCGCCCGTAACCGCCCAATAGGAAGCATGTACCTGGCGAAAATTATTGCATCAAACCTAGACATGCTGGAAATACGATGTTGTGATATTATTTCAAGGGATGAATGACTTCAAAGTCAGAGCTATAACAGGGGTCGCTTGACTCTCCCACTTTGGAGAAAAACGCATTTGTTTTGGACATCGTTGTTCGTTTCTTCGATTTTCGCGAATTTTGAGGAGCTGAAAATCGGCTCAAAAACACCTTCCCATTCGCACTTGAAATCAAAAGCAAATGCAAAATCACCACTCATTCGTTACAGTACCTTGTTTAATATTTCCAAACAACAGATTTGTTTGCACAAAACGCACCAAACGACTGTGAACCACGCCGATGTTTACACTGCATTTCACTCGACCACATTTACCTGCTCCCACCTCCAATTGCATGCTGGGTAATCAACAAAAAAAATCACAAGGGTCCCCCCCTCTTGAACTCCTGTAGGTTTTTTTTTATAAGTCTTTTACCCCTACAACCAAGAGCGGTGATTTGGACTCAAGCCGTTGCTTTAAAGTGACAAAAACACATCCTAATAGGTTGAGCAGGGGTAAAAGACTGCCAACTGCAGGATTTCAAGGATTTCATTGAATAATTTTTTCCTGTGTCTGAAAGCACAAACACAACGGAAAAACCCTGTGAAATCCCCTCACAAAGCCTACTAGAAGCAAACCAAGTACTTTTCAGCCATCCTCAGACTTAATGATGTCCTCAAGCTCTCTGACATGCAGTGGCATTTTTCTCCAAAATTAGAGCACATTTCATTGGAAACCCTACCGAAGCAGCCATACCTACCGTCAACGAGTGAACAGAATTCTCCCAAATGGCATTGTGGGAAAAGTTTGAGCCCTCTGCTTAAAAAGTCAGCAGTATTTAACTGCCCCGGGCTAGCCAAACCTGAACTGAGGGGGGAGGGTTGAGTTTGGCAATCAGAATTTCACCAACTGAGCCAAACATGTCCAGTAGGGAAAGGGTTAATTTCTAATCGTTAAAATTCTGAATCTCAGGCGGAACCTCAAGTTCTCAGGCTGAACTAATTGTAAACGTTGCCTTTACAACTTTTCAAAACTGATCACTCCGTTTTCGAAGGAAAATCCTATAATTCACACAGTCATGGTAATTTAATGTTATGATGGTTAATTGATGCTGAAGGTAAAGTAAATAACTTTTTCAATTTAAAGTTCGACTGGTTGGTGGATCTTCTCCATATGAAGGGCGTGTAGAAGTTTATCATAACGGACAGTGGGGTACGGTGTGTGATGATGGCTGGACACTTGCTGATGCGCAGGTTGTTTGTCGCCATCTTGGCCTTCCCAGCGTCATTTCAGCTCCCTGCTGTGCACATTATGGACAAGGATCGGGTAACATATGGATGGACAATGTGGCGTGTACGGGTACAGAGAGTTCAATCACTCAGTGCTCATTTAGTGGATGGGGAAATCACAATTGCAACCATGGTGAAGATGCTGGAGTTATTTGTAAATTCGGTATGATAAAAAAAATATTATTCCAACAAAATGTGCCGTTATCAGATTTACTAAACGGGCGCACATCGAAAATGCATGAAATTCTCTAACTGGTAAAGTGTGAGTATGTGCCTATGTGGAACACTATTTAGGCGTGCAGCCTGGAATGTGCTAAACTTTTGCGCCAGCCGTATTTTGATATTTCGCATGGAAGCTTCACCGTAAATGAAAACGCCCCAAATTTAACTGTTGATCTAATGGATCTTTTTACAACTAAACCAGGCTTAGTCAGACTACATTTGGATTTCGACCTTAGCATGTTGTTCGTTATTTTCTGTTCATTGTACGTACACTAAGCGCGTGTAGGTATTTGTCAACACAGGTGACAAACACCGTGTCTTAAACACCCAAATAAAGCAATCAATCCGCAATCACTGTGAAGAAAAATTCTTAATAATTAACACCTTGTAATGTATTGTTATAACAGCGGTTAAGTTACCATAAGTAAGTGTCATGGACAATTTATTTATGACATTCTCTATAAAAACAACGTATCAAAAATTTAAATGATAACGTCTTATTTTCCTTCTACACACATTGTTTTTCTACGCCGGTACAGTTCGACTGGTTGGCGGGCCTAGTCCCAATGAAGGACGCGTAGAAGTTTATTATAACAGAGAATGGGGCACCGTGTGTGATGACAGCTGGTCACTTGCTGATGCAAACATTGTTTGTCGTCAACTTGGTTTCCCTAGCGCTATTTCAGCTCCCTGTTGTGCAAGTTATGGACAAGGATCGGGTTACATATGGATGGACGATGTGGCGTGTAATGGTTCAGAGAATTCAATTTCTCAGTGCTCATTTAGCGGATGGGGAGTTCACAATTGCAACCATGGTGAAGATGCCGGAGTTATTTGTAGGGAAGGTATGTCAATTTGTGTTATACTCTTAAATAAATTGGAATACTTATCAGTGCCTTGTCGAATGAATCATTGTTCTTGAAGCTCTGCTTTTCTGCTTGAGGCTGCCTTTCTAGTTCAATATTGTCAAATTTTGAGAAACACGGACAGTGAGTGTGACGGACATTTCCCATTTAGATCGAAAAATAATGAGACGATCAGATTGGTTTCAAACAGCTGACAGATATCAATAAATTAGTGAATAAAAACACATTCATTCTCGTGCTCTTGTAGATTGATTAGTTTCTCAAATAATATCCAGCTTTTAGTGTAGCCATAAAACCCAATACAATATATTTCTAGAACGAAGATAGTCTGTTGACCAGTTCGTGGACTGAGAACTGTGCATGATTATCTGAAGTACTATTTGAAGTATCACCGGTACCCGGTTTGTTAACACAAGCAACATACGCAGACCCAGTAATGCATTGATCATTTTATTTAGTGGTACTTGTTCTTATCTTAGCGGTACTTATTCACGGCACTGAGTCTGTGTATGTTGTTTGTGCTTATGTCGCTAGTTAAAAACAGGCTTTAAAGCGCATAGTATTATAGATGCTATTTTCTACGTCATAGAATTGAGAACAGCGCAAGCGTCGCTCAAAATTGCCTGGCACATGTAATACCAGCTTATTGACTGGAAATATAAATAGGCAGCGGATATAAAAGCTAGCTGTACTTGACCGATAGTAATTAGGTATCTATCAATACACGGCGGGGTATTTTGTAGCTTGGATGCTCCCATATAGTTAAAGTGATAAAGGCATCGAAAGTTCCCACGAAGTTATACAGTGAAGACCTTCCGGAGCCCCGAATCAGTATGCAAAGCCCTGTTTGCCGATGAAAGCTTTGCAATAGTTGAGGTCGTATCTCACATTGGAGTTTGTATTCTTGTGTTGTGGTCTAAGGGATTTTTCTTTGTCCTACATCAACTATTTTTTTTATGTGAACTTTATATGTCTACTTGTCTTTTGAGCCCAAGAAACGGCACCGAGAAAATTCACTAATACAATAATGCCAGTCTGGATCGCGTTGATACAACCAACAAACGTTCAGGCTTTTCTGGCTCTCTTTTAATTTTATTTGTTTCAATCCGGAGAGACCTATGCTATGAGACAATATTTTTCGTATTCACTAGAATGTTCAAAGCCTCCAACGAGTTTTGTACCCAGTACAGCACGCTTCACATTCAGAAGGCTTTCCTCTTCTGTCTGTAAGTGCCTTGAATCTCTTAACTTTCGCCGGCATTGCGTCCTCCATAGTTAAATTGAAATATGAATCGCGGTACTTTCCAGTGTTCTTTCCAGTTTTCATTGCACACTAGGTATTTCACGGAATTTTCAACTTTCTAACCAGATCATTAGTCCTTGTATTCATCATTAACATGCATGCAATTGCTATGCTTGTTCGACATTGCCATCTGTGTCATGAATATCTAATCATGTGTGAGAAGCATTTCAACGCCGCGTGATTGTTTTCGTAGTGGTTCTACCTACTCGGGTTCTCCCTTCGTGTAGGCAGACATGAATTACTACCAATTGTATTGTGTTCTATTGTAATGTGTATTTCGTTCTATTGTTTTTATTTTGTTAATTATATTGTATTTTGATAGCAATTCATGTGTTGCGTACATGAAGACCACCACCTATTCGTGCCATAAAATGTATATTTTGCGGTGTGACCAAGCAAAGTCTAATGAAAAGTATTATCTTGACACTTCGTCTCTTCAATTCTAATTCAAGAAGCATTATGACTTACTGACTCTGTCTCTATGAAAGACTTCAACTGTCAAGGATGAAATAGTTCAGTATTAGATCTTATAAACTCATCTATTTTCTCTCTCTAAAGGACCGTTTACACAGGCGATTTTTGATGCAATTTTTGTTACGCCCCACTGCAATTTTTCTCGCCACAAATTTGCATCAAGTTGCATCAAGTTTCGAACATGCTCGAAACCAGTGCGGTTTGGTGGCGACAAAAATTGCATCAAAATCGCCGCTAGTTTACACCGGTGCGCGATTTGAAAGTGCAACTTCACTAGCGAGCAAAATTGTAGTGGAAATCGCGACAAAAATTGCTCAACGAATTGCCTGTGTAAACGGGCCTTTAGACATATGTACCTAAACTCGAATCATTTTCCGGTAATTGAGATCGTTCCCAGGATACATCGCGCTATGCTATTTTTAGTAGAGCTCAAGTTTATTTTTCACAATATAGTAATCAACATTGACTGAGGCACATGTTTAAAAATGTGTAAATAATACAAAAAAGTGTATAAGTAAGTATTTTCAGAATCGTATTAATATGTTACGTTCATATGGCGATATTTAAACAATTAAAGAAATTAAATTGCAATTGTGTTTAGAATTATCAAGTAGAAATGAGTAAAAACTTAAAATCATATCCGAAATGTGTTTCCCAATGAACATCAATGAGAGCGCTTTTCGTTTTGAATCCATTTCCTGTATAGTTATGTTAAATGTTTTATTCACAACATTCACATTTTTTAAATATACATTATGTTTCTATTCAAAGTTCGCCTAGTTGGCGGATCTTCTACCAACGAAGGACGTGTAGAAGTTTATCATAACGGACAGTGGGGTACGGTGTGTGATGATGGCTGGTCACTTGCTGATGCTGACGTCGTTTGTCGCCATCTTGGCTTCTCTAGAGCCAGTTCAGCTCCATGCTGTGCACGTTACGGACAAGGATCGGGTAATATATGGATGGACAATGTGGCGTGCACTGGTTTAGAGAGTTCACTTTCTCACTGTCCGTTTACCGGATGGGGAACTCACAATTGTCAACACGGAGAAGATGCTGGAGTTATATGTAGAGATGGTATGATCAAGAACATTTTCATAACAATATGCTTTTAACCAATAACATCCAATACTGAGACTCTTATATTCCTTTTTAGTCCATTAGGTCGTTTTCTAGAAACATACATACATACATACATACTTTATTTATACACGTAAGAAACCATCAGTAATAGCATAACATTAAAAGTAAAAATTTAAAATCGTAAAAAGAATGCCTACTTCTTTACATGTTTGACGTGTCTTATAAGATTGTAATTACAATAGTGTATGTTTACGTAGTTTAGTTCTAAAAATATTAATTGTATCAGATAATCTGATATCCTCAGGCAATGAATTCCAAAGTTCAGCCCCGTTGTAGCAAATTCGTTTTTTGCCAAAGTTAGTCCGGGGTTGTGGCATAGATATTTTGGAACTCGCACCTCTCAGATCATATTTTAGGGCCGAGTTTCGTCTTTCAAACTTTTTAGTTAGATATGTGGGAGCCAGACCGTGCAGGGCTTTGTACATTAGGATAGCCTTTTGGGTGGCTCTCTGACTGTCGAGCCTTTTCCAACTGAGGGTTTCCAAGAGATCATCGATATGAGTTTGGAATGGGAGATTTGTCAGTATGCGGGCTGCACGATTTTGTAGTTTCTGAAGTTTGTCTGCCAACCCTTTGTTTAAGTTACCCCAGACGCAACTACAGTAGTCAAAATGAGATTGAACTAGGGATTTGTATACACTCATCAGTGCCGAGTATGGAATGAACGGTCTTAGGCGTTTAAGGGCACCAAGGCCAGACGATATTTTTTTTGTAAGCTTTTCTATATGAGTGTTCCAAGACAGCGAATCGTCAAGGTGTATTCCGAGATACTTAACCGACGACACCCTTTTGATATCCCCATCCCCAACAGAAAACACCATATCCGAAGGAAGACCTTGTAGCTTTTGCTTGGAGCCTATAAGCATGATCTCTGTCTTAGATGTGTTCAGTGTTAGCTTATTGGCACCAAGCCATTTGCTCACCTCTTCAAGATTTTCAATAACTGAGTGTTGGATCTGGTCATGTTCGGTTCCGGTGGTGGTGAGGATCGTGTCGTCAGCGTACATTCGAGTAGTTGCATTGGGTAAGCATTTAGGCAAATCGTTAATATAAATTTAAAACAATAGTGGTCCCAAGATAGAACTGGGGACGCCACATGTTACGGCTTTGGTACTAGAGAACTTACCATTAACGTGGCAATTTTGTTGTCTATTATATAGATATGTTCGAAACCACTGTAGTGATACACCCTTAATTCCATACGATGAAAGCTTTTGTAAGAGTATTTGATGATCTACAGTGTCAAAGGCTTTTTGGAGATCTAGAAATGTGACAGCGTTAATAAGCCCTTTATCAATATTTCCGTACCAATCATCGGTCGCCTCTAGCAACGCCGTAACTGTTGAGTGTAGCTCCCGGAATCCGGATTGACATTCCGTTAAGAGATTGTTTGACTGAAAATAATCGTAAAGTTGGTCAAAAATTAAACGTTCAAAGACCTTTGAAATAGCCGGAATAACAGAAATTGGTCTGTAGTTGTTCGGATCCGATCTGCTGTTTTTTTTTTTTAAATAGCAGTTACTCTTGCTAGCTTCCACTCGTTCGGGAAGATTCCTGATCTAATAGAGGTGTTAAAAATATCCGTAATAGAATTACATATTAAGTCAGAGGCTTCTTTAAGAATTTTGCATGAAATGTTATCGAGGCCGGTTGCTTTGGTAACACATAACTTTTTTAGATTATTTAAGACTTCTGCGCTACCAACCGGTTTTATTTCAAAGGTACTATTTACTCTATCAAGATAAGTTTTAAACGATATTCTGCTATTAGGAATGGCATCAGCTAGTTTTGGACCAATATTAGTAAAGTGGTCATTCATAGCCTCAGAAATATCTTGAGAATCGGTTAGAAGACTGTTGTTGTACTTAAGCTCATTGATAACAGTCGCGGGCGACTTCCTCGAGGTTAATTCGTTCACGATTTTCCACATTCTAGATTGGTCGCGACCGTTTGTATCATTTATACAAGTATTGTAGTAATCTGCCTTGGCCTTTCGAATGTGGTTATTGACGATATTCCGAGCGTTTTTATAAGCCAACCAGTCATCAGATCGGTTTGATTTAATGGCATGTGCCTTAAGCTTATCCCGATTATACATCTCTAACTTAAGATCGCGGTTAATCCAGGGACTACTCTTAGGTCTAACTCTTCGTCGTTTTGTGGGAGCATGTTTGTCGACAATGTTTAGAAACGTTGATTTCCATGTTGTCCACATGGCATTAGGATCTGCCGTTGCATATATCGCATCCCATGACTGGTTAATTTGTTGATATCAGTACGGAATGCAGAGGAGCTGAATTTAGAAAAGTCACGGTACTCAACGAACCGGTGACCAGCCCTCGAATTAGTTGTTAATTTACGATATGCATAGACTAAGTTGTGATCACTAATGCCAAGTGTTAACACCCCAGAACAGCTAATTATTTCCGGGGCATTAGTGATCACGTGATCGATGAGGGTGCTAGAATGTTCAGTGACGCGTGTTTTCTCAGTAATAATTTGGCTTAACCCGTAGATACCATTGATACGCGTTAGGGCTTTTGAGGGGCAACTTAAATTTGGTATCGACAGATCGCAATTTGTGTCGCCCAAGAGAAATAAATCTTTGCCTTCGGCATCAATAATACCTACTAGCGACTCGTATTGATCGAATATGTCTAGGTTCGAGGAGGGCGGTCTGTACCAAGTTCCGATAATATACGATTTGCTTCGGGGTTTACGTATCTCAATGCAAATATTCTCGAGCTGGGTGACATTTAAGTCAATGCGAGTCGTGTAATTAATCGTTGATCTTATATAAATACAGACTCCGCCCCCAGAGCGATTACGGTCACGACGAACTATTTCGTAACCGGGTATATTTAGCTCATTGTCACTAATGTTATCATCGATTTTAGTTTCGTTAATAGCAAGAATATCTAGTTTTTTATCGCTCATGAAAACCCTGAGTTCATCGATATGGGCTAGCAAACTATTAATATTTAGACAAGCCATTTTAAATCCTCTTGCTTCCGGGAGAAGATTTAACTCAGCTCGTAACTCGGGGATATGTGTATCGCAATGAGTGCTAGTCCGCATGCCGTCAGGAATGCATTGCCTGGGAATATCTATTCAATTACTATTAATATGGTCACTAAAATTGGAAGCAAGGATATTAGAGCCTTCGGCGTTTAGGTGGAGGCCGCCCTTATTTAGATGACGCTTGGTGATTTTGTCATGAGAGATGAATGACCAGCCTTCTGATCTGCAGCGTTGCTTAAGAAACGATGGTGTTGTACTAGCTTTTAGTTTACTTAACGAGTAGTCTTATTGTTGGGAAGAATTTCATAACCGAGATAACGTTTAAATGTGAAGCAGCTGGATATCCCAATCAAATAATGATCATTGGGGCCGTTAGAATAACTCATAGATTTCGAAGGCAAGTGTAGTTTGCAGTTTGTAGTCAGTCATACATGATAAACTTTGTACAATATCCTTTTAATAGAACTGGCACTGGCATAATGCTAGGTTTTTTTTCTAAATAACACTGAGTTGTTCTCGATGACACTGGATACCAAAAGAGAAAAATGCACGCATTATCACAACAGTCTGGCTTGTCTGTGACGTCATATCCTTTTCTTGCGTTAAGTCTTACAATAGCCCAATATTACAATATTATTTTCTCAGAGAAAAGAATACATTTAATTTAGCACGGAGCCTCGTATTGAAACCTTTGTGCGTGACAAGTAAAGCATATCGCGGAAGTGGGCTATGCAATTTGGAATGCAAAATTGTTACCTAAATATTCGCTAGGCCGAGATAATAATTAAAACTAGCATTTATTTATTTTTATCAGTTCTTTTCCTAACCGCGATATGTTAATTTTATTAGCGCATCCTCTTCGATCGCTTTGAAAGCCCTGTTTTAAAAGACGTATACCCCCTATGTATAAAGAACATTTTGATTACAACTGGATTTCTCCGATCCTGTCAGCAATGAATATTTGCGAAAACCAACATTGTCACGTAAAAGAACATGCAAAATATTAAATAATCCTGTGAAATTTGAGTGTCATATGTTACATTGCTACAGAGTAATAAACTTTTGAAATCAGAGACATTTGAATGAAAATAGTCAGCCATGGCCCTACCAGCCTCGCTTTCACGCTTTTCTTGAGCCTTAAATGGTAATAACTTTGGAGAAATTTGTGATAAAAGTATTAAATTGCATATGATGAATAACTTGTACTTGCTCTTTCAGGTTACAGTGTCAATTTTTCTTCAAATGTTAAAATTCTGAATTTATGTAAATTAGGTGCCATCTTTATGCATAGGGTCTATAAGTAACAGCAAATTAAGGTAGATCCTAAAATTTTCAAATTGCAAGCGCGAGGAGAGCAAATATATTTGATCGCAGTACTATTTTAGACCCTAGTAATATATTTGACTCCAGTACAGTAACTTAAAATATAATTTTCAATAAAATCATATTTCCAAGTCAAATGGCAATGAGTATAACTGCGAAAAAAAGATATATGTTAACAAATACTAAAGCACTTAATGGGACACTGTCAATCGAATTGAACTTCCAAGTTTCATTAAAACAAAACTACAAAGCACCCTAGTTAAGATCGAAGAGAAATATCATGTGAATGTATTTAAAAAATTTCGATCAAAAAGATTAACGTGCAATAGGAAAACGTATTCTAGAAACTTGATATTCGGTTCCAGTGAACTGATTTCAAGTTGCTCTAAATATATCTTAAAAGTCGTATTTTTCATCCATTCGAATGTTTGCCATCCTTCATTCAAATTTTCTCCAGTATATCTGTAAAGCATTTAACAAATAAAAGATGGTTCTCCTTGTTATATAACAAAATAATGCACGCTCGAGGTCTTGAAAAACTGCGGATGCACGAGCGGAACGCGAGTTTATATTATAAAACAAATAAAAGATGGTTCTCCTTGTTATACTCGTGCATCCGCAGTTTTTCAAGACCTCGAGCGTGCATTATTTTGTTATATAACAAGGAGAACCATCTTTTATTTGTTAAATATAACAAGGAGAACCATCTTTTATTTGTTTTATAATATAAACTTCAATGTAGACGAAAGAAATAAAGCTATCTTTAGAACCCGCGTAAACATCTAACCTGGAAAAGCAAACTGACGACAGCGAAAACCCCATTTTAATGTACTTGACTTGTTTACAACTTTTTTCGTCGCTGATTGGTTCAATTGTGACAGCTTGACATTGACGATCTGAAAGCTCGTTTCTTATTGGATGAAGTAATCTGCTAAGAATAGAACGTGTCAATCGATAAAAGTGAAAGACAGAAACTGCAAGAGCCGGCAAATGAAATGGGTTGTAATATTGTCATGTGGTCAAAACTGTTGCAGGAAACGAAACGTTTTACAATTTCTGGTCAGCACAGGAGATGTTTATCTGCACATTGTGATAGCGCAAGGCGTTGAAAATGCCTGATGGAAAAGCATTCATAGAGAAAGCGTTAGCGAATTAGCGGCAGTAGAGTTGGACACGTGAGTTGAGGATTGCCGACTATTTTCTACAACAACTGCATAGTTGACACTGATTACTGATTCTGTGGTCGAAAGAAGGATATTTTCTTTATCCCAAGGAACAGTGTTGTAACTGCTTCTCTGATGGCCGTGTTGCGTAGCTTTCGAGGCTCTCTTCGTTGGCATGGCCGCTATACACATGAACGATACTCGATCTACTCTTGAAATTCTGCCAGTTCTGGGTTCTCTGCAAGTTTTATCGCCCGTTTTTCATTCAGGGACATTCAGGAACCTCTCAAACGAATTTCTACATGGAACCAGAGAAATCCCATTGTATTCTTTGCAATTCACTGTTCAGGTTTCAGCATAAAGCAGGCTTATTACAGGTATCGTCGAGTTATTGGTGAGTCATGACTCATATCTTGTTGTTGTGTTGTCACTTTTCTCTCACCAGGCTGTTAGAAAAAACACATTTTTCTTAATTACAATCTTATATCAAGCTCTCAATGAGTAACACTGTATTAGAATGTGGGCATTGCTTTTCTCAACTTCAAACGTTTTAGCATCCCATTTTGTGGTCGCTTTAGAGTACGAAGCCGATGCTAAATTCTCTCGCCGATCACTTTCTTTTAGTTTTGGGAAGCGACTTTTATTTTCCTCTTCTTCAGCACACCTTAACAACTCAAAGTCGGACATGCTTTCTTTCCAGTCTATGAAATTATCGCCGTTAGCTATGTAAACTCGCGAAAAACAATCACCGATACGTTTTGTTTTGATTGGATTCTCGGCGTGCTTGATTTTTTCTTGAGCGTGCATTTATAACAAAATCAAGCACGCTGAGCATCCAATCAAATCGCACGTTCTTAGGATGATCCCATAATTTATATTATAAACCCTGCTAATCTGAGTAGTTATGTTTAGTTGTCTTTCGCCATGAGAAAGTTTATCATATTGGGGTTGACAGTCCCCCTTTAACCCTTTAAGCCCCAAGGGCTTTTAACTGATTTTTGGCTCATTCTAGACTGCAACAAACCCTCCCCCCCCCCCCCCCCCCCTAAAAAAACTGTAGTCACTGTTACCATGAAATTTTCAACTGACCTATAATACTGGGGGCTCAAAGTTTTTTGTCAGCCATTTTGGATATGTTGACGTCAGATCTCGACGGAGCTGGAGGGAAGTTTGTTTGGGGGAATACGGAATTTAAGGCTTTTTAAAGCCTTTTTCTCCATTTATAGAGTGCTGAAGGACATCATTAAGACTGATGAGAGCTTCAATCAGCACTTTCTCAAAGAACTGAGTCTGTGCCAGTGTCATTGTGACGGAGAACGAGCTTCATTTCCCACTCGTGAATGGGCTAGGATCGGACTTCTTCTGTCACTTTAGCGTGGGCTTTATAAATGGGGGTATGGAGCCACCTATCATAGCTTTTTTGGAATATTGGACAATATTTACTTGCCATTAATTCCAATATGAAGCTATTAGGTGGAAATAGCTTTAGACTTAGTATATATTTTGAAGAATGAAGATGCGGGAAGTGCCATGTCGCTGTTTGGTAGGATTTCCCGGCATGCTTTGCGGTCATTATGGATGAATTTAACTTGCTGTGGAGTGCTTGTGGACAGAATGGCTTTGTTCTGAGCAAGTTTAGGTGTTGGGAGAGTGATAGTAAAACATGTATTACATAATTTATCGCTCGGATAAAGGAATGGATTTCACAATGAATCGATACAATTAAGCCCGGTTTCCATATAATCGCAGCGATCGCAGGATTCGTTTGTTCGGTGTGAATCGAAGCGTAAATTTATACGCAGAACAAAAGAATCCAGCGCTCGTTCCGATCATATGGAAACCAGGCTTTAAGCTGGCACGAAACAAAAACATGCATTTTTATCATTTATTTACTTAACCCGAAAATATATAGAATATGTTTCTCTCCCTGAGTCCGAAAGTTTCTAGCGAGGGTTATCGTAGACTTATGGAATGGAACAAAGTTATCAAAGGCGATCAGATGCGTTCTTCACATAGAAACATGGACAAAGATTTAAAAAGATAACAACAACAAAATATTAAATTAGGGAGGTGATGAAAAATAATTTGTAGAACTATTTAAGAGATGTTATCAATGGCTGATGGAATAACTGTTGTTGTTTTATTCATAACGTTCCCTTTCACACCCTGAGAATATTTGGATCAATCACGGTTTTTGGGAAACCTCCACCCCTCCCCCACACTTCACCCTAACCTTTAATGGTAAATCATTAATAAAACAATACATATCCAAGGGAGGGGTGGGTGGGTAGTTACTCATAAACCGGGATTGAGCCGCATATTTTCTCTCCAAAGTCCGGCTGGTTGGTGGTCCTGGTCCCAATGAAGGACGTGTAGAGGTTTATCATAACGGACAGTGGGGTACGGTGTGTAATGACAGCTGGACACTTGCAGATGCACAGGTTGTTTGTAGCCATCTTGGTCTTCCCAGCGCCTTACCCCCGCCCTGTTGTGCTCATTATGGAGCAGGATCGGGTAACATATGGATGGACGATGTGGCGTGCAGTGGTTCAGAGAGTTCAATTTCTCAGTGCTCATTTCGTGGCTGGGGAATTCACAATTGCAATCATGATAAAGATGCTGGAGCTATTTGTGGAAATGGTATGCATATGATATGAATTATCTCTATTGTCGAAAATACTTATTCCACTATAGCTAAATACGAAGTCTGATGTCGCAATTTTAAAAGTTGCAATTCATTAATTAAAAAAAAGCATTTAATACTGGTATACATATATTTTCAAATGTAATACTGAACTAAGATAATGTTTTATTATATTCTTATGTATTAACATTTATTTAGCATTCAAGATAGTATCGTGGAAGGAAAAATCATCAAACAATAGGAAGCCACATTTCATTGTAAGAAAAATCGACGAATTTTAAGAGAATGACCGAGTTGATTGTACAATCAAGCAAGATATATATTTCAAGACAGTGACCTTCAGGGGAAAAATCGATTCCCATTCACGGAGGGGGATCAGTATAAATTACCTTATATCACACTTGACACGGTTTTCTTTGTTCTTCATAGGGGTGAAACTCTGGTATAAACCCGTTCAACAATAGACTAATTTAATCATACATCTGAGGTTTATAACTCAGTTTTAAACCTCCTTTCTATTTGAGAAAGCCTCGCCAAGTGTGATATAAGTCACTTTCATACCTCGAACCTTCGGTTCTCGGTATGAAACTCTTACTTGAAATCGAGCAAGTTGAGCGTGACAGAAATATATAAACTGACACATTTCATTTAATTCGATCTAAACTTTAATTTTTTTTTGTAGGTTAATGTTAAAATGAAATCCTGTCATTAGCTTTTAATTAGTTTTGTATATTGACGTTGTTATGACGACAAACGACTACTTTTGAGGTGAAATTCTTAATTATTATTATTACATATTATTATTATTGTTGTTGTATTGTTGTTGTTATTATTATTTTCGGATATTGGATATCCCTTCAACACACTGATTATAATTTAAATTCTATTCAAAGTCCGACTGGTTGGTGGTTCTACTCCAAACGAAGGACGTGTAGAAGTTTATCATAACGGGCAATGGGGTACGGTGTGTGATGATGGCTGGACACTCACCAACGCAAACATTGTTTGTCGCTATCTTGGTCGTCCAACTGCAACTTCTGCTCCCTGTTGTGCACATTATGGCCAAGGATCGGGTAACATATGGATGGACAATGTGGCGTGTACGGGTACAGAGAGTTCAATCACTCAGTGCTCATTTAGTGGATGGGGAACTCACAATTGCAACCATGGTGAAGATGCCGGCGTTTTTTGTGGGAATGGTATGCTTAAAGGAATCTTCTTAAATAATACCCAGCCGTGGTAGAGCATATAAGATAACAGCTTTATTTATTAACGTTACAGGTAAAAAACTGCTATGAAGAGGAGCACTGGTCTTTGTTAGCTTTATATAGAGCGGTTTTCAGTTGAGTGTCGAAAGTAATAAGTGATAGCTTTGGTTTTGCGTTTCTATTGAGAAATATTTTCTATTTATCAGCCAATCAAGTTCTAAACTAAAACCAAACGCAATCACGTAATCAGGTTAATTTTGTCTTAGCGATAGTATTGACATTATCGTGATTGGTTCAAGTCAAACCAATCGTAAATTACGTCAGTTTGTGATTGACTCATTGTGTTTTCCCTTGCTCCTGTGATTGGCTATGTAATTACTTTGGTTTTGGTTTTACTACACTCAACTGAAAACCGCTCTAGCTTGTAGTAAGGATTAATTAAATAAATGATTTGGTAAAATGGAAAGCTAAATCAATCAATCAATCAATCAAATATAATAAGAATGGTAACGAAAAGTATCTACATATTACCCCCGCTATCCCTTCCATAAAAAAATACACCCATAACAATGATCCAGACATTTTGAATAAAACCTTTATTATAAAATTTCAAGACCTCCACAACAAACATTTTCCATTAAAGATATTAAAGGCTAATGAAATTAAAAAGAGAAACAATCCATGGATATCTCATGGTTTGATAAAGTCCTCCAAAAAAAAGAAAAACTACATAAAAATTTTGTAAAAAACCCAAATATTACAAATGAAAAGAAATACAAAATGTATAGAAACAAACTAAACCATCTCATAAGAATCGCTAAAAAGAAATATTATTACAAGAAAATAGACGATGCAAAAAACAATTTAAAGCTTACATGATAAACAATCAATGAATTAATCAACAAAAAACATAACAAAACAAAATTACCTCCTTCTTTTGAACTAAATGGAGAAAATATACAAGACTCCAAATAAATGTCGGACCTAATTTGGCCAAAAAAAATAGTAAAAACTTAAAACAGTTTCTCAAACACCTGAAAGGCGAATATATCGAATCTATGTTCCTAAAGGAAACAAGCCCCGATGAAATAAAGGATGTAATAGACAAAATGAAATCTAAAAGCAGCTGTAGAATTGATGGAATTAGTTCTAAAGTTGTTAAAACAGGACTCGCATTTGATATGTAAACCTTTGTGCCATCTATTTAACCTGACGTTTAAAACAGGCATTATCCCTAATGACTTAAAAATATCTTTAGTAACACCAGTATACAAGGCAGAAGACGAGAAAAAGTTCACAAATTACAGGCCAATATCAGTTCTTCCATGTTTCATAAAAATCTTAGAAAAAATTATGTATAAACGTGTAATACAGTATATTGAAAAGCATAAAATACTCTACGACCATCAATATGGGTTCTGTAAGAAAAGATCGACTAGCCTTGCCATAATTGAACTAGTAGACAAAATAACTAAAGCTATAGAAAATAACGAATATACTATAGGAATATTCTTAGACCTCTCAAAAGCGTTTGATACTGTAAATCATCAAATACTTCTAGATAAATTGTATTTTTATGGAATAAGAGGTATTTGCCATGAATGGTTTAAGAGTTACTTAACAAACAGAAAACAAATTGTTAAATACAATAACTTTAATTCATCTGAGAAAATCATAAAATGCGGAGTCCCACAAGGAACAGTCCTAGGACCATTGCTTTTTCTTTTATATATCAATGACATCTATACATGCACATCAAAGCTATCCTTTATATTATTTGCTGATGATACTAATATTTTTGGTTCTGGGAAAGATCTCAGTCAACTAGAATCAATAATCAATAAAGAACTTGATATTGTTCACAAATGGCTAAGCGATAATCAACTCTCGTTAAACATTAAAAAAACTAATTACATATTGTTTAAATCATATAAAAAAATTGAGAAAAGGAATGTGTCTCTTATTATCGATAAACAATACATTCAAAAGGTTGAGGAAACTAAATTTCTTGGAATAATTATTGATCAACATTTAACATGGAAAAGACATATTGATTATATTTCAAAACAATTTCCAAAATTTCAGGAATCCTTTGTAAAGTACGATATTACATCAACAAACAACTGTTATTAACTTTGTATAATACTCTTGTTTATCCTTACCTTTATTATGGAAACATCATATGGGCAAATAATTATAAAACAAGTTTAAACAAAATTTTAGTGTTACAAAAGAAGATACTACGGATAATCACATTCTCCTCATACACAGCATCATCATTTCCACATGATGGAAACATCATATGGGCAAATAATTATAAAACAAGATTAAACAAAATTTTAGTGTTACAAAAGAAGATACTACGGATAATCACATTCTCCTCATACACAGCATCATCATTTCCACATGATGGAAACATCATATGGGCAAATAATTATAAAACAAGATTAAACAAAATTTTAGTGTTACAAAAGAAGATACTATAGGTAAATTCATTGCCTGACGAGGGAATTCCATGTTAAATTTCACGCGAAAAACCGATATCGCACGAATCGCGAAGCGATGAGTGCGATATCGGTTTTTCAAGTGAAATTTAACGTGGAATTCCCGAGTCGGGCAATGAATTTTCTTTGAATCCCATTGCATCTAGTGATTCACGAAAATAAATAAAGAATAGTTGCTGAAATTCCCGCCACGCGCCAGGAATCCATTGCGCGGTAAACTAACGAGCGAATAGGAATCAAGCTAAAATTAGACTGAGCCTCACACGATGTTCAACTAAAAGTGTAGTTGTTGGCTCGTTGCTCATAAAATTTGGTTTTCCGACATCAAAACTGGATTTTTATGCTTGAAAACACCTGTATTTTATTTAAGTACACTTAATTTCGATCTAATCTGGATCTAATCTGGAGTCAAAATTGTGAAAGATTTAGAAAACCGGCGGCCTGTCGAAACCAGTTGTCGATAAGTGAAAATCTAAACTGAACCTGACAAACCGAAGAGCTGCTGCACAAGTATACGCATAAACTTGTAAGTATTAAGCCAGTGTTCCTTACTTTATAAGCAAATTCAGTACCAAATGTTAATGCTCAATTTCTGTCTCACAATAAATAAGCCTGTTTTTAAACTGTTGAATGTTTAATACTTGTGTTCAGTCCACTCGTTTCCAAAACTTTCCTTGTACCACGATTTTAGTACCGTTCTGTAGCCGTGCTTTTCGTCCTGTTTTTACTGTTTTCAGTCATTTAGCTTCTCTGTGTGAATATTACATTAATTAAATCAGCAAATCCACGAAGACCCTGTCCAACTTTTCCGTTCAAAATCACACCTTTTTGCTGCAATTGTTTTTGTCGATTCCTCGGATTAGCTAGAGCTCGAGTCGCTCTTGTTCAGTCGAGGGCCAAAACATATCATTTCTCGCAAAAAAACGAAATAAAAGATATATAATTTTCATGTTATTTGACTACTGTTCACTTTGTGAATATCCTGGTTTGTAATTTTAACATGATTTGTGTCTCTGTTCGCGATAATAAAAATAAACAAAATATTTACGCGCGGGCTTCCTGTACATCGTTGAATACAGCTTTTCAACCCGTTGAATTCCACAAAATATTAAACGCTTCGTTAGCCAATCAGCGCGCGATTTTGAGTCGTGCTATGGGATTCTATAGGTAAATTCATTGCCTGACGAGGGAATTCCATGTTAAATTTCACGCGAAAAAACGATATCGCACGAATCGCGAAGCGATGAGTGCGATATCGGTTTTTCAAGTGAAATTTAACGTGGAATTCCCGAGTCAGGCAATGAATTTTCTTTGAATCCCATTGCATCTAGTGATTTACGAAAATAAATAAAGAATATACTCCTGAGCTGTCTGAATGTTGCTGAAATTCCCGCCACGCGCCAGGAACCCATTGCGCGGTAAACTAACGAGCGAATAGGAATCAAGCTAAAATTAGACTGAGACTCACACGATGTTCAACTAAAAGTGCAGTCGTTGCTCACAAAATTTGGTTTTCCGACATCAAAACTGGATTTTTATGTACGAAAACACCTGTATTTTATTTAGGTACACTTAATTTCGATCTAATCTTTACCAAGAAAGCGAAAGTGCATTAACTGGAGACAAAATTGTGAATGTTTGTGAAAGATTGAGAAAACCGGCGGCCTGTTGAAACCAGTTGTCGCTAAGTGAAAATCTAAAACCTGACAAACCGAAGAGCTGCTGCACAAGTATATATACGCACAAACTTGTAAGTATTAAGTGTTCCTTACTTTTTAAGCAAATTACCAAATGTTAATGCTCAATTCTCACAATAAATAAACGGCCTGTTTTTAAACTGTTGAATGTGACTTGTGAGTTGTGTTCAGTCCACTCGTTTCCAAAATTTTCCTTGTACCACGATTTTAGTACCGTTCTGTAGCCGTGCTTTTCGTCCTGCTTTTACTGTTTTCAGTCATTTAGCTTCTCTGTGTGAATATTGCATCGATTAAATCAGCAAATCCAGGAAGCCCCAGCTTTTTCGTTCAAAATCACACATTTTTGCTGCAGTTGTTTTTGTCGATTCCTCGGATGATTCGAGTCGGTTTCTTGTTCAGTCGAGCGCCAAAACATAACATTTCTCGTGAAAAACGGAATAAACGATATCTAATTTTCACGTTCTTTTACTACTGTTAACTTTGTGAATATCCTGGTTTGTAATTTTAACATGATTTGTGTCTCTGTTCGCGATAATAAAAATAAACAAAATATTTACGCGCGGGCTTCCTGTACATCGTTTAATACAGCTTTTCAAACCGTTGAATTCCACAAAATATTAAACGCTTCGTTAGCCAATCAGCGCGCGATTTTGAGTCGTGCTATGGGATTCTACGGATAATCACATTCTCCTCATACACAGCATCATCATTTCCACTGTTTCAAAATCTAAAACTTTTAGATGTTCATCAAATAAACATTTTTCAAATCAGTTCATTATTGTTTGATCTAAATAAAAATATATTGCCACCATACTTTGATGACTTTTACTTAACAAATAAACAGATTCACAAACACAATACTAGGCAATCAAATAATTTGCACAAACAATATAATAAGACCAATTATGGTTATTTTTCAACAAGAAACATAAGTATTAATGTATGGAATAAGATACCACAAAACATAAAGGAATGTTATTCATACCCCATATTTAAAAGGAAACTAAAATCGCACTTGTTATCATCAACAAACCAATAGCGATCTATATAATATTATCATCAACAAACCAATAGCGATCTAATATTATCATCAACAAACCAATAGCGATCTAATATTATCATCAACAAACCAATAGTGATCTAATATTATCATCAACAAACCAATAGCGATCTAATATTCCATATTACAAATGTACTCACGGTTACAGTTATTATTTTCTGATAATTCAAATTTAAAACATTATTATGAGAACCATTATTTTTTACGACACCTATTTCAAACATGTACTTATTTTTATGAATGCCACCTGATATTACCACAATGTAAACTACATATACATTTTAACTTTAAAGGGAGACTACTAGAAAAAGCCCTTAAGGGTTTATTTAGTCTTCCTACCATTACAAGCAAATAATAATATATTGTAAAATAATAAAAAAGTATATTGAGGTGAAATAAAACCAACAACCAACAACAAAAACTAGACGTTAGGGCCTTAAGCAGAATACTACTTATGTGAAAACGTATAAGTTTAATTAAAATTATTAGAAACAACAGGTCAGAGTAATTATAATAATATATTTTTTGACAGTTTTTACTTTAAACAGGTATAGCAAGTTACTCTGGTAAAGGGGGAGTATGAGTTCATGCAGCATCTTTACGTTGTAATAATTTCTTTTTAAAGATAAAGTTCCATCAATCTGGATAAACTTTTATTTTTATTTATTATCGTATTTTTTCTTATGTACAGTGTATTTCATATATTACCATTCCAAGCCGCGATTGATAGTCATTGACTGTACCGAAGAAGTATTTCCTAATTGCTGTAAATAATTCCTCTTTGAGTGCAGTCAAAGTAGATATAATTAGTTGCAAATAAACTTCGTGTCGTTGCACTGAATGTCGTCTGGAATCATGCTCTCGATTACAAATTGCACTCCCGCAAGAAGAACTGGCATGTACTATCAGTAAGAGTGAAGTCGTTCATTCTCTCTGAAATATATTTACAACATACCTGAAGGTAATTAAGATCGATCGATCGAGAATGAAAAGAACTTGATACAGGATTTATTGCACAGCACAGTAATCAGATCATAGTATTCTTTTACAGAAATGAAAACTTTAGAATGTTTGATATGTTAGAATGTTTAGACTGTTTGATATGTTTTGGACGAATTACAGCTTACTTTTTAAGTCATTCCCTTTCGCAAACGACAATGTTTTCTGTTCAAAGTCCGACTGGTTGGAGGTTCTAGTACCAATGAAGGACGTGTAGAGGTTTATCATAACGGTCAATGGGGTACCGTGTGTGATGATCACTGGTCACTCGCTGATGCACATGTTGTTTGTCGCTATCTTGGCCTCCCCATGGCTTCTTCCGCTCCCTGCTGTGCACATTATGGACAAGGATCGGGTAACATATGGCTGGACAATGTGGTGTGTACTGGTAGAGAGAGTTCAATTTCTCAGTGCTCCTCTAGCGGATGGGGAAATCACGACTGCAGCCATGGTGAAGATGCTGGAGTTATTTGTGGAAATGGTATGCAAATATTTTACAAAACACGAATGACTTCGATAAACAATTTTTCAATTATATGCTAATTATAAAAATAAGTACCCTTGTATAAAAAAATGCAAGTTGATTTCCTATAAAAAATACTGTTTACTTAGCTAGATCTACTGATGTCTCCGTCTAGAGGAAAGCTTTCAACTCCCGAATTAGCTTTAACTAGCTAAATACCTTGACACTTAAATAAAGTTCTACTACTGCTACTACTCCGTCTAAAAACGGCCCAAGGCATTCATTTCGCATAACTTCCAACATTCTCCTACCCTGGGTTCCAGAGGCTCAAAAGAGAGCCAGAGGCTCAAAAGAGAGGGGAAGAAAGTAATTTGAACGAGCCTCTAGCCTCGCGAGGCACGAATCTCACTTTCAATAGTACAGAATCTGTACTCTTAATTTGATTGGTCAATGACGCTAACAGGGTCGCGATTGGTTGGATTTAGCAAACGGGTTCTCTAGTTTGAAAACCGGTTTTCTCTACTAATAAGAGACAGACAAAATCAAAATGGTGAGCGAATTAAGTAAAAGAAGCAAATTTTATGCGAGAGTGCAGGAATGCAATTCCTTCTGCTTTAAAAGCATTTCCCAACGTCAAGGAATTAGCAGTGCAAGAAGAAGGTATCATAAGCTTCATAAAGCGAAGAGATGTTCTGGCTGTGCTTCCCACGCACCAGTCTTGAACGAACTTCTTTGTCGGTTGGCAGAGCTCAACGCTCCCTCGTTTATGACGCGTAGCAACATTTCTAATGAAACCCCTTCGTTTTTCGACGGGATATTCTGCAGTTGCTCCGAGCTCAATGCCAGATCTTTAAACCTCTGAAGATCACCCATTGACCTATCCAGCATCTCCAGCTCTCTCTTACACTTTGAACAGATGATTTTCTAGCCTGCTTTCCGGCTCTTCTGTAATGTTTTCGGTCGTTTTTTTCTCGGATTGGGTCACCTGTGGCACGCGGTCAAAACTTTCTTCCCCTCCCTTCCCCCTCCCTTCATTTTTGTCCTCGCCCCATTTTGAACGCGTGTCACAGGTGACCCAATCCGAAAATAACGACCGAAAAAAAATACAGAAGAGCCGGCAAGCAGGCTAATGATTTTCGAGAGCACATCTTCCTGAAACAACGGAAATATTCAAAACACCGGAAAGTCTCTCGCCAAGCTTTTCTTTAACTGACTTCGAGCCTTTGAATATGTTGTGTCTTCCCCTACCCGAAATTGGAATGTTGATTGAGCAGGTTTGACAAATGTTCTTTAACGAAACGTTGGGAGAACAAGTTAGCCTTTTCACCGGAGTTAGAGCATTTAACATATTCTCTCTGGGATCCATCTGTTTTGACATTTCACCTTCTCGCTTCAGTGCTCCACGCTTCAGTGCTCCACGTGAAAGTTCGTAATCAAAACAAGGAAACCGGTTTGTTGTGGTATTTTAATCCCTCATTAGCATACTCAACATGAAAGTGAGATTAGCAGCTCGCGAGCCCAGGGGTTCGTCGCTTCGCTCCTCAAGTTCTCGTCGCTTCGCTCCGCTCCGCCACTCGAAATCCCCTCCTCCCCCCTCCTCCCCTCGCCTCCTCCTGTCCCCTACGAATATACGTCCACCTCCACCCCAACCTCTTTAAATTGACTAAAAACAGAAACTTTTCGTAAACGTTAACTTGTGTAGATTAAGTAAAGACTGAAAGAGCGTTAAAAGTATGTTTTGTTAACGAATTTTAGAACGCCAAAACGCCCTTGGAAGTTGTATAAGATTTTACGGTTAGTGTATCTTAATTTTTTAGAACTCAACACAAATATCAGTTTGAGTGTCTCCTGAGCTGTGCTAGCGACATGTCCTTGTTAGTTACCGAATACTGTTAATTTCTATTCATCTAAAATCTAAACAGGGCCAGCATTGACGACAGCAAGACCAACGACCACAACAATCCAAACTGTAAATCCCACTTGTAAGTTCTGATTTAAGAAATAAACATGTACATGTAGCTTAATAAACTCGCCGTAGTGAGTTTAGTCCTGAACAATAAAACACGTACTGCGAGTCGGATTAAAATTACTTGTTTATAGGAATATAGCCATGTCGTGCATCACTGACTTGGAATAAGAAGTACAAATTCAGGTCTCATATAATAATTTTCAGAAATGTTGATGAAAAGCAAATAATTCCTTGCTTATAGCTGTGCCGTGCGTCTCTCACATGTGCAGTGCTGCAAGGCCCACTGTTATTCCTACACAACTGGCCCATAATGAGGCGCCGGTCGCGTAAGGATAAAAGTGGTCATTGCACTTTCGACCGTTTGGGAGAATAACTCTGAGTCTTGTGTTATTGAGCTGAGGTTCTTCACACAGGTTTTTATACCTATTTTCACTGTATGAGTGATGGCATTGTGAGTTCCTTGGTTTTATAAAGAATGACTGGAGGGTCCTTATACGGACTTCACTATCTAGTCTAAGAGTGAGCGGTCTATATAAAGTTTAACGGTTGAGACCTTATAACCTCAAACATGTATCTAAAATATTACCCAGCCGCCGTCTATTGACAAGCTCGCCGCCGAATAGCTAGCCAGGCCCCGGGGGGGGGGGGGGGGGGGGGGGGGGGGGGGGTGGGGGGGGGGGGGGGGGGGTGGGGGGGGGGGGGTAGGTACTCCTGTTTGTGACGTATTATGTATGTGCCGCCCGGGTGGGTCAGGGTTTTGAGCTCAGTTTGGGCAGGTAGGGTCAGGGTTTTGACCTGATTTGGGCAGATCAGGTTCAGGATTTGAGTATAATTTGGGTGCAGTCAGGGTCGGGGTTCAGTATTTTTTAGGCAGTTCATTTTTTTAGCTACTATGTCAAAAAAATGACCTTCTGTTGCCGCATTTTTATCGCCTGCCCACATGCAAGCACTGAGGTTCCCATACATCGTGACGCCGCTAATTTTATCTATGTACTTCATCTGCTGATTTATTTACCCAATTCCACGTCCCGACTTGAAATGTTCCGTATTTTGCATGAAATCCCGGTACGCGGTTATACCGGCCAGGATATATATCCGACCGTGTTTTGAAAACAATTTAAAGAAGGGGCAATCAGGTTTTTTTTTTCCAAAAAGGGGGCAATCAGGGTTTTGGAGCTCGGATTCGGTCAAACAGGGTCAGGGTTTGAGCCTCTTGGCCTCACATACATACCCATTTTTCATGTAAGTAGCCCCCCCCCCCCCCCCCCCCGGGAGCCAGGCGCCGTCTATTGATCGTTATAATTAAACACATCGTAACATTGCCCAAATGTGGTCATTTCACCCTCAATATCTGTCACCTACATATGACATATATATACTGCGATAGCTGTCATCCGAACAAATTTAACAGTTTTTCTTTCTACGAAATCTTGAAGTGTTTCAAACACATAGAAAACAATGAAATCGACTTAATTATCAATAATTATGTGAAGGCATCAAAGTTGAATATTGCAGATTTTTAATACATATGTTTAATGGTAAACCCAGTCGCAAATGCTCAAATCAGATTCCACACTGATTGCTTCTGTTCGAATACATTTATTAAATGAAGAAAACAACGACCTCGTTTGCAGTTAAATTGCCTAGAGTGCTTAGGATCTTTGAAATATCAAGTTGAGAGTGTCAATGAGTTCTACTTTCTTCATCTGAACCCCAAAGTCGATTGTTCTCGACAATGACTCCGAAACTGAAGTTGCAGCGAATTCGTGAATCGACTAAAGCCTCCTGAGGTATTGACCGTCCATGGGCCCTTCCTTTAACAGTTCCAGCAAATGTCTAACAACATATTTTCATCGTTTCTCGAATGCAAAGAAGCAAGTCCTGCTCAACTTTGTACGGCTTCAAGTGGAGAAAGTCAAGTTCAACTGCAAGCGGCTCAAGCAGTAGCCTGCTTAGCCTGCTTTGCAGACGTATTTTTTCACTCTCATAAATTCGAAGAAAAAAGTAACGTCTGCTTTCCCGAGCGCTTAATTAGTTTCCAATATGTACACGTCATTGTGTTATGGACCAATCAGATTTTACCTTTCATATCCTGGAAAGTGAGGTAATTATAATGTTGCATTTAAAAGAATTCAGACAATACATTTGCCATTGACCAATCATAGGAGAGTGTTCACTGGCGCGCTAATTCACTAAAAGTATAACAATGGCTTTGATTGTGCAGAAAAATAAAACAAACGTGCTGACGTCGTGCTTGCGATGGTTTAAAAATCAACAGTTCCAAACCAGGAGCCATGTGGCCTGTGGCACTTCGCTTGAATCTAAAGAAACACCTTTATAAAATCATGTTTGCCGCGTAGCACTAGTAAGTGTAAAGAACCACTTGGGTCAGATATTTTTTTTCTCTTTCCCTCCAGTAGGGCGTGCACACTTAGCACTACTGCTTACCACTTTACATCACATTCTTTACACTTACTAGTGCTTCGCGGCAAACATGATTTTATATCATAACTACATATACATACTATAATCGCCGTGATCCCATAAAACGCACCAATACCCACGATTGCTTTCATCTGACTTGATAGCTCAGTTGGTAGAGCGCCAGACATGTAACGTGGTGGTCGTTGGGTTCGAGTCCCACTTGGGGCAGATAATTTTTCTCTTTCCATCGTTGGGCGTGCACACTTAGCACTACAGCTTACCACTTTACATCACATTATTTAGTAAACAGCTTCCGATGTCAGAATAAAAGAGATTTGCCCAAGTTATTAGCTGTTTTCCAAAGCCACATTTCCGAAAAACGTTAATAATATTATAGTATACCGTACAACTAGCTGTGAATCCAGAGGGATCCTTCTAGAGGAAGTGCATCGTTAGTTTTTGCCGCGTTTTCTATATTCAACTTATATTGAATATATATTTATATTCAATATATATGTACTGAGCAAACATTTGCTGAGAGCGTGCAACTCTACACTCTATAACATTTTTATGCACTTGTTTGTGACCAATCAGAATCGAGATATTTTGTTGAGTATATTATTATTCATGCATACTGTACCTCTTATCAAACAAGTGCACATGCAAGGTTCATACTGTAATTAAGTAATAGATAGCTTCCTTTTCTCTGCCTTATGGTCCAAGCACGTTTACAGTACATAAAAAAACAGGATCCCATTACCAGGAGCGTCGATCTTCCCCATTGGTTCTGTTCCCAGCATAGGAGTAGATGTGGCTATATTTAGAATTGTATTTCGCGCGAAATAAACAAAGGCCATGTTGTCTTAGCCAATCAGGTAGCTATACATCACTTCTAATTAATATTCATTATCATTCTTTTCACTTTCAACGCGGGAATTCGAATTCTAAATATAGCCACATGTACTCCTGTGCTGATGAAATCAGTATTACCCGAGCGCTGCTTCAGTTTTTCGGTTTGTAAATATCTCTTATCAACCTCGTATGCTCGGTCCGTACCGCATGTTATGGACCGAGTTGTCCCCCTTTTTTAATGGCCCAAGCGCCAACTTCATTTTCTTTGAGACCGGAAGTGGGCGGAAGGTTCGAACGGGAAATTATGGGCTGTAAATTGACTAATCATACCTCGCGAAATTACTCAGCCATATAATAAGGGAAATTATAGCTCACAATTTACCTAGCCATATTTATAATGGATGTCTATGTCATGTATTTCTAAACGTATATGCTGCTTAATACATAAAATGCTTAGTACAATATCTCAACAGGGCAAACGACACCTACCACAACGATGATGCCAACTCCTCACATCACTGGTGAGTTGCAAATTAATTTAATTATTTGATATACTATTGTGTGTGTATGGCAAATTACCTAAAAGTGCAGATCAATAGTATATTTACAAAACTACTAAAATGTCGTCGACTGTGTTCATTATTTCTTAGATTTCTTAGATTTTTACTTCCTTGGATAGTATACACTAATACGGGAAGGTGCATAAAATAATAAGAAAGCTTAAAGCTAGTTACAATACAATGGTGAAGTACAAAGTCAATAAAATAGTGCAAGTGCGGACAATAATAGTTAAATACAGGTATAATAAATAGTCATGTAAATGTAGCTATTTTAAATAAATAAATATATAAACAAATTATAAATGCCTCAGATATGGAGGCTTCATGGACTTGATTGCAGGGCCAATGATGCTAGTTTCGAAAGAGCGAATTACAGAGCAGGAATAGTTAAAATTCTCTGTTTCCATAAAGGCATAGAAATACGAGATGAAGTTTTGCACAACAAAAAATCAGATAGGAATACGAGTCCGAAGCGCGAGTGTTTCCGCTGCGTTCTCCCAAACTTCTACACGTGTTTATTTAATGCCATGACACAGAAAAAAATCATTTAATTATATTATAAAATAACTCAAAAACACCGAGTGTACAAAGTGGGAAAACGCTCATGTAATAATCAAAACGTAAATTCTCTCAACCAGCTCAAGAGAGCACACAAATTTCCATGTTTCCATAAAGTTTTAGGAAACGGTTTTCAACTAATTAGAGTGCTTATTATCACGGCGTTATTTCATAAATAGAAGATGGTTCTCCATGTTTTATAAAAACGACGTTCGAGGTCTTGAAAAGCTGTAGACGCATGAGCCGAACCACGCCTGGCATAAGTTACCTCAAAATCTATCACTAAAAGCGAGCCAAAAATATATAAACCAGCACATCTTGTTTAATTCGCTGTCAAATTTAACGAAATTTTCGTATGTTAATATTAAAATGAAGTAACGTCTTTAGGATCAAACACGTTTGTATATTGACGTTGGTGTGACGTCATAACGAACGACTCCTTTTAAGGTCAAAGTCTGCGTTACCTATACGTTTGAAATAAAGCATGTTATCACAACAACATAAATATGTGTTTTTGACTGCCGCAATTTTAAAGTCTCTACGATAAATATTTGCTGAGTTATTAAGAACTGAAGTTTCCTGTGACGTCACATTTTCTGACGTCATGGGTCTGACATCAGTCATGCTTTCTAAATTGAATAAACATAAAAAAGACCATATTGCGGCTATTCAGTGTACAGTAAGTACAGTTCCTCTTTAAAACCTGAAAAATACTTGAATAGTTATTTTTAAAAGACGTTTTCAAAACTATATGACGTCATAATGACGTTTCCTCTTTTTCACTGTGAATTTTAAAGTATTTCCTCTCAAAAATCGAAAATTCTAAAAACATACGGTTGTGGGTACCGATTTACTCTTTTGATTGCTAGATTATCGTAAACAAATATTTTAAACTCTAAAAGATGAATGAAGAAGTAATTTTGTAAATGGTTCTGTATTGAATATTTCCCGCCAAAATTTGGCGGGAAAATTGCCAAAATTCAAAATTTAATAACTTTTCTCCCTCTTAACCAATCGAACTCGGGTTTTCGGTTTCTTTGTTGTCGACATGATGGGAAATCGAAAATATAACATTTACTGATTTTCAAGGTAATTGAAAACATCGAGAAACCTATTATAAATGGATAGATGACGTAACTGTGACGTCATCAAGATGTCTACGGTATATCAAATCATCGGATTTTGTTTAGGTCGTCGGTCTTCATCATCCCACAAAAATTCAATATTCTATGTTGGAAACTTTTGAAAATATAGCATAGTGATAGATTTTAGGGTCATTTGTGCCAAGCGTGAACGCGAGTGTGTACAGCAGCAGGAGCCGATAACCGTCCATCCCGCCTAATAGGCCTATGTCACAATGTTTTCACAAGTTAGGTTATTTTTAGAACGGTTTTCCGCTCTTCTTGGGTTACAATCATTCAGTAAGGGAATAAAACCCCAAAAGCGTGGCATATTTTGTTCCGCCACTGGTGTTGAGTTCAATGTAGGAGAAAGAAGCTCGCTTTTGACATTTTGTTTGGTTAGTCTGTTTTTTGTGTGTGAAAAATCACAATTTGCTTGCAAAATTCGGATATCATCTTCCATGTAGTTGCTCGTAAATTGAAATGAAAAAGCTAAACGTCCAATCTAAATTATCTAAGACCAAGAGTATTGGATGATAACGAGTTCCCTGATTATGTTGTGACTTCGTTTTTCGTAACACAAAACTGTCGTGCGAAGATTCTTTGTACATTTCGTTCGTAAAATCTGTTCAATAAAGGAAACTTGTACAACAGAGTTGCGGTGTTCTATACTCTAACAAAAACACTACTGTAGCTTTAGAACATTAAAAAAGCTACTGAAATCACTCACCGCTACGTGATTCCTGTACTCTTTTCTCGTGTTCTACAGTACCAGTCGTGTCTTTGTCACACTACAGAATACAACAAACCCTGTTCTATTTGTTACGTAATGCACTTTCGTAAGTATCTATTATAGAATTTATGATAGTACATGGAAATCCATCTCCGATTTATCAAATTCGATCTACACGGTTGTCCTGATCGAGGGTGTATTCTATAAGAAAACCATTCAGCCAATGGTATCGCGCGTGCTAAGGATGCTCCCATTGATATACAATGTTTGGCAGCGAAAGAAAAAAATAACAAGGCAAGGTTGTTTTATCAGAAAATAAAACAAGGTCAAATTAAACATCACAGTCTATCTGTCCAAGAATAGTCCTGTGCGGGGAAAATAATTTGTAAAAATTCTATTTAAAACTGCTCCTTTGGAGATACGAAATTTCAGTCCTGAGCAAAAGCGCAGCGAAGGTGAATTTCGTATCCAAATGGCTATGTAATTTACTGTTCTCATATGAAAGTCCCTATAATAAACCTTATGGGTGATGATGTCATGCTTTTGTCATCACCACCAAGCCTCGCTTTTGTGTTGAGAGGAAATGTGGTGTCAAAGTGAGGCTTGGTGGTGATCACAAAAGCGTGACATCATCATGCATACTATTTCGCTTTCTCCAGATATTCGCTGATAGATGGAGCATCCGATGTCCTTTATCTGTGGTGTAAATTAAACTCCCACCGGATATCATTTTCACGATTTTTCTATCTTTCGGTATCCCCCAGCATTTCATGTAATTTATTAGTTTTTTGCTTAACATTTTCTCTCAGGAAACCCTGTATGAAATAACTCTTTTATTTATATATTTCATAGCATCGGGTTGTGAGGATCAGTGCTTGTTTGTTTCAACTGCAACACGCATTGTTGTAGTCAAACCAGATACTGGTTCTTACAGCGTTCTCCTCGAAGGTCTCACGCGAGCAGTTGCTGTTGACGTTCACGTAAACCAACGCCTCATTTTCTGGAGTGATGTGCATGAGAGAAATATAAAGCGTGCTACACCTAATGGAACTGATGTACAAACTATAGTAAGCGATCACATTGGCGTGTGTGATGGCTTGGCCGTGGAATGGACTACGGATCACTTGTATTGGAGCGACACTACTTTGGATATTATTAACGTCGCTGGGCTTGACGGACTTCAGAGAAAAATCTTGATTTCCACGAACTTGGAAGAGCCGAGGGGTATTGCAGTAGATCCTGCGGCAGGGTATTTATTAACATTTTGAATAGCTTTATTTGTTTAAACAGGTAAAACCAGACGACTATTATATAAGCTCAGTGTATTCGTACCGTAGAATCCCAAGTACGGTGTTTGTAATATATCTCTTATAATAACCATCAATCCTTCCGCGCTTCAATGTATTTGCATACAGGAAGTAACAAGAACCGGAAGTGAACTAACATTGCATCCCGCTTTTTCTTATACTTAATATTCATGATCCATTTAAATAATCAGAACAGATAACTGGACTGTATCCATCCAGGTGATATCCATATGATAACTCCATAACATTTCAGTCATATCACTATGAATCTAATATAATCATGAAGATACAATTGTGGTCTGCAGTCTCTCTTTCAATTGATGTTCTTTGGTTTATCGGGAGTGAAATGTTACTCATTTTACAATACAACTGCTCGGATTTAGCTCCTGCTGTTTCGTTTTCAACAAACGTGTTAATGTGTGAAGAGTCTGCATCCTGATTGTCTATCAGATCTTAATGATTACAGTTTCCTTTTTTTTTTATGAACTTCATTGTGTCTAGTTGCATATGTTGTTGTCTTTGTGTTGTTCTTGCAATACTTTGCCGTCAACGCTGATATCTACTTTAATAACTTTGCGTTCTTTGTCTAGTCTCGGGAGTCTCCTTTTGGTTGTACCAGGTATCGTTGGGGCTGGTAACGTGGAGGATTTGTACGAATCAGTCAGTTTACCAAAAGTTCAGCTGGGCTCTTACCAGTTCAGGCGTTTTATTTGGGAAACCGAAATATATTTGGACGAGGGAAGAACTCGTCTGAAGTTCATTCGTGAGCGGAAAACGTCCACGAAAGCGGGGAAAACCACTAGAAACGCCTGCATTGCAGGCTACTTACCAGTTGTTATAATATTCACTAAGTGTGATTGGGAACCCTGTACACAGATTGTTGCTACAGTATACATGTACTATATGCCTACTTTTCTTTTTACATATATTCTATTAAATTTCATGTGTCGGTCTGTCTGTCTGTGTGTTTGTTTCAGCGATTTCATTGGTCGAATAATGTCCACCGTTCTGCGATCTTATTGGTCAAACAAATTCAACAACTTTAGATCCGACTCTGAATTCAAGGTTTAGCTGTGTTTGTCTCTCTTCTAAGGCTTAAAAATCCGCTTTACACTGTTAGTAAATCAGTATCCACTTTTTCTCTCTAATTTGGCTTGGCACTAATACGATCTGGATGTTTATGAAGTACTTTCTAACGTCAAAAAAAAACAACCAGCAGAACAGCTGCTTTCACTTGCGAGAATTTACAGTAGATATTTCAATCCGACTGTGCTGTCGGTCTCGTGTAAATTGAAATGGCTTCCTGTCATTCACGTTTGCACATTTATTCTCAGTGGTTCGGTTCGATCCGTGAATATTGCCAGCTGCGCCGGTCCAAGTTCAGAAACATTTATTCGGAAGCCCAAAACTCTATTTTAAATGCAAAATAATATCCTTTCCTATTTCTTAATCTTGGGAAGAACGGCAACTCGATTTGCCATCAGGGCAACACCAGAAAAGTATTACACTTCAGACGAGCTGAGGAGGAAAGACGTATTCAAATTAATGATTGAGTTGAAACGTCGTGGATCAAGCCATTGGTAAAAGACATTTGTCAGCGTTTGGGATTGGATCCGACGATGACGTTCGATTGACTATTACATTTTTTTCTGGGAAGGTTCAACTCTTCAAGTAAGCATATATTTATAAGTAATTACCTTTGAAAGAGTTTTATTTCACATTTTAACGGATCACGGGAAACAGAATAAACGTCATTTACAAACTTTAGAGCTTCTCCTTTAATAGCGCGAGCAGGGCGTGATTTAGATCACATAAATTGTAGAGCTGTTTAGTTGCTATATTTTATATATGGCTACATCTTAACACTGTCGCAAGTCCACCTTCCTAGTTTTATAAAGATAATTGTGTGGGTTTAGTATAAATCAAACTTACATTATATATTTTGTTGGAGCATTAGATGTTTTGTGTAGATATTATATCTCCTGCATCATTTGTTTTCGTATTAGCATGATTTATATTACTTTTCTTTAACAATACTTTTTACATATTTCGTTGTAGACTTCTGTTTTGGACTGACTGGGGCTCCAATCCAAAAATAGAACAGGCGTACCTCAATGGAGAAAGCCGACAAATATTAGTCAATACAAGTCTCTATTGGCCAAACGACGTTACACTTGATCGCACCAATCGAAAGATCTACTGGGTAGACGCCATGCTCGACAAAATCGAAACTGCCAGTTACGACGGAAGCGATCGATTGCGTTTATTGCAGCATCACCGATACCTAGTTCACCCGTTTGGTGTCACGTTGTATGGGTCGTCTCTGTTTTGGACAGACTGGAGTAGTACATATGGGCTTTATAGGTTCAACAGATGGACTTGGAGAATTTATGGTGTATTTCGCATATCAGCCTTTGGGCGGCCAATGGGGATAGCGGTCTTTGATAAGACACAGCAGCCATCATGTGAGTTTATCATTCCAAATATCGTTATTACAGCCTGAGTAATTTAGACAATTCCGTAAATTTTGTTGGTACATCAATAATTGCAACCTCTTTTCTTGTTAACCTTCTCAAATCTTTGGGAAATCGATTATTTCGTCAAGAGATTTCCATATCAAAAACAATACACAAGGGAACAGTGCAGGTGATCTGAAATTTGAACAAAAATGTGTCCCTTGCATACAAATAATGTGGCTGGCAAAGTTTTGTCAACTCTTATGAAAACTTTACAGAATTCATATTTATTAATTAGCCTTCAATTAATAAAACGTCCTGAAAACAGCCTCAATATGTGTTAATATGAACGCAGCAAAACATTGGCACTGTTTTAATTGCTCTAAATTAGCAGTGGTTGACTGGAACACAGGCTGCTGGTTTAGTTTGAAGTGTGACGCTTCATCGCCCAGAATGCCGCGACACATCCGGGACATTTCTAAGAACAGCAGCGCTAAATTCAAAAGCTGCACAATGACATGATACGTGAAGCAAACAACAGATAAAATGGACCAAAACGCTTCAGTGAGGTTATGATTTCACTCATTTACGCAGAAAATAACCATAACAGTTAGGTACCTACGGGCTTTTGTAGAAGAGATATCATGATCAATTAGGTATTTGCGCCATCACGTTATTTCTGGCATTGATTGACGGATGCCTTACCAACTGTGTTACATTCGTATTCTCATAACGATTAATTACCAACTGATCAGGTATCGTTGAATTGAACTGCTCATGTGTTAGATAATAATTATTTCGCTTTAGACTAATCAGTTCTTCAACAGTAAGTACATGTCGGGAAGAACAAATAGGATTCTAGGCGATGTGTTCACTAACAAATGTAATGCATGCATCTCGTTTGCAGACCTCTATCGCCATGACAGATCTTTAGTAACAACCACTCTTTGGACGTTGTTCATGGGCTGCATTATTAACGCATGCGTAGGAAACATTAGAGTTACTCAAGTGTGTCGGATAAAAAGCGCTTGTCATCTAAATACGAGAAATGCGCAAAGAGAGCCGAGAAGAGATGATACCAGTGTTTTCTATAAAACAAAACGTGTTAATTGTTCCTTTACTTTCCGTCTTATCGCCTTTCCCCCTAGATTTTCGTTTTATAGAGTAAGAACAAGCTTTCCTAAGAGGACATTTGCATTATGGTGTCATTTAACTGAATATACCAGAATCCTTTTCAAATTCTTCTTCTTATTCAGATTTTTAAACTCCTTTGAGAATTCCAAGATAATATAAACTAATTGAGATTTTGAGACGCCGATACCGAATTATATTGCCGGCCAGTTGGGAGAAAATATATTTCGTATTGGGCGGAGTCGCGCAGCGACGAAGCCCAATACGAAAAATATATTTTCTTCCAACGCCGGTAATATAATTCGGTATCGGCGTCTCAAAATCGCAATTAGTTTTGTATCGCGATTCAACAGTTAAGTCGGGAATTGTTAAAAGAAAGAAGAGAATGAAGCACCAAACTTATGCTGATCGTAATTTCAATTCTCAAAAGGCGCCTAGTATATCTATGGCAACGGTTTCACGGCTTGAGTGGAGAAAACTTTCGCGACGTGTTTTGAAATCTCTTCAAAAATTGTGAAATTGTACTTTTAGCGGATAAGAGTGTTAGATTTCTGACGGAAACTACAATGCCACCCTTACCTTTAGGATTGAATCATTCTTATCTTGTAATTTACAGTGTTTTGAAGGTGAAATTGTATAAATCTTGCTGTTGAACAAACGACTTTTGAACTTGACCTGGAACCCATGTAACTGCAAGGGCTCGCGCAAGAGCGAATCAGAGGCTGGTATTCTAAGACGCCAATACCATGTTATATTGGCGTCTCAAAAGTAAACAAATTGATCAGTGAATCATGATACTGATCTATATTAGAGAAAAAAAAGAAACCGCGCAAGGGGTTCTGGTAGTTGTAGTATCAATGTGACATCATCATACAAATGGCCTATTAAGGCAGGTGGAAAGGAAAGTGATTTGTTTTCTTACGTTCGCGTTCTCTACCAAAACGTACAATGTATTGCTTCAAGTTGTGTTTTTCAGACAAGAAAAAAAAATTCGGGCTACTTGAATTCTCACGTGCAGCTGTAATAATTGTATTTTGCAATTACTTTCTTGTTACGTGGCATCGTCCTAGCCAATAAGAACCTAGCGCAACCAGGATAGTAACGTCTAGGATGACGGCATCAAACAATAGTCTTCAATATATTTAAATACAATAACTGCACTTGAGAATACACGTAGTCGCCTTCAGTTTGACCGTTCTCTGCAAAAACATACCGTGAAACCCCAAATGTCACGCTTACAAGAGAACCCGAACCTAATAAAGGTTAACAATTCGGTATTCGTTCGGCGAGAACGGAACTCTATGCTTATAAATTTGTTTCGAAAATCTGGAACTGAAAAGCGTAAGGTCCCTGATTAGGGAGTTGCAACATCTCTTTGTCCAACCTCGGTTCAACATTTATTCTCAAACTCATTAATTAATACATCATCAGTGGGACAGTACTATTGCTGGTTTGCACGTGACGTCATAACCACTAGGTTGGTGTCCTTCAACAATAGATTCCTCGTTAGTTTCTTTTGTTGGGGCACCAACATGGCCGCCATGCCCTTTGTCATTTGAATCTCTGGGGATTGAGTGAAAACCAGCAATATAGTCGGAGTTGCGTAAGGGTGGACCATTAGAAATCCTGGGAGGGGGAGTGGGTAGTCCAAAAAAAAATTCGTGCAAGGCTAAATGTCCCAAAAGAAAATTCCTGCAAAGCACTAAGGCACAAAAACAAATTCTTGCAAAGGAACGGATGCATTGTTCAATTTTTGTTTTCAAAAAAATACTAGCAATTCAGTTTTACCAATTCAAAATATAGTTCTAAAGATTACCCACACAGTCTGTGTAAGGCCAGATAAAAACAAATACTTGGTTAGCGTCCCCGCCCGACCTGAGAAATGTCCCCGATCTCTAATTTTTTTTAATTTTTACAGTTTTTCATAAAAAAACTTTAGAAAGTGTAAATGCGCCCGCGAACACCAATTATTGTACCCAGACCCCTACATGTACCACTTAAAATATACGCCGGCGCATTAAATATTTTAACATCGACGCCATTTTGTTTCTACAACACGAGGTGAGTGAATAATATCTAGTCAAGACAAAATAAACTTCACATAGAAAAAGAAGAAAAAACCTCCCTCCCTACCTGGAAAAATTGAAATGGGTGCATGGACGCTAAACAAGTATTTTTTTATCTGGTCTAACTGATTTTCAGGTACGACCTCCCCAACCTTCACAACAATAAAATATAGTTTAGTCACTGTTGTCATGCCAAATATCAACTGGCCTTAATTCCCCCGATACCGGTAGCAAACCACAAGAATAAACTATTTGCAGTCTAAAACACTAGACAAGCTAAAAACAGCTATATTATTGGCAAATAAACCTTCTCTGCAAGTACTGAAGCCTCAAATTATTCTCTGATGCCAGCAGTTTTTGCAACCGAGTTTAACGTCAGGTTTCATTGAGTAAACTTCAATGTCCACATTTTCAAAGATTACAGAGTCTGTGCCAGCAATTTAGAGCGCATAGAAATATTTTCATGTATTGCCGTCTTGTGCAAAACATCATGGACAATGAAATCTTGGGGTATGCATTTTTGATTTGGCCTGAATCGGAGCCAAGCAATGAAAGACCGGGACCATATGCATTCTAAGGCGATCAAATTAAATTCCTCACATCACTGGGCTCGTTACAAAAAAACTGCGGCTCAAAGTAATAATAATAATAATAATGGCCACATTTATATAGCGCCATATCAACCACAGTTTCATGGCGCTTTACATATGACTGACATATCCCGTCAGTGAATTATTTCGGACTGCTTCACGGCGCTAATAGCTGCCACGCAGTTTACAATGTTGAGTGTGGTTAGTGCAATGGCCAGGCTGCTGTACCGGGTGACAATCCCCTGCTCTTTTTCGAGTAGTACAACCGGTTCTTTCACGTCCCCTTCAAATACTGATTAGAAGTAGAAGGAGACAAGGACAACGGCTTATAAACGTCCCTGCCCAAGGACGCGTCCGGGATTCGAACCACCGGGATTCGAACCCCCGACCTCCCGCACTCTAGACCGTGCTCTACCAACTGAGCTAACCAGTAAATAAACAAGTCAAGAAATGTAAAGCAAATTACTATAAAGATCTGATTAGACAAAACAAAGAAATTCAGGTGCTCTATGGGAAACTATAAATGATTAACTTGCCGTAATAAGATCTAATAATGGCTCTCAGCCGACCTTTATCCAATCTGAATATGATGGAGTACAGTTAACAGAGCCAGCGTCGATCGATCAGACCTTTGTTAGCAGCAAAGTTACAACCTCTGGTCGGCGCCATTGACATCATTACTCCAGCTAGGACAAATAACAGTGAAATTGTCTTTCGCTTTTCGAACATTTCCGAGAGCTTTGTTTTTAAACAATTAAGAGGTTTGAAAACAAACAAAGCTATTGGTTTAGACCGAATCAGCTCGAGGCTACTCAATGACTCGGCTGTGTGTATGACTCCTGACCAGTTTTAACCAAACTGTTTAATCGTTCTCTGGACTCAAGTATTTTCCCAGATTCTGGAAACAAGGAAAACTTACCGCCCTGTTTAAATCCGGCGATCACTCTGATTTTAACAATTACAGGCCTATCACAATTATATTCTACCTGATGTAAGTAAGATTCTTGAAAGGGCTGTACATCAACAACTCTACGGCTATCTCTCGTAAGAGAAAATCCTCACACCTAATCAGTTTGGTTTCCGCCCGAGGTTATCTACTGAAATTGGCTTAGCACACTTCACTGACAACATTCTACGACACATGGACAATGGCAAGGTGACTGGTGCAGTATTCGTAGACCGCTGTCCAAGGCTTTTGTGACTGTGGACCACAACCTTTTGCTGACAAAGCTCAAGGCCATTGGTGCTTGCAGTGAAGTTGTAAATTGTTTACCTCCTACCTTGATAACCGACACCAGATAACTGCAATAGGCGACTCTCAGTCCTCTTCGTGCTCAGTGGGAGTTGGCGTGCCACAGAGTATTCTCGGTCCTCTCTTGTTCTTGGTTTACGTCAATGCCGACCTTCCTCTTACTGTAGATCATTGCCAAGTGACCATGTACGCTGATGACACTGTGATATACTGTAGCCGTCCTTCTATCAATGACATCGAACATTGCTTAAATCATGACTTGGCAACATTGGCCTCTTGGTTTCGTATACATCGCCTGACTTTGAATACTTCTAAATCTAAGTTTATGTTAATAGGTAGTCCACATAAACTGAAATCTTGCTCTAGCATCGATGTCATTATAGACAACGTGCCCCTCGAATGCTCTGACAATATCAAGTACCTCGGTATTATATAATTAATAAGTATATGAATTCGCATGACCTGGTAGAGGCCTTATCTATTAAAGTAAACCAAAGGATTGGTCTGTCCAAGCGTATCAGGCACTTATTGCCCCTCGAGACACGCCTTACTTTGTATAATAGTTTAGTATGTCCACTTTTTGACTACCGCTGATGCGATATGGGGTGACAAATACAACTCAACCCTCATAGACGATCTTCAGATTTAGCAAAATAAGCGGCCAAGATAATTCTTGAATTTACCTGGTTAAAGTTCTTCAGCACAAGCCTTGTCAAATCTCAATTGGCCTACTCGTTCCAAATGTCGTTTTGTACATCGTCATATTTTAATATATAAGTATGTTAATGGATTATGATTTTAATATCTTAAAGAACATTCACATGTATAATACAAGAAGAAAGAACGAATTTAGACTTAATTATGGCAAACAACGTTTATTGTACCAAGGTTTTAGTGAATGGAATACTTTAGATAATTCGTTGCGGGAAATCGAATCCCTAACTCTTTTTAAACAAAATGTCAAAAGACATGTTTTTGAATTGCCTCAAATTTCAGCTCTAGTCACTCTATAAATGTATTTTTAGCCTAGTTTTTAACTCTAGATTATTAATGTATTTTTATTTTTGTTTCTTATTTATGTTATGCAGGGCTCCATTGAAAAAACTCTTCGGAGACATATTATCTGCTATAAATAACATTATTAATATTATATTATATTATATTATATTATATTATATTGTATTGCATTGCATTGCATTGCAATGCATTGCATTGCATTGCATGGGCCGCGTCAGGCAAAAAGGGCCCGGACGACATAATATGTAAATGTATTTTGAAATTCTACCATGTTTTTTATACTTGTGGTGCGATTACAATATGCGTCGCGAGCGCCACATTGTGCTACTAACAAGTAGTGTTGATTTCATGAAATTGACCGGTGAAATCGAAGACGAAATTTACGATATTTTTACACGAGGGTATGATCACAATTTTAGCAGGCGCAAATGATTCCTTATCATCAGATGATTGTTTCAAGGTGTAACTTGTACTATTGCTAAAATCATATTATGAGCTACGGGGAGTAGAATGACTGCAGAAAATATTTTTTTTGGCCAAAAAGTGATCATCTTGTTCATCTTATTTATGTTTTACTCTTTAATGCCAGCAAGGTATAAATGAATCTCATACATCGAAATCATCCCCTCTGGCAGGATTCCTAATTTTTGTGGTCATATTTGTAATCGGGCCTTTGCATCAAAATCACGTAAATTTCACCCCTGATTTTTGTTGTCAATTTCTTGAAACTGACATTTGTTGTTAGGAATGAAATGTAGCGCTTCTCGTCAAGAATACAATCCAATCTTTGACCTGTTATTAGTAACACCATTGTAGGAATTATTTAACTTGAATGTCGTCCGGGCCCTTTTTGCCTGACGCGGCCCATATTATATTATATATTGTATTGTATTGTATTGTATTGTATTGTATTGTATTGTATTGTATTGTATTGTATTGTATTGTATTGTATTGTATTGTATTGTATTGTATTGTATTGTATTGTATTGTATTGTATTGTATTGTATTGTATTGTATTGTATTGTATTGTATTGTATTGTATTGTATTGTATTGTATTGTATTGTATTGTATTGTATTGTATTGTATTGCATTCTTTCTACGGGAAGTGTCCCGCGAACGGGACACTTCCCGGGACACTTCCCGCTTGAAGTTGTCATTTGTCCCGGGAAGTGTCCCCTGGGGAAGTGTCCCGGGAAGTGTCCCGGGAAGTGTCCCCCAAAGTGGCATTTGTCCCGTGTGACAGGGAAGTGTCCCGGGAAGTGTCCCCCAAGGTGGCATTTGTCCCGCGGGGAAGGGAACTGTCCCGGGAGAGGGAACTATCCAGGTGTTTGCTTTGGATGATTGATTTATTAAAGTTTTTCGTTTCAATATCGTCTCGTATTTTTTCCTTTTTTTGGCATTCTCGAGGGGTTTATTAGATTACAGATATTAGATATTTCATCAAAACATTCAAGGCATAAAAAAAAAAATTTCCAATCTCCTGTGGGGTTCAAACTCTTGACCACGTTCGCCAATTTGAGAAAGACGGTTTCACAAAACGTTTTTGTTCAATTCGTATGAGTTATCGGAAATTTAGTCAAATTGTCACCCGTGTCGTTTATATTTTCTATTGACTATGATCAAATGATTTCAAAGCAAATGATTTTTCCACATAATTACTTTATTTAGGTATTTCGGTCTCTCTCAAGCAAAACTACCCTTAAAGCTACTCAGTACCGTTACGGCGTTAACGATTAAAACAGCGCTTATATAAAATCTAACTGCTCTGTTCATGCACTGCTCTGTTCACTGCTCTGTTCGTGTCAACGGATTTTATTTATTACGTAGCCTCTAAAACAACCAGAAGAAATGAAGCATAAACGAACTCTTTTAACAATGTGATGCATTTTCCTAAGATTATTACGGGCTAAGCGAATGTAAATGCAGACATTACGGTCACGCCCAAAAAAGCATCTAACTCACCAAATACTAAATTTTGTAACAACATGATGCATCAGTTACTGTGGCTTAGAATGCAAACACAGGCATTACAAACACGTTAACAGCATCATTTGCGCGATTTTTTAGCTCTCATTGTCGCACCCAAATGCATAGTTTTGCATTTGGTCAGAAGCCTGTGTTGCGCATCTTTCCCGAAGCTCAGCATCAGCATCTCAAACTCCTCATCTTTTGATGTTTGCATGACATGCTTGATGTCATGAGTTCTTGGGAGGCGGGTGCCTTTCTTTAGGAGATGGGAAAACACTCGTTGTATAACCTTTTCGTCTTCAATGCCCCAGTATCTTCGTCCAGAGCTGTTAGTACTGACCCCACTGCATGTTGGTGGAATTGTGTTGATTTCAGATGAACAGGTCTTGACCCATTGCACGACTCGATCTTCTTCTGCAGAAGTCGTTGGGAGCTCAGGATTAGGTGCAAGTGAAGCCAAATATTGAATCCGCTTCATTATCTGTTGATGACAATGAGACAATTACGTTACATAGCACTAACAATAATGATATACCGCTGCATTAATTATACCCTTACAACATACTAACCTTTTTATGATCAAGATGTTGCAACGCACAGCTTTGTTGGGCCTTTTCCTCGATTGCCTCTTTCGTTATAAGTAGCTTCAGATTGATCTCATTGGCAAATATTCTCTTGAGTTCAGCATCCTGATCATTATCAAAAGAAATTGGACGCCCACCATTTTCTGGACAGAGTTGGACCTCGTCTGCCAGATTTTCTTTTAAAAGAGCTGGTCTGTCGCTGGTTCTCTCTTCGCTGCACTCCAGATGAACTTTTACTGGGCTCTCCTGAGGCTGAAACTTCTTCGCCAGGCCTTTCTGTGCTATTACTGATCGTTCTATCGTGTCCTCCAGTATGTAGTACTCCCTTGCGGTTGACGGCTTATGAGTCATTAACTTACTGAGGTCCTCGCGATTTTCTTGTGACTCATTGCGCACTGACGTTGCTGCGGCCTGGCGGAACTTTGTAGGGAAAAGTCGCCCCTTGTCAACTCTTCCGTATTTAACACCTTGTGTATTGAAAATGGAAGATACCCGATTGGATTGGATGGGCGTTCCCGTTCTTGTCAAGAAAAATGTGCCATTGTCCATACCGGGCCTTTCCGCTGCTGCGATTGGACGAAAGATCGAAAGATATTTGGCCATCAGCTCATACATTTCCTTAGTTATAACTATTGGCGCTGGTCCATCATGTCCTGTCTTATGGTCCTTGACCAAGAGAACGTACCGCTTATCGTCATTTCGCCACTCAGCCTTCTCGAACTCAGAAACGAGGAGTCCTTCTCCTACGCCAGCACGCTGCGCGTTGGAGTGAACCATCATATAAATCAGATAGTCTCTAACCTGATTGTGCTCTCTGAGTGAATAATTCGTACCACTTGTCGATTTTGACAGGAACTCCTTGTCGGCTTGTGCTGCGTCAGACTTATTCATCTCCTGGATTTCCTTGAGAGTGAGAGCGGTTTGATATTTCTGTACTCGCTTTTCTGATCTTTCTTTCTTGAGATAAGGTTTAAGAGCTGTTTTCCAACCTGGGATCGCGGCTGCAGTCACTCGAAGATCCTTCTCCACTTCATATAACATCTTGATGTTGTTATTACAGTTAAGAGCGAAATGTAAGAAACCTTCCAGAGCGATAACATAGTTATATATTGTTCGCTTCTTCAGTTTTGCTACTACACCCTGTCTGGTCATGATGAAGCTGTCCCACACCTCTGTCTGATCTCGAAAGACCTCTAAGTCTAGTCGGCGTCCACTGGCCTCACTTAGAGCATTCACCATCCTATAGATTTTGCTCGTTACCTCATTTGCAATTGTTTCATTTTTCTTCATGCCCCCCTCAGGCCTTTGCAAATGCCTCCAGAACTGAGCAAGTGTAGATTCGAGGCGGTTTTTACTTCGGGATAGCTCAGACCATGGTTTTGTGGTTGTTCTCGTTCTGGAGAATATTTCTTCTTCATCATCATTCTCCCCGCTGTCCTTGTCCTCTTCATTTTCATCCCGCTTTTCTTTTGGATTGAAACTAGAATCGTCGCTATCACTTCCTGGATAATAAGTGGGATCCTTATGTTCTCCGTCATTCGGCTCAGCTGTTTTCTGTGTCACAGCGGAAGCAGCAGACCATGGTTTTGCGGTTTTTCCTGTCCTGGATAATACTTCATCTCCATTAGCTTTGTCCTCGCTGCCCTTGTCTTCTTCATTTTCTTCCCTCTTTCCCTTAGGGTTTTCGCTTTCCGGTACAGTACTTTTCAGGTGAAATGTGGGATCCTTGCCTTTTCCGTCATTCGCCTTAGCCGTTGTCTGCAACACAGCTGAGGCAGCAGATATGGCGGCCTTATAAGCTGCAGAGTGTTTGGGGTATTTAACGGGATGAGCGGCTGTCAGGTGCTTGTCCAAGCGATAAACTAGTTTCTTACACGATGGGCATGTCTTCCTGGGCCTTACATCTTTGTTTCTCTCCCCTGCTTCGATCCTAATCTTCTTAGCGTTCTTTCTATCCTGGACCCCATGCACTGTGATCAAATGTCGATTCAGGTCTTTTACACTTGCGTCGCATTTTGAACAGGGGTGAAGCTTTCGTTTGGTTTTACGTGTCGGTTTGGTAGTGGGACCTTGGTCATGACTGGAATGCCCCGCTTCAGGATTAACAGCTGTGATCAGGCTCTCGGCGTCTTGTTGCTCATCGCCAGTGGAATGAAAACTGCCTATCTTAATGAGCTCTCTTGTGATGGCATCCCCCAGTTCCTCGTACTTGAAAACAAAAAGAATAGGAATGAATACAAATAAGGATTAACAATTGTACTTGAGTTATCGTGTTGTGTGTAGAATCGATTGAGAATGCATGCACTGAATAGATCTTGCTAGCTTGCAGTATTCCTTGATGGAAAACGAGGTAAGATTTTTTAAATGATACAGAAAAATAGGGATATCAAAAGTATCTTACTCGATCGCTTTACTTTATTGTAGGACCACACATTTGATATTTTTGACAGATATTTTTGGGGGTTTGCAAAATTCAAATGTTCGATGTTTGCGCTTTACGCTTTGTAAACTACACGTAATCCATTCATTTAGAACCATGTATATAGTAGTATGTATCAGTCTCTGATGTTACTCACGTAGTCATTGTCAATATTCTCGATAGCATCAGCGATGTTTTTCCTATACTTCCTCCGGAAATTGTCCTCAAGCACCTTTTGAGTCTTTGCGAGAAAGGACTCAATAATAATAGCACCGCCACTCTGTCGGTAATCAGTGTGAAAGTTTATGTTAGACTTTAGTCAAAGATTTTAAAACAGTAGAATCCTGCTAACTCGAACTCTCAGAACTCGAGCTTTCCGCCACACTCGAACTGAAGATAATTTCCCTTTGCTTAAGATTCGTAGTAATTCTCCCCCCCCCCCCCCCCCCCAACCCCCGATAACTCAAACTAAATTGCATTTGCTCTGACATTCCGAGTTAGCTGGATTCCACGTATATATTTCTCATCAACCGTCTTCTACACTGTTAATTGTCATATATTTCAGTTATGGACCGAGTTTTGCCCCTTTTTTGAGGAAAAAATTAACAGGAAAGAAACGAGCAACCATAACTAATGAGACGGTTAAAGTGCAAGTAAAATCAAAACACGACATTAAATTAGTTTGCCCAAATTTGTATTTCCTAAATATATGTTGTCTAAATTAGTGTTTTTCGAGCACAGGACCAGTAATTAAACGATTTTAAAAGCTGGATTGCTAATAAAAGGGGGTGCTTATTAAAATAACGTGATCAACCAGTGGCCGCTTATTCGAGAGGGGATACTTAGTTTAAAGGAGGGAGCTAATTTGGATTTTTTACGGCAAACAAGTATAAGCGCTGACAGGATGGTATTGGCCATCCAACGAGCGTTTGGCACTGTCAGGTCTCTCTAGATCCGCACACTAGTTGCTTTTATTTCTTATAAATAAAGGACTGAATCAGTTGTCGCAAGATACAGATCCTAGTAGCAGTGGGGCCGGGGGGAGAGGGAGGGGGGCAAAATTCTTAAAAGAACAAGTATCACATGAATAAATTCTCACCTCCTTGACTTGGTCTAAAAGTTCCCGACAGTGAAGAAATAAGTGAGAATATTCTTGCTCGACAGGCAGGCTGGAACTTGCAGAAAACATCTAAAACTAAACGAAATTGCATAACTTATATTAACTTTAACCTAATATTATCAACAGGCCAGTTGGCGTATCGCTACCTTTTATCAAATGAAAAAATATCCTAAACACACAGACTGCATCGATCCATTTCTCCCGAAGTTCGTTATTCCATTTTAGATTATATGTTTCACTAAGCACCGTTCAAAATTCTATCTCATTGTGAATATGCAATCTCTCAATTGAATTTGTCAACTAAATGCTCATAGTTCTGGAAGACTTCAGTTCACCAATATAATTCGTATATTCGACTTGAATAATCAGTTCAGTGGAAACCCAATATTTAAGCGGTTAAACGACATCAGAAAACGACTTTTGCTCAAGGACGGCAAAAGAGAGGAGAAAAGTAGAGTTCCTAACAAGATCTATAGATATGCAACTAAAACACAATTACATAAATAAACAAATAAGGGAAGTTAAGCCTTAAGCTCTAGAAAGTAAGCTTTTCAAGTTAAGTTCAAAGCCGGCAACGATCGAGTGCAAAAACCGGCAAGTACTTACAGACACAACAAACATGCGTTGCGATTCTGATTTCGTACAAAATATCCAAACAGCTAATGACAAAAATAGCTCCATAGTATGTGTAAAATACTAGATCGAATTATGTTTTGATAAAATTGATGTCGAGATTGCGATAATATGTCTTACCTCGTGAAACGACGGCACCACTAGCGAAGAGAAATACAGACTGGAGAGAAGTAAGCATTGCCTCGTGCATCAGTTGGAAACGAGGAACGGGAATCGCTGGATTCCTGGATTTCATGGAACCACGTCCATGGTAGGCGTACACGTCCATGGTTATAATTTTGAAGAAAATACGCCAAAACCTAACTTTACTGAGCACATGCATGCTAAAAAGCCTTTAATCTAAGATGCATAAACCGAATATTCTCCTTTCCCATGGTTTCGACGATGTTTGAAGAAATATAGCCCACGCCACCTTGCTTGAGCCTCTAGCCAAAACATGTTGAAAAAACTCCCATGTTAACAATTTTCTATAGCGTTTGCATAACCAGATGAGGCACATATTAAACAGATTCATCAGATGCTAAAATGGCTTATAAAAACTGCTAAAATATATGAGAATATTGCTTTCGCACATTTGAAATCTTGGAATGGACAACTGGATTCCTGGATTTTAAGGAATCGTGTGCAAAAATTACGGTAAATATGTTCAAAATATCTTCATTGGAAAAAGCATTTTCCCCCAGTTTCTACAGAATCTTACTCAGAGACACTTATAAAGTATCAATATTGCACGTTTTGCCCACCTGCTTTCCGTTGCCATGGTAACACTTTTTCGTGTTTCGGCCGATAATTTCTTTAGAGAAAAGGTCAAAATCTACATTTTAACACATTCATGCTAATAACCTTTCATTTAAGATGCAAAAACTGGATTTTTAGCTATTTCCATGGTTTTGCTGAATTTTAGCTATAACTCCTCGCCACCTTACGTATGCTTACAAGCAAAAACTCTCAAACTTCAAAAATTCGCAAAATACCCAAAAATCGCTAAAACGAAGTGAAACTTAGCAGATGTGTTTATTTTAATTATTTCTATTTAATGATTAAATAAAATTGACAAGGGAGAGTTATTAGGGGGTTGTCATGGTAACCAGCCTATATTTTATCACGTGATACCCCCCTTTCGTCATCAGTGTCGCTAAAATAAAATTTTATTCCAAACGACGTGCAATATTGATGGCTACTCAAACTGAAGTTTTCGATTTCCAATTGTTTCAAATTTTTTTTTTAAATGACTTCAAAGTTAACGGGAAGTGTCCCGCGGGCAAACTAGAAAAACATCGCTAAAATTGTTAAAAATGAATCTAGCAATAAATTATTTTAGAGGCCTACATGTTTTACCTTTCGACATGGTCCCTGAAGATATCTGCTCTAATGGACAGTGTTTTGGAGAATCAAAGTGATTTTTGTTTCCGAGGGACACTTCCCTCTTCTCGTACTTGTTGGGACAGATTTCGGAAAAACTGCGAAAATTCCATCCAGGGGCATTTTGAAAGGCTAAAACTTCACAGACACACAAACCAAGCTATGATGCTGTTAGTATATGAAAATTAAATGTTTATCTCAAGTAATCTGGAAGTTATAATCATTCGAACTTTTTTGAGATGATTTTTTTTTGGAAGAAGTGCACCAGGTCTCGTTGCAGACTCAGACATATACTGGACTTTCTTTCCAAAATGTCCAATGGCATTGTCCCGAGGCGTAAATGAGCTCCATTACAGCCTGTGTTACTTGTAAAAGTGCTGATTTAAGTGTGTATTTTGCTCTGAAAGTTTCGAGAATTTGAATTAAAATTTCGAGTTTTAGAACGACTATCGGGAAGTGTCCCACGAAAAACAGGTTTTTGTTAAAAAAATATATTTGCCATTGTCCAAGAAATAAAAAAAATATACACATGGAAATTCGCATAGGTAAGCTACTTACGACTAAATTTGAAGATAAATGAACGATAAATGTAGGCATTTTTCGAAGAAAAGCTAATACAAAATCGCGGGACAAAAAGTTGGCATTAGACACAGGTGTATTGTATTGTATTGTATTGTATTGCATTCTTTCTACGGGAAGTGTCCCGCGAACGGGACACTTCCCGGGACACTTCCCGCTTGAAGTTGTCATTTGTCCCGGGAAGTGTCCCCTGGGGAAGTGTCCCGGGAAGTGTCCCGGGAAGTGTCCCCCAAAGTGGCATTTGTCCCGTGGGACAGGGAAGTGTCCCGGGAAGTGTCCCACAAGGTGGCATTTATCCCGCAGGGAAGGGAACTGTCCCGGGAGAGGGAACTATCCAGGAGTTTGATTTGGATGATTGATTTATTAAAGTTTTTCGTTTTAATTTTGTCTCGTATTTTTCCTTTTTTTATGGCATTCTCGAAGGGTTTATTAGACTGCAGATATTAGATATTTCATCAAAAAATCAAGGCATGAAAAAAACAATTTTCCAATCTCCCGTGGGGTTCAAACTCTTGACCATGTTCGACAATTTGAGAAAGACGTTTCACAAAAACTTGTTTTTGTTCAATTCGTATGAGTTATCGAAAATTTAGTCAAATTGTCACCCGCGTCGTTCATATTTTCTATTGACTATGATCAAATGATTTCAAAACAAATGATTTTTCCACATAATTACTTTATTTAAGTATTTCGGCCTCTCTCAAGCAAAACTACCCTTAAGGCTACTGGATACCGTTACGGCGCTAACGATTAAACAGCGCTTATATAATCTAACTGCTCTGTTCATGCACTGCTCTGTTCACTGCTCTGTTCATGTCAACGGCTTTTATTTATTACGTAGCCTCTAAAACAACCAGAAGAAATAAAGCATAAACCAACTCTTCTAACAATGTGATGCATTTTCCTAAGATTATTATAGCAAAGCGAATGCAAATGCAGACATTACGGTCACGCCCGAAAGGGCATCTAACTCACCAAATACTAAATTCTGTAACAACATGATGCATCAGTTGCTGTGGCTTAGAATTCAAACACAGGCATTCCAAACACGTTAACAGCATCATTTGCGCGATTTTTTTAGCTCTCATTTTCGCACCCAAATGCATGGTTTAGCATTTGGGCAGAAGCCTGTGTTGCGCATCTTTCCCGAAGCTCAGCATGATTTTTCGGTTTTTCCTGTCCTGGATAATATTTCGTCTCCATTAGCTTTGTCCTCGCTGCCCTTGTCTTCTTCATTTTCCTCCCTCTTTCCTTTAGAGTTTTCGCTTTCCGATTCAGTACTATTCAGGTGAAATGTGGGATCCTTGCATTTTCCGTTATTCGCCTTAGCTGTTGTCTGCAACACAGCTAAGGCAGCAGACATGGCGGCCTTATAAGCTGCAGAGTGTTTGGGGTATTTAACGGGATGAGCTGTCAGGTGCTTGTCCACGCGATAAACTAGTTTCTTACATGATGGGCATGTCTTCCTGGGCTTTACGTCTTTGTTACTCTCCCCTGCTTTGATCCTGATCCTAATTTTCTTAGCGTACTTCTATGCTGGACCCCATATGCACTGTGATTCAGGTCTTTTACACTTGCGTCGCATTTTAAACAGGGTTGAAACTTTCGTTTCGTTTTACGGGTCGCGGTTTGATAGTGGGACCTTGGTCATGACTGGAATGCCCCGCTTCAGGATTAACAGTTGTGATCAGGCTCTCGGCTCCCTGCTGCCAGTGGAATGAAAACTGTCTATCTTAATGAGCTCTCAGTCTTGTGATGGTATCCCCCAGTTCCTCGTACTTGAAAAAAGAAAGAATAGAAATGAATAATAATCGCATCGCATCGCTAACAAGGACGAAACAGCTGTCCATGGTTGCCATACTGCACAGGTAATAGGATGACGCGCATGCGTGTGAGGTCGTAGACTGGTGTGTGTAAGACAGTGTTTGCAAAATGGCTTTTATTTCCTATAAATAAAGGACTGAATCAGTTGTCACAAGATACAGATACTAGTAGCAGTGGACCGGGGGGGAGGGGCGGGGGCAAAATCCTTAAAAGAACAAGTATCACATGAATAAATTCTCACCTCCTTGACTTGGTCTAAACGTTTCTGACAGTCGGGAGCGACGGTGTAGAAATAAGTGAGGATTTTCTTGCTCGACAGGCAGGCTGAAACTTGCAGAGAACATCTAAAACTAAACAAAATTGTATAACTTATATTAACTTTAAGCTAATATTATCAACAGGCCAGTTGGCGTATCGCGAAAACACAACAAAGATGCGATGCGATTCTGATTTCATATAAAATATCCAAACAGCTAATGACAAAAATAGCTCCATAGTATGTGTAAAATACTAGATCGAATTATGTTTTGCTAAAATTGATGTAGAGATTGGGATAATATGTCTTACCTCGTGAAACGACGGCATCACTGGCGAAGCCGAGAAATACAGATTGGAGAGAAGTAAGCATTGCCTCGTGCATCTGTTCGAAACGGATCGGGACATCGCTGGATTCCCGGATTTCACGGAACCACGTCCAGTAGCGCGTACACGTCCATGGTTATAATTTTGAAGAAAATACACCAAAACCTAACTTTACGCACATGCATGCTAAAAATCCTTTAATCTAAGATGCATAAACCGAATATTCAGCCTTTCCATGGCAGAAATATATAATGATAAAATGTCCGAAGACTACTGTAATGCTGATCAAATACAACGCTTGTCGAGGTTTATACGATATTTCGGCTGCCCAGTACCAGCCTTCTTCAGGTTTGTTTTACATTGGAGGTCACAAATGGATACAAGGCTTATATAAATTGTTAATTACGTAACTATGAGCGGAAATTACAAAATCGATGACATATGTTTTATACAATAGTAACACATAAAAGGAAATTACGAAATAGGTTTGAAAAGATTTTGCAGATCCGAATATCAGCCGACAATAAAAGTCAAACGGTGAAATTACATTTCATCACGTCTATTCCTTCCGAGTGGTTCGAGGGTTTTAGCTTTATAGATGATATGGCGCTATATAAATATGGCCATTATTATTATTATTATTATTATTATTATTATTATTATTATTATTATTATTATTATTATTATTATTATTATCGCGTTTAGAAAGGAATAAGGAGCATGTCAGTACTAGAATGGTTAGGGCTGAGAAAATGTTCAGAAACGGCTGTAGGTTTAGATTTGATATTAGATTTATCTACAGGTCGTCTGTGTTCGTTAAAACGATATTTGAGGCATCGTTTTGTTTCTCCGATGTATTGTGAATTACAAAATGTACAGTAGTGACATTGAACCATGTAAATTAGGTTTTTAGTATTACATGTAATGTGAGATTTGATATGGTGAGTTTCGCCAGTAGAAGAAAAAGTGTATCGAGTGAGGCTATGTTTGATGTAAGGGCAGGTAATGCAGTTTTTTTACCGCAGCGATAAGAGCCGGGTGGCAGTGGAGAGGTGTTAGTAGTGTAGAAATATAGTCCATGCCACCTTGGTTGAGCCAAAAAAAAATGAAAAAAATGCCATTTTAACAATTTTCTCAAATAGCGCTTGCATTAATCAGATGAGGCACATCTTAATCAGATTCATCAGATGCTAAAATGGCTTATTAAAACTGCTAAAATATATGAGAATATTGCTTTCGCACATTTGAAACCTTGGAATGGATTCCTGGGCCGGGTTGTTCAAAGCCCGATTAGTGCTAATCCAGGGTTAATTTCCATGACAACCAATAGGTTCTGTGCAGAGTTAATCCAGGATTAACACTAATCGGGCTTTGAACAACCCGGCCCTGGATTTTAAGGAATCGTGTGCAAAAATTACGGTAAATATGTTCAAAATATATTCTTTGGAAACATCATTTCCCCCCCAGTTTTTACAGAATCTTACTCAGAGCCACTTATAAAGTATCAATATTGCACTTTTTGCCCAACTGCTTTCCGTTGCCATGGTAACACTTTTTCGTGTTTCGGACGAGAATTTCTATAGAGAAAAGGTCAAAATCTAAATTTTAACACATTCATGCCAATAAACTTTCATTTAAGATGCAAAAACCGATTTTTTAGCTATTTCCATGGTTTTGCTGAATTTTAGCTATAATTCCTCGCCACCTTACTTGTGCGTATATGCAAAAACTCTCAAACTTCAAAAATTCGCAAAACACCTAAAAATCGCTAAAACCAAGTGAAACTAAGCAGATGTGTTTATTTTAATTATTTCTATTTAATGATTAAACAAAATTGACAAGGGAGAGTTATTAGGGGGTTGTCATGGTAACCAGCCTATATTTTATCACGCGATACCCCCCCTTTTGTCATCAGTGTCGCTAAAATAAAATTATATTCCAAACGACGTGCAATATTGATGGCTACTCAAACTGAAGTTTTCGATTTCCAATTGTTTAAATTTTTTGCAAAAAATGACTTCAAAGTTAGCGGGAAGTGTCCCGCGAGCAAACTAGAAAAACATCGCTAAAATTGTTAAAAATGAATCTACCACTAAAATATTTTAGAAGCCTACATGCTTTACCTTTCGACTTGATTCCTGGAGATATCTGCTCTAACGGACAGCGTTTTAGAGAATTAAAGTGATTTTTGTTTCCGAGGGACACTTCCCACTTCTCGTACTTGTTGGGGCAGATTTCGGAAAAACTGCGAAAATTCCACCCAGGAGCATTTTGAAAGGCTAAAACTTCACAGACATACAAACCAAGCTATACTGCCGTTAGTATATGAAAATGAAACGTTTATCTCAAGTAATCTGGAAGTTATAATCATTCGAACTTTTTTGAGATGATTTTTTTTTGTAAGAAGTGCACCAGGTCTCGTTGCGGACTCAGACATATACTGGACTTTCTTTCCAAAATGTCGAATGGCATTGTCCCGAGGCGTAAATAAGCTCCGTTACAGCCTGTGTTACTTGTAAAAGTGCTGATTTAAGTGTGTATTTTGCTCTGAAAGTTTCGAGAATTTGAATTAAAATTTCGAGTTTTAGAACGACTATCGGGAAATGTCTCGCGAAAAATAGGTTTTTGTTTAAAAAATATATTTGCCATTGTCCAAGAAATAAGAAAAGTATACACATGAAAATTCGCATAGATAAGCTACTTATGACTACATTTGAAGATAATTGAACGATAAATGTAGACATATTTAGAAGAATAGCTAATACAAAATCGCGGGACAAAAAGTTGGCATTAGACACAGGTGTATTGTATTGTATTGTATTGTATTGTATTGTATTGTATTGTATTGTATTGTATTGTATTGTATTGTATTGTATTGTATTGTATTGTATTGTATTGTATTGTATTGTATTGTATTGTATTGTATTGTATTGTATTGTATTGTATTGCATTCTTTCTACGGGAAGTGTCCCGCGAACGGGACACTTCCCGGGACACTTCCCGCTTGAAGTTGTCATTTGTCCCGGGAAGTGTCCCCTGGGGAAGTGTCCCGGGAAGTGTCCCGGGAAGTGTCCCCCAAAGTGGCATTTGTCCCGTGTGACAGGGAAGTGTCCCGGGAAGTGTCCCCCAAGGTGGCATTTGTCCCGCGGGGAAGGGAACTGTCCCGGGAGAGGGAACTATCCAGGTGTTTGCTTTGGATGATTGATTTATTAAAGTTTTTCGTTTCAATATCGTCTCGTATTTTTTCCTTTTTTTGGCATTCTCGAGGGGTTTATTAGATTACAGATATTAGATATTTCATCAAAACATTCAAGGCATAAAAAAAAAAATTTCCAATCTCCTGTGGGGTTCAAACTCTTGACCACGTTCGCCAATTTGAGAAAGACGGTTTCACAAAACGTTTTTGTTCAATTCGTATGAGTTATCGGAAATTTAGTCAAATTGTCACCCGTGTCGTTTATATTTTCTATTGACTATGATCAAATGATTTCAAAGCAAATGATTTTTCCACATAATTACTTTATTTAGGTATTTCGGTCTCTCTCAAGCAAAACTACCCTTAAAGCTACTCATTACCGTTACGGCGTTAACGATTAAAACAGCGCTTATATAAAATCTAACTGCTCTGTTCATGCACTGCTCTGTTCACTGCTCTGTTCGTGTCAACGGATTTTATTTATTACGTAGCCTCTAAAACAACCAGAAGAAATGAAGCATAAACGAACTCTTTTAACAATGTGATGCATTTTCCTAAGATTATTACGGGCTAAGCGAATGTAAATGCAGACATTACGGTCACGCCCAAAAAAGCATCTAACTCACCAAATACTAAATTTTGTAACAACATGATGCATCAGTTACTGTGGCTTAGAATGCAAACACAGGCATTACAAACACGTTAACAGCATCATTTGCGCGATTTTTTAGCTCTCATTGTCGCACCCAAATGCATAGTTTTGCATTTGGTCAGAAGCCTGTGTTGCGCATCTTTCCCGAAGCTCAGCATCAGCATCTCAAACTCCTCATCTTTTGATGTTTGCATGACATGCTTGATGTCATGAGTTCTTGGGAGGCGGGTGCCTTTCTTTAGGAGATGGGAAAACACTCGTTGTATAACCTTTTCGTCTTCAATGCCCCAGTATCTTCGTCCAGAGCTGTTAGTACTGACCCCACTGCATGTTGGTGGAATTGTGTTGATTTCAGATGAACAGGTCTTGACCCATTGCACGACTCGATCTTCTTCTGCAGAAGTCGTTGGGAGCTCAGGATTAGGTGCAAGTGAAGCCAAATATTGAATCCGCTTCATTATCTGTTGATGACAATGAGACAATTACGTTACATAGCACTAACAATAATGATATACCGCTGCATTAATTATACCCTTACAACATACTAACCTTTTTATGATCAAGATGTTGCAACGCACAGCTTTGTTGGGCCTTTTCCTCGATTGCCTCTTTCGTTATAAGTAGCTTCAGATTGATCTCATTGGCAAATATTCTCTTGAGTTCAGCATCCTGATCATTATCAAAAGAAATTGGACGCCCACCATTTTCTGGACAGAGTTGGACCTCGTCTGCCAGATTTTCTTTTAAAAGAGCTGGTCTGTCGCTGGTTCTCTCTTCGCTGCACTCCAGATGAACTTTTACTGGGCTCTCCTGAGGCTGAAACTTCTTCGCCAGGCCTTTCTGTGCTATTACTGATCGTTCTATCGTGTCCTCCAGTATGTAGTACTCCCTTGCGGTTGACGGCTTATGAGTCATTAACTTACTGAGGTCCTCGCGATTTTCTTGTGACTCATTGCGCACTGACGTTGCTGCGGCCTGGCGGAACTTTGTAGGGAAAAGTCGCCCCTTGTCAACTCTTCCGTATTTAACACCTTGTGTATTGAAAATGGAAGATACCCGATTGGATTGGATGGGCGTTCCCGTTCTTGTCAAGAAAAATGTGCCATTGTCCATACCGGGCCTTTCCGCTGCTGCGATTGGACGAAAGATCGAAAGATATTTGGCCATCAGCTCATACATTTCCTTAGTTATAACTATTGGCGCTGGTCCATCATGTCCTGTCTTATGGTCCTTGACCAAGAGAACGTACCGCTTATCGTCATTTCGCCACTCAGCCTTCTCGAACTCAGAAACGAGGAGTCCTTCTCCTACGCCAGCACGCTGCGCGTTGGAGTGAACCATCATATAAATCAGATAGTCTCTAACCTGATTGTGCTCTCTGAGTGAATAATTCGTACCACTTGTCGATTTTGACAGGAACTCCTTGTCGGCTTGTGCTGCGTCAGACTTATTCATCTCCTGGATTTCCTTGAGAGTGAGAGCGGTTTGATATTTCTGTACTCGCTTTTCTGATCTTTCTTTCTTGAGATAAGGTTTAAGAGCTGTTTTCCAACCTGGGATCGCGGCTGCAGTCACTCGAAGATCCTTCTCCACTTCATATAACATCTTGATGTTGTTATTACAGTTAAGAGCGAAATGTAAGAAACCTTCCAGAGCGATAACATAGTTATATATTGTTCGCTTCTTCAGTTTTGCTACTACACCCTGTCTGGTCATGATGAAGCTGTCCCACACCTCTGTCTGATCTCGAAAGACCTCTAAGTCTAGTCGGCGTCCACTGGCCTCACTTAGAGCATTCACCATCCTATAGATTTTGCTCGTTACCTCATTTGCAATTGTTTCATTTTTCTTCATGCCCCCCTCAGGCCTTTGCAAATGCCTCCAGAACTGAGCAAGTGTAGATTCGAGGCGGTTTTTACTTCGGGATAGCTCAGACCATGGTTTTGTGGTTGTTCTCGTTCTGGAGAATATTTCTTCTTCATCATCATTCTCCCCGCTGTCCTTGTCCTCTTCATTTTCATCCCGCTTTTCTTTTGGATTGAAACTAGAATCGTCGCTATCACTTCCTGGATAATAAGTGGGATCCTTATGTTCTCCGTCATTCGGCTCAGCTGTTTTCTGTGTCACAGCGGAAGCAGCAGACCATGGTTTTGCGGTTTTTCCTGTCCTGGATAATACTTCATCTCCATTAGCTTTGTCCTCGCTGCCCTTGTCTTCTTCATTTTCTTCCCTCTTTCCCTTAGGGTTTTCGCTTTCCGGTACAGTACTTTTCAGGTGAAATGTGGGATCCTTGCCTTTTCCGTCATTCGCCTTAGCCGTTGTCTGCAACACAGCTGAGGCAGCAGATATGGCGGCCTTATAAGCTGCAGAGTGTTTGGGGTATTTAACGGGATGAGCGGCTGTCAGGTGCTTGTCCAAGCGATAAACTAGTTTCTTACACGATGGGCATGTCTTCCTGGGCCTTACATCTTTGTTTCTCTCCCCTGCTTCGATCCTAATCTTCTTAGCGTTCTTTCTATCCTGGACCCCATGCACTGTGATCAAATGTCGATTCAGGTCTTTTACACTTGCGTCGCATTTTGAACAGGGGTGAAGCTTTCGTTTGGTTTTACGTGTCGGTTTGGTAGTGGGACCTTGGTCATGACTGGAATGCCCCGCTTCAGGATTAACAGCTGTGATCAGGCTCTCGGCGTCTTGTTGCTCATCGCCAGTGGAATGAAAACTGCCTATCTTAATGAGCTCTCTTGTGATGGCATCCCCCAGTTCCTCGTACTTGAAAACAAAAAGAATAGGAATGAATACAAATAAGGATTAACAATTGTACTTGAGTTATCGTGTTGTGTGTAGAATCGATTGAGAATGCATGCACTGAATAGATCTTGCTAGCTTGCAGTATTCCTTGATGGAAAACGAGGTAAGATTTTTTAAATGATACAGAAAAATAGGGATATCAAAAGTATCTTACTCGATCGCTTTACTTTATTGTAGGACCACACATTTGATATTTTTGACAGATATTTTTGGGGGTTTGCAAAATTCAAATGTTCGATGTTTGCGCTTTACGCTTTGTAAACTACACGTAATCCATTCATTTAGAACCATGTATATAGTAGTATGTATCAGTCTCTGATGTTACTCACGTAGTCATTGTCAATATTCTCGATAGCATCAGCGATGTTTTTCCTATACTTCCTCCGGAAATTGTCCTCAAGCACCTTTTGAGTCTTTGCGAGAAAGGACTCAATAATAATAGCACCGCCACTCTGTCGGTAATCAGTGTGAAAGTTTATGTTAGACTTTAGTCAAAGATTTTAAAACAGTAGAATCCTGCTAACTCGAACTCTCAGAACTCGAGCTTTCCGCCACACTCGAACTGAAGATAATTTCCCTTTGCTTAAGATTCGTAGTAATTCTCCCCCCCCCCCAACCCCCGATAACTCAAACTAAATTGCATTTGCTCTGACATTCCGAGTTAGCTGGATTCCACGTATATATTTCTCATCAACCGTCTTCTACACTGTTAATTGTCATATATTTCAGTTATGGACCGAGTTTTGCCCCTTTTTTGAGGAAAAAATTAACAGGAAAGAAACGAGCAACCATAACTAATGAGACGGTTAAAGTGCAAGTAAAATCAAAACACGACATTAAATTAGTTTGCCCAAATTTGTATTTCCTAAATATATGTTGTCTAAATTAGTGTTTTTCGAGCACAGGACCAGTAATTAAACGATTTTAAAAGCTGGATTGCTAATAAAAGGGGGTGCTTATTAAAATAACGTGATCAACCAGTGGCCGCTTATTCGAGAGGGGATACTTAGTTTAAAGGAGGGAGCTAATTTGGATTTTTTACGGCAAACAAGTATAAGCGCTGACAGGATGGTATTGGCCATCCAACGAGCGTTTGGCACTGTCAGGTCTCTCTAGATCCGCACACTAGTTGCTTTTATTTCTTATAAATAAAGGACTGAATCAGTTGTCGCAAGATACAGATCCTAGTAGCAGTGGGGCCGGGGGGAGAGGGAGGGGGGCAAAATTCTTAAAAGAACAAGTATCACATGAATAAATTCTCACCTCCTTGACTTGGTCTAAAAGTTCCCGACAGTGAAGAAATAAGTGAGAATATTCTTGCTCGACAGGCAGGCTGGAGCTTGCAGAAAACATCTAAAACTAAACGAAATTGCATAACTTATATTAACTTTAACCTAATATTATCAACAGGCCAGTTGGCGTATCGCTACCTTTTATCAAATGAAAAAATATCCTAAACACACAGACTGCATCGATCCATTTCTCCCGAAGTTCGTTATTCCATTTTAGATTATATGTTTCACTAAGCACCGTTCAAAATTCTATCTCATTGTGAATATGCAATCTCTCAATTGAATTTGTCAACTAAATGCTCATAGTTCTGGAAGACTTCAGTTCACCAATATAATTCGTATATTCGACTTGAATAATCAGTTCAGTGGAAACCCAATATTTAAGCGGTTAAACGACATCAGAAAACGACTTTTGCTCAAGGACGGCAAAAGAGAGGAGAAAAGTAGAGTTCCTAACAAGATCTATAGATATGCAACTAAAACACAATTACATAAATAAACAAATAAGGGAAGTTAAGCCTTAAGCTCTAGAAAGTAAGCTTTTCAAGTTAAGTTCAAAGCCGGCAACGATCGAGTGCAAAAACCGGCAAGTACTTACAGACACAACAAACATGCGTTGCGATTCTGATTTCGTACAAAATATCCAAACAGCTAATGACAAAAATAGCTCCATAGTATGTGTAAAATACTAGATCGAATTATGTTTTGATAAAATTGATGTCGAGATTGCGATAATATGTCTTACCTCGTGAAACGACGGCACCACTAGCGAAGAGAAATACAGACTGGAGAGAAGTAAGCATTGCCTCGTGCATCAGTTGGAAACGAGGAACGGGAATCGCTGGATTCCTGGATTTCATGGAACCACGTCCATGGTAGGCGTACACGTCCATGGTTATAATTTTGAAGAAAATACGCCAAAACCTAACTTTACTGAGCACATGCATGCTAAAAAGCCTTTAATCTAAGATGCATAAACCGAATATTCTCCTTTCCCATGGTTTCGACGATGTTTGAAGAAATATAGCCCACGCCACCTTGCTTGAGCCTCTAGCCAAAACATGTTGAAAAAACTCCCATGTTAACAATTTTCTATAGCGTTTGCATAACCAGATGAGGCACATATTAAACAGATTCATCAGATGCTAAAATGGCTTATAAAAACTGCTAAAATATATGAGAATATTGCTTTCGCACATTTGAAATCTTGGAATGGACAACTGGATTCCTGGATTTTAAGGAATCGTGTGCAAAAATTACGGTAAATATGTTCAAAATATCTTCATTGGAAAAAGCATTTTCCCCCAGTTTCTACAGAATCTTACTCAGAGACACTTATAAAGTATCAATATTGCACGTTTTGCCCACCTGCTTTCCGTTGCCATGGTAACACTTTTTCGTGTTTCGGCCGATAATTTCTTTAGAGAAAAGGTCAAAATCTACATTTTAACACATTCATGCTAATAACCTTTCATTTAAGATGCAAAAACTGGATTTTTAGCTATTTCCATGGTTTTGCTGAATTTTAGCTATAACTCCTCGCCACCTTACGTATGCTTACAAGCAAAAACTCTCAAACTTCAAAAATTCGCAAAATACCCAAAAATCGCTAAAACGAAGTGAAACTTAGCAGATGTGTTTATTTTAATTATTTCTATTTAATGATTAAATAAAATTGACAAGGGAGAGTTATTAGGGGGTTGTCATGGTAACCAGCCTATATTTTATCACGTGATACCCCCCTTTCGTCATCAGTGTCGCTAAAATAAAATTTTATTCCAAACGACGTGCAATATTGATGGCTACTCAAACTGAAGTTTTCGATTTCCAATTGTTTCAAATTTTTTTTTTAAATGACTTCAAAGTTAACGGGAAGTGTCCCGCGGGCAAACTAGAAAAACATCGCTAAAATTGTTAAAAATGAATCTAGCAATAAATTATTTTAGAGGCCTACATGTTTTACCTTTCGACATGGTCCCTGAAGATATCTGCTCTAATGGACAGTGTTTTGGAGAATCAAAGTGATTTTTGTTTCCGAGGGACACTTCCCTCTTCTCGTACTTGTTGGGACAGATTTCGGAAAAACTGCGAAAATTCCATCCAGGGGCATTTTGAAAGGCTAAAACTTCACAGACACACAAACCAAGCTATGATGCTGTTAGTATATGAAAATTAAATGTTTATCTCAAGTAATCTGGAAGTTATAATCATTCGAACTTTTTTGAGATGATTTTTTTTTGGAAGAAGTGCACCAGGTCTCGTTGCAGACTCAGACATATACTGGACTTTCTTTCCAAAATGTCCAATGGCATTGTCCCGAGGCGTAAATGAGCTCCATTACAGCCTGTGTTACTTGTAAAAGTGCTGATTTAAGTGTGTATTTTGCTCTGAAAGTTTCGAGAATTTGAATTAAAATTTCGAGTTTTAGAACGACTATCGGGAAGTGTCCCACGAAAAACAGGTTTTTGTTAAAAAAATATATTTGCCATTGTCCAAGAAATAAAAAAAATATACACATGGAAATTCGCATAGGTAAGCTACTTACGACTAAATTTGAAGATAAATGAACGATAAATGTAGGCATTTTTCGAAGAAAAGCTAATACAAAATCGCGGGACAAAAAGTTGGCATTAGACACAGGTGTATTGTATTGTATTGTATTGTATTGTATTGTATTGTATTGTATTGTATTGTATTGTATTGTATTGTATTGTATTGTATTGTATTGTATTGTATTGTATTGTATTGTATTGTATTGTATTGTATTGTATTGTATTGTATTGCATTCTTTCTACGGGAAGTGTCCCGCGAACGGGACACTTCCCGGGACACTTCCCGCTTGAAGTTGTCATTTGTCCCGGGAAGTGTCCCCTGGGGAAGTGTCCCGGGAAGTGTCCCGGGAAGTGTCCCCCAAAGTGGCATTTGTCCCGTGTGACAGGGAAGTGTCCCGGGAAGTGTCCCCCAAGGTGGCATTTGTCCCGCGGGGAAGGGAACTGTCCCGGGAGAGGGAACTATCCAGGTGTTTGCTTTGGATGATTGATTTATTAAAGTTTTTCGTTTCAATATCGTCTCGTATTTTTTCCTTTTTTTGGCATTCTCGAGGGGTTTATTAGATTACAGATATTAGATATTTCATCAAAACATTCAAGGCATAAAAAAAAAAATTTCCAATCTCCTGTGGGGTTCAAACTCTTGACCACGTTCGCCAATTTGAGAAAGACGGTTTCACAAAACGTTTTTGTTCAATTCGTATGAGTTATCGGAAATTTAGTCAAATTGTCACCCGTGTCGTTTATATTTTCTATTGACTATGATCAAATGATTTCAAAGCAAATGATTTTTCCACATAATTACTTTATTTAGGTATTTCGGTCTCTCTCAAGCAAAACTACCCTTAAAGCTACTCAGTACCGTTACGGCGTTAACGATTAAAACAGCGCTTATATAAAATCTAACTGCTCTGTTCATGCACTGCTCTGTTCACTGCTCTGTTCGTGTCAACGGATTTTATTTATTACGTAGCCTCTAAAACAACCAGAAGAAATGAAGCATAAACGAACTCTTTTAACAATGTGATGCATTTTCCTAAGATTATTACGGGCTAAGCGAATGTAAATGCAGACATTACGGTCACGCCCAAAAAAGCATCTAACTCACCAAATACTAAATTTTGTAACAACATGATGCATCAGTTACTGTGGCTTAGAATGCAAACACAGGCATTACAAACACGTTAACAGCATCATTTGCGCGATTTTTTAGCTCTCATTGTCGCACCCAAATGCATAGTTTTGCATTTGGTCAGAAGCCTGTGTTGCGCATCTTTCCCGAAGCTCAGCATCAGCATCTCAAACTCCTCATCTTTTGATGTTTGCATGACATGCTTGATGTCATGAGTTCTTGGGAGGCGGGTGCCTTTCTTTAGGAGATGGGAAAACACTCGTTGTATAACCTTTTCGTCTTCAATGCCCCAGTATCTTCGTCCAGAGCTGTTAGTACTGACCCCACTGCATGTTGGTGGAATTGTGTTGATTTCAGATGAACAGGTCTTGACCCATTGCACGACTCGATCTTCTTCTGCAGAAGTCGTTGGGAGCTCAGGATTAGGTGCAAGTGAAGCCAAATATTGAATCCGCTTCATTATCTGTTGATGACAATGAGACAATTACGTTACATAGCACTAACAATAATGATATACCGCTGCATTAATTATACCCTTACAACATACTAACCTTTTTATGATCAAGATGTTGCAACGCACAGCTTTGTTGGGCCTTTTCCTCGATTGCCTCTTTCGTTATAAGTAGCTTCAGATTGATCTCATTGGCAAATATTCTCTTGAGTTCAGCATCCTGATCATTATCAAAAGAAATTGGACGCCCACCATTTTCTGGACAGAGTTGGACCTCGTCTGCCAGATTTTCTTTTAAAAGAGCTGGTCTGTCGCTGGTTCTCTCTTCGCTGCACTCCAGATGAACTTTTACTGGGCTCTCCTGAGGCTGAAACTTCTTCGCCAGGCCTTTCTGTGCTATTACTGATCGTTCTATCGTGTCCTCCAGTATGTAGTACTCCCTTGCGGTTGACGGCTTATGAGTCATTAACTTACTGAGGTCCTCGCGATTTTCTTGTGACTCATTGCGCACTGACGTTGCTGCGGCCTGGCGGAACTTTGTAGGGAAAAGTCGCCCCTTGTCAACTCTTCCGTATTTAACACCTTGTGTATTGAAAATGGAAGATACCCGATTGGATTGGATGGGCGTTCCCGTTCTTGTCAAGAAAAATGTGCCATTGTCCATACCGGGCCTTTCCGCTGCTGCGATTGGACGAAAGATCGAAAGATATTTGGCCATCAGCTCATACATTTCCTTAGTTATAACTATTGGCGCTGGTCCATCATGTCCTGTCTTATGGTCCTTGACCAAGAGAACGTACCGCTTATCGTCATTTCGCCACTCAGCCTTCTCGAACTCAGAAACGAGGAGTCCTTCTCCTACGCCAGCACGCTGCGCGTTGGAGTGAACCATCATATAAATCAGATAGTCTCTAACCTGATTGTGCTCTCTGAGTGAATAATTCGTACCACTTGTCGATTTTGACAGGAACTCCTTGTCGGCTTGTGCTGCGTCAGACTTATTCATCTCCTGGATTTCCTTGAGAGTGAGAGCGGTTTGATATTTCTGTACTCGCTTTTCTGATCTTTCTTTCTTGAGATAAGGTTTAAGAGCTGTTTTCCAACCTGGGATCGCGGCTGCAGTCACTCGAAGATCCTTCTCCACTTCATATAACATCTTGATGTTGTTATTACAGTTAAGAGCGAAATGTAAGAAACCTTCCAGAGCGATAACATAGTTATATATTGTTCGCTTCTTCAGTTTTGCTACTACACCCTGTCTGGTCATGATGAAGCTGTCCCACACCTCTGTCTGATCTCGAAAGACCTCTAAGTCTAGTCGGCGTCCACTGGCCTCACTTAGAGCATTCACCATCCTATAGATTTTGCTCGTTACCTCATTTGCAATTGTTTCATTTTTCTTCATGCCCCCCTCAGGCCTTTGCAAATGCCTCCAGAACTGAGCAAGTGTAGATTCGAGGCGGTTTTTACTTCGGGATAGCTCAGACCATGGTTTTGTGGTTGTTCTCGTTCTGGAGAATATTTCTTCTTCATCATCATTCTCCCCGCTGTCCTTGTCCTCTTCATTTTCATCCCGCTTTTCTTTTGGATTGAAACTAGAATCGTCGCTATCACTTCCTGGATAATAAGTGGGATCCTTATGTTCTCCGTCATTCGGCTCAGCTGTTTTCTGTGTCACAGCGGAAGCAGCAGACCATGGTTTTGCGGTTTTTCCTGTCCTGGATAATACTTCATCTCCATTAGCTTTGTCCTCGCTGCCCTTGTCTTCTTCATTTTCTTCCCTCTTTCCCTTAGGGTTTTCGCTTTCCGGTACAGTACTTTTCAGGTGAAATGTGGGATCCTTGCCTTTTCCGTCATTCGCCTTAGCCGTTGTCTGCAACACAGCTGAGGCAGCAGATATGGCGGCCTTATAAGCTGCAGAGTGTTTGGGGTATTTAACGGGATGAGCGGCTGTCAGGTGCTTGTCCAAGCGATAAACTAGTTTCTTACACGATGGGCATGTCTTCCTGGGCCTTACATCTTTGTTTCTCTCCCCTGCTTCGATCCTAATCTTCTTAGCGTTCTTTCTATCCTGGACCCCATGCACTGTGATCAAATGTCGATTCAGGTCTTTTACACTTGCGTCGCATTTTGAACAGGGGTGAAGCTTTCGTTTGGTTTTACGTGTCGGTTTGGTAGTGGGACCTTGGTCATGACTGGAATGCCCCGCTTCAGGATTAACAGCTGTGATCAGGCTCTCGGCGTCTTGTTGCTCATCGCCAGTGGAATGAAAACTGCCTATCTTAATGAGCTCTCTTGTGATGGCATCCCCCAGTTCCTCGTACTTGAAAACAAAAAGAATAGGAATGAATACAAATAAGGATTAACAATTGTACTTGAGTTATCGTGTTGTGTGTAGAATCGATTGAGAATGCATGCACTGAATAGATCTTGCTAGCTTGCAGTATTCCTTGATGGAAAACGAGGTAAGATTTTTTAAATGATACAGAAAAATAGGGATATCAAAAGTATCTTACTCGATCGCTTTACTTTATTGTAGGACCACACATTTGATATTTTTGACAGATATTTTTGGGGGTTTGCAAAATTCAAATGTTCGATGTTTGCGCTTTACGCTTTGTAAACTACACGTAATCCATTCATTTAGAACCATGTATATAGTAGTATGTATCAGTCTCTGATGTTACTCACGTAGTCATTGTCAATATTCTCGATAGCATCAGCGATGTTTTTCCTATACTTCCTCCGGAAATTGTCCTCAAGCACCTTTTGAGTCTTTGCGAGAAAGGACTCAATAATAATAGCACCGCCACTCTGTCGGTAATCAGTGTGAAAGTTTATGTTAGACTTTAGTCAAAGATTTTAAAACAGTAGAATCCTGCTAACTCGAACTCTCAGAACTCGAGCTTTCCGCCACACTCGAACTGAAGATAATTTCCCTTTGCTTAAGATTCGTAGTAATTCTCCCCCCCCCCCCCCCCCAACCCCCGATAACTCAAACTAAATTGCATTTGCTCTGACATTCCGAGTTAGCTGGATTCCACGTATATATTTCTCATCAACCGTCTTCTACACTGTTAATTGTCATATATTTCAGTTATGGACCGAGTTTTGCCCCTTTTTTGAGGAAAAAATTAACAGGAAAGAAACGAGCAACCATAACTAATGAGACGGTTAAAGTGCAAGTAAAATCAAAACACGACATTAAATTAGTTTGCCCAAATTTGTATTTCCTAAATATATGTTGTCTAAATTAGTGTTTCTCGAGCACAGGACCAGTAATTAAACGATTTTAAAAGCTGGATTGCTAATAAAAGGGGGTGCTTATTAAAATAACGTGATCAACCAGTGGCCGCTTATTCGAGAGGGGATACTTAGTTTAAAGGAGGGAGCTAATTTGGATTTTTTACGGCAAACAAGTATAAGCGCTGACAGGATGGTATTGGCCATCCAACGAGCGTTTGGCACTGTCAGGTCTCTCTAGATCCGCACACTAGTTGCTTTTATTTCTTATAAATAAAGGACTGAATCAGTTGTCGCAAGATACAGATCCTAGTAGCAGTGGGGCCGGGGGGAGAGGGAGGGGGGCAAAATTCTTAAAAGAACAAGTATCACATGAATAAATTCTCACCTCCTTGACTTGGTCTAAAAGTTCCCGACAGTGAAGAAATAAGTGAGAATATTCTTGCTCGACAGGCAGGCTGGAACTTGCAGAAAACATCTAAAACTAAACGAAATTGCATAACTTATATTAACTTTAACCTAATATTATCAACAGGCCAGTTGGCGTATCGCTACCTTTTATCAAATGAAAAAATATCCTAAACACACAGACTGCATCGATCCATTTCTCCCGAAGTTCGTTATTCCATTTTAGATTATATGTTTCACTAAGCACCGTTCAAAATTCTATCTCATTGTGAATATGCAATCTCTCAATTGAATTTGTCAACTAAATGCTCATAGTTCTGGAAGACTTCAGTTCACCAATATAATTCGTATATTCGACTTGAATAATCAGTTCAGTGGAAACCCAATATTTAAGCGGTTAAACGACATCAGAAAACGACTTTTGCTCAAGGACGGCAAAAGAGAGGAGAAAAGTAGAGTTCCTAACAAGATCTATAGATATGCAACTAAAACACAATTACATAAATAAACAAATAAGGGAAGTTAAGCCTTAAGCTCTAGAAAGTAAGCTTTTCAAGTTAAGTTCAAAGCCGGCAACGATCGAGTGCAAAAACCGGCAAGTACTTACAGACACAACAAACATGCGTTGCGATTCTGATTTCGTACAAAATATCCAAACAGCTAATGACAAAAATAGCTCCATAGTATGTGTAAAATACTAGATCGAATTATGTTTTGATAAAATTGATGTCGAGATTGCGATAATATGTCTTACCTCGTGAAACGACGGCACCACTAGCGAAGAGAAATACAGACTGGAGAGAAGTAAGCATTGCCTCGTGCATCAGTTGGAAACGAGGAACGGGAATCGCTGGATTCCTGGATTTCATGGAACCACGTCCATGGTAGGCGTACACGTCCATGGTTATAATTTTGAAGAAAATACGCCAAAACCTAACTTTACTGAGCACATGCATGCTAAAAAGCCTTTAATCTAAGATGCATAAACCGAATATTCTCCTTTCCCATGGTTTCGACGATGTTTGAAGAAATATAGCCCACGCCACCTTTCTTGAGCCTCTAGCCAAAACATGTTGAAAAAACTCCCATGTTAACAATTTTCTATAGCGTTTGCATAACCAGATGAGGCACATATTAAACAGATTCATCAGATGCTAAAATGGCTTATAAAAACTGCTAAAATATATGAGAATATTGCTTTCGCACATTTGAAATCTTGGAATGGACAACTGGATTCCTGGATTTTAAGGAATCGTGTGCAAAAATTACGGTAAATATGTTCAAAATATCTTCATTGGAAAAAGCATTTTCCCCCAGTTTCTACAGAATCTTACTCAGAGACACTTATAAAGTATCAATATTGCACGTTTTGCCCACCTGCTTTCCGTTGCCATGGTAACACTTTTTCGTGTTTCGGCCGATAATTTCTTTAGAGAAAAGGTCAAAATCTACATTTTAACACATTCATGCTAATAACCTTTCATTTAAGATGCAAAAACTGGATTTTTAGCTATTTCCATGGTTTTGCTGAATTTTAGCTATAACTCCTCGCCACCTTACGTATGCTTACAAGCAAAAACTCTCAAACTTCAAAAATTCGCAAAATACCCAAAAATCGCTAAAACGAAGTGAAACTTAGCAGATGTGTTTATTTTAATTATTTCTATTTAATGATTAAATAAAATTGACAAGGGAGAGTTATTAGGGGGTTGTCATGGTAACCAGCCTATATTTTATCACGTGATACCCCCCTTTCGTCATCAGTGTCGCTAAAATAAAATTTTATTCCAAACGACGTGCAATATTGATGGCTACTCAAACTGAAGTTTTCGATTTCCAATTGTTTCAAATTTTTTTTTTAAATGACTTCAAAGTTAACGGGAAGTGTCCCGCGGGCAAACTAGAAAAACATCGCTAAAATTGTTAAAAATGAATCTAGCAATAAATTATTTTAGAGGCCTACATGTTTTACCTTTCGACATGGTCCCTGAAGATATCTGCTCTAATGGACAGTGTTTTGGAGAATCAAAGTGATTTTTGTTTCCGAGGGACACTTCCCTCTTCTCGTACTTGTTGGGACAGATTTCGGAAAAACTGCGAAAATTCCATCCAGGGGCATTTTGAAAGGCTAAAACTTCACAGACACACAAACCAAGCTATGATGCTGTTAGTATATGAAAATTAAATGTTTATCTCAAGTAATCTGGAAGTTATAATCATTCGAACTTTTTTGAGATGATTTTTTTTTGGAAGAAGTGCACCAGGTCTCGTTGCAGACTCAGACATATACTGGACTTTCTTTCCAAAATGTCCAATGGCATTGTCCCGAGGCGTAAATGAGCTCCATTACAGCCTGTGTTACTTGTAAAAGTGCTGATTTAAGTGTGTATTTTGCTCTGAAAGTTTCGAGAATTTGAATTAAAATTTCGAGTTTTAGAACGACTATCGGGAAGTGTCCCACGAAAAACAGGTTTTTGTTAAAAAAATATATTTGCCATTGTCCAAGAAATAAAAAAAATATACACATGGAAATTCGCATAGGTAAGCTACTTACGACTAAATTTGAAGATAAATGAACGATAAATGTAGGCATTTTTCGAAGAAAAGCTAATACAAAATCGCGGGACAAAAAGTTGGCATTAGACACAGGTGTATTGTATTGTATTGTATTGTATTGTATTGTATTGTATTGTATTGTATTGTATTGTATTGTATTGTATTGTATTGTATTGTATTGTATTGTATTGTATTGTATTGTATTGTATTGTATTGTATTGTATTGTATTGTATTGTATTGTATTGTATTGTATTGCATTCTTTCTACGGGAAGTGTCCCGCGAACGGGACACTTCCCGGGACACTTCCCGCTTGAAGTTGTCATTTGTCCCGGGAAGTGTCCCCTGGGGAAGTGTCCCGGGAAGTGTCCCGGGAAGTGTCCCCCAAAGTGGCATTTGTCCCGTGTGACAGGGAAGTGTCCCGGGAAGTGTCCCCCAAGGTGGCATTTGTCCCGCGGGGAAGGGAACTGTCCCGGGAGAGGGAACTATCCAGGTGTTTGCTTTGGATGATTGATTTATTAAAGTTTTTCGTTTCAATATCGTCTCGTATTTTTTCCTTTTTTTGGCATTCTCGAGGGGTTTATTAGATTACAGATATTAGATATTTCATCAAAACATTCAAGGCATAAAAAAAAAAATTTCCAATCTCCTGTGGGGTTCAAACTCTTGACCACGTTCGCCAATTTGAGAAAGACGGTTTCACAAAACGTTTTTGTTCAATTCGTATGAGTTATCGGAAATTTAGTCAAATTGTCACCCGTGTCGTTTATATTTTCTATTGACTATGATCAAATGATTTCAAAGCAAATGATTTTTCCACATAATTACTTTATTTAGGTATTTCGGTCTCTCTCAAGCAAAACTACCCTTAAAGCTACTCAGTACCGTTACGGCGTTAACGATTAAAACAGCGCTTATATAAAATCTAACTGCTCTGTTCATGCACTGCTCTGTTCACTGCTCTGTTCGTGTCAACGGATTTTATTTATTACGTAGCCTCTAAAACAACCAGAAGAAATGAAGCATAAACGAACTCTTTTAACAATGTGATGCATTTTCCTAAGATTATTACGGGCTAAGCGAATGTAAATGCAGACATTACGGTCACGCCCAAAAAAGCATCTAACTCACCAAATACTAAATTTTGTAACAACATGATGCATCAGTTACTGTGGCTTAGAATGCAAACACAGGCATTACAAACACGTTAACAGCATCATTTGCGCGATTTTTTAGCTCTCATTGTCGCACCCAAATGCATAGTTTTGCATTTGGTCAGAAGCCTGTGTTGCGCATCTTTCCCGAAGCTCAGCATCAGCATCTCAAACTCCTCATCTTTTGATGTTTGCATGACATGCTTGATGTCATGAGTTCTTGGGAGGCGGGTGCCTTTCTTTAGGAGATGGGAAAACACTCGTTGTATAACCTTTTCGTCTTCAATGCCCCAGTATCTTCGTCCAGAGCTGTTAGTACTGACCCCACTGCATGTTGGTGGAATTGTGTTGATTTCAGATGAACAGGTCTTGACCCATTGCACGACTCGATCTTCTTCTGCAGAAGTCGTTGGGAGCTCAGGATTAGGTGCAAGTGAAGCCAAATATTGAATCCGCTTCATTATCTGTTGATGACAATGAGACAATTACGTTACATAGCACTAACAATAATGATATACCGCTGCATTAATTATACCCTTACAACATACTAACCTTTTTATGATCAAGATGTTGCAACGCACAGCTTTGTTGGGCCTTTTCCTCGATTGCCTCTTTCGTTATAAGTAGCTTCAGATTGATCTCATTGGCAAATATTCTCTTGAGTTCAGCATCCTGATCATTATCAAAAGAAATTGGACGCCCACCATTTTCTGGACAGAGTTGGACCTCGTCTGCCAGATTTTCTTTTAAAAGAGCTGGTCTGTCGCTGGTTCTCTCTTCGCTGCACTCCAGATGAACTTTTACTGGGCTCTCCTGAGGCTGAAACTTCTTCGCCAGGCCTTTCTGTGCTATTACTGATCGTTCTATCGTGTCCTCCAGTATGTAGTACTCCCTTGCGGTTGACGGCTTATGAGTCATTAACTTACTGAGGTCCTCGCGATTTTCTTGTGACTCATTGCGCACTGACGTTGCTGCGGCCTGGCGGAACTTTGTAGGGAAAAGTCGCCCCTTGTCAACTCTTCCGTATTTAACACCTTGTGTATTGAAAATGGAAGATACCCGATTGGATTGGATGGGCGTTCCCGTTCTTGTCAAGAAAAATGTGCCATTGTCCATACCGGGCCTTTCCGCTGCTGCGATTGGACGAAAGATCGAAAGATATTTGGCCATCAGCTCATACATTTCCTTAGTTATAACTATTGGCGCTGGTCCATCATGTCCTGTCTTATGGTCCTTGACCAAGAGAACGTACCGCTTATCGTCATTTCGCCACTCAGCCTTCTCGAACTCAGAAACGAGGAGTCCTTCTCCTACGCCAGCACGCTGCGCGTTGGAGTGAACCATCATATAAATCAGATAGTCTCTAACCTGATTGTGCTCTCTGAGTGAATAATTCGTACCACTTGTCGATTTTGACAGGAACTCCTTGTCGGCTTGTGCTGCGTCAGACTTATTCATCTCCTGGATTTCCTTGAGAGTGAGAGCGGTTTGATATTTCTGTACTCGCTTTTCTGATCTTTCTTTCTTGAGATAAGGTTTAAGAGCTGTTTTCCAACCTGGGATCGCGGCTGCAGTCACTCGAAGATCCTTCTCCACTTCATATAACATCTTGATGTTGTTATTACAGTTAAGAGCGAAATGTAAGAAACCTTCCAGAGCGATAACATAGTTATATATTGTTCGCTTCTTCAGTTTTGCTACTACACCCTGTCTGGTCATGATGAAGCTGTCCCACACCTCTGTCTGATCTCGAAAGACCTCTAAGTCTAGTCGGCGTCCACTGGCCTCACTTAGAGCATTCACCATCCTATAGATTTTGCTCGTTACCTCATTTGCAATTGTTTCATTTTTCTTCATGCCCCCCTCAGGCCTTTGCAAATGCCTCCAGAACTGAGCAAGTGTAGATTCGAGGCGGTTTTTACTTCGGGATAGCTCAGACCATGGTTTTGTGGTTGTTCTCGTTCTGGAGAATATTTCTTCTTCATCATCATTCTCCCCGCTGTCCTTGTCCTCTTCATTTTCATCCCGCTTTTCTTTTGGATTGAAACTAGAATCGTCGCTATCACTTCCTGGATAATAAGTGGGATCCTTATGTTCTCCGTCATTCGGCTCAGCTGTTTTCTGTGTCACAGCGGAAGCAGCAGACCATGGTTTTGCGGTTTTTCCTGTCCTGGATAATACTTCATCTCCATTAGCTTTGTCCTCGCTGCCCTTGTCTTCTTCATTTTCTTCCCTCTTTCCCTTAGGGTTTTCGCTTTCCGGTACAGTACTTTTCAGGTGAAATGTGGGATCCTTGCCTTTTCCGTCATTCGCCTTAGCCGTTGTCTGCAACACAGCTGAGGCAGCAGATATGGCGGCCTTATAAGCTGCAGAGTGTTTGGGGTATTTAACGGGATGAGCGGCTGTCAGGTGCTTGTCCAAGCGATAAACTAGTTTCTTACACGATGGGCATGTCTTCCTGGGCCTTACATCTTTGTTTCTCTCCCCTGCTTCGATCCTAATCTTCTTAGCGTTCTTTCTATCCTGGACCCCATGCACTGTGATCAAATGTCGATTCAGGTCTTTTACACTTGCGTCGCATTTTGAACAGGGGTGAAGCTTTCGTTTGGTTTTACGTGTCGGTTTGGTAGTGGGACCTTGGTCATGACTGGAATGCCCCGCTTCAGGATTAACAGCTGTGATCAGGCTCTCGGCGTCTTGTTGCTCATCGCCAGTGGAATGAAAACTGCCTATCTTAATGAGCTCTCTTGTGATGGCATCCCCCAGTTCCTCGTACTTGAAAACAAAAAGAATAGGAATGAATACAAATAAGGATTAACAATTGTACTTGAGTTATCGTGTTGTGTGTAGAATCGATTGAGAATGCATGCACTGAATAGATCTTGCTAGCTTGCAGTATTCCTTGATGGAAAACGAGGTAAGATTTTTTAAATGATACAGAAAAATAGGGATATCAAAAGTATCTTACTCGATCGCTTTACTTTATTGTAGGACCACACATTTGATATTTTTGACAGATATTTTTGGGGGTTTGCAAAATTCAAATGTTCGATGTTTGCGCTTTACGCTTTGTAAACTACACGTAATCCATTCATTTAGAACCATGTATATAGTAGTATGTATCAGTCTCTGATGTTACTCACGTAGTCATTGTCAATATTCTCGATAGCATCAGCGATGTTTTTCCTATACTTCCTCCGGAAATTGTCCTCAAGCACCTTTTGAGTCTTTGCGAGAAAGGACTCAATAATAATAGCACCGCCACTCTGTCGGTAATCAGTGTGAAAGTTTATGTTAGACTTTAGTCAAAGATTTTAAAACAGTAGAATCCTGCTAACTCGAACTCTCAGAACTCGAGCTTTCCGCCACACTCGAACTGAAGATAATTTCCCTTTGCTTAAGATTCGTAGTAATTCTCCCCCCCCCCCCCCCAACCCCCGATAACTCAAACTAAATTGCATTTGCTCTGACATTCCGAGTTAGCTGGATTCCACGTATATATTTCTCATCAACCGTCTTCTACACTGTTAATTGTCATATATTTCAGTTATGGACCGAGTTTTGCCCCTTTTTTGAGGAAAAAATTAACAGGAAAGAAACGAGCAACCATAACTAATGAGACGGTTAAAGTGCAAGTAAAATCAAAACACGACATTAAATTAGTTTGCCCAAATTTGTATTTCCTAAATATATGTTGTCTAAATTAGTGTTTTTCGAGCACAGGACCAGTAATTAAACGATTTTAAAAGCTGGATTGCTAATAAAAGGGGGTGCTTATTAAAATAACGTGATCAACCAGTGGCCGCTTATTCGAGAGGGGATACTTAGTTTAAAGGAGGGAGCTAATTTGGATTTTTTACGGCAAACAAGTATAAGCGCTGACAGGATGGTATTGGCCATCCAACGAGCGTTTGGCACTGTCAGGTCTCTCTAGATCCGCACACTAGTTGCTTTTATTTCTTATAAATAAAGGACTGAATCAGTTGTCGCAAGATACAGATCCTAGTAGCAGTGGGGCCGGGGGGAGAGGGAGGGGGGCAAAATTCTTAAAAGAACAAGTATCACATGAATAAATTCTCACCTCCTTGACTTGGTCTAAAAGTTCCCGACAGTGAAGAAATAAGTGAGAATATTCTTGCTCGACAGGCAGGCTGGAACTTGCAGAAAACATCTAAAACTAAACGAAATTGCATAACTTATATTAACTTTAACCTAATATTATCAACAGGCCAGTTGGCGTATCGCTACCTTTTATCAAATGAAAAAATATCCTAAACACACAGACTGCATCGATCCATTTCTCCCGAAGTTCGTTATTCCATTTTAGATTATATGTTTCACTAAGCACCGTTCAAAATTCTATCTCATTGTGAATATGCAATCTCTCAATTGAATTTGTCAACTAAATGCTCATAGTTCTGGAAGACTTCAGTTCACCAATATAATTCGTATATTCGACTTGAATAATCAGTTCAGTGGAAACCCAATATTTAAGCGGTTAAACGACATCAGAAAACGACTTTTGCTCAAGGACGGCAAAAGAGAGGAGAAAAGTAGAGTTCCTAACAAGATCTATAGATATGCAACTAAAACACAATTACATAAATAAACAAATAAGGGAAGTTAAGCCTTAAGCTCTAGAAAGTAAGCTTTTCAAGTTAAGTTCAAAGCCGGCAACGATCGAGTGCAAAAACCGGCAAGTACTTACAGACACAACAAACATGCGTTGCGATTCTGATTTCGTACAAAATATCCAAACAGCTAATGACAAAAATAGCTCCATAGTATGTGTAAAATACTAGATCGAATTATGTTTTGATAAAATTGATGTCGAGATTGCGATAATATGTCTTACCTCGTGAAACGACGGCACCACTAGCGAAGAGAAATACAGACTGGAGAGAAGTAAGCATTGCCTCGTGCATCAGTTGGAAACGAGGAACGGGAATCGCTGGATTCCTGGATTTCATGGAACCACGTCCATGGTAGGCGTACACGTCCATGGTTATAATTTTGAAGAAAATACGCCAAAACCTAACTTTACTGAGCACATGCATGCTAAAAAGCCTTTAATCTAAGATGCATAAACCGAATATTCTCCTTTCCCATGGTTTCGACGATGTTTGAAGAAATATAGCCCACGCCACCTTTCTTGAGCCTCTAGCCAAAACATGTTGAAAAAACTCCCATGTTAACAATTTTCTATAGCGTTTGCATAACCAGATGAGGCACATATTAAACAGATTCATCAGATGCTAAAATGGCTTATAAAAACTGCTAAAATATATGAGAATATTGCTTTCGCACATTTGAAATCTTGGAATGGACAACTGGATTCCTGGATTTTAAGGAATCGTGTGCAAAAATTACGGTAAATATGTTCAAAATATCTTCATTGGAAAAAGCATTTTCCCCCAGTTTCTACAGAATCTTACTCAGAGACACTTATAAAGTATCAATATTGCACGTTTTGCCCACCTGCTTTCCGTTGCCATGGTAACACTTTTTCGTGTTTCGGCCGATAATTTCTTTAGAGAAAAGGTCAAAATCTACATTTTAACACATTCATGCTAATAACCTTTCATTTAAGATGCAAAAACTGGATTTTTAGCTATTTCCATGGTTTTGCTGAATTTTAGCTATAACTCCTCGCCACCTTACGTATGCTTACAAGCAAAAACTCTCAAACTTCAAAAATTCGCAAAATACCCAAAAATCGCTAAAACGAAGTGAAACTTAGCAGATGTGTTTATTTTAATTATTTCTATTTAATGATTAAATAAAATTGACAAGGGAGAGTTATTAGGGGGTTGTCATGGTAACCAGCCTATATTTTATCACGTGATACCCCCCTTTCGTCATCAGTGTCGCTAAAATAAAATTTTATTCCAAACGACGTGCAATATTGATGGCTACTCAAACTGAAGTTTTCGATTTCCAATTGTTTCAAATTTTTTTTTTAAATGACTTCAAAGTTAACGGGAAGTGTCCCGCGGGCAAACTAGAAAAACATCGCTAAAATTGTTAAAAATGAATCTAGCAATAAATTATTTTAGAGGCCTACATGTTTTACCTTTCGACATGGTCCCTGAAGATATCTGCTCTAATGGACAGTGTTTTGGAGAATCAAAGTGATTTTTGTTTCCGAGGGACACTTCCCTCTTCTCGTACTTGTTGGGACAGATTTCGGAAAAACTGCGAAAATTCCATCCAGGGGCATTTTGAAAGGCTAAAACTTCACAGACACACAAACCAAGCTATGATGCTGTTAGTATATGAAAATTAAATGTTTATCTCAAGTAATCTGGAAGTTATAATCATTCGAACTTTTTTGAGATGATTTTTTTTTGGAAGAAGTGCACCAGGTCTCGTTGCAGACTCAGACATATACTGGACTTTCTTTCCAAAATGTCCAATGGCATTGTCCCGAGGCGTAAATGAGCTCCATTACAGCCTGTGTTACTTGTAAAAGTGCTGATTTAAGTGTGTATTTTGCTCTGAAAGTTTCGAGAATTTGAATTAAAATTTCGAGTTTTAGAACGACTATCGGGAAGTGTCCCACGAAAAACAGGTTTTTGTTAAAAAAATATATTTGCCATTGTCCAAGAAATAAAAAAAATATACACATGGAAATTCGCATAGGTAAGCTACTTACGACTAAATTTGAAGATAAATGAACGATAAATGTAGGCATTTTTCGAAGAAAAGCTAATACAAAATCGCGGGACAAAAAGTTGGCATTAGACACAGGTGTATTGTATTGTATTGTATTGTATTGTATTGTATTGTATTGTATTGTATTGTATTGTATTGTATTGTATTGTATTGTATTGTATTGTATTGTATTGTATTGTATTGTATTGTATTGTATTGTATTGTATTGTATTGTATTGTATTGTATTGTATTGTATTGTATTGTATTGTATTGTATTGTATTGTATTGTATTGTATTGTATTGTATTGTATTGTATTGTATTGTATTGTATTGTATTGTATTGTATTGTATTGTATTGTATTGTATTGTATTATGGTTGTATTCACAGGCTATAAATCTATATAGGATGTACACTGAAAAATCTCTATAGAATGTGCACTGAAAAAAAAAAATCGTGCAGAGGTATCGCCTTAAAAAAAATTCTTGCAGAACTCACACTGCTAAAAAAAATTTCGTGCACAAAAAGTTTTCCACCCCCCCTCCCAGGATTTATAATGGTCTACCCCTAATGTATAGTCATTCGAGTTCTACGCCCGCAGCTTCGCCTTCCAAATTTTCAGTTAGTACGCCGAGGTAGCTTCGATGTTTGCCTTGTTTAAAAATTACTTTGACCAAAATCTGAACGCTTAAAAAATTCAAGAAGATTCTTTGAAACGAAGGCAACAACTGAACGATTCAAATTCCAGTCAATTCCAGTCTTCCTGACAAAGTCAGTTTGCTTCCAAAGCTTTGTCTTAGAGAAAAGTCGACGACTACATCTTGTTCGTCCTTGTTTGTTCGAAACAAATCTGTTTTACTTTCAGTCTTATAAATTGGTGTGTTATTAAAGTGCCTTTTGTACATGTCGTGAACCGTCTCACAGTGATTCAATTGTGCCATGTTAACTGGAATGTTCAGAAACAAAAGATTAAGTTTTAGGTTCAGCTCAGTTCAGCTCCATACAGTATTTTTAGTAAGTGTTCGGCTCAGACCGCTTGAGGTTTGGAGGTTTAACACGTTAAGATATTAGTGTATCTTGATGACGGACATGTTTTACTACAATTCGGTTTTGGTGCCAATACCATTTCATCGCTATGGGAGCGATTTAACTCCGCCTCAGTCACTTGCAAGGCTAGGTTTGAATTGGAACCTTTTCTTCTGGCACCGTTTCTATTACCTATAAACGTGGTTCCAGCTTTATTATTGACAAGTTTCTTTGATCGGCTCCGACGTACGGCTCGCGATTGTGTGTTAGACGTGTTTGAACATCTACAGAATATTTATAGATTCGAGGTCGCCTTGGGATTTCCGATTCAATATTGGGCTTAAATAACTTACTCAGTGTCTTCCCAATATATTTTGCTGAAGAACAATTCCATTCGTCTTGATTCTAATTCAGACTATTTCGGAATATCATGTTCCTAGGCCTCTATTAAAAAGTTATTCAGATTCTAGTAATGTAGCCTGCGGGGCTTACCTTGTTGGTACTAGAAGTTATTATTGCGTGTGGAATTTAATGTGGGGCTGACTGGAGCCGGTTTTAAATGGAAAGAGCTCAACCAACTTATTTTGCCTTACTTTCATTCAGATAACCTAGCGGCTGTCCGTATATTGTGATTATCTAGGCAGTTCTAACGAGGAATTGCGTATATTACGCTGGATATTTGTCGAGCTCATCAAGTTACAACTTGTTTTACAGTGAGTTTTTCGCCAATTTGTATCAATTCACCTCAGGTGCCCATAATATTATGTCTACAGGTTTGCGAATTCATTTAATTGTAATCTATCAAGGATTAATTCTAGATTTTACGCGCCTGGCACTGAAGCTGTTGACGCGTTTTCAGTTTCTTGAGCAGGAGATTAGAATTGGCTGGTTCCTCCAGTGCATTGTATTATTAGTGATTCACGGCATATTTAATACGCAATGCTGTAGCCATACTTTTGTATATTATTGGCTACTAATGTATTTTGGGATTTTTTGGTTCAAAGTTCTATGAAGGGCGAACCATTTGTCGTCAATGCTCTTCAGACCCTTCAGGGATTTTTTATCCTAGGTCTTTTGTAATGTTTAAAGGCCGACAATGAGGACTGGACGGTATTTCAAAGTCCGCGCAATTAGTTCCAGCCTGAGGCGAAGCCGAGCCGACCAAGGTGTGGGGACACGAATTCTATGGTATAATTGAAATATTCTGGTTATGTGTATACTGTCGATGGGTATATACTTGTGAAGCACAGAGATGATGAGCCGCCTGTTAGAATCAAGACAGAATCTGACCTGGAACGTTACGGCTTCATATAATGTGGCCAACTGCTGCTATAGTGCTTAATTCATGACTTTAATTCATATTTCCTCTTAGTCATTATCTTGCTTTGTATCTAGTATTTGCCTCAGCTAGCAATTTGCTACCGTCAGCGGTGTTTATGATGTGTCTTTGTGCAGCCGGAGTTGGCTTTATGCTTTAGTAATTTTAATCATCAGTCCTGTTGTTGCCATAGTTTTTCGGTATTTTGCATAACTAGAGATAAGTGCCTTATTTTATCTTGTTTTGCATTTAATGGGGTTGATCCGCCGAGAGTCGTATAGAGCAGTAAACGGGTTATTTAATGGGCGCCTCTTTATTATTACTACTGGTTTTCCGTATGCTTGTTACCGGTAGAACTTTTATTCTGTATCCCGATTATTAGCTTTCTTGTTGATTTCAGGTTCTGTTCACCCTAACCCCGGTCCCAGGCAGCTGGGCCTCTCCATGGCACATTTGAATGCACGTAGCCTGTGTGTCCCTGGTAAATTTAGTGAAATATCAGCTCTTATTTTATTCCATCAATTTGATTTATTCCCTGTGTCGGAAACTTGGCTAAACGCAAATATTTCGGATGGTCAACTAAGTACTGATTTCTGGTTACAATAGTCCCGTGAAAAAAGATCACGTGGGCAGTAGAAGTACATGGCGGGGTAGCTCTTTATATTTAACAAATACAGAAGCCTTAGCCATGTTTTATACTCTGATAAAACATGACTTTTTAGCCAATCAGAGCGCGCGTACTATCGTATCTATATTATAATGCTAATTACATACCATTTTCAAGAAGAAGAAAAAATATGAATGTGCTGGCATTGAAATGCTATGGGTAGAAATTAATTTAAACAAGTTTTAAATTCTTTGCGGCGTTTGCTACCGACCTCCAAATTCCAACATTAATCAAACAGATGCCTTTTTTCGCTCGCTTCAAAATTGCCTCGACGGTATTCGGGCAGTTTTCTTGGATATTTTGATAAGGTTGGCATGCAGGGTTATTAGCCAAATTTGACACAATTAGGAATTCAAGGTATGAAAGTTATTTAAACGACAGAATGCAACGTGTCGTTATTGAAGGGAGTAGTTCTTCGCGGAAAGGAATCAAGGCCGGTGTACCTCTAATGTCTGTCCTCGGCCCGCTGCTATTTTTGATGTCCATTAAATGACATTCATTTCGATATCAATAGCCATTCCTTTTTATTCGCGGACGATACGCTTTTACTCGAAGAGGCCATTACACTAGAAATATCTGCTCAATAACGATTTAAGCGCCATTTTTTCGTGGTCAAATAAATGGTAACAATGAATGCGTCCAAGACTAAAAACATGGTATTTTGCCTTGAATGAGATAAACCACATCAATCTGCTATAAAGTAATTGATGAAGTTAATACCCATGAGCATTTCTAATAACATGTCCTGGAAAGCCCATATTCTTCAGTTACACCGAAATTATATAAATGTATCGAAAAGACTGAACCTATTAAAAGGTCTTAAGTTCAAACTTTCGAGACTCTAGAGGTCCTCTAGATGTATAAGATATTTGTGCGTTCAAAAATGGAATATGTCGACGGGTATTCGCTGGGTAAATCTGAGCTAATGAAAGTGTTCAATTTGAAGCCGCCAAAGTAGTTACTGGGGCATAGAGAAATTATATTAGCAGAAATTGGATTGCAAAAGCTTAGTAACTGGAGAGCAATACATAAATCGATAATGTTATATAAGGGACTGGGTGGGCTGGTAAAAAAGAGGGGGTAGGTCACTATTTTTCAACATGGAAAAAGGGGTGGGCCAAGAAAAATCATGCACTACATCAGGGGTGGGTCATGCCTTAATTTGCTTCAAAGTGGTCCCAAAGTGCAGGAAATATCATTTCAGAGGCCTTAGATTTCCAAAATTTCAATAAAGTAACTAAATATAACTTGCCTAAAGAGTAACCTAACCCTCTCCAGAGGGTTACAATTCGTCGAAATCGCTTGAAATCGTCACCAGAGAACAAGATAGACATCAACTACTCTTCAGGCAAGTTATATTTACTTTATTGAAATATTTACTGAGATATTTCACATACAAAAATTCCCATACAAAGCCTTTAATAGTTTTCAATACACAAATTATGACTGGGCTTCCTGTGGTGAATGAGGGATATCTAGAGGTAAACAAGGGGTTTACAGCCTACGTTTGGCTTAGAAAGAAGTTCCACTGCAACACGTTTATAATATTTCCCTCTAGGATGATATAAATGGTGGTTGTGTGTACGAAACAGGGGGTGGGTCATGAAAAACGATTTTTAGGAAAATTTGATTTTTCCAGCCCCCCCCCCCCCCCCCCCCCCCTCCCCCCCTATACTTTATGACCAGTCCCTAAGATGGTCATTGGTCTTGCACCAGCTTATTTATCGATAATGTGTCCCTTATATTTCAGTCAGAGAACTTTCTATGACCTATTCGTACTGAAAAGCTAAATAATTCATTTCTTTATTCAACTGTTAAATTGTGGAAATCTTTGTCTGAGTCCACACGTGATCGTGAATCGGCTTGTTCACTTACGTAATACATTTACGTAATATACTTCCTTCTAGCAAACTATTTTATTTTGGTGATCGCTATATGTCAATTTTACATACTAGATTAAGACTAAAAAATTATATGTGGTTTGAAACATTATCTTTTCTGAACTGTATTGCATCTCCAAGTTGTGCTTGTGGTGCGCTCAAAGATGTTTCGCACTAGTTAATGATTTGTCCCCGTTTTGCTGCTCTACGCGCGCGATGCAATGCTTGTTATACAAAATGCAGGCCATATATGGGCAACATTGAATTTATCAAAACAAGTAGATGTTTTATTAAATGGTTTATTAAATGATGTTTTATTAAATGGCTTATCAACTCTAAATTTTGAAGCCAACACCGCAGTTTTTGTTGCTGTTCAAGCCTATATAATACAATCTGGGCGATTTATTGAATTTAGCAATCTTTTATTCTCCATAAAATTGCTCTTGTTGCTGTCGCTTTGTCTTTGCTTATCTCTTTAGCCTGATTCTTCATGGTTTTTAGAATTGTAATTTCGATTTACGTAAGTCCCCTAGATGAGCTGTTAACTTTTGGGGTAAATGTGCGAACAAATATTGTTTAAATAAATAAATATATATATATATATTACATGGTTTTTGCGGCGACGGGATACGGAAATTTACGGTGGCCCACAAGTGTCACGGCAAAATAAAGAAAGCCACGGCAGAACAGAGCAAGTTCACGGCACAACCGACGAAGTCACGGCACAACAGAATAACTCCACGGCAGAACAGAATAAGTTCACGGCAAAACAAAGAAACTCACGGCAGAAGAGATGGAGTGACGGCATAACCGACAAAGCCACGGCAGAAAAGACGGAGTCGCGAGCCACGGCGGAAGTCAAAACTCGCGGCGGAAGTAGACAGCCACTATCCCATAATTCCACACTGCAGAACTCCCGAAACGCGACGCCATTTTGTTGATTCTCTTACCGAATATCGGCGATATGTTCTACCTTTTCTCAGCATCAACACCATTTCTTTGTATTCATATCCTCGATAAAAGAGGTTCTTTATAAAATCCTCCTCACTATCCCCCATTGTAAATTTTATTGTTGCTTAATAGGCTTCTGGCTACTTGACTTTACTGACAGTTCTAAACTGATTAAAAACACGGAACTCATACAAAATATTAGTCTAGCGTTAATATTATAATTGAACAAGAAAAATGAGTTTTGAGAGACAAACTGCCATGAGAAACACCCATCTCTGGTGCATGCTTTTAAATATATAAGCACTAGAAAAACAAGTGTGAAATAAGCACAAATGCCAGGCCTGTTTACAAGTGTCTGAATGACTGAAACTTACGATGCAAGAAGCAAGTTGCACTATCCATGTGACTCAATGTTTTGCTTGTGCAACTTGTACAAATTGCGTGCAGAAAGTAGAAATCAAACTAACTTTTTGTGCAACTTACAAATATGAAAAAGGGATCTTACATACTAAACAATTAGTGAAATTCTGAGTTTGATGAGTTCGAGTATAAATCACTCCTCAAAAGAAGCGTATAATTTCGGCATGAAATGTAAACCTACCTTTTTCACAGTTGTGCAACTTAAATTCCTCAATGGAGTCCAGTGCTTCTGCACAATATGGATAGAACATATCGCCGATATTCGGTAAGAGAATCAACAAATTGGCGTCGCGTTTCGGGAGTTCTGCTGTCTACTTCCGCCGCGAGTTTTCACTTCCGCCGCGAGTTTTCACTTCCGCCGTGACACCGTACGACTCCGTCTTTTCTGCCGTGGCTTTGTCGGTTATGCCGTCACTCCATCTCTTCTGCCGTGAGTTTCTTTGTTTTGCCGTGAACTTATTCTGTTCTGCCGTGGAGTTATTCTGTTGTGCCGTGACTTCGTCGGTTATGCCGTGAACTTGCTCTGTTCTGCCGTGGCTTTCTTTATTTTGCCGTGACACTTGTGGGCCACCGTAGAAATTCAATGATTTACCAGCTTTTACCATTCGCGCAAATCGAACTTAAATCAGTTGTATAATGCTTATATTTCTAGATATGTAAGCTAGCTCCAGATTAGAAAACATTTTTGAGAAAACGATTCCTACGCATGCGTTAATATTTCAGCCAATAAGTAAAGATTACCAGAACTCTCTCGTGGCGATAGACTGTATCATCTGTTATTCTAACTTTTTCTATAAATATTTAAATCACCGTCACCTTTTTCATTCATAAAACAGGGACTAATAACTGTACGGTGAACAACGGAGGATGCAGTCACCTTTGTCTGTTAAAACCAGGCGGTTACTCGTGCGCATGTCCTACTGGGATGACATTACGTAATGATGGGAAGACTTGTGATACAGGTTAGTACGTACGGAGTTCCAGTATAAGAGTAACACTGGTTATCATTCTTGCTATTGTGCCTTAAAGTGCCTATCACCCTTTTGCAATTTTGATACCTTATGAAACTCCGAAAAGTTTTGAGTACTTCTGTGAAGAAAGTTTTGGTTTAAAGTGAATACTTTATGTTCTACGCTTGTTTTAAATCGTGTAAATGTGACCTTTCCTGACCCATGACCGCGTAAGTAAAAGCCTGGGTCGAAACCTGGGTAGACGTCATCTCATTAATGCATTATTCTCCATGGCGCGTTTTTATCACAACAACATCGATGCATAGAAAATATACACAGTTTTTGAGTTGTTAGTAAAGAAAAAAGTCATTTTAGTCAACATGTTAAGTATTTCTTCAAATTATTGCAAAGCCGAATTAATTATATGACGTCAAGATGACGTCTACCCAGGTTTCAACCCAGGCTTTTACTTACGCGGTCATGGGTCAGGAAAAGTCACATTTACACGATTTCAAACAAGCGTAGAACATAAAGTATTCACTTTAAACCAAAACTTTCTTCACAGAAGTACTCAAAACTTTTCGGAGGTTCATAAGCTATCAAAATTGCAAAAGGGTGATAGGCACTTTAAGTGTATGCCAAGCAGAGAAACAAGAGGAAATTAAATACCTCCAAGATTTACAAAATGGAATCGTGCCAAATTTTAACTTGTAGATGCTCTCATGCGCAGAAACGATCAGTCTTGGGTTGGTGGAAATTTGCCACTGCATCGATAACGAGAGGTTGGTCGCCCGGTTTAGATTTTGGGCAAACGGAATTTTCGACCCCAGACCTGCAGTTCTTTCTTGGAAAATATTTAACACAATGCCATAATGGATGCCGTCTAGGACGATGGCATAAGACAAAAGTTTTAATTGATTACAAAAGAGAATGACTGCACGTGAAAATGGACGTAGTCGCCTCCATTTTGATCGTTCTCTTCGAAAATACTTTCTACTTCAGTCCCGTCGTTACTGTCGTCACCGCCCTGGTTACTGAAGGTCCCTAATAACATTTATAAATCAGATACAGCTTACTAGAGACACTAGTTGCAGCTCCACTAGTTCCACATGTTCGAGATGAATAAACATATTTTAAATATCCCTCACTGCAAATCCAGCTGATTTATAGTGCGCCGGGTTTACAGTTAAAAGCAATAGTTCACAAAAAGAGTACAAGTTTATCAGAGACTAGATTTGATTACTGAGTATTTATTTCAAAGAATAGGAGCATAAGAGTACATTATACTAACTTAATGAAAGGCGATGTTTGTTCATATATACATTCATAGGAAATTTGTTCACATAGCTATCGATGGATCTTGATTCCGGTTATGTTTTATTGTATAGTATAGTATTTATTTCAAATAACAGGATCATAAAAGTACATAAATTTAATGAAAGGGGATGTTTGTTCATATATATATTCTGGATGTAATAATTGTTCTTTAATATTTTGAAAATAGTATTTTGTACAATAGAGTAGATATTGTAAAGCGCTTTTTGGATTTTTAGTAGAATTAGCGCTATACAAATAAATTATTATTATTATTCATATATACATTCATAGGAAATTTGTTCGCATAGCCATCAATGGATCTTGATTCCGGTTATGTTTTGTTGTTTCGATCCATTTTGGGAGGTTGCCATTTGGGAGGTTTCAACGGTGATTGCGACGGCTTTAGGGTTTTGAATACAACTGCTCTAATTTTGATCAAATCAGTCACTGGAAGAGAGCCAGAGGACGTCACACGATATTCCCAAAAGATATGACGTAAAATCATTGAACAATTAAAATATTTGCATTCCTTTCAGCCAATCGGAAACGGCATAGTGACTTGAATATATAGAGAATAATACATGGGCGCGCGGAGATATGGAATTTATCTTCTCGTGTTCAACTCGATATCTCACGAGTGAGCGCAGCAAACGAGTGAGATACCGAGTTCAGTGAACACGAGAAGATAAATTCCATATCTCCAAGCGTCCATGTAATATTTTATTTATTTTATAAACAATACTTGGACCTGGGCCTGGTAGTTCGAAGCAAGGGTAAGCGCGTGACGTGGAAATCGCTGATTGGCTGAAAGGCGATATCCAAACACGTAAAATTATCGTATTTTTACGTGTGTCCAGATACTATATTTCTCAGTGCTGGAAATCCTTGTATAACACTGCTGTAGTTTATAGAATAAATAAATACTATTGAACATTGACTAAACTTTCAGCGTAATCGAACTATCAACCAACATTAATTTGCACATTCGATCGACATTGGTAAAAGAAAATCATATATGGAGCTGAGTTTAAATCTTTATATACGACCTTATTCCAAGTACGAAGCATTCATACCATTGTAATATGGCTAATTCCTAATGTCTGCAATGTCCATTTATGGGAGGACTAAATAACACGCGCGACTCTTTAGTTTAGTGTCGACGTCTGCTTCCGCTTACGACAAATATCCGATTACAAGATATTACAAATATAGTAAGTTATATGTTAGATTTTCCTGAACCTGAAGATGGTGTTCGCTTCACCGCAAGAAGAGGTTCGTCAGTACTAGTTGTTTTAACTTGTATGTCACTTCTTTTTTTCTCCATAGCACCCAAATGTCCACCAATTCGTCCTCCAAAGTATGGAATAATCGAGCCAGGTGATTGTTCTAACGGGCTGCCTGTGTTGAATGGTACGCGATGTGTCTTCCTGTGTAATGTGACCAATGGGTACGTAGTTGTTGGTCCCCGAGAGGTGACTTGTGTTGCAAACGGCACTTGGACTGGTAATATGAACGAGAGCTCTTGTCAAGGTAATCCTAGTTAGGTTCTTGTTCGTCATTTTTCCAGAAATATAAATTTATAAACCAATTCATTTTAGAGTGTAGACAAATGAAAAGAAACTAATTCCACTAAAGTGACTATAGATTTTTTAAGATTAAAATAATAACGAATAAGTGTAAGAAAATGAACATTTATAATACAAAATGTGTTAATATCACTGCTAAAAATTCTAATATGATAATTTTGAAATATTTATAAAAAAAACAAGGAAATAATATGATTATATAGATAAACGAACAGTCATATATTATAATAAATAGCCGCCCCTTATTACAAAATAAATGCTCTATCTATTGCACGGTGGGCATAAATGACCCTGAAATCGCTCACGTTGAGCGTGCCAAAAACGTATAAACTAGCAAAAAAAATTAATTCGACCTCAAATTTAACGAAATTTTGGTAGGTTAATATTAATATGAAATTACGTCTTCAGGTTCAATCGGGTTTGTATATTGACGTTGCTGTGACGTTATGATGAACGTATACGTTTGCAACAAAGTATGTTATTACAACAACATAAATATATATTTTTGAATGCCGCAATTTTGAAGTCTCTACGATAAATATTTGCAGAGTTATTAAGAACTTAAGTTTCCTGTGACGTCACATTTTCTGACGTCATGGGTCTGACTTAAATTATGCTTTCTACATTGAAGAAATATAAAAAGACCATATTGAGCCTATTCTGTGTACAATTAGCACATTTCTTCGTTAAAACCCGAAAAATACTCACATATCAATTTTCTAAGAGACGTTTTCAAAAATATATGACGTCATAATGACCGTACACTCTTGTTCACGGTGAATTTTAAAGCGATTCCTCTCAATAATTGAAAATTCTAAAAACATACGATAGTGGGTACATATGTATTCTTTAAGTTGCTAGATTTTCATGAACAACTATTCTAAACTCTAATAGATGAATGAAGAAGTTATTTTGTAATTGCTCTTTTGCTCTGACGAAAGGCTAGCGCTCGAAACGTCAGCTGCTACTCGCTGCTACGTCGGTTAGCATACCTCAATCGACTTCAGTTGATTATATACCAGTGTTTATTCTGTAAATGGTTTTACCTTGAATATTTCCCGCCTAATTTTGGCGGGAAAATTCCAAATTTAACATTTAATAACTTTTCTCCCTCTTAAGGTGGCTCGCCTGGATTTTCCAGGGACGCACCATTCCCAATTTGAACGGCTGCTGCTCCACTGTCAGAGCACGGTCGAGCTAGCCACTTCACCCATTTACTAGAAATAGAATAAACTTTCCAAAAATGTAGGTTTGTTTGACATCGGTGTTACCATAGCAACACAGCGTTGACGTCATGTGTTTTACATACCAACAATTTTCTTGAAATCTAGACCTAAACTTTTAAAACGACCTAGTGTCCCTTGTAGTCTAAATGTAGGCCTTCAAGACTGCAAAGTTTAAAAAAATTGTATGAGAGCGTTTTCGAAAAAAAATGGGTTGAATATTTTCATTCAAAAAATAAACAATTCGCTTTACTTCCTGTTTAGTCGTCGAGAACTGTGTTAGCCGGACCGATTCAAACGCTGTTTTTAGCACATTTCATACCTGTGACATAGGACTACTTGCCATGAAAATTTCATTCCATTTGCTTTATTCGATTCCGGTTTATGGAATAATAAGTAATGTAATAAATATGCTCATTTTACTCAGAATAGTAACGTATTTGCTAAGGAAGCTGTAATTCGAAAACTAGTCGATACAATTTTTTTTAAATCTTTTCACCTAAAATTCAACATGTACTACCCTTGCCTTGTAAATTTCAAGAGCATTGAATCATTTTAAGGGCGCGAAATAAAAACAAAAACACAGGGAACTTTTACATTCATCCACGCAAGCTTCATTGCTGTATCATTTTGTTTATAGCTTGTGTCTTTCCGAAATTTCTCTTTTGTCTAGATTCTACATACTTGTGTGCTTTTGAACTAACAAGTTTACCATGCACGCTTGCTACACTTCGCTAATGCCGGAACGCTCGTGCAAATTCTGTTTTTAGTACAATAGTCACGCTGCCAGTTGTAACGCTGTTATAATATAACTTATAATATTTATTTACAAAAGGTTTTATAATATCACTAATACAAAATCTCGTTTTTAATTTAGATTTAGAAAATGTGGTCTATACGTCACGGGCACTTTTTCCCGATCTGGTTACTAAAAACACACTTATTCAACATTATCATCCCGCACTGCCAAGCTTCATGGTTTAACTAATTTGCATGTCATTGTCCTAAGAACAGAATTTGCACGAGCGTTCCGGCAGTAGCGAAGTGTAGCTTGCTCAAGCGTGCATGGTAAACTTGTTAGTTCAAAAGCACACAAGTATGTAGAATCTAGACAAAAGAGAAATTTCGGAAAGACACAAGCTATAAACAAAATGATACAGCAATGAAGCTTGCGTGGATGAATCTAAAAGTTCCCTATGTTTTTGTTTTTATTTCGCGCCCTTAAAATAATTCAATGCTCTTGAAATTTACAGGACAAGGGTAGTACATGTTGAATTTCAGGTGAATGGATTAAAAAAAATATTTATCGACTAGTTTTCGAATTACAGCTTCCTTAGCAAATACGTTACTATTTTGAGTAAAATGAGCATATTTATTACATTACTTATTATTCCATAAACCGAAATCGAATAAAGCAAATGGAATGAAATTTTCATGGCAAGTAGTCCTATGCCACAGGTATGAAATATGCTAAATACAGCGTTTGAATCGGTCCGGCTAACACAGTTCTCGACGACTAAACAGGAAGTAAGGCGAACTGTTTAATTTTTTAATGAAAATATTCAACCCATTTTTTTTCGAAAACGCTCTCATACAATTTTTTTAAACTTTGCAGTCTTGAAGGCCTATATTTAGACTACAAGGGACACTAGGTCGTTTTAAAAGTTTAGGTCTAGATTTCGAGAAAATTGCTGATATGTAAAACACATGACGTCAACGCTGTGTTGCTATGGTAACACCGATGTCAAACAAACCTACATTTTTGGAAAGTTTATTCTATTTCTAGTAAATGGGTGAAGTGGCTAGCCCGACCGTGCTCTGACAGTGGAGTAGCAGCCGTTCAAAGTGGATATGGTGCGTCCCTGGAAAATCCAGGCGAGCCACCTTAACTAATCGAACTCGGGTTTTCGATAACTTTGTTGTAAAGTTGGTGGGAATTCAAAAATATATAATTTACTGATTAACTGATTAACTAAAAACGTTGGAAAACTTATTATAAATGGATACATGACGTAATTGTGATGTCATCAAGATGTATACGATAATGCAAATCATCGGATTTTGTTTCGTTCATCCGTCTTAATCCTCCCACAAAAATTCAATCTTCTACATTAGTTACTTTTGAAAATATAGCAACGTGAGCGATTTGAGGGTCATTAATTTGTGCCCACCGTATTGATTCTAATCTAACTTTACATAGATATAAACACGAGTGGTTTAAAAACAATGAGTTTTGTTTCCACCTACCTGGTTTCCCAAGAATCGCGATGTTTCCCGAGATGCCTGTCGAGAGTCGAGGGAAGCAATACTCACTGCCTTCCCGAGGAACCAGTTATTGTGTGTTTTGTTATATAGACATAAGTTTTATTAGAGACAAAATTGTGCGTAAATACATGCCGGACCTACCTGATATACAAGCAAGGTTTCTCGTCTTCTTTTCGGGAAACTGCTTTTTGATACAAAACGCTGCCAGTGTCGCTACGGTATTGTTAGTAGCGTTTTATGTCTTTCTTGCATCTCTTTTAGCTACCAATTTATCTCTCTCATGCTCAAGTGGTAAATCAGTTGACTGTTTCTTTGGAGCTGGTTTCATTAAACGCTTTCTTTCGGCTTTTGATGAAGATATAGACGTTTTGGTAAACAAATATTTTCCGCCTTCAGGCTAGCCAGTGGCGCAGGCGACACCAGCGGGGAACAATTGATGCATTGACACCCTCTGATATCATAATTTTCAAAAATGTTGCCCGAGTGGGTAACAGTTTCTTTTCTTTTTTTGTCAGGTGACCATAAGTCAACCAACGAGCTCGAGGGCGCACGTTATATTTGAAAACTTATTATTGTGCCATCGCCATCGGCATCAGTATCATTACGTTGATAAATTGGAGGCATTACATAAAGTCAGGAAGTTTCCCTGTTGGCACTGTTTATCATATATCATGATTATAATCGGCTGCTGGCTTTGATAATTAAAGTCCTAGGTGCCCTTTAAAAGAATACAATCATAAAATAAGCTAATATATCATAAATATCATTCTCTCAGGACATATCTGTGTATGACCAATTTGGAACATATGATTTATGTGTTATACACTTCGTCATCCAACAGATGTTATGCCGCCATTGCTAAAGTGTCCTCAGGATGTTAACGCAACTACAAATCCCGGAAAGTACTACGCATCATTGATGTGGGACGAGCCTCAGCCAACAGATAACTCAGGGAAGACTCCTACGCTTGTGGTTCAGCCAAGAGGATTAACACCTCCTCATCAGTTCCGTATCGGAACTACAACGATTGTCTATTTGGCAAAAGATGATGTTAATTTGACAACCACTTGCACCTTCCAAGTAACCGTTCAAGGTTGGCAACTGATATTGAATCCGATTCTTAATCCCAGTTTACACGATAAACATTTTGGGTAGGACACTCGTAACCCTTATTTCCATCGTATAAATGGAAGTTTCCATGCGAAAACATTTTGTCACGCGTACCAAAAGTTTAGGAATGCCGTGCCCAAAATGCTGGACGTGTAAAGCGGGCTTTAAAAACATATATAGTTTTACGCAGTTAGTTAGATATATTTATTTTATTTCCATATCCGTTGATATCCAATGCCATGCTACATTAACAACGCTCATAAGAGCCCTTTTAGATGTCGTAGTGGCCAAATTCCATCCTCTCTCAGGATTAATACGGCGCCATTTTTTTGGGAGACATGCTTTTGGTCCGGTATTAACTTGAACAGACAGTTTTCAAATTTAAGCCGAGATTCCTTCCATCGTTTACAGTAGTTTTAAGGACTTCTAAAGAGTTGAAATTCGCATCCCTTCATCATATCAGCTGTGAAGCATTGGATTGTGAATTGTCTAAAAATGCCTCGCCGGGATATCAAGTCTGAGTGATATAGCTTCACTTGGCTCAAACTTCGCCGTTTCTTTTCAAACTGATTATTTTGGTATAAACCGACAAAGTAACAGATTCAGCTAAATCTCCATGGAAGCAAGCTTAATTTACAATAACCCTCCGTCTTTATCCTATGAGTTCTTTTGAGCTAGAAACCTAAGCCGAAAGCCCTGAGTTATATTTTGTGAAAATAGAAATAGGGAAAATAAAGAAAACTTCAAGATTACAAGATACAAGCGGCGTCCGCTTACGACAGATGTCCGATTACAAGATATTACAAATATAGTAAGTTATATGTTAGATTTTCCTGGACCTCAAGATGGTGTTCGCTGTTCGCTTCTCCGCAAGAAGAGGTTCGTCAGTACTAGTTGTTTTAACTTGCAAGTCACTTCTTTTCCCTTCTCCATAGCATCCAAATGTCCACCAATTCGTCCTCCAAAGTATGGAATAATCGAGCCAGGCGAATGTTATAACGGGCTGCCTGTGTTGAATGGTACGCGATGTGTCTTCCTGTGTAATGTGACCAATGGGTACGTACTTGTTGGTCCTCGAGAGGTGACTTGTGTTGCAAACGGCACTTGGACTGGTAATATGAACGAGAGCTCTTGTCAAGGTAATCCTTTAGTTAGGTTCTTGTTCATAATTTTCCCAGAAATATAACAGCAGTTCATTTTAGAGTGTAGACAAATGAAAAGAAAATAATTCCACTCAAGTGACTATACTTTTTTAAAGATTAAAATAATAACGAATAAGTGTAAGAACATGAACATTTATAATTATACGAAATGTGTTAAAAGCAATGCTAAAAAATCATAATATGATAGTTTTGAAATATTTATAAAAACAAGGAAACGATATGATTATTAGATACATGTACACAGTCATATATCATTATAGGTAAATTCATTGCCTGACGAGGGAATTCCACGTTAAATTTCACGCGAAAAACCGATATCGCACGAATCGCGAAGCGATGACGGTGCTTTTCCGTTCAAAATCGTACCTTTTTGCTGCAGTTGTTTTTGTCGATTCCTCGGATTAGCTAGTTAGAGTCACTCTTGTTCAGTCGAGGAAACGATATGATTATTAGATACATGTACACAGTCATATATCATTATAGGTAAATTCATTGCCTGACGAGGGAATTCCACGTTAAATTTCACGCGAAAAACCGATATCGCACGAATCGCGAAGCGATGACGGTGCTTTTCCGTTCAAAGGCGCACGTTATATCTGGAAAGCTTATGGCTACATAGCATTAAGTGACTACAATCGGCTATTGGCTTTGATAATTAAAGTCCTAGGTCCCCTTTAAAAGAATGCAAACATAAAATAAGCTATACCCACAAATATCATTCTCTCGGAACATATCTTGGTGAGTGACCAATTTGGAAGATATCATTTACGTGTTATACACTTCGTCATCCAACAGATGTTATGCCGCCATTGCTAAAGTGTCCTCAGGATGTCAATGCAACTACAGATCCCAGAAAGCATTACGCGTCATTGACGTGGGACGAGCCTCAGCCAACAGATAACTCAGGGAAGACTCCTACGCTTGTGGTTCAGCCAAGAGGAGTAACACCTCCTCATCAGTTTCATATCGGAACTACAACGATTGTCTATTTGGCAAAAGATGATGTTAATTTGACAACCACTTGCACCTTCCAAGTAACCGTTCAAGGTTGGCAACTGATATTGAATCCGATTCTTAATCCCAGTTTACACGATAAACATTTTGGGTAGGACACTCCTAACCCTTATTTCCATTTTATACTTCGTATAAATGGAAGTTTCCATGCGAAAACATTTTGTCACGCGTACCAAAAGTTTAGGAATGCCGTGCCCAAAATGCTGGACGTGTAAAGCGGGCTTTAAAAACATATATAGTTTTACGCAGTTAGTTAGATATATTTATTTTATTTCCATATCCGTTGATATCCAATGTCATGCTACATTAACTACGCTAATAAGAGCCCTTTTAGATGTCGTAGTGGCCAAATTGCATCGTCTCAGGATTAATACGGCACCATTGTTTTTGGGAGACATGCTTTTGATCCCGTATTCACTTGAACAGACAGTTTTCAAATTTAAGCCGAGATTCTTTGCATCTTTTACATTAGTTTAACGGACCTCTAAAGAGAGTTGAAATTCGCATCCGTTCATCATATTTGTCGTGAAGCAAAATTCGGCGCAGGGTCAACGGTGTAATGTTTAACACATGCGACTTTGATTCAGCATTAAACGCCCTTAAATGACAACTAAAATAACCGCTAAAATCGCGCAGCTTAAAATTGAAAAAAAAACTCGTGATTTATAAACGAAAAAATACGTTATTGCACCCTATTTTTTTCTTGAAGCTATCTTCTGTCCAGCAATCATTAAGCCTCATAATACAGTGATTACTGGTTGCAATGGGACTCAACCCGAGATATATGGCACGTTTTGCCAATTGAGATGTCGCGTGGGATATGAACCTGGATTTACCGTACTGAGGAAATGTGAAGCGAATGGGACGTGGAGTGGAGCACCCTTATCATGTTCAGGTGAGTGGAGCCATCTATACTGCTTCCTTCAGGCAAAGAGCGAAGTATATGAAATGAGATAAGAGATTGAGAAAACACGTCGAAATTTAGCTCTAGAATTCAATTAATTCAAACATAATTATACACAACTTTTTTCAGATCCGTATGATAATTACATGTATGTGAAAATAGATCTGAAAAATTGGTACTAGTAATTCACAGTCTTCTCGATTATGCTTGGTTTTCATTCCTTTCTAGTTATTTACTGCCCACCCTTGAGAACACCAAGATTTGGTCAGGTGGTATCATCATCCTGCATGCTGTCCAGTCCCTACAATACAACTTGTACATTCACTTGTGGTCTTGGATTTCAACTTGTGGGAACACACAGTCGTACTTGTGCAAGTAACGGACAGTGGTCAGGATTTAATGACACCCAATGCCGAGGTCAATTTGATTTAATATTGATATGTACATAGAACGTAAAATCCCATGGGACATCCCTTGAGCCTGTATACTAACTGGGCCGCGTCGCGCTATAATGGCCCGGTGCCATAAAATGTAAATATGTTTTGAAGTCGTTATACGATTTGTATCATATAACGATATAGCCCTATCGAGAATACAATAAAAGATTCAATCTGTTATTACGAACACCATTATACGAATTATGAACTTCAATGGTGTCCGGGATATTTTTCCGTGATGCGGGCTAAACTATGTAATACCATGATCCTCTCGCTTTCCTTTTTTTGTTCAGGGACATTTAATCTCGAATATCCCTCATCAGCATGCATACTTTCACTAAATCTCCCTCATTCACCATGCAAGAGGGAAACTTAGGAGAGCATGCGCACTGGCGCACTGTCGTGTTACCCAGCGCCTTCTGTTGATTTATGAGTGCGCGATGCACCCCTCTTGATTCCTTACACTGCTGTCTTCCATGTGGGATGCTTAAAACCATATACATATGGCCTTTGAATATTAGTCAAGCACATAATTACATTGTATTTTACTGCTATTCTTCACAAAAACAACACACTTGTCCCCAGGGGAAGCCAGGCTCATTCAATCTATTGCGCTCAATCAAGCATAATAACAAAACGTTTTCAAAAGCCACTCAACTGCAACGTGTTTACTTCTGGCAGAGAGAACTAAACTTCTCGCAGATTAGTCCTCTTCCTAGGAGATCATAGTATTACAATCTAATAGCATGACATGATAGCATGACATTTCCCCGGCTCTCGGGAAAATTTAATCGCTAATTTCCCTCATGTCATGCTATTACTTATAAAAATTGCCTTCTAAATAAGGGTTATGTGTTGGGTTTGCTAGAGGGAACTATATAATTTAACGTGAAACGAGGAACGGACTGGGTTTCCAGTGCTATGCGCAGTGCACCATGGTATCGGTTTCGGAGACACGTTCGTAAATAACATGGAATCCTGAGGGTAGAAGTGACGCTTTTTCTACAAACAAAAAAGATCAAAAACACAATTCATCGGCGTCTTCTTAGCATGATATATACTAGACCATTGCTATCAGCAGGATTTCCAATAGGTGAAGCGTACGATGCCATGATAATCCTTTTACGACAACTGCGATAGGATGAACCTCGAACAATGAACTAGTTCCCGTTATTCTTGGGTTGCAATCATTCCCAAGGTAATAACATCACAAAAACGTAGCGGCCATCTTGGTTGGTAGGAACAAAAGAAGCAAATGTGGCCAACATGGCCGCCAGTGCAACCCACCAATTGTCAGGTTCCGGGTTGACATGAAGCTTATGAATGTTTCCAATAGGCATGTATGGAAGGGTTAAATACCGAGAACCGAGGCTTTTAGCCAGATACATCCCGAGGGATGTATCTGGATAAAAGCTGAGGTTCGAGGTATTCAACTGACTTATTTCATACTTGACGAGGTTTTCGCAAAATTTTCATTGTGTAGCTCTTTTTAGGTAGATTTTGGGCAAGTACCAAGACGGAGAAAAGGTTCTAAATCATTATAGGGATATTTAGTAAGTTTGGCTGAAGCCAAGGTGAATGAATTCCTTGGAGAAAATAATAACTGAAGCTAGAAACAACAAAATATCGTTGAATTGTATTGAATTGCTCGTTATAAATGCAAGGGGTGTACGAAAAAAGTTCCCGGGATGTATCTGGATACATCCCGCGAACTTTTCTCATACATCCCTTGCATTTATAATGGGTATGTATGGAAAATATAGCCTCATTAAGAACAAAGAAAACCGTGTCAAGTATGAAATAAAGATATATATGATGGTCTCCGTTATATTCAAGAATTAATCCAGGTTGGGCGCAGTTTCTTGAGGGAAACGACCATAACGGAGTCTCGATCTCCTTCCACCAGAACCTTGTGTTGTTTTCGAGCCTGTCTTCCCAAACTACTACCCATACTGTACATATAATTCAACTAACATTAATTATGAGGTAATCAACCAATCAGAGCTCTCGATTTGTACCACGTACCGTACTTTGAAACCACGTGAAAGTACTCCCCAGAGTAATTTGAAATCTCTTTTCCAGGCCAAGGACTGGAAACTATGAATATTCATAGTTTCCAGTCCTTGGACTGGAAAAAAGATTTCGAAACTAAACTTACGAGGTATTGTTTTTATCCAGAAAGTTTACGTCCGTTCCGTTCTGTTCTTCTAGATGTCTTTTAAGGGAGGCCACAATTTTATATAACGTTTTGCCAGGATAACGGTTTCCATCTTTTCCCGTAACTTCTTGGATGAACTTGTCTATCCACAAATAGAGAAATTCTCGATTCATCTGCACCAAGTCCACATCGAGATTTTGAATTGACTAAATTCTCGGTTAAAGTCGTAGTTTCCCGAGCCGCGCCCACTTATTATCTCGCTCACTCCTCCAGTTTTAAAATAGATTCACTGCCCATGTGTTTTTATATCTGGTAGCTACTGGAACGGCATCATTTCGAATTGTTCTTTCTTCTTTTTCAGACCTAGCTAACCAAAAGCGCTTTGCCGGCCTTCCATTTATAGTTGAAATAAGAAGTGGGCACACAACTTGAAAACTACAAGCTTTCAGTTAACACGCACATTTGCAATTCAATTTCTAACTTAAATCAGTTCATTATTTTTAAAAACAGTCATTAAGCAAACAAACAAATGAGACAATGCAACAACTATTTCTATATTTCCCGAAGGGTGTACGCTTAATACAGGTTTTCCATGAACAGTATACTCTGATTTGCTTTTATTTAACACATTCCTCACGAGTAAAGAATGTGTATTTGAAGTCGTTTAGAAGCCTCGAATTCGGACTTTACGGGGATTACAAAGTCCTCGCAATTAGTTCCAGTCCCCGGCTGCGCCTCGCACTGGAACTAATTGCGCGGACTTTGAAATATCCGTAAAGTCCTCATGATATTACAGTGGCATCCACGAATAGCAGTTTCAGCGGTATTGACCCGAATGCCTCAATTCGATGTACGCCATTGAAAGAATCATTATTGTATGACCCCAACACCCTCTTGAACAAGCACGACTAATTTAGATACACAGTTTGGATAGCGCTTTATTACATCGAAGTGAGGCGTTCGGGTCAATACCGCTGAAACTGTTATTCGTAGACGCCACTGTATATAATATCAGCTATGCATATCAAACATATTACGGGAACGATCGTAATTATTCAATAATATTAACTGCTCATTGTAAACATGTACTGTAGTTTGAAAACATAAGTATAACACAATCATTTTAGAATGCTTCGAATTAGTGATCGAAGGGCTTGTTTACTGGTTCCAACGAAACCATCCATGGAATGTTATGGTATTATAATATTTATATCTGTCTATCTATTTAGCATGTGTTACTCGAAGCATCGAACGACCGCTTTCACTCTCTTGGTTTCTAGATCTCTGTCCTATACGCCGCTAAACTAAAATCTACGTTGGTTGAAAGGATCAAGAGAGAAAAAACGATGAGAAGCATAGTGATGAGTAATTTTATGTAAATGTTATCGGCTTCCGCTCGGGGTTAATCCTCGGTGAATAAATCCCACACCCCATCACTCCAGGCCGATAACCCTTACATAGTCGCATTCTACATTTCCAGCCTTTTTTATCTCTTTTTTTTTGAAGATATCGCTCGTCCAAGTTTTGGCCTCACTTGTCCTTCCAATATCAACGTCTTTCTTGGTTCTTGTGCTTTAAACGTGACTGTGGATTGGATTGAGCCGAGAGCTACGGACAACTCAGGAGCTGTTGAAGTACATGCACCGAACATACACCCTAACACAACATTAACTCCAGGAATATACACTGTAAACTACACAGCCGTGGATGCTACAGGAAATAGGGCAGTGTGTCTCTTCAAGATTCAAGTTAACAGTAAGTATTGGGTTCCGAAGTCTTCTTCCCTCAAGTTATACTTAAGCGAACGACAGCGAAAGAACTACCGTATTGAGACTTTACCACCATCAAATGTTATTTATCTCTGGCTTCAACTTTTCATTTATCGACAGACCGGATATGTCGAGGTCTCTCTCCTCCATTTGGTGGATCCGTCGAATCGACCACCTGCGGTGCATCATATGGATCGGAGGCTGTGTTGTCATGCCAACCGGGTTACATACTTGGTGGATCCTCGATACGCACGTGTATGTCTAACGAGCAGTGGTCAGGCACAGATACAACATGTACTCGTAAGCAGAAATCATATTTAAGTATTACTGTTTGTAAAGCATTTGCGAAAACGATCATGATTCTGAGGACATTTAATATTTTTTACACAAAACATTGCAACATGTCATCTAGTAAAAATTAATTATTTAAAGATCAAAATATTGATATATTTTGTGGTTGTCCAATTTGAACTTTTTAGGTTCTACTTGTCCACCGCCACATGGTGTAACAGATGGTACTGTTGCACCCAGGGAGTGCTCCACTACATCCCGCGTAGATTTTGATACACTGTGCATATTTATGTGCAACGCTAGTAATGGATATACGAATGTCGGTCCCGTTGAGGCGAGATGCACTGCAAATGACACATGGACACCAAATATCGACGATATCGGTTGTAAAGGTAAATTACCTTTAAACGTGCTTAATGTACTGCACACTGGCCATATTGACAATCTTCTCCATTTCATTAACTCTCAGCTGAAACATGTAGTTTATAATTTTCCAAACACGGATTATAGAAGCCTTGTGGAGTCAACACGTCTGTTTCAAATATAATAATATTTGTCTATTCACCACTTTTCCTGAATAATTACAAATTAAAAACAAACTAATAATAAATACTACCAATGCTTATAGGCAAATATGACTTACAGGGGTATCAAAACAGCACCGTTAATTTACTAATTAACTAGACTTAAAAATAGTTACATTCTCACTCGGCTTAACATTTAGTGGCAATACATTCCATAGTTCAGGAGTGCTCAGCTATGGAAAAGGATCTATGCCCATAGGTCTTCAAATTGTAAATAGGCTTATTAAGGCGTAACACAGCATTGGATGAACGGAATTGTCTACGTGCATCAGGTGTGTATAACTTTAGCAACTCCTGCAAATACTTAGGTGCTAAATTATGCAAAGCCATAAAAGTAAGTAGATTAATCTTAAACACAGTTCTCTGTTCCACAGGCAACCAGTGAAGCTCCTTACGCGTAGTAGTGATGTGATCATGTTTAGATAAACAAGCTATAACACACGCAGCTGCATTTTGCACACATTGAAGTTTCATAATATCATCAGTTTGGCAGGCCATATAAAAGCGAGTTGCTGTAATCCAACTTGGAACTAACAAATGCATGAATGAGAACCTTCGGGTAGTATCGAGAATAAGATATTTCCTAATTTTAGCTATATTTCTAAGGTACGGTTAAAAGCCAGACTTAACAATACAATTACCTTGTTAAGACATGGATATAGTGTTACGAAACACTACAACAATATTACGTGCACGATCCGACGGATATATGATATCAGACCCTAAAGTAAGAGAAAGTATCGGAATATGTGGACGAAATCTAGAATGTAACAGCAGAATCTCAGTTTTATCCTTCAGTTCAGTTTAAGCTTGTTATAAGTCATCCATTTGTCGATATCAATTAAACAATTTAACTTTCAATGAGTTTCTGATCATCATTGTAAGTGAATGTAGTATAAAGCTGTGTATCGTCCGCATAACGATATCACTGGCCGCCATGGTTAGCTCAGTTGGTAGAGCACGGTCTAGAGTCGGGGGTTCGAACCCGGCCGAGTCCTTGTGCAGGGACGTTTATAAGCCGTTGGCCTTGTCTCCTTCTACTTCTAATCAGTATTTGAAGGGGACGTGAAGGAACCTGTTGTACTACTCGAAAAAGAGAAGGGGATTGTCACCCGGTACAGCAGCCTGGCCATTGCACTAACCACACACTCAACATTGTAAACTGCGTGGCTGCCATTGGCGCCGAAATAGCAGTCCGAAACATTCACTGACGGGATATGTCAGTAATTAAAAAGCGCCATGAAACTGGTGATATGGCGCTACATAAATATGGCCTATTATGGCCTATTAACGTTAAAACGACATACCACACTTGCGTATAATGTTCCAAGAGGAGAAGTGTATATAGCAAATACAATATGGGTCCATGGACGGAACACTGTGGCATACCATAGTCAAGCGACCGCATAGCGGAAGAGGCATCACCGATCTTAACAAATTGTGTACGGTCAGTCAAATACGACTGAAACCAGGCAAGTGCATTCCCTCTAATTCCAAACGTAGAGGAGATCCTATAATCCACCGTATCGAATGCCGTGGATAAATCCAACAGTAGCGGAATAACACAGCGATGATCATAAATCGCCGGTAAGACATCATTCTGGACGTGCACCAGAGCAGTTTCACAACTGTGACATTCCTTATATGCAGACTGAAGGACTAAATCGCCGAGGTCATTCCGTCACGTAGATTGTATTTCAAGCGCACTGCAGCTGCCTTCTCAATAGCTTTAGACAAAAACCTTAAATTAGAGACCGGGCTGAAGTTAGGAAAAAGTCCAGAGATGGTTTCTTTAATAAGGGAGATAAAACTGCTTGATTCAAAGAGGTAGGCATCTCACACAATTCAAAGGATAAATTCACAATCTTGGTAATGATCGGTAATAAATCAGACAAACAGCACCCAAGTAATGTAGAAGGAACAGGATCCAAACAACATGATTTAGAGGCACTTTTCTTAATCACGTCCAGAAGTTCAGTTTCAGTCATATAGGTGTCAAATGTACAAGTTTACAGTTCAAATGAACGTTGTCCAATCGGTCGAAAAAAGGGAAGTCATCCTCCTGGACAGAGTCGAATTGATCTCGAATTGTAACAATTTTGTCAGAAAAAAATCTGCAAAACTGTTGCACAAGTCAACAATACATGCATCAGGAGTTCCGGACTTCCGGTTGGATCACACTGCATTCTGGGTAGGTGGGCTCAGAAAAGTGGGCATCAACTTCTAGATCGGCCATATTGGATTTGAGTGCAGTCAATTTTTGCTCCTTTGCAAGTTCAAAAACTTACTACCTAATACACGGAATATCTTACCTTTACAGATTCTTCAGTTGGGAGTTCTAAGTCGATGTTTAAGCTTTAGAACGGGATTAATAAAGTTTCCATGTTGACAGCGCTCAAATCCAATATGACCGCTCTGGAAGTTGATGCCCACTTTTCTGAGTCCACCTACCCAGAATGCAGTGTGATCCAACCGGAAGTCCGGAACTCCTGATGCATGTATAGAGTCACACGAAGGGTATAGCTAGCTTCTCCGGCGTACGGTGTAGCAGGCGATTAATAGTCTGATTAAAGAGGAATTTAAGGTCGGCTTTATTCTCAATAATGTGTGTGAAGTAGTATACTGATTCATCTTAGATAACTTGATTAACTTCCTAATAAGTTTACACTGCTCAGAATATAGTTGTCGGTCTATGATCAATTGGGACTTCCGCCAACGCCTCTCCAGTTTACGACGCTTACATTTTTCAGCGGGCAACGCATTCGTATACCAGGGCGCAGCAGGCCATAAAATTACTAGCCACTTCTGCATGGGAGTCATCAACCAGGAGCGATAATTCTGAGTGATATTAATAACATAATTTATCAAGATTGGTAGCAGGCGAAGAAAATAATGAGGACTTTCAAAGTTGAAAAAGTAGTTTTTCATCCCATTTTGATACAACCCAGGTCATAAAACCTAAACGAAAATAATTTCAAAATTCCCCGACACTGTATTTGAGAAACGGCTGTTTTCCATGACTCGTGAAAACTTTAGGAAAATTGGACAAAACGCTAAAAGGCTGGACTTCAACAAAGTTCTGTTTTGGGCCGAAAAAAAGAGCCGAGAAACAGCCCGATAAAAGGTTTTCGATCATTTCACGGTTGAATAAGAGTCCCGCCTCCAAGTGTAATCTCATTAAGATTAGCCAATCAGAGCGATTCATGTTGTGTTAGTCTCGGCCGATTACAAAGTTCAGAAGAGCCGCAGAACAGAGAAGCTATACAGTTCACCGACGCTCGATACTTCTACAGAAATTAAACTAGTTAGGAGTGTCGATTCCAGCTTAATTTCAAGAAGAAACACTCTTTTAGGAGTACAGAAAAATGGCACCACAGTAAACAAACAATTAATATCATGCAGGGAAAACCACTGCCGCGCAGCTCGATCCACACCATGTACACGGTAGGCTGTTTATTATGGGGCGCCGATGCGGACAATATTCTGTTTATAGAAATATTCATGCCGTGGGCTTGGTATATAATGTGTTACAAGATACAAATATACAGTGATACAGTGATACGGTGATACAGTGATACAGTGATACGGTGATACGGTGATACGGTGATACAGTGATACGAAGATCTGAAATTTCCTTTAAAATTTTTAAAATGGGGGGGAAATACTTTCCCACAGAAATGTAGTTTTGGCTAGCCTGAATTTCAGCCGTCTCCTTCGGTTCGTTCCTCCGAACCGGAGGAGACAGCTGAAATTCAAGCTAAGTTTTGGCAGCAATTTTTCACATACCAAAAACTGTTTTTAAAAAATCAGTACGCAAAAGGAAGTTTTTAACCGGAAGTAAAAAGTTATGTTTGATTGACAGCAGGTCAATTAACACATGACATGTGCTCACTCGCCCGTAACGAAAGCTGCATAAATTCATTTCATGTTTATTGAGAAACGTTTTTCCACCCCCGATCCATGGGTTGTTGGCCTTATGTCTTCCAAAAAGCAAGCAGGGCTAAAAGCTCCAGCAGGGCTAAGCTCCAGCAGGATGCCCTTAGCTTGGAAAGAAGCAAAACAAGGCCAAACAATGAATACGACTACGAGCCTCGCAAAACCAGACAAGTTCAGACAGAGTGCCGAGTGGTCCACATCTGAACATCAAGAAGAATTGATCTGATTGATAGGAACCAGCCGAGAGAAGATTTATTTCCAAGAAAGCTTAGATGAGCTGCGGTTACACTAGAATAGTTTTACTAGGTATATTGGAAATTTACCCGGGTAAAATTGTGTTTTCGTGTCTAACCGATTTCCCCAGGAGAAAACGTACCTAGGTATATTTCCATAGTTACGAAAGGAAGAACAATGGAACTTTCCCTTGATAGCACCCCAGATAAGTCTTAGGGGTCGCTGCCGACCCCAGATAGTTCAGCCAATGAAATTTCGAGGATCTGACAGTACAATAGGCCTTCGCGCCACAAACTTACTGGGGCGTGATATTCAACGGTCTTCGTGTAACCGCTGTACCCAGGTAAATTCAAACCCCAGATGGATTTTATTGGGGTCAGGTTTACTGGGTAAACGACTTTATCTGGGGTAGTGTAACCGCAGCTAATGAAACATATTAAAACTCTGAATCGCTTGAAACCAACACCACGATCTAGCTATTTGCCGTGCTGTTTCAGGACCTTTCAGACTCCTGCAAATCGCTGTCACTGGCATTTAAGGCCTTTGATCAGTTCTGTGCCCTTCCTTTGTCATTTATAGGTGTTCGCTTTGGCTTTGTCCCTCAAGGACCTTTCGTCTTTTCCATTTTCCAAGTCATAAGAAAACTAGAACCGGCTATAAAATATTCTCGATGCGGAGCGTAGATTTGATCGGAAATCAACATTGCATTTTCGGGAAATCTTGGGCTATTTTCTACGCTTTCGATTTTCAACCAAAATCGAGTTTTTAAAAAGCTCTAACTCAAGAAGAATTGATTCGATTTGTCTGATTTATTTACACAATGTAAATTGATAACTCTGCTGCAAAACGAAAATTTGTTGGGGAATTGGGAAATTCTAAAAAGAGAGCTCTTGACGGTGTTTCCCGCATATCTACCCTTATATCTAGTCGGATTTATGTTTTCGCATTTTCACCGAAAGCATGATAACCAACTCGAATTTTGATATTCCCCTGCACGGTTTTTTAATACGATTCCTCCGAAATGCGACAAAGCAACCATAAAATAATTTTGGAGTTGGAGCTTCTGAAAGCCATCTCACTAGATCGGAGAAACGGGATCGCGGAAAATTTTAAAAATCCCCCTCCCCCTTTACCGTCAAAAAGAGCCGCCATTTTGTTTTCGTTTTGCGTTCAACGGAAGCATGGCAGAAGAAAAAAAGAAGATATCGGAAGACGCATAGTCGATGTTCTAGTTAGGGGTTATTTGCATAATACTTCTCATAATACCCTGAAGGTCTTCATCAGAAATGGATGAGTAGTTTTCCTCATCCGTACTGACATATCCAACTCATCTTTTCGCCTTCTAACTGTTCGTTCTGAAACATTTAGAATACTGCCAATTTTCAGTTGTCCATGAAAAGAATTTACTCCTCAAAAACTCCAAATGACTCGAGAAAATTGTGAATCGAGGACGCCCTCTGCCAGTGCCTGAGTGGGATAGCTATAGAGTAGTAGTCAGTACTGATCGTGGGTGGGTCCCAAATCGTTCTCCAAACCGTAAATATATTGATCGATAACCGTTCCCTAAAAGAGATAAAATTAGTATTCTATCAGCCCTGAAATGATTGGGAGAATGGCGTCACCTTGTTCAAGGTTTTCTATCACTACCGTTAATGTGGTACAAACGTCCTCCAGGCGAATGATCAGAGTTTGCAAAAAGTGATCTGAAGAGTATATGAAGGTCCTGATGGAGAGACTTTGTCTTTTGCGTCTAAAAGAACAGATACAGAAGCTTCCAGAAAGGTCAAAAACTCGGTATTTGAAAGGCAAGGCCTCTGTTACACATTCATTTTACTTTATATAACCAGGGCCGAAATGAGAAAACCCTGATATTACAAAATGGCGGCTATTTTTGACGGTAAATTATAGACCGCACTGCATTATGGATGTCACAAATACTAACATATATTTGCATATTAATTAGAATATATTTTTGGTTTAATATAGCATAGATATTTTGTCCATTTGTAATACATATTTTCTCAGCAGAATTTCGAATATATATATATAAGTTGAGCACGCATATTTTTGAAAGAGGAAAGTTTTTCATGATTAGAAGATAAAAATGCACTTTGGAAGATAAATAGTACGATTAACATGAATATTCAGAGTTTAGAACCGATATTCAAAGTATGGAACTAATATTTTCCGCTCAGAACATGAAAAGTTTAGACTTTAGAACGTATAATCTGACCTTAGAAGGTATATCCGAAAGACAGAATAGATTCTTAGCAAACGGAATGAATATTTTTATAAACAGAATATTGTCCGCATCGGCGTCCCATAGTCGTTTATGTCATCCTAAAATGTTTCATCGCGCTGAAACAAAACCAGCAAACCTTAGCTTCCTGCATCAGTTGAATTCTCTTTAAATTTTTGGCCGATTGAAAAACTTTATTGCTCATTCTTTGTGGACTTTCAGTCTCCGATGATTCTAACTTCTTGGAACTTGAGTATAATCCCTCCAGCCATTGTTTGTCCTAAGAACTTTACACCCGCTTCCAAATTTACTCACAAACTAAATTATTACAAACTAAATTGTGCTGTGTTTTTTCTTCTTATTCTTTTTTGAATACGGCACCAAGAAAGATCTACTTTTACACTTTTGGGCATTGCATTATAAACGTAGGAAATCTTTACGAACGAAAAGTAGCGCAGAAAATCACAGGATCAGCGAGAATGAAATAACATGCCCAGTGAATGACAGCAGCTGTCAATCATTTTGCGCGATTTTTTTTAGCGGGAAATCAGAAAGTCGCATTTTCAAGGCTTTAAAATTTTTTTTTGAGTTTTAGTTTTTTTGTGATGCTAGATTAGAGTTCAAATGCCCCACCAGTTTTTCATCCAGGCTGTTCTAATGCACCACCATCGGGGACTGGCTCAGAAAATTTGCCAAAAATTGTCAACAAAGACAAGGCAAGACTAAGTATTGACAAATAAATGAAATCATTGTTTTATTGACAAACTCTGACTCAAGCAATACACAGGAAACACCGACGGTGAAAACCACCTTCAACCGGTCAGGGATAAGAACAATCATTTCTACCGGCTCGATCGTTCTTGGTTTCCGTTATGTACTTTATAATAAACGTAATGGTTTGAAATTGAATACATTAGCTTATGTTGTTGGTATATAAAGTATGTAACAGCGTTCGACCAACTCAGCAGCTGGGTCGGCCTGTTATTAACTGCAGGCACCAATCTGCCCGTCTTTTCCAACTAAAAGTTAATAATATCACGCAGTCGCTCAAAGTTCACGGAGCAAAGCAAAACAACATAATTTATAGGTTTAAACATAAACAATTTACCTCTGAAAGTGGCCTTCAAATTTGGCAGGTTCACTCTTTCAAGCCAGGCCCCTACAAATGCACAATCCTTATCTTGGAAGTCCTCGAAGAGACGTATGTTCGCCATTTCGACGCGAGCGATGCGAATTTGTAGACAGAGATAATACATTTTTTAAACACCGATCAAATGTCCCACCCCCTACCCCCACTATTTGTCAAATGCCCGCCCCTGAGGGTCTAGATACTCGTCAAATTCCCCACCCTCGGGAGCAAGCCTCTGATCAAATGCCCGGGGGTGGCCCGGTGGGGGATGCACGGGTTTGGAATTGACTGATACATAACAGCACATAGTTTACGATGGGGGTTTTCAACACTTACAGCTTGAGGTCTGTCTAAAGACAAATTACAGTGAATCACATAGTGGTCAGAGAGGTTAGGATCGTGTACAAAGCAGTCCAGAGCAACATATGCTCGTTGGCTCTAGCTATACCATATGATCAGGTCGAGTGTATGGTTATTCTTATGAGTAGGACCGGAAACATGTTGAGTTTAGTTAGTCCAAAAACGAGGCAGCAGGTCGGTCAGATGAAGGATCATTAATATGGAGATTAAAGTCACCCAGTATAAGTAGGATCCCAGTTGACACGGCAAAGCATTCCAGTAGTTCAAAAAATCATTTTAAAGAAACAAAGCAGGCGCCGTAAAACTATTAGCAGTGGAAGGAGGAGGAAGGTCAGAAAGGTAGATGACGGCAGTCCTTACACATGCAGTAGGTGAGTGTAACAAATACTTCCAAAAATTCATAGGACGAGAAATTTATCACATTAAGTTTTTCCATCCTGAGACATTTATTGTACAACATGCCAACACCGCCACCAGACTTGGGACATGGTAGAAAGCATAACCTTGCGAACACAGTTCATTTATAGTACTGGTAGATTCGATGCCAGACTTTAACCAAGTTTCAGTTAGGGCCATAATGTCAATATCATTTTATACAACATAAGCCTTGACAAACAAGGCTTTGTTGTTAATAGAGCGTGCATTAAATAATGCAAAGTGTAATGGCTTAGTATCCGATAGACCTTTATCGAGGTTCGTGGGCTTTGACAGATCAATGTGTACAAGATTATGCAAATTACTCTAGTATTCGAGTACTTGGCAGTTGTTGTTAAAAGATTGGTAATTACACAGGAATGCGTTTCCACGTCGATTACATAGCTGCTGAGTCGAACAATATGAATATCAACCAGGACGCAGAAGGCCAGCGAAAGTAACCAGATTCGCTATTGCTGGTTTGCAATCAATCCCCAGAGATTCAGATAACAAAGGCCATGTAGGTTGAATCGAACAAAGAAATATTTTGGTTTCATGGTTGTCGAACGAGGAATATTTTGTTAACGTCAACCAAGATGGCGGCGATGACGTCACGTGAAAACGAGCAATAGCGAAAGTTCTTTTGAATAATTCTTATCTTGTAATTTACAACGATTTGAAGGTGAAATTGTAGAAATATTGCCACGACGCGCTCAATAACTGCTGTTGAACAAACGACTTTTGAACTTGACCGGGAACCCATGTGACTGCAAGGCTCGCGCAAGAGCCAATCGAGAGGCTGTAGTCTGAGACGCCAATACCATGCTATATTGGCGTCTCTAAAGTAAACAAAATGATCAGTGAATCGTGATCCATAACAAAATTCGAGGTCAATAGGACAAAAATGTTTAAGAATAAAGTATTAACATACTAATGCAGGAGACTCAATAAACGTGGCTGCCATGGCGGCGCCCTAATTACAATGGGGGCCAGGATATGTTACAACCAACAATGAGCTGAAACATTTTTATAATAAATATGATACTACTATACAATAAGGCAAAGTGAAGAACTACTGCCGATATGTGATGGTGACAAAGTTATTAAAGCGGTCAGTGTTCCCAGTGTTCTTTAGTGACCTACTAAATGGGTGATTTCGCGACATTAGGTTGCAGTCCCTCATTTGCGCTGAAGCGCACGGTCAGTAGTCATCATAAGGAGGCAATTTTACATGGTTAAACATGAAAAAAAGTTAGTTAAAATTTAACACAGATATATAAAGTACATGAATTAAAGCTAATAGAAATGCCATACCTATTGTTGAGAAATGGTCCGATCGTAAAATACCACATATTCAATGGCTAATTACTAGCATTGTTGGTACGGAAAGAAAGTTGACCTTCGAGTTTAAATGGTTATGTTGTTCGTGTTTGGCACCAGCATGAGAAGAAAACATTGACAAGCCAAAGAAAAATTATTCGTTTCACTATTGGGCCGATTACTTTCAATAGTTCGACGAAAAGGAAGCAATTTTCGCAATTTTTATAAAGCAGGTGCGAAAGCTAAGTTCACCACCATTTTGGTTGTCAAGGACTTACCTGCAAAAACTTGCATAGCAACACTATTTGACCGTGCGATGACCTATAACCTAATGTCGCACCCGAAACAGCCTTGTCAAATGATCTTTTAACGTTCAAAATCGGTCATTCATAGCATTTCTGGAACCACTAGCAGAACAGAAAGGTTATACGAACGTAATTATCTTGTCAGTTAAGGACGGTGCCTACTAATTACAAAACCAATTTGTTTTCTAAAAATCTATATGGTTGTTTGAACCCCCTAAGGAGCTTTTGAAATCAGAAAAAAAAAATGGGGTACCCATACGTTTAAGAGAGATAATTAAGGATGAAAATCGAAAAAAGTGCTGACTCAGCATTTTTCTTTGTCCGAGAAACTATTTTTTAATTCGATTAATATTTTGGGTTATCTGGCAAAATATTAGGGGAAAAAACGTTAGACATAGCGTTCTTCACAAAGGTGCCTATCAAACCATTTATCTTACAATGACTATCATTTTTTGTACAAATTTTGCTTTGTAAGCCTCATTAGTGACCATGAACAGACACATTTTTTTTGCTGAAATGGACATCAAGTTTAAATTTTATAAAGACTAAAAATATATGTAAACGTTGTTTAGCTTCCATATTATAGATTACAAAGAGAAAAAATGGGGGTATCCACGCGTTTTAAAAAGTTATGTGGATGGTAGGCCTCTTTATCGCTAATTTTATTTTCAAAAATTAACACTTTTTTACCAAGCCCTCCCTAGTAAGTCTGAAAATTGGTTTCTTTTATTGCATTCTAGGGGATTTTCAAGATGGCGGCGGGGAAGAGAATCAGTCCCGTCTTTCGACTTTCTTCACTGAAAATCAAACCTGTTGCTTCCTTTGTGCTCAAACCCCATACAGTCCTTCTTTATTCTTCTTTGGATTTCCAAGAGGTTTACCCGTTTTCACAAAGCTTATTTGACCGTATTCACACATTGTTTATACTACCGAGTACATGTTTGGTGAAACTGACAAAACTCGAAAGCATCGACAGGCCTAAAGCAAAGGTGCTGGGCGAAAAGACAGCAGCGATCATGGCAGTCCAAACAACCTTCATTCATTTGGTCGGGTAAATTTCCTAAATTTACAATTCTTCGACCATCTCCCCACGATAAATCATCACTAAGATGGTCGGCTCTTTTAATACCATTTCAGCTGAAAATTGTCTTTCGTGGCTGTGTAGTGGAATTTAAAGATTTCCCAAATCGTTCATTTCTCAAGCATATCTTTCGACCGTATTTTAAAACCCTTCATCTTTCTGTCTGTCAAATTACACAATTAACAGCTTTTTCAAAATATTTCTGCTAGCGGGATGACCCGCGGGATGCAAGATGCGCAGAACGGCGTGCGCGCTGACATTAGTAAGCACCGTCCTTAAAACAACCACTTTTTTTATAATTTCTTTATTGGGAAAAGCAATGATTTTGCTAAATAACTCACAACACTTCTTATATAGTTACAGTAACAGTGACTAAAATATACACGTCATAGAAAAGTTCACATTTTTTTCTAGATATTTCTCCACCTCAGCTGCATTGTCCACAAGATATCACCACATATACAGATCAAGGGAAACCTTTCGCCAGCGTCAGATGGGAAGTCCCACGGCCAACTGACAATTCCGGTGAGACACCTTCACTTGTAACTACGCCAAGCGGAATAGCTCCTCTTCACCAGTTCAGTGTTGGTACTACACGGGTGTTATACACAGCAACGGATGCTGAAGGCTTAACGTCACGATGCACCTTTCAGGTCACTGTTCAAGGTAATGATGATATTTCCCCTTCCATTCTAGGAAGGGTATGAATTAGTGTTTCCTCTATACTTACAACCACTTGATTTGGTTGAATAAAACACAGCGAGAGCATTTCTATATTAAAGAGCAGGAAACATCGAAGTAAAATAACAATAAAAGGGTTTTTGACCCATGCCAGGAATAATTCACCAAATATTTAGAGCGTTTTTGTGACGTGAATCTGTATTCATTATTGTAAAATCATTAAAAACCAATCCAAACGTACACTTCGAGTCACAGAGTTTTACCTGTAAATCCCCATACAGTATCAGCTATAGCTACAGAATATGTATCCATTTACAGAATACTAACTAATTAAGCTAGTAATATCCTATAAATCGGATACAAAATACTAATTAACTCTTTGTCGTCCGATCTTGTGTGAGCTCAATTGGTGAAATCCTGAGTGCTAACTCAACCCTCCCCCCTCAGTTCAAGTTTGGCTAGCCCAGGGTAGTTAAATACTGCTGACTTTTTAAGCCGAGGGCTCAAACTTTCTCCACAATGCCATTCGGGTGAATTCTACGAACTGGTCGACGGTAGGTATTGCAACTTCTGTAGGGTTTCCAATGAAATGTGCTCTAATTTTGGAGAAAACTGCCACTGTCAGAGAGCTTGAGGACATTATTAAGTCTGAGGACGGCTGAAAATTACTTGATTTGCTTTTAGTAGGCCTTGTGAGGGCATTTCACAGGGTTTTTCCGTTGTGTTTGTGCTTTCAGGCACAGGAAAAAAATATTCAATGAAATCCTTGAAATCCTGCAGTTGGCAGTCTTTTACCCCTGCTCAACCTATTAGGATGTGTTTTTGTCACTTTAAAGCAACGGCTTGAGTCCAAATCACCGCTCTTGGCTGTAGGGGTAAAAGACTTATTAAAAAAAACCTACCGGAGTCCCAGAGGGGGGGGGGACCCCTTGTGAAATTTTTGTCCATTACCCAGCATGCAATCGGAGGTGGGAGCAGGAAAATGTGGTCGAGTGAAATGCAGTGCAAACATCGGCGTGGTTCACGGTCGCTTGGTGTGTTTTGTGAAAACAGACCTGCTGGTTGGAAAGATTAAACAAGGTACTGTAACGACAGATTTCAAGTGCGAATGGGAAGGTTTTTTTGAGCCGATTTTCAGCTCCTCGAAATTCGTGAAAATCGAAGAAACGAAACAATCGCCAAAACAAATGGGCTTTTCTCCATAGTGAAAGAGTCGAGCGATCCCTGTTATAGCTCTGACTTTGAAGCCATACATCTCTTCGCATAATATCGCAACATCGTCTTTCCAGCATGTCTAGACGTGATGCAATATTTTTTCTAGTAACGGACTCATGGTCTCCTATTTACAGGCTCGGACGGTAAAGAGTTAAGCTAGTTGGAATTATGTATCAGGCACAGAATACTAACTTTACTAAGAGAGTTAGTGCGTATGAGGGAAGTATCACAAATGATCAATTACCTCCCCATATTTCCGAGTAAAATATGATGGTTTTCAAAACTCATGTATTGCTGAATACAGACCGTATCACCATTATGGTACCTTTTGTCACACACTGCGCATGTCCGTAACGTACACTATAACGCCGAACTCTAATTTTACGTTTTCATTCAAGATGTGATAACATTAATAAATGTCTCATTTGACAACAAAGACACAATATTGCATTGGCGTCCGAACTATTCAAAGTCGTGTATGTTATTTACAACGGCTTGCCTAACGGCTCGGCATTGTATATATATCCGATACAATTCGGTTGCTTATATTGTAACTAATACAGACAGAATGTGGCGCTTCTTTATATGAACCTTTCTTAATTTAATGGTCCTAATTTCAAGTGAGAAAAATGTGCAAGTTTAAAAAGGATAGGCGTTTTCAAAACAGAATCAAATATTTGTTCTTGATCTATCAGACATTTTCCTTCTTAATCAACATTTCCTATATCGTTCTTTTTCTGTATGTAAGAGGAGAATGAATTTATTTTAAATTAAATTATTTTCTTAATTCTTTCAGATAATGAAGCACCTCAAATGGTCAGGTGCCCACCTGATATCACCATCGAGACAAGTGAACAATACACCGTGATCATCTTACCTCAAGCCAAGTTTACAGACAATGTTGGAGTGGCGAGTATAACAACTGACCTGAGAAACGGATCTGCATTAACATGGGGGACTTACAGAGTCAGTTATACTGCAACCGACAGGGCGGGTAACAAGGCTGTCTGCAAACTAAAGATAGCAATATCATGTATGTATAAAGAAAGTAAGAGTATGGAAAGTATTTACGCGTAGTAAGATTAATATTAGAATTACAAGTTAATTAAGTAATAAAGTTGTGGATATGTTGCGGGCAATTTTGATGACTGGTTCAAAACATTTTTAAACCGGGGCAAATATTTTTGAACCGGGGAAAAATAACTGAACTGGGGAAATTCTCAAGATTCTAAAAAGGGATTTTATTTTTTTGGGACGCATAAAACAGTGGTTTATTTAATTTTTAATAAAAAAAATAAAAAAATTGGGGGGGGGGCAAAATATGTTGAGCACTCCCCCCTCCCTCTCTACGGTACTCACCGTTCCCCTCCCTAACTCCTTTCCCTTCCCTAGTCCCACACAACCAACTTAGTAAATCACTCATTAATGACACCTCAATTACTACTTACTACTTTTGTTTCACTGTTTCGTTCACCGGTAGTGGACCTGTACCAAACCCGAAATGATCCCGAACCCGAAATGATCCCCGAACCCGAAATGATCCCAAAAACTGTTCAAGTCGCACCTGAAATGATCCCCGACCCGAAATGATCCCCAATCAGTGCCCGAAATGATCCCGCAATAAAACTAGGAATGGACTAAAGGATTTGAGGCTTTCGGAAGTGCAAAATTTCGCTAAACTTCTTGCTAAAAGAAATTAAGCTCAAAAGTAAGAATGTTTACTAGTATTTTCTAATAGGACAAACCAACACTGGCAGACAACAACAAAAAAGTCAATCAAACCACGTGACGTCGTCGATCACATGACCGCCCATATCTCGCTGGGGATTAACAGCAAAACAGCCAGAACAAGTCACGAAACGTCGAACCGTCAGGGAATTTTGAAATTATTTTTCATTCAGGTTTTATGACCTGTTTTGTATCAAAACGGGATGAAAAACTACTTTTTCGACTTTGAAATGGGATTAAATCTGTAATACGCAACATATCAAAAATGCCAGAGTATTTGAGACAATTTAGTTGGGATTAAGAAAAAAAATGTTTCAAAGCCTCAAAGGCTGAACTCCTTCTGGCGAACGGAGTCATTTGCGTTGAAAAATATACAACGCTTTTAACTTTTGTTCAAAACGGATTAAATATATACTCTTCAATTCAAGACCTTTAAAACGGTATATAGTACGTCTTTGTGGCTTTAATTGCGACGCTTCAAGAGCGTTTTTCCGAAATGACACAGCGAACCTTTATCGAGACCTTAACCATAGAACTGCTGCACTTGTAAACCAGTTTCAAAATAAGGTATATGTATAGAGGATATTACATGGTGGTGAGAAGACATGAAGTTTATCCTCAAAATTGAAAACATTTCACTCGTTCGCTGCGCTCACTCGTGAAATGTTTTGGACTTGAGAGGATAAACTTCATATCTTCAAACCACCGTGTAATTTTCTTTTTATTTTATGGACAATTAAACTGCTCTAAGGACTCTTATCTATTCATTTTACTTACTGTCAGTACAAACTTCTTCGTGATCTTTCTAAACCGTTTTGGGGAGTTTCATCGGGTTTTCTTGTCTCTTCGTTGCAGTCGAGAAAATCTTTAGAGTGTTTTAGATCGTATTTGGCTTTTTGTGCTCGGAATATTGATTGTCATGCAGCTCATTTAAGCTGTTTTACATCTTCCTCTGATTTTCACAAACCTGCCACCATCTTTGTAGTTCAAAAGGCGGCAAACTGACGTCATCGATATTTTCAAGAGTGACGATATGGAAAATACGCCACTCAATAACCGGATGTAGTTTCGTATGAGTTCTATGAATGGTTTATTTAAGGAAGGCGCGTGATTTTCAAGCATTTCAAGTGTTCTCCCAACATCCCAAGTGCTTTATTTCGCCAGTAAACACTTTGAAATGTGTGGTCTATTGCTTTTATGATATAACTACGACACAACGCAAGCAGGCGTTCCGATTTCTATGTGTTTACCGGCACAATAGACCATAGATTTTTGAGTCTATAAGCCAATCAGAGTGCTCGTACTATCTGGGTTATATTATAATTTTCAGTAAAACACTATCGTCCATATAATAAATATAAAAACTCCGCGTGACCAGCGTCGTCTGCCCAACGCTAGTCGTCACGGCTAAAATGGCCGCAGCGGGAGGTTTCTTCGTAGTTTCATTTGTGGAGGCTGACGGCTCCGGAAAAGAGACTGGTTTGGATTCGTTGGCTTAAACTCGTGATGAATTAATAGTCTGCAGCCCTGTGACAAAATTTCTCGACTGGATTTAGTTTTTCGTGAGATAATCGGGTTTGACTTAGGCAGGTCGTAACGGTTTTCGTGGCTCAGCGTCCCGAGTTGTCTCTCTGTTAATAGGGGGAGGAACATTTGACCGAATTCCATGAAACTCGGTCCAGACAACCAGAACAACTACCACATTAAGACACACGGTAAGGTTGGTGGATTTTTATTAAATATTTCTGTTGAAAATTGAGAAAGGAAAATTTCCCACACAAACACTGTGAAAGCGTTACTATCAGTGATCCTGAGCTGCCTGTGCAGAGACTTGCGTTGGAGAGTCCAGTCACGTTTTTGGAATAATATAGCTTTTCTTATGGAAATTATTACTAGTTCCCTCTCAGCCACTTATTTTATTCATCGCATGTGCATGTAACAAAGTCGGACTTGGAAAACATTGCTGAGTTGCATGATTAGAAGCGGGAACTGTGGACCAAATCGACTTTTATAGAGTTAAAACCGAACTAAACTGGAAAGCCAGAGAATATGATTTCACTTCTCACTTTATATATGATTTTTTTTCTATGGAAGAGTGAAGCGATATATATAAAAAGCGATGAAAGTAGAGAAATCTCTGAAACTCTATTTACAGAGTGCAGAACTGTCTTCTATCGAGTCGCAGCAAAATACTTTGACAAGAACCTGACCGCAGAGAAGTTATGCACAAAGGAATGATTTTCAAAATATTCTCCTGTCATCAGATCTAGAAAATTATATAGCGCAGGGACGACAAGAAAAAATGACAAAAATGGCAGTGAATGAAATCGGTCTCAGCTAGTCAGGTATTACATGTATAAAACAGGTATTACATTCATGCATAAACTCAAAAAGTTATCAACTGTCAGTGTCAGTTTTGTTGCATTGTGTCGTTCTCATGCCCATGCAATGCAACAAAAAGCAAAACCAGTTCACCGGAAAGCACCATTGTCCCTAACATTGATAAAAGTGTATCGTACGGATTTTCGCAATTATCTTAATTACGTGAACAAAACCATTGAGTAAACTGTACACCTACTACACGATTATTTCCCTGCACGAGACTTTCATTTTTCATTAAGTACAATAAAGTCAAAGAGTAACAAAAATATTGGGGCAACTGCAGAATACCCCACCCAAGCACTGTATATGCTTATTTAATCGTCCTGTGGACTAAACCAAACCCTACCCCTAAATTTAAAAACACCCTAACCGTCCACAACGGGTGCTCACTATTAATTTAGGGTGTTTAGAGCTATAGTCACTAATTTAGGATGTTTAGAGCTAGTCACTAATTTAGTGTGTTTAGGGCTAGTTACTAATTTAGGGTGTTTAGGGCTAGTTACTAATTCAGGGTGTTTAGGGCTAGTCACTAATTTAGGGTGTTTAGAGCTATAGTCACTAATTTAGGGTGTTTAGGGCTAGTCACTAATTTAGGGTGTTTAGGGCTAGTCACTAATTTAGGGTGTTTAGGGCTAGTCACTAATTTAGTGTGTTTAGGGCTAGTTACTAATTTAGGGTGTTTAGGGCTAGTTACTAATTCAGGGTGTTTAGGGCTAGTCACTAATTTAGGGTGTTTAGGGCTAGTCACTAATTTAGGGTGTTTAGGGCTAGTTACTAATTTAGGGTGTTTAGGGCTAGTCACTAATTTAGGGTGTTTAGAGCTATAGTCACTAATTTAGGGTGTTTAGAGCTATAGTCACTAATTTAGGGTATTTAGAGCTAGTCACTAATTTAGTGTGTTTAGGGCTAGTTACTAATTCAGGGTGTTTAGGGCTAGTCACTAATTTAGGGTGTTTAGAGCTATAGTCACTAATTTAGGGTGTTTAGGGCTAGTCACTAATTTAGGGTGTTTAGGGCTAGTCACTAATTTAGGGTGTTTAGGGCTAGTCACTAATTTAGTGTGTTTAGGGCTAGTTACTAATTTAGGGTGTTTAGGGCTAGTTACTAATTCAGGGTGTTTAGGGCTAGTCACTAATTTAGGGTGTTTAGGGCTAGTCACTAATTTAGGGTGTTTAGGGCTAGTTACTAATTTAGGGTGTTTAGGGCTAGTTACTAATTCAGGGTGTTTAGGGCTAGTTACTAATTTAGGGTGTTTAGGGCTAGTCACTAATTTAGGGTGTTTAGAGCTATAGTCACTAATTTAGGGTGTTTAGAGCTATAGTCACTAATTTAGGGTATTTAGAGCTAGTCACTAATTTAGTGTGTTTAGGGCTAGTTTCTAATTTAGGGTGTTTAGGGCTAGTTACTAATTTAGGGTGTTTAGAGCTATAGTCACTAATTTAGGGTGTTTAGGGCTAGTCACTAATTTAGGGTGTTTAGGGCAAGTCACTAATTTAGGGTGTTTAGAGCTATAGTCACTAATTTAGGGTGTTTAGGGCTAGTTACTAATTTAGGGTGTTTAGGGCTAGTCACTAATTTAGGGTGTTTAGGGCAAGTCACTAATTTAGGGTGTTTAGAGCTATAGTCACTAATTTAGGGTGTTTAGGGCTAGTTACTAATTTAGGGTGTTTAGGGCTAGTCACTAATTTAGGGTGTTTAGGGCTAGTTACTAATTTAGGGTGTTTAGGGCTAGTCACTAATTTAGTGTGTTTAGGGCTAGTTACTAATTTAGGGTGTTTAGGGCTAGTTACTAATTCAGGGTGTTTAGGGCTAGTCACTAATTTAGGGTGTTTAGGGCTAGTCACTAATTTAGGGTGTTTAGGGCTAGTTACTAATTTAGGGTGTTTAGGGCTAGTCACTAATTTAGGGTGTTTAGAGCTATAGTCACTAATTTAGGGTGTTTAGAGCTATAGTCACTAATTTAGGGTATTTAGAGCTAGTCACTAATTTAGTGTGTTTAGGGCTAGTTTCTAATTTAGGGTGTTTAGGGCTAGTTACTAATTTAGGGTGTTTAGAGCTATAGTCACTAATTTAGGGTGTTTAGGGCTAGTCACTAATTTAGGGTGTTTAGGGCAAGTCACTAATTTAGGGTGTTTAGAGCTATAGTCACTAATTTAGGGTGTTTAGGGCTAGTTACTAATTTAGGGTGTTTAGGGCTAGTCACTAATTTAGGGTGTTTAGGGCAAGTCACTAATTTAGGGTGTTTAGAGCTATAGTCACTAATTTAGGGTGTTTAGGGCTAGTTACTAATTTAGGGTGTTTAGGGCTAGTCACTAATTTAGGGTGTTTAGGGCTAGTTACTAATTTAGGGTGTTTAGGGCTAGTCACTAATTTAGGGTGTTTAGGGCTAGTCACTAATTTAGGGTGTTTAGGGCTAGTCACTAATTTAGGGTGTTTAGGGCTAGTCACTAATTTAGGGTGTTTAGGGCTAGTCACTAATTTAGGATGTTTAGGGCTAGTCACTAATTTATGGTGTTTATAGCTAGTCACTAATTTAGGGTGTTTAGGGCTAGTCACTAATTTAGGGTGTTTAGGGCTAGTCACTAATTTAGGGTGTTTAGGGCTAGTCACTAATTTAGGGCGTTTAGGGCTAGTTACTAATTTAGGGTGTTTAGGGCTAGTCACTAATTTAGGGTGTTTAGGGCTAGTCACTAATTTAGGGTGTTTAGGGCTAGTCACTAATTTAGGGTGTTTATAGCTAGTCACTAATTTAGGGTGTTTAGGGCTAGTCACTAATTTAGGGTGTTTAGGGCTAGTCACTAATTTAGGGTGTTTAGGGCTAGTCACTAATTTAGGGTATTTTCACTAATTTAGGGTGTTTAGGGCTAGTTACTAATTTAGGGTGTTTAGGGCTAGTTACTAATTTAGGGTGTTTAGGGCTAGTTACTAATTTAGGGTGTTTACAAGAGCCCATAACCAAGAGCGACCATACTACCTCTATGCTACGGCATTTTCACAAATTAGGTTATTTTTAGAACGGTTTGCCGCTGTTGTTGAGTTGCAATCATTCCTAAGGGAATAAAATCACAAAAGCGTTGCAGACGTGTTGTTGGTATAACAAAAGAAGCTAATGAGACATATTTTGTTCCGACACGGGTGCAACCACTAATTGGCGGCAAAAATAATCTAAAAATAGCCCAACTTGTGAAAACGCCGTAGCATCTATATAAGAGATATGGACGCTCTTGGTTATGGGCCCTTGGTATTTAGAGCTAGTCACTAATTTATATTTAGTGCTTAGTCAATAAACAACAGACAAATATAGTGCTTCCTCAATAATTGTCCTGTGAACTAATTCAAACCCTACCCCTAAATTTAAAAATACCCTAACCGTCCACTACGGGTGCTCACTAAGTTAGGGTGTTTAGAGTTAGTGATATATCTAGGGTGTTTAGAGCTAGTAACTAATTTAGGGTGTTTAGAGCTAGTTACTAATTTATATTTTAGGGCTTAGTCAATAAACAAGAGACAAATATAATGCTTCTTCAATTGTCATGTGAACTAATCCAAACTCTACTCCTATATTTAAAAACACCCTAACCGGCCACAACGGGTGCTCACTAATTTAGGGTGTTTAGAGCTAGTCACAAATTTAGGGTGTTTAGAGCTAGTCAGTAATTTATATTATTTTAGGGCTAAGTCACTAAACAACACAGACTATAACCCTTCTTTAATAGTCATGTGAACTAATTGAAAAATTCATTTTTAGAATCTTGAGAATTACCCCAGTTCAAAATATTTGCCCCGATTCAAAAATATTTGCTCCGGTTCAAAACAAATCGAACCAGTGTTCATAATTGCCCCACAACAGATACTTTCAATTTGGCATCAGTATTTTTTACAACAATTAGACAAGAGCCACCGGCGAGCCAACAATAGGACTATGAGTGTCATGCGAGGCTTGTCTCCTATGTACTTCAGCTCTTTTTTAACTCACGGGTGATTCGAAGCATGGGTTAGGAGTTATTGTGTGTACTCGGTTTTAGGTTAGGGAACGTTTAGGTTACCTAGTAGGTAACTCCATTATTTATTGTAAAGAATTCAATTAGAACATCGTGAGATCCGTTATAGACGCCGCTCCACTCCTTTGCCGAACCTAATGCTGCAAATGAGCTAAAGCTATTGTTGAAGCTCATTAACATTGAGTTCCACATGAATGGAGCGAGGCCTGAAACTGGACTAAGACACAAAGGTTTGAAGAAGGAGATGCAAACTCAAAAGCTGGTTGGCTGGTTACAACAGAAATTTCGAGTAAAGTTACAACCCTTTCGAATTATTATCAATGTTTGTGTTGAAAAAACTGTTTTGCGTGAGAAACGCGAGTTAATATTTGTTGTAGCGCTTTTGGCCTGAGAAGCTCTTTACAGACTAACATAACGTATACACACGTAGGTTTAGGTTGGATTTTTGCTTTATGATTCATGAATTTGTTTCTACTGTTCAGCTACAGCATGTATCAGACCTGATCCACCACGACACGGAGCTGTTGCGTGTGAAGCCATCCAAGCAGGACTTCATTGTGCTGTCCACTGTGACGAAGGGTATGGGTTAGCTGTTACAACCAATGAGCTCTACATGTGCACGCCCAAAGGAATGTGGTACATTGGGTCAAAACGTCAATCAAGGACTTTACGTTTACCGGACTGCACAGGTAAATATGATTTAGTGAATGGGGTTTACATTTACAGTTTTTTATATGAGATTTGCCAGACTTTGTTGGGCAATCATTTTAATAAGGATAATAATGCAGATAATAATAGTTCCTATAATAATAATAAGAAGAAGACGAAGAAAAATAAGAAGAAAAATAAGAAGAAAAAGAAGAAGAAAAAGAAGAAGAAGAAGAAAAATGAGAATGAGAATGGTTTACATAATAATGGCAAAAGGACCTCAGTAGTAAATAATATTTTCTGCTATAATGTCTAATCCATACGATAACACTAACGATCCTATTATTTTACAGCTACAGAAGAAGCCACAGTGACGATTATTTGCGGTGTCCAATACTTGGTAGATGAATGCCCGGAGGATACTACACCAATAAAGATGGAGTTTATAAGGATTTTCTTAGCAAGTCCTTTTGGCCCGTTTATGGAACCCATATTTAAGAATATTGAAATAACTTGTGGAGGACATCAGAGAGGAAGGAGAGCTACTGACAACCAGAAACTTGGCATTTCCTTTAAAATTGTAGGAACACTTAAAACTAATAATTCCTCCACGAGTGCCAACTCGAGAGCAGGGATCGAGATGTCGATCAAGAAGGTCATCAACGAGAATGTTTCTCGTATCGAGGTTAATGGAAAGGTTCTCAAGCTGGACAGGTCATCGCCTATTGATGTTAAATTGGTGGCCGTGAGCTGCGCCGCTGGAAAGGCACTCAAGAAACGTGTTTGCAGTAAGTTTCTACACTTGCATAAATGAAATAACGAAACCGTTCTCATTTCCATACAAACGTCTGTAAAATTTCTCGACATTTTCCAAGTTTGAGGGCCTGTATCTTTGCTCCTATTCAAGATATAACTCTCAAATTTGGGATTTTGACTAACTTCGAGGTGCTCTTTTCAGCAGAATCGACGGTTTTGCTGTAATACTATTGTTTAGGAATCATTAGTCTCACATTCACGTAATGAACGCATTTGTGTCGCAACGTGAACACAATTAAGTCTAGTGTCTCCAGGACAATACCTATTTAACTTGGACGCCATTTATGCAATGTGTCTATGCATAGGGATATTGTGGTGCAGTCTCGGCCTCTCCTTTGGCCATTCGGTAAACTGGAAGGTCGCGTGATAGTCCAGTAGATTTTGCATGCGCGTGTGTAAATCTGTCCAATCATAAATCAATCAGAAACGTAGACTAATTCAAATAATTCACAACAGACTAAACCAAATGAAAACTTAATGTGCCTATCCATGAAAGACAATGGTTTCATTAGGAAAATATCCATCCCTATTCATTACAGGCAATGAAACGAAATAAACACAACGAATTGTGATTTACTTTGGTCTCAGGTTTTCGCTTTTCCCGCTGACCGACAACGTTTACTAAAATAGGAAATATTGTAGTGCGGATTATACACCAGTTGAAAGGCTATTCTTTGGAGTATACAAGGTGCGCGCCCCTATAAAATGATAAGTCAAACTTGTTCCGTTATTACTGCAGAAACTGTAGGAACAATGCAAGTGACAATGGCCTAAAACACAACACTCCATTCCTTTGCCGCGCGCCATTGTTATTATTCTTGTTAGTCTTATTATTCTTGTTATTATTCAGTTCCTAAGTATCCCGAATTTTGATTGGTTGATTTACCTGCAGATATTTGCGCGCAAATAAATGTTTGCTGCAGATATTGTTGTGAGCATGCGCTGTGCTATTTAACAACAAATCCCAACATGGCTGCTCGGTTTGCATAGCATTCAGAGGAGGAAATTGCGAGCATTTAGGATGCCCAAAGTAGCAAAAACACAAAACAATCTACAAAAGTATCGATATCATTACTACGTCAATATATCCTTGAGAGAAAAATTCCAGAAGCAGAGGTTTTCAACTCGAAAACTAAACCGGCAAAAGTGCTTTGACAATTTTATGCCGAAGCGAGAAAGAATAATGGCGATTTTTACACAAAGGCCTCCCTTCTAACCATACGTTTCGGGCTGTAGCAATTTTTTTACCAACTATAATATGGATATCATGAAAGAACAGGAATTTACTGAAGCCAATAGAGTATTTTTAGCTGAAATGTCGGAGTTGAAACGGGAGGGAAAGCCAAAGTTGTCCAAAAACCGCCTATCGACAAGACCATGAGTGACACGAGAAAACTATATGAAAGCGGTTTCTTCAACACCGATAGACCGGACACGCTACTGAACAAAGTTTTTCTTTGAAATGATGTTATTTTTCTGCAGACGAGGCCGTCGAGAACCTTAGAGAATTGAAGAAGGATGATTTCATGTTTACAAGGCAAAAGACGATTTGACAAAAAAACATCTGTGAGAACGACGAAGCCCAAGAGACACAAACAATGTTTGAAACCGGTGGACCGATTCTGTCCATTGCTGTCTTGAGGGGTATTTATCATATTTCAATCCTTTCAAAGATTTCTTGTTCCAGCGACTCCAAAAAGCACTCAAGCCTTTGGATAGTGTGTGGTATGACAACATGGTCGTAGGCTCGAGATTGATCGAAATTGCAGGATTTTCTTAGGTCAAATTTTGAAATATCACTCGCAGTATTTATGCCAGATATCACCACAAATCATGCTAATACCTATACTAATACTGATTTACTAAAAAGTAATTTAAAGAATGGGTTAATTTATGTTTGGAGATAAAGGAGATGAGCTTTGTATTGTTTCAGATCTCCCTCAAATATTTAGTTGTCAGATATTCATACTCGTTTTCATTACCTATCTCGACTCATCGGCCGTGTCAGTTTACAGTGGTCAGTCATGCGGCAGCAATCTTGGCTTGTATTTATTGAGCTGGTCGGGAAGTAATGACGAAGGGAATTTGTTCGTAGAGGTCGTATTATGAAAGTCCAATCTTCGCTAGAACTCGTAGCTAGTTATTTTAGTGTTCGTGTTAGATTATAGTAACACAGTATTTTGGTCATTATGCTAATTCACTAAAATCACATGATCTTCAGTTGTATATAGAGAGAATGCTAATTAATAAACTAGTAGTAATCACAGATTATTAAAGTGCGTTCGATTGATTTCCGTTGCAATATTGACCATGTGTTAGGTCATACTATGTTAGAGTATTCAGTCAAATAGACTGGTGGTTTCATTAAATCCATAAAACAAAATGTACTAGTTAACGCCTAATAGTAATAGACCCAAATAAACAAAAGTAAACAATGGAATGAAGGTATAATAGTATATACTATAATTCAATTTGATATTCTCTGTATTAATCAATACGTTTTCAGATCGATATGGCATTCTACTTCGCTAGCATTGATGGACGTTTATGATAAAATTGCATCTGCAATCGACCTAAACGAACTTGCGGTTGGAATTTTGTTGGATCTATCGAAAGCCTTTGACACTGTAAACCACATCATTCTTTTTGATAAACTTGAGAAATACGGTATTCGTGGTTTAAGTTTAGATTGGATTAAAAAGTATATGTTTCCAATAGATTTCAGTTCGTACAGTTTACAGAGCATTGCTCTTTCCTTGAAAAGATTTGCTGTGGGGTGCCACAATTCAACTCTTGGTCCACTGTTGTTCGTATACTATATTAATGATTTAAATAACGTTTATAAGTTAGTACGGCTGATCATAATTCGCTGATGACACTGACTACCTCACTGTTTACCTCATTGATGAATGATCTGAATGTTGAAATTAACTAATATGACAAATTATCAGAATGGCGTAAGGTAAACAAGCTAACTTCTTCCACCTCATTTAATAATAAACTAAATACTTTCCTTCTCTATAACTACTAAAATGATTTGTTTCAATGATATTATTGTATGACGCATGTAACATTGTTATGTTTTACTATCTGAGTCATTTTACCATAATTATGCATTAAATTATTTATTTACTTAATTTCTTAGGAGGAAGCTTAAATTCCCATAAGCCCAAAGGTTTCTTTTTAAGCTCGCCATTAGGGTTTTCTTGTTGTTTTCCTGAATTTACAAGATAATGTGACCATCACCATGATAACTAAGGAGCTTATCAGTACAACTGATAATTATTACTTCCACATGGAACAGATTTGATACAGCTATGTATTGTTTTACCACTTACAAACACAGTTACAAGAATGATATAACTGATAAGTATAGAAAATCAAAAACTACCAAGCAATGTTTCAGTTAGGCTTCATTTGAACAACATTAGGTCACTCGGTTATCATGATGTGCCGCGGTCATCAATCCAGTTGGATTATCCCGAACATCCAGTGTCTTATAGAATAAACCCATGCATTATATACCATCCCTGGAATCCCTGGAACGTTATATAATTTATGAGTTTACTCTGGAAATCATAATAACAAACTGCATATAAGATACGTTGGAGTACTTAATTGGACTCGAACCATAGACCTCTCGACTCCTGTCACTACTCTTTGCTGACTGTTCTGTTGCAGCAATCGTTGGAGATGTTTGAAGAAACTAACAATCAAATAAGTTACTATACAATGGACCTTCCAAAGAGCTATTGTTTTGCGTTTTACCAGGGGGAATCACTATCAACAATGATCTGGTTATCAGTGGCTGTGATTGAGCTCATTGTATGCGTTCCATATTTTGTCTAGATAACCCTCCTCCTACATGTATGCGGGTTAGTTACTTGTTCCGATGTGACTAAGCGATTTTGATGCCCGAAAGCTGCGCTCTTGTCCGTCAAAATCGGTTAGTCACTTCAAAACGGCTCGTTTTCTTTGTTCTTTCGGGAGAATATATCTTATATTTTAACATCACACCTAAGTATCTTAGTGCCTTGCGGGGGAAATTTAGATGACTTGTATTCCCCTTGCATTTTAATATATATCGCCTCGACTTATTCGATTTTTCCCGACTTTTCCAAATTCTTAGAACTACTTACTCTTTACGGACGGAGAAGTAAAGGAGAAGATGAAAAAACAACGGCATGTGTCACGAGCCAGAATTTAAACCCTTGATCAACCACTTTCACTCCTTTGGTTTCTAGCTAGTCCTCTGTCCTTCCGTCCTAGCCACTACACTTCAAGCTAGGTTGCTTAAAAGGACCGAGAAGAAACCTGTGAGAAACCTTGTGGTAGTATTTTTTTGCAACAATGTACTAGGAAAACAATGCTTCCTAATGATTTATGAAAAGAGATATTGTTACTGCGTACAATGAGCTGGAGAACCTCGCCATTGTGAAAAGAAGTAGCATTTTATCGGCCTACCAATCGGGGGTATGGGCGAAACCCTACGTGAATAAATCCTACACCCCCTCGCTCGCAGCCGCTCCCAGTCTCCCAAATACACATACATTATATGTCATGCCTTCAACGTAAACCTCCTACTAATATTGCATGTAGCAATGAACTTGTACTCTACCATTGCCCGATTAGCTTTATTTGCCTATATTACAATAATACTAATAATAATAATAATAATAAAGGTTTATTCACAGCCTATCCATTCTAATGAATGGCTCTTCGTCTGTGACGATAAAAATAAATACGATATAACAAAATAAGTAGATATAGATAATAATAAAAAGTTATACTATTATACAAATATAAATATAAGCTAGGTTCAGTGCAGTAAATTAGATAGCGTTATTTAATGGATAACTGTGTCGAGCGATAGCCCTTCGTCAGAGCAAAGGACGAAGGCTAGCGCAGAATTGTCAACTGCTACTCGCCGTACACGTAGTTAGCATACCTTTATCGACTCTTAGCTTATTGTATCATAGTCTATTATTTATACATTTACTTCTTTTCTTTGCAGTTAACTGTCCAATGGGATACTTCTTGCCTGCAACAAGCAAATCATGCATGGCCTGTGCAGCTGATCAGTACCAAGACCAAGAGGCACATACCTCATGCCTTCCCTGTCCAGGAGGAGGATCAACGAATAAGATAACTGGGGTGAAACAGAGCAGCGAGTGTAAAATTGCAGGTAAGTAAAAGTATGATGTTATTCAGATTTATAATAGGAATTATGTGATCATCCTGAGAACGCGCGATTTCATTAGATGATCTGCGTGCTTGATTTTCTTATCAATTGACGCTCGAGAAAAAATCAAAACAAAACGTACCGGCGATTGTTTTTCGCGAGTTTAATATGGTTAACGGAGATAATTTCATAGACTGTGAAGACAATATGTTCGACTATGGGGTGTTAAGGTCTGTTGAAGAAGAGGAAAATAAAAGTCGCTTCCCAAAACTAAAAGAAAAAAATCGAGAGAATTTAGCCATTCACTGTTCTCGCTTCAGCATAAAACAGGCGTATTAAAGTTATCGTCGAGTTATTGGTGAGTCATGTCTTGAACAGATGTAGTTGTGTTGTCACTTTCCTCTCGTTTAATACACCAGGCTGTTAGAAAAACCGTAATTTTCTTATTTTCAATCATTTTTTATATCAAACTGTCAATTAGAATGTGGACATTGCTTTTCTCAACTTCAAACGTTTTAGCAGCCATTTCGCTGAGATCAAACACTTGTGAAATGTGTTGAATCTCGAGGATAGACTTCATGTCGTCGAACGACAGAGTACTGAATATCCTCGATATTATCAACTGACTTACATTTATATCCTAAAGCAATTTTAATATGTCTGTGTACATCTCCCAATGTACTCGAGCACGGAGTAACTGGCTTAGGCTGTGCGGTTACCCTGCCACGGTTTCTTTGTGTGATTATTGCAATTTATTTTATCATTTCTTTGCTTAATTTACTTGTATTCTACATTCTCTGTGGCGAAGCTGATAAAATAAGTAATAAATAATAATAAAATACTTGTCGTCAATATAAGCATGATCAATATATTTAACTGCTAGAAGTAGACCCTCCATCTAATGTGTATTTTGCTGTTTCTTGATAGGTCCAAAGAAGGGAGGCTTAATTTCAGTACCAGCGGTTTTATCCACTGCCATCGTCGTTCCCTGCCTTTTGATACTCGCCATTTCCCTGTTAATATACTGCAAGTTCAGACGGTAAGAGACAGAAGGGACACTTCAGCGCTTTATAAATATTAGCAAGTATTTTGCACAGTGTAAACTGTTCTTCGATGTCATAGCATTTAACGAAAAAGATATCATATCTGATTGGTCAGGTAAAGCAGGTTACAATGTCATCACTTTTAGATAGTTTCATTAAAAAATCACTCCTCCTGGTTAGCTCAGTGATTAAGCGCCGGCCTGTCGTTATGGAAGTTGAGGATTCGAAACCCCGTCCAAGAAGGTGTTGACATTCCGAAATCCAACAGTGAATGGTTAAGACCTTCTCGTCTTCTCGGATAATGACGCAAGACCGTAGGACTAAGGCCCCGTTTACATGAACCCGGGATGGATGCCAACCCGGGTCAGGTCACCGCTCAGGGCTGACCCGGGCTGACCCTTCTTCAGTCAATCTTCTGCAAACGTTTACATGATTTTAACTTCCAACCCGGGTCAACCCCCCTTGCCGGGTAACCCCTTTCGAGACCCGGGTTGACCCGGGTTGGAGGATTCAAAAATTGTGAAATTTACTCATGTAAACACGGGTTGGTCTGACCCGGGTTCATGTAAAGTGTCGACGAAAAGTCAACCCGGGCTGAGATTTTCGCGTCGATAATATAGAGCATGCGCAAACGTACTAATGATAATTATAATAGCACAAACAGCCTTCACTGTTTTTGAGAGGCAAGGTAATGAGATACCAAAATTATTACAGGTCATGCGATATGAACCTTGATCTTTCAAATAGTATAATGTGACAGCAACTTTTTTCTCGACACTCATTGCGTCTGATCGAAAATTACGCGCATCCGTCGCAAGAAACGGCCGAACTTTCTCGAAAACTTCCATGAAATGCTGTCTGCTCATCCTCAAGTTCAAATGCCATTCTTCCTCTCCTAATACTCCAGTCCACAAATTGATCCACCACTGTTCAGTGCGACCTGGATTTACCCAGCGACGTCGTTGTCTTCTCACTTGCCGTCTACGTAACTGACGTAACCTAGCGGCAGCTTTGTTTAAATCATGAATAACGTGACTGCGAGCCACTTCAAGTTGTTTCTGCTGCTGCATCAGCATTATCAGTAAAATGCCATGCATCTGTGCACAAGCACACAACATGGGCAAAATGGCTGAGAGCAACACCACCCCCAATTTCCCCGTCATTTGCTTTTTTTTAAATAAAAATAAATAATGCACTGGATACCAGATCTCTGACCGAGCAGACATAAAAGCTGACCCGGGTCAGCCCAGGGTTGGATCAACCCGCCTCGAATGACAGGCAACCCGGGTTCATGTGAAGCAAAAATAACCTCAACCCTTGGCGGTGACCTGACCCGGGTTGGCATCCATCCCGGGTTCATGTAAACGGGGCCTTAGTCAACAGAGAGCCATGTGGAAAAGTACTGTGTTTCCGGGTTATCCTCTACAAAAAAAAAGAGACTTTACTATCTTACAGAAATAATTATGGTTTAAAAAGATATGTCGTAATACTAATGGTTTAGGGTTAGGGTTAGTTAGGATTAGGGTAAGTCTTCAGCTTTTTTAATGCAATGTTATCAAGAAAGAATAATCTGTTCATTAGCTTTAGTTAAACGTCAAGCTCGGTTTGCTTCAGTCATGTATTTTCTTTCGAGTTCTCGAGGGGGTAGACTTTGAAACATGAGATACACCGATTGCTTCCCACGAGGGTTAGGGTTATTACCCGGTAAGTTATATATAAGTATATATAAGTATATATCGTAAGTATATTTTGTGAAATAATGCTAATACATACACTTACAATTATGGGATGTCTTCCAAAATATTTTTTTCAATGGCCTAACCTAAGGGATATCAAAATAATATGTTCCAGTCGCTATCGAACAGTAAGAAATGTATCTATAATATATTAGGAGCGTCCATCTCCCATATTGGGTCTGTGAGTCAGCACATTCCCTGATCAGGTTATTTTTAGAACATCCGAGGTGAATAAATCCCATACCCCCGAGCGGTAGGCCGATAAAATGTTTATCTTTTCACAGTGGCGAGGTTTTCTCATTGTATGCAATAACAATATCTCTTTATAAATCATTAGGAAGCATGTGTGCCTAGTACATTGTTGCATGAAATTACTGTTCACAAGGCTTCTCATTGTTTTTTCGCGGTTAAAAATAGCCTGATCTGGGAACACGCTCTCTCACGAATGCATAACAGATGACACTCCTGGTAATAGGCTCGCCGAATATATATATTTGTTCATTTATGGCCTAAAATGCACAAATATATATATGTATATATATATATACACCCGATCAAAAAAAAGATGACACTCCAGAATAGATATATATATCCCCATGTGTGTGTTTGTTTTTCCCGAGAAAGTAATACCATAGGGATCGATACGAGTACAATGCGCAAACAATCGCTTTGTTTAGTACCTAAATGTCTAACAATTTTTGATAGCGCCAGTGGGACTTGAAAGAAACAAAGGAAAGTTTATTTTTTTTATAGTGCAGCATTTATTTTGTTTAAACACCTAAAAGCAAAAATCAGATAATACAGTTGAACAACGCGCGGAACTGCCGTGGTTCTTTTTTTTTTCTTTGTTCCATTGGAGGATGTGATCACCGCTATTGGATTGGATTGTATGATGTACGCGGACGACACACAACTCTACGTGTCTATCAATTCCCTCCATGATCGTTCTGCAATATTGTCCAAGCTTGAATTGTGTGTGAAAGATATTATTTGGTGTACTTCCAATGGCCTTGCGTGTAACCCTAGTAAAACTGAAGTTGTCCATCTTACATCTCGATATACCACTCAATGTGAACATATTTCGGGAGTAAACGTGGATGGTGTCCTTATTTATCCTAAACTGGCTGCACGCGACCTTGGAGTTACTGTGGATAGACATCTAAAGCTGACTAATCATGTAAACAACATCTGCAAATCTGCCTCCTTGGCTATCAGGAACATTGGAAAGATCAGGAAACATTTAAGCCAAGCTGACTGTGAAAGGTTGGTCCATGCATTCATTACGTCAAAACTTGACTCATGCAACAGTATCTTGTTTGGTTTACCAGCAACAGAACTTGACAAACTCCAGCGTGTTCAAAACACGGCTGCCAGACTTGTTACCAGGGTGAAGAAATCTGATCACATCTCCCCTGTACTGCGCAAACTCCATTGGTTACCGGTCAGAGACAGAATTACTTTTAAGCTACTTTTAATTACGTTTAAGGCTCTTCATGGCCAAGCGCCAGTCTACATTAACGAACTCTTGAACCTTAAACCTTTCTTTTCAGTAATAGTTAGTTTTTTATAGTTTATATATATATATTTAATTAGATTAATTAGTCTTTTGTAGAAATAGTTATTTTACTATTGTAAGGGCATCGAGACTTATATATATGCTCCTAATACGTTTTAAATTATTACTTAAGACCTTTATTTTCAGTAGTAGTTAGTTTTTTATATATATTGTAATTAGATTAATTAGTCTTTTGTAGAAATAGTTATTCTACCACTGTAAGAGCATCGAGACTTATGTATGATGCTCCTAATGCGTATTATTATTATTATTATTATTACGAAATGTTTAGGTCCCAGGATATTTGTCTTGTTGAGGCCGAATACAATATAAAAGCTAAGGGTTAAAAATTTTGGCTTTCAAAATAATTTTTCAAAATCAAACAAGTGTTGTTCGAATTGCCCTTACTTTCTTGAGAAGTTCCTTTTCAGTTATTGTAGCAAAATCGGATAAATAAATCCTGCATGAGATATAATTTTTTGAAAATCACAATAATGGTAGAATGTACTTTGGTTTCTTTAATATATTCCATTAGGAGGTTTAGTCACCTAATCGGGACGCTTGAAAACTCTCAATACTCCGTATTAATTACAAACAATTTTTCCTCGTGTTATATTAAAAACTCACTAAAATAAACTGCTCTCTGAAACAGATCTCTGAAACAAAAATATGTTGCTTACTTCAAACTTTAAAAACAAACCCTTTTGTTTGCTTTACTAGAATGATCTGACTTAAACAAAAAGCGGCTGCGATTCTTGTCAGATGAAGAAATAATCGTGTCCGAAAGAATGAAAAACCGCGCGTATTATAGGCCAAAAGACACTGGTTTTTAAAATAACCAAAATAAGGAAGCCGTCTATAATAGTTCCTCGGTAAAGTACGCGGCTGAGACATTTATTTTGAGTTAAAGTTTTTATACCCACATTTCTTCCACCTATAACCACTTTGTTCACTGGAAACTACCGAAGTAGCAATATTAGATCCTATTTTAGCTACTTAGTGACATAGTTTTGCTTCAATTCTAGCGAGGAAATTTAAATTTGCTCAGACCGGTTGATTTAAGCCTCTAGTTCTACAATTCAGTACTTCTTAAAAGCGAAACCAGCTCTATGTTCAGATGAGAAAGAAATCATGTTGCTTTTGTAACATTGGTGACGCCGGAAACTCTCATAAGAACACGTTTTTCGAGAAAAAAAACACAATTATTTGGATGTTCAAAAATTAATATATCTTGATCACGTTTCGTTACTTTAAAAATGACAATTTTCAGCAAAGTATAAGGAGAAGAACATTGATTTAATTTCGATCAAAGTTTTAAAATAATTTTGTTTTGCCGAAATCCGCTATATTTTCCTCGCAACAGCATTTTACTTAAAGACGAGGAACCACAACTAATAAAATGTTATACAAAACAAAATCCTTTACAATTTCATGGCTTTAGGTTTAGTATTTTGTTCTAATTTGATGAAGATTTTCAAATTTCTAATTCCACTCCTGTCTTCTTCGTAGCCGTTCAAAGGGTCGTCACGTAACGCTAGCGTTACTGAAGTGAAGGAAAACTAATGTAGATATTTATTTTGATTATCAAACAGTATTGTTTCGAAGTCTTTTTTGCACTTGACGAGTTGGCGGCGTTTTGTTTAGGTCGAATTATGCTATTGAAGCTAATAAAAATGGTTAACCTTTTTTTGATTTTCAAGTGTTTCGAACACGTGACTAACTCCCTAATGATTTGGCATCGTAATTCTTTTCTAAAAAAACATTCTTATAAAGGAAAAGGTGTTCTAAGCGAACTGGTTCTTCATTAAATTTCTTTAATTCAAGCCCCAAGAGAAGATCAAACAATGAAAAAATGCTGCACAAAAGAACTTTAACTTTCCTTTATTCTAAACTAAACTTCAAACCCACTGGCGCTATGAAAGATTGTAAGGCACTAAACGAAGCGATTGTTTGCGCGTTGTACTCTACCGATCCCTATGATATTGCTGTCCCAGGTAAACACAAAAACAAATATGGGGATATATTTATTCTGGAGTGTCATCATTTTTTTGATCGGGTGTATATATATATATATATTTAATGTTGTCCTAGACATATCCACATATTGATTTATAGCCTTTGTTCAGTTCGCACCTTTTACATAAAGAACGGTAATCAGCATTGAACGCGCCCTTTGTATTTGGTCACAAAGAGCCTCGGTGATCTAATGGTTAACGCTCTTGCTTACCAGTTCGAAGCCCCGAGTTCAAGTCTCAGTATCCGCATCGTATTTTTTCCCTTGTCTTTTTGTTTTGTTTACATATGTTTCTTTTTGCAGTTTCTTTTTTTATATTGGATAAGAACGGACGATGTAGCTAAAATAATACTTTCAACCTGAAACGGTCTCAACTTTTCCCAGACTTTCAAAGTAGATAATTATACCAGCACTGACTGAGTACGCCCAAATTACGCTATTTTCGTTTAGAACGGTGTAGCGATTCTGTTGATGGTTGTGGGTTTGAAAAAGCGTAATTTGTTTTTCTTACACTGTGCCGGGCTAACATGTATATACCAGAAACAGTTTTGAAAATGCTAGATACCCACTGATTCAAAGTATTATATCTTTGTTTAGAAGTAGGAAGCGATTTTAGCAAGTGTTATTAATTTCATTCGTACTGATTTTCTGAACTTAGGCAGACTGAGCGAGCGACCTCATTTTTTCCCCTCGAGATTTCGAAAACATCGGCCGCGAGACACGGAGCGGACAGTTTTGAAAATATCCGGTAGTCCAGAAATTGTCCAGAATTCTCTTTGAAACCCATAGTAATGCTTGCATAAGACGAAGCTTTTTTCTTTGTGAAGGAAAAGAACTCACATGGAATTAAAGCCGTGTACTCGGCGTAAGGTTTATGAGTGTTTGACAAACGATAACAAACTTTTGAAGCTACGCCATGGACGATGTCGATGATCAAAATACTACATTCCCTGCGGCAGTCGAAGCTCTTGCAAAATAAATGTTCGAACAGCCCTTAATAAAATATATGTGGATGATAGGTGTCCTCGGCATTTCAAAGGTTAAAAAGAACTCCGTTCTTGTTGTCACGTTTGAAATAAAAGCTTTTAAGGGAATTCATGCAGTCAGAAAAAAAAGGGGAAAAAGAAATGAAAAAAATCTTCGCAGTAACAAAAATGCCAATACTGAGACTTGGTGCTTCACTCAAGATTTGGTTGTGCGAAAACGTAATTTCCAACCACGCTACCGTTATGACTTGGGCTTCGAGTGTACAAATTTCCATATCTTGCTTTATATTCTACTGTCTGGTGATATCTCTGTCAACCCGGGGCCTATCAACTCATACCACGGCTCTGTTGAAACTAATAACAATCTGAAACCTCGCCCATATAAGTGTCTCTGTTTAAAGGCTCGAAGTCTAAAAAGCCTAGTACATAAGTTAGGACCAGACTTAGAACTGACAAGTAACATCCAACGCTTTCAAGAATTGGTTTATTCTGAAGACTGCGATATTGTTTGTGTCAATGAAACCTGGCTATACGAAGAGATCCAAAACACGGAGTGTCTCGATCCTGCTTATTAGATATTCAGGAAGGACAGAGATGGCCGTGGTGGTGGTGTTCTTGTAGCACTAAAATATTCCTCGTTCAAATCCATTCGTGAAGTTCAAGTGAACAGTGATATAGAAATTGTGTCAGTTGAAATCTCATCCGGTTCAAATTCAAAGTTACTGGTTTGCTCATGCTACAGGCCTCCAAATGCAGACCTAACATAGTTCGACGAATTTAATATTTTCCTTAATAATAATAATAATAATAATAACTTTATTACAGTGTCGATGTATTTAGCTGTTCAGCTAATGGGGGACACTTTAACAAAAGATAAAGTAAAATAAGATAAAAAGTAACATGTATCCTACCTAGAGTTATGTACAATTTTAAAATCTACTCAGAGTAACTATATATACTTAAATATATTATAAAATGTAAACATTAATATGCAGAGCTAATTATATCACGAGCTGCATAATATGCAGCAGTAAGAACTGTTATCTATAAAGCTTGATATATATAACTTTCGTATGTTATGTTTAAACGAATTTAGACTGGACACAGTCCTAAGACTAGGCCTAAGACCTTAACCTACCAAATGTTCACTGGGACTTCCAAGAAAACACCTCTGTCACTAATGAAATTGCCTTTACTGAATTGTTAAATGACTATTTCTTGACACAATTGAATACCACCACTACTAGAGGCGACAACATACTCGATCTTGTTGTTACTAGCATGCTGGAGCAAGTGAAAGTTCGAGAAATCATGTCTCCTGAAGACGCTGGTCTCAAACTGATCACTCTATTATCGTTTACGATTTACTGGTTTCTGTTCCTCTACTTCCAAAGCTCAATAGAATTGACTATCGCCAATCTGACTTTGATGGCCTTCGCTCAACTCTCCAGTCTTTAAACTTGTCTAACTTCATATCCGTAGAAGGTGACGTCGATTACGATTGGCTATGCTGGCAAGACACTTTTCTCGCTGCCGTGAAAGTCCAAGTCCCAACTAAGAAGCTGAAAGGTATAAATAGCATTCCCTGGATGAACAGCGAGATTATTCACGTGATCAAGAAAAAGTCGAGTGTCCGTCGCAGACTCATCCGCTCTCCAACAGATTACCTGCTGGAAAAAGTCAAAAGCTTGAGATCGGCAGTCAAACATCTTCTAAAAGAGAGCCGAGATCGTTTTTTCAACTCTCTTGACAGCGATCTGCGATTAAATCCTAAACGTTTTTGGTCTCTGTTCAAGTTAAAATCAAGATCAAGTAACTTTCCCCAGACAATGTCAATGGCTTCTAAGAACAACACCAGACTAAATGCATGCAGACATTCCTACTGACATCGCTAACCTCTTCAATCGCTACTTCGCTTCCGTCTTTACCAGGGAGAGCACAGATGCCACAGAGGATGTTGATCCAGTTTCAAGCCTGTCATCACCGCCGATATTAAATAATCTGATTATCTCCAGCGAAGCAGTTCTCTCAGCGCTCAAGTCGCTATATTCCATCAGGGCCAAGTGTTTGTTAGTGTACCGGCTTTTGAAAGAGACTGTCCAGCAAATTGCACCTTCACTCTGTACCCTCTACAACAAGTCTTTGCGGTTTGGTACTGTGCCAGATGACTGGAAACTGGCAAACGTCGTTCCAGTCTTTAAGAAAGGGGGAAAATATCATATGGAGAACTACAGACCAATCTCTCTACTGTCTCTGGTTTCTAAAGTTATGGAACGGTGTGTACTGAACTCAATTAAATATAATCTCTTGAGCTTCATCAGTCGTGTTCAGCATGAATTTGTCTCTGGCAGGTCCTGCGCTACTCAACTCATAGAAGTCCTCGACTACATTGGAAGCCAACTTGACCTTGGGAAACAGATCGACATAATATATCTCGATATGTCAAAAGCCTTTGACAAAGTCAGCCACAAACACCTGGTCCATAAACTTCGCCAGTACGGCAACCTCCTCGCCTGGTTTGAACCTTACCTTCAAGGTCGACGACAACAGGTCACCGTACTTGGCGCCACCTCTGCTCCCCTACCGGTAACATCGGGCGTTCCTTAGGGATCTATTATTGGCCCTATGCTCTTCTTACTATACGTAAACAACTTACCTGACGCAGTATCATCCTCTAAAGTAGCAGCGTTCGCGGACGACACAAACCCGACCGACAGCACACTTCTGCAGCAAGACCTATATTGTTTAAGTGCATGCATGGTCTTCAACATCTGGCCTGAGATTCAACGAGAAGAAATGCAAGGTGCAAACCATAACCCGGAAAATGAACAGGATCACGATTTCATCTGATCTCACATGGAAAAAACAAGTTGTTGTACAGAGTAGAAAGACGAATCAGCTTTTGGGATACGTTAGGCGTTCCACAAGAAGTGTGAAAGCAGTTTCTATGAGACGTACCCTTTACCTTGCTGTTGTGCGTCCCCATTTGGGATATGGAACGCAAGTCTGGGCCCCTCAGACAGTAGAACTTATTCAGCGTATAGAACGCGTGCAACGACGTGCTTCTAAAATTATCTTGAATTTACCATTTATCTGTGAAACGAGTTATAAGGATAGACTAATAACAACCAGTCTACTACTTCTATGTTACTGGCACGAATACTTAGATATGGTATTTTTCTTTAAGGCTATCAGAGGGTTTATCAATTTTAATAACGACGCTTTACCAAAGGAAATCTGCCCTGTTAGACTAACTAGGTTTACTAATAACACCAGCGGTACTGAGTTTAATCAACGCTTCTGTAAAGCAACAACGTATCAGAAATCCTACATGATAAGAGCCATTAGAATTTGGAACCGAATTTTACCTAAGGAAACCCGACAACCAGCACTTTCATTGTCCTCCTACAAGTCTCACATTTTACAATATTATACGTCAGCCCTGAAAACATCTTATAACCCAGACAATCCGCGCACATGGAAGTCAGTTTGTGTAAAATGTAACTCTGTCTCTAGCCTACTCAGTCCTTTAACTTGTTGTTTTTACTCACCTTGTGGTTGTGAAATCCTTATCATTAGTTCTTTCTTTGACTATTATTAATTTAATTTAGTGTCATGGGCCCGCAGTAATTGGCTTTAGCTGTTGCAGTCACCCTGGCTTTTATCATTTTGTTTCTATCATCATTGTAATTTGTTAAAACTATCGTTCGTGGTATCATTACTGATATGTATTTTTCCTTCAGGCGAAGCTTAATAAATAAAATAAATAAGTATCCCAGTTAATTAAACTGAGCTGGCATTGCTATGTACCCATAATACATAAGTTGGTGTTAATAAAGAACAAAGTTGTTGTTGAAGCTTTTGCCGGTTAAAAATCACTGTCATACTTAAATCTCATACTTAACTTGTGGAAATCCCTACATGTAACTAGTTTTCTCAAGGAATTCGAAGGTTGTTCAGAAGAACCTACAGAGAAAATGAGCTAAACGGGACAGCGTTTTAACAAGATTGGGCCGGTGACAATGACCAGGCAAACTCTACGAAATACGCAACAAAATACACTATTTCCATATCAAGAAATGGATGCAATTTTGGAAACAATGGCTTAATCTTTCCTTACCTTATAAGGATATTATACCGATTAGCTTCAACAAAAGCTCTTACCATACCGCGGTTTGTTCGAAAACTTTTAATGGCTAAGCTAAACAACAGCGTGTTGTTCGTGTCATCACTCGGCGGGAGATTCAATTTCTTTTCCGAAAGTCGATTACTCGATATTAAGAGAAAGACCTTTCTTCTTCGTTGATGCACCATGGAAAGCTAGAGAACCGTTTGCGTTATGTATTTCACGAGAGGAGGAAGGGTGATGTCAAATTGTCGCAATAAAAATATTACAAACGAACTACCAAATAAACTTAGTCGAGAATCGGACCGGTGTACCAGCGATTTCGCCCCACCATCCCCCCCCCCCCCCCCGTGAATTCGCTAGTGCATTCGCCCCCCTTTACTCGCCCCCTCTGGCAATTTGTCCCCCCCCCCCCCCCTCTCCCCTCCAACCTTTTAAAAGGTTATGAATACATTTATTATTATTATTACTGTAATGCATTGGACGTGGAGAATAGTACAGGCAAAAAGCTATCAGTAATGTGCATGTAATTCAAGTTTATTTTAAAATTCACCCTTCACTTTTCTTCGACAAATTTCGGTACGGTAAACGCTGAAATTTTCATTCGCGCGAGCAGTGCAACAAGAAACTTGACAAGGGATTCTGCAATCCACCTACAATCTTCGTCAACCTTCGAATGATTAGTTGTTAGTATTTCTTGCCTGAAGCCAACATGTAGATGATGTAATTATTGTGGACACTTAAAGGTTTTGATAACCCGTCAATCCGCCTACTTTGAAAAGACTTTGCCGAATAAAGGAAGTGTTACCGACTCGCGTGAAAACCTCCTGAATAAACAATTCAAGCTAATGAACTAATTAAGATCTAAAACGGCGGGAAGTTTTAAAACTTACTTTAGCAGGGCTCCTGGCTTTAGCTTGTAGCGAGTGGAACTCATATTTGGAAACAACTGCCAAATAGCCTGATGATTTCTACATGCATGAAAACCATAATGAAGTTGTCGTAATTATCGTGGTATGCAAGATCTTTGTAACCGTAATGCTCGCGTCGATCCATCCATCTATTTTGAAATAACTTTGCCGAATAAAGGAGTGTTACCGACTCGCGTGCTTTGTTCTATTTCAATTGAGCTAACGGCACTTGTTAATTAGATCAGTTCTAAGGAAAACCTTTCTTGATAAACAGCTTATTAATTGATGAGAAGATAAAACGGCGGTAAGTTTTGCAATTTTCTAGCAGTATAATTAATTCAAATCCGGAATGAATTTGAAATGACTTTCCGAAGAAAAGGAGTGTTACCGACTCGCGTATCTTTGTAGTCAGTAGTAGTAATAGCTAGGGGCCTTACACTTCATTTTATAAAAAAAAATACTTTAGATTTTTTTTTTTAACTTTTTATCAGGAGCCCATATAATAGCCTCCTGTTTTTATCCAGTGCCTCTATTTTCTGAGGCGGGCGATTTCAATAAGAATTACGAGTACAATTCACTAGCGATTTCGCCCCCTTAGTGAGTTGACTGTTTTTTTTAACTCCGTCATTTGTGTATGAACAGAATTATATGAACAGACTAACTACAAAATATAATTACTCGGGAATCGGCCCGCATACACGGCAAAAGATTCTGCTCATTTCTTACTTTGATGAGTTATGTGAGTGTTTTATTAATTAGAGTTATTAAGTTATAATAATTATAAATTGGCGGCCAATAATGCAATACTACATGTATTATGATTGGTTATAGGGATCTTTATTCGTAGCCCGCTATCATCAAACTCAATAGATCTGCTAATCGTAGATTCTAATTTAACTGTTAAGCGATACGACAAACACTGACAAATGCCCCCTGTACATGACCTAGCGAGACAAAAATAGTTTAATTTCGCGGGAAATTGACTTCGGTCTTTCGAAGGTCAGCGAGTTCTACTTAATATGTAAGCATCAAATATTACACTTTTACCTCGTAATTCCTAAAACTGTGCGAGGTAAAGTAATAGTCCTTTAAGCCATTTTCATTAGGTTATGCTACAATACTTTGACAAATCTACATGCCGGATTGACATTATGACTGAAATTTTTTGGGGAAATTAAAAAAACGTTTGTATATGCACATTTTCAGCAACAGTTGCTAGGAAGTCACGTGATGGTGCAAAACCTCTAAAGCACATTAACTATCAAATAATTATATGTGATTAAAATATAAAAGACGAATATTATCCCACAGCACTAAAATTCCGAGTGTTACACCGAACATCAACTTACTCGCAAAACTTCGTCGATCGATTCAATATCTGCATTTATATAATTATACCATACTTGAGAAAAGTGCACTAAATGCGTTATATAACTAGAAGGACATGTTGATGTACTTGTCATGATGTATATATTATGTTTGCTTTCTAGTTCAACAAACGACCATCCAGGGAGACAAGATGAAATGACTATCACATTTCGACGTTCTTCTGGTCATACCGAGGAACAAGAGCTGTCAGATCGTAACTTGTCAGCTATGGAATCTCCATCGGACTCCAACCCGACATCTCAAGGCCATTCCCATCCAATATACGAAGATATACCAGCAATGTCCCCAGACTATGACAAGATCTGGGTAAACATGGCAAGGCCATTACCCAGCTTTCCCCAAACGCTGGAGGACGGATTTGTTAACGATCCGCTGTACTCACAGTTGTACCGCCAGCCTAGAGTTTCCAACGAAGGTGACGGGATGGAAGAACTCTATGATGATATTGGTGACGTAAAGGAATCACCAGATAACAACAATGGAGCAGCAGATGCAGATTACACCGAAGATGATCCTCGTTACGTTAATGTCACTTTTGAAGAATCAAAAGCTTAGGTTAAAAGGCCACTTGACTCGCAAACATTAAATGGGTTGAACTCAGACTTTAAATTTAATGTTGTAGGTTGAACCCTGACCAAATTATAATCTAAGCAATCTCACAAAAATATGCTTGCATTACAGTCATAACACGTTGTTTACCTGTGAACCCTAGCTCTAGGTGTGTAAGAACTCGTCGTTTACCTGGGAACTTGTTTACTGACGGTTAGGGTTAGGTTTATGGTACGGGTTAGGATTATTATTTTTAAAAGTGAGAGTCGTTCAATCGCAAGTTTCTGTGGCTCATAATGGTAAAGTTCTGGTCTTGCACACCGAAGGTCTTGCATGGGTTCAAACCTCGCGGCGTGGAATCGAAAGGTAAGATATAAAAGTAAGATATATTAATTAGACAAATTGAACTTGGAGAGGGATAATACTGAAAGGGGTTAGGATCCTGGGAAGGGATAAGGAGATCGTGAAATAAATTTAATTTATCTGTATGACTATCTTCATACGTGAGATTGCTTTGATTATCATTCGGTGTGGGTTCAACCCACAACATTGAATTTAATGTAACTGGGTTAAACCCATTTAATGTTTGCGAGTCGGCTGAAAAGGCTGACTAAACTTACATACACAACTTCAAAAACAGCCAACAGCTTTGCTGAACTTCGTAAAAAAACGAGGCAATTCAAAAGTGATGAAATTATATCTAATAATATGTATCTAACATTTATAAGCTTAATACGAATTAAGGTTCAATAGATTTTACGAAACTATAGTAGAGGTTCCACCCGCTTTCGTATGAATTGCCAAATTTTTTATCACCTTGTTAATTTTCTTTGTGATTGGTATTGCTCTCGCTCGTTTGCTTGTTTGTTCTCGTGATACATCAATTAAAGTTGTTAAGAGCGACTAACGTTCTCTCAGCCCGAACTACAGTGAAACCAATATTGTAAACACGCCGTAATTTGCTCGTTATGTCGACTGAAAAATGTATACCAAGCTACAAATGTGGCTTACATGGATTATATACCATATCATGTTATCAACCAAACAGCTATATATATATATATTCATAGATTCAGTTCGAATATCTAGTTCAAAACATCTGAGAAAAACAAAAAGGAAGAAAAACAAGCGGTGACATCAATTTAGTCAGAGAAAAACCATTATTGATAATAAGGCCTTTTCTCAAAAGACTCTCTTCAATCAGTTTTTGTCGCTTAACTCGTTTTACAAAAAGAAGGAATAACTGCTGCGTAAAAAAGACTTTTGTAAGTTACTTATTTTTTAAATATAATAGGTTGAAATATCGGTGGAGCCACTGATAACATTTTGTCAATTAGATGTTAGTTATTAGTGGACAGTCGAGTTCAAAGTACAAATGAATAGTAGTAACTGTTTAATAATCAATTGTTTCTCAGGGGCATTAAGGCATGGGACTCAAATTATTTCAATATGGCCGCCGCAAATCAAGAAGGGGTGGTCTATCTCTTCGTGCTTGTTAGATATATTCTCGGCACTTTTACAGATTCCACAAAGTCACAACCTTAATACATCGTTGTGGCAGTTTCCATGGAAACGTGTTATGTGACCTTTGAACTCTAATTTTAAGGAAAATTGGGAAAAGCCTCCTAGAGGTCGGTAATAGTTGTCATTTTAGTGGATATTTTCACGCACTGAGTGAATCAACGTTCCTGCTCCAATTTGAAAAGTTGGTTATTTTAAGGGGAAGGCAATTTAAGGCAAGTTTGAAATTTGATATCCTCAACTGTTTCCACCGAATTAACAAACATTCCAATAATAACCAACTTTTCAAATTGGAGCACCGAAGTGTGCCCTAATTCTGATTCATTTACATGAAAATATCTATTATATCAACAACTTTTACCAACCTCCAGGAGGCTTTTCCCAATTTTCCTTAAAATTATATTTCAAAGGTCACATTACACGTTTCCATGGAAACTGTCACAAAAATGTGTTAAAGGTTGTGACTTTATAAAATCTATCAAAATGTCAAGATTATATCTCACAAGCACAAAGAGATAGACCACCCCTTTTGATTTGCGTCGGGCCATTTTGGAGACCCCGCATGCCTTAATGCCCCTGAGTTCGATTGCGTTTCATTGCTTTGGAAAGCATACATAGGTAAAGGACATAGGGCAGCTGACTTCTGACTTCAGAGACACTTATTCGGTAGTTTAATTTTTTTAAACTGTTTGTCCACCTCCATTTGATTGTTTGCATGGCATCCAATAAAGCCTTTCCCAAGGCGGATCACCAGCTCAATTCGTTCGTTATTGAAAAGATATAGTCAGCACGTGAATTCGAATGTTACCTTCAAAAGGCCTATTACGAATGAAGCTACCAGTTGAATTGAATATTTCATAACTTTTGGGGGTCAAAATTTGTATAGACAATAATACTAATGGTGCAATCCTGACCAGTTTTGATGGACATCATAGGTTACGCAAAGCTGCACAGTCATAACCACTATATTCTCACCGAGAGCTCCGCATACAATAGCCATATAAATACTTATTAAATAACCCTAGCATGCGGAATTCGGTCGTAGGGATGTGTTGCGTAACCGGATAACGATTTCTTCTTACAAAGAGCCTCACCTTGTTCCATAATTCCTCTTTAGTCTTGGCTTGTCAACTTGTCATCCTCCTTCCCGCAGCGATGAACCTCTTTACCCTCACTGGGAGCTACCCACTCTCAGCCGCCTCGGGCTGAGTGATTCCTCCCATAACTTAGTATCAGCCTTGCCATTGTTTCTGGATGCTCTGGGTGAGAATATATTACAATCCATTTTAACGCCATTACCAGGAGCGTTCCTATGTCATGGGCTGGGCCCCCAGCACAGGAGTATATATGGCTATATTTAGAATTCCCGCGTTAAAAGTGAGAACAATGATAATGAATATTAGTATAATTTCATCAGTGAATATAGAGATTCCCGTGCTCTGATTGGTCGAAAATTACGTCATATATCGCTATATTCATCTGCAGAGCGCCTGGAGGTAAAAGCATTTACCAAAATGGCCGCTCGCATATTTACTGATGTTTCTCACGAAGAAATAAATAATATGAAAGAAAAAGCTTTTCCAAAACCCACCAAAGAAGCAACTTAATAAGTATGGCTAAACTTGAAGCTTTTTTTAAATCCACAAGCCTTCATAAATAAAGTTTACTTACGAGTTTCGGGTCGAGTTTATTAATTCGGTCCTCATGTCTTCATGAATTACAAACTTTCACAAGGAAAGTATGTCTACTTAGAGCAATAATTAACACAACAAGACCTTGTCCTACAAAAAATTGGGAGCGGTTCGACTAAAAAAGAGTGTACTTACTAGAGTTATTTTCCTCGTGGTTCTTGATAGAAAAACAAGTTCTAGTTGGTTTCAGAGAGCCGGTTGCTGTTTAATAGTGTTATGACTTACTGCTCTTCTTTCGCCGCTCTCCGTGTGTTTTCAAGCTTTATCTCATTCCGAAATCATTTGTCTCTTGATTTACCATTGTCTTTGATTCTGTGGTGGCTATAATCCACAAAACTAGTTCGTAGTTTCCAGGAAATGAACTCATGAAAGCGGTTCCTTTCGATAAATTTTCACTCGGCGTGGCGGCAGATTTTCAGTTTTGCCCATTTCCACTCAGTTCCGCTGCATTTCCTTTCTTTGTAACACGGTACGAGGTCTCAAAAGTGAAGATTGCTGCTTCAACTTGAATTCTAGTGTGCATTTGGACTGTTTTTTTCTGTATTTCTAGGTCTTTAGAAAGTCCATTCTTGTAGTCCCTGCAAGTCTCGTGTCGAGTCGGTTTGTGCAATAAACAGTAGCGACACGTGATTATGCAAATGTTTGTCACAAAACTATCTTATCACGCGCGCTTGCGCTTGTAAAACTTATAAAAGGGTCGGAAGTCAGACTATTATATTGTCTAGTTTTAATTTCTCTGATATTCACTGATGAAATTATACTAAAACAATTATTCACTTCAGTCTCAGTGACTATTGGTAAATATTTACCTCGACTTCGTCTCGGTAAATATTCACCAATAGTCACTGAGACTGAAGTGAATAATTGTTAAATAATGAGAAGTGACGTATAGCTTAGCCTGAATTTCAGCCGTCTCCTCTGGTTCGTTCCTCCCGAGAGAGACGTCTGAATCCAATAGCCGATAATGCCGTCCAGTGACGTCAAGGCGGATTAACAATTTAATTTATGCAAATAAAACTGTCACGGCGTTAGTTCGTGGGTCACAAAAACAAAGCCATCGCTCGCCTTGAGAAATTATTTGAGATCATGCCGGCCAAAATAAAAGCCTTACCTATATATATACCTCCATCCCATTTGCTTCTCAAGTGCCTCTTACGTTGTGAAAACCTTTTCGAAGCAACAAATCGTTATATTATATTTTGAGGCAAAAGTACAGTTGATCTTTGTCTTTCCGTTGCTCTTTGTCTCTCGATCTTCCGTTCGAATCGACACAACTACGAGATATTAGGGCCCGGGGGGGGGGGGGGGGGGGGAGGGGGTACTTACATGAAAAATGGGTATGTATGTGAGGCCAAGATGCTCAAACCCTGACCCTGTTTGACCCATTCCGAGCTCCAAAACCCTGATTGCCCCCTTTTTTTTAAAAAAAAACCCTGAATGCCCCTTCTTTAACTTGTTTTCAAAACAAGGTCGGATATATGTTGTAGGTTGTTTCTCAATTCAGGTTGTTTTTAAAACAACCTAGGTCATTTTAAAACAACCTAGGTCATTTTAAAACAACCTAGGTCATTTTAAAACAACCTAGGTCATTTTAAAAAAGAAAACAAAATCACCCACCCCTCCCCTACAAAATATTTTTTGACAAACTACCCCTCCCCTCTACTTCCTTCCCCTCCCTTCCCACTGCCTCTCAATTTTCTCCTTGTCCCCCTTGACACACCTTACTGTACTGTACCTACCTCAACGGTCACCCATCCACTTACTAACCTTGCCTGGTCGGGCTTAACTTGGCTGAATCACAAGGAACGCCTGGTAGATATTAATCCAGTGGATTAACGCACTGCGCCACGAAAGCGCTTGTTGATTTGAACACATCATTTATTCTCCAAGTTACTTATCGTCGAACCCAGTCCCTCTCGTTATGTGCGCATGCGTACTACTAACAAAATCGGACTTTGAAACATCTTTCGAAAACATTGTATGGACGACATTAAACAACACGTTTGTGTTGACTCTGCGTTCTTTTATGAAAGCTGCAGCAAATCAAGGGAAGTAAGGAAGCTAAATCCAGAAAAAAATACTTTGTTTCTTGACTTTATTACGGCTCCACTCGTACTACTTCGAAACAAACTGTGTCAACCGAACCGACTTAGAGTAATCACTGATCGAAAGTAAAGACAAAAGAAAGCGCATCACCTCTAACATTAACTGTATTATATTGTCTTAATTGTCAGTCTCTAATCAAAGAACTCCGAGAATGTGAAAAGACGTAAAAAATGGATAAATGATCGGGCGCTTTCTCAGTGTATAAGCATATTAATTATTCATATTGTCGAATTTTCATACAAACCTTCTAAAACCTAACCCCAAATTTAAAAAAACCCTAACCATTTTAAATCCCAAATCATTAATAGAACGAGTCTAAATACATCTGAACTTAATGGAGAATTTAGCGAAGTTTTCAAGTGTTTTCAAGTGCACTTTTCTTCAATGGTCCTGTGAACTAATTAATCCAAAACCTAACCCTGTATTTAAAAAAAACCTAACCGTCAACAAGGGCTGTTCACTTACTTTGAAGTCAATGATTTTAGAGCTATAGTCACTAAATTAAGCTTTTTAAATAATGCTTCTTCAATGGTCCTGTGAACTAATCCAAACCCTACCCCTACATTTAAAAACACCCTAACCGTCAACAATGGGTGCTCACTAATTTAGGGTTTTTAGAGCTAAGTCGCAATGTAGAAATGTAATACTTTAAATTCTTCAATAGTCATACAAACCCTAACCCTACATTTAAAAGACCCTAAAATGACCTAGGTCATTTTAAAAATAACCTAGGTTGTTTAAAAATGACCTAGGTTATTTATATTTTAAAAATAACCTAGGTTATTTAAAAATGACCTAGGTTGTTTAAAAATGACCTGAATTGAGAAACAACCTACAACATATATATCCCGGCCGGTATACCGCGTACCGGGATTGCATGCAAAATACGGAACATTTAAAGTCGGGACGTGGCATTGGGTAAACAAATCAGCAGATGAAGTACATAGATAAGTACTGAAGTACGGGAACCTCAGTGCTTGCATGTGGGCAGGCGATCAAAATGCGGCAACAGAATGTCTTTTTTGACATAGTAGCTAAAAAAAAACTAACTGCCTAAAAAATACTGAACCCCGACCCTGACTGCACCCAAATTATACTCAAATCCTGACCCTGATCTGCCCAAATCAGGCCAAAACCCTGACCCTACCTGCCCAAACGGAGCTCAAAACCCTGACCCACCCGGGCGGCAAATACATAATACGTCACAGACAGGAGTACCCCCCCCCCCCCCCCCGGGGGAAAGAACAGTTCCTTGAAGAGAGTATCGACATTCTTTACCACTGCGAGTGTGAACAACTAATCGAATATCAACAACCCCGCGGACGCGACGCGATAAAATGTACATGTTTACAGGACTGAGTCGGCCGGTTATTGTGCAGGACACTTTCAATCCATTTCCAGATGTTTTCCTAACGAATTCAAGGTCTTTGCCAAAGACAATCACTCCACTGAAACTCAATGATCAACAATCGCGAGTCCAAAGTGAATCCTGCCGTCTTCTCGGATGAGTTAATTATGATAATTATGCGAAATTATAGAATATGAACCAATCAAATCTCACTAGCAGGTTTTCTGGTAGTGACATCACTGGACGGCATTATCGGCTATTGGATTCAGACGTCACTCTCGGGAGGAACAAACCAGAGGAGACGGCTGAAATTCAGGCTACGTATAGCTATCTGATTGGCTAATACAACATGGCCTTTGTTTATTTCGCTCGAAATGCAATTCTAAATATAGGAACATCTACTCCTGTGCTGGAAACATAACCAATGGGAAAGATGGACGCTCCTGGTAATGGACTCCTGGTCTTATTAGCCATTTCGGAGTTGAGGAAGGGACTGGGACCGAGTGTCAAATAATAATCTGATTAAGAAATGAACCCCATCACAAGAAAGATCACACTAAAATTAAAGTAATTTTACCTAGTTTGAGAATGTTTGGATAAATACGAAATGAATAGCAAGCTTTCAAAAATCGCAAAAAAAAATGTGAGAATGTCAGTATCGTTTTTGGGGACGCCGTCCCCAAAAGCGTAACATTATCTCTTATTTTTGCGATGTTTTAAAGCTCATCAAACCAATCTTCCTCAAAATCGATAAATGTACTAACTTTAATGTGATCTTTGTTGTGATGGGGTTCATTTCTTAATCAGATTAATTGTTAACACTCGGTCCCAGTCTCTTCATAAACTCCGAAATGGCTAATAACATGACAACGATCAATCAAGCGTTCTGATTGGCTAATAATAATTGACCATTTGCCCATGGGTTACACACTCACGTCTGATTTTGTTCACGGTCGAACCTAATTTTTCAGTTGTTTTTCTTTTCTCAAGAAAATTGTTTTAGAGAACAATTGGAGGAAGCTGTAATCCAATGTTTAAAAAATTTTCTGAGCCATTAGCAAAGGAAAGATTTGAGACGGTTTGCAATCTGTTCTAACAAGATTTAGCATGTTTGACCGTCTTATTGCTAATACCTCGACTTACTGTGACCTAGGCGTTGAGGTTATGTCCAATATTTCATTTTCATTGAACAACCGTACCATGTAGACAAGATTCGTAAGCAAGCCAATCGTTCTCTCGGTTTCATCAAGCACACTTGCGGTTTCCGTGCTAACATCTCAGCTAAAACGCTTCTCTACCTTTCGCTTGTCCGCAGTCGTCTGGAAACGTGAGTGCCAAGTCTTGTCTGCCGACTCTAAATACAACTTGGTGAAACTCGAGAAAATCCAACGGCGCGCTACTAGGTTTATAACCTCCTCCGATGCTGATTATAAATCCAGACTCGTCTCTTGTAATCTACTTTCACTTTCACTTCGCTGCGAAATTATTGACCTTACATTTTTGTTTAAGTGTAAAACTGGCCTTCTATAAGTACTGACCTATCTAAGTTTCTGCCTTGAGCTCCGTATGTCCCACTTCAGAACTACTAGGAAATCTACCAGGGCACCGCTATATACCACTAATAGGGTTAACACGGTAACCTTTTCAAACTCTTTTCGACTGTGTCATTTTCCTCTGGAATGCACTTTCTCTTCAGGCCAGGACATCCACCAACCTAGCCAACTTTAGACTCCATTCCTGGGACTTTTAACAGTAATTTCACTAGCTCAAGACTTGTACTTGGATCTCCAGATGTCGCTGTTCTTCATGTAGAGACCAATCTCTCTTTTTCGTAATTATTTATTGTTTCCTACTTTCACAAATTTTAGCTTCTAGTGTCGTACCTTTGTCTTTTGCCTATATTTTAGTTTTACTTGGAGGACTCATTTTATAGGTGTTTTTCACCTGAATGGAAATTAAATGCAAACTAAAGAAAATGATCAATCCTGGTTTCTGGGTAACCCCCAATCCTCCCCGACACTTCCCCCTAACCTTTAATGGTTAATCATTAATAGAACGATGCATATCCATGCAAGGGAGGGATTGCTGGGTAGCTTCCCAGAAACCGGAATTGAGCCAGAAAATGATTGTAAGCAAGACGCGCGCTAAACATTTGTTAAATGATCATAGCGAAATCTCCATTCAGAGTCTCGAGGTACAACACATTTAAAAGTGTTATTTACTAGTGCACTTCCTAAACTGATCTTAACCCGGAATTTCCCGTTTTTCTCGACACACAGCCGACGTTATCGATGCGTGGTTCGGACTAATGATAGCTACTCAGTAGGTCAGATTAACGACCAGGATATCTACAGTGACTTTCTCAAATTCGCAGCATGTCTAATGATTAAAATTTAAAAAATCTACCAATCCGAGAATTTGAATTTAATGTTTTTAAACCTGCGGCTTTTATCTACTGGGATACTGATGTATTCTCAAATCATTTCATACGCAAATGAATATGAATTTGAAACAATATTTGCTTTCAAAATGATTTTTAATTCTGGATATTTTTTGGGGATCGTATACCCGCCTCATTTTAATTTTTACCACAGGTAACCCAATCTGATACAAAATACCTTTACCATTTTACCATCTCTTTAATGCACACTATTTACATGATATATTTACAAAGCATGAGTTACAAGTATAATAACAGAAAAGAAAATAAGTGGGAAAAAAGGGAGCTTTGGCAGGAATTGTGTGTAGTGGTCAAAGGAGCAAAGGCTTTCGGGTTGACCGAAGTATATAGAGAGGAAATGTGGAAATAAAAATTACAATGATCGAGGAATAATTAGTAATAGTACAATAGCTTAGATATATTTACAGATGTTACTTTATGAAATGAAATGTAGAATGAGAGAGTAACTAATCATTGCAGCGAAAACGGCAGACGAGCCGGCAAGTAGGCTAAATCAGGCAGTTTTCAATTTGGTCGCATATGTCAAGACCTCTGACTTGTGATACAGTCTGTTAATATATAATTATCGATGAAATACCAGTGTATATTTATTTCTAAAAAGTGATATCTTCACACGTGAAGATATCACTTTTGAAAATATGACTGGCTTTCAAAGATTTCTAGCCTTTTTAGTAAGACATATTAGAGATTGAAACTAGCATTTCATCGATAATTATATATTAAACAGAACATTACATGGCCACTTGGAGATACAAATTTTATCTTCTCGTGTTGATAAAAATATCTTACTCGTTCTCTGCGCTCACTCTTAAGATATTTCATCAACACTCGAAGATAAAATCCGTATCTCCGCGCGGCCATGTAATATCGTCTATATATAATAATAGTACACACACACATTTTTTGTCATAAAATGCCTCGCCAAAGTATTGTAATACATGTGAAGATGTATATAGCATACGTAATAGCTGGATCTAAAACAAAAACAAAAATTCCGATCAACTTGGAGGCAGGCTGATCAAAAAACACGCTGTCAAATACACTACCACATGACGGCTATGTACGATAAAATCCTTTAGGGATTGTTTTATCTGAAACGTGTGAGATAAAAATGGACATCAAATTACAAACAGATAAACAGCGAGTTACAATATCAGCGTACTACCTACCAGAAGGCGAAATGAGCGGGATTTATGAAGTGTTGGAAGCGACAATATATTGAAAAAACCTAGTACAGAGATGATGAAGTTTTCCGCTCATTTTTCCTTTTTTACTGAGAAACTAAACCCTACCAGAATCCTGAAACATAAGCATTTTGTAGCCTACTTGATTTACCAAAAATAAGGACTTTTGTAACTTACTAATAGCAGCTGCCACTAGAAAAGCGGTAAAAACAAATGCTTATACTTTCTGTAGTTATTACTTACTGCATAAGAGACAATTTGACACGATATTTCTATTTTAGGATGTGCTAGTTATACACATGTACTGATTAATGCGGTATGTGTTATGTCAATTTATTGTATAATATAATATAATAGGTTGAAATCGTAAGTACTGGTGGAGCCACTGGTTACTTTTTTTTAAGTAGATGTTAGTAGTGAAGAGGTACTGAGTTTCAATGTAAAAATGAAGAGAGCCATGAACGCACTGAAGGAGCGAACACTAATATGGGTGTTTTATTCAAAGCAAAACTGCATGCCCATTACGCAATAATCTTTTCTTTACTGTACGTAAGGGCATCCAAATAGGAAGTTCAGACTGTAAAGCTTCCAAAGAAAACTAATTTGTAATAAGTAAACGTCATACTTAGTGCATGTAAGAATACTGAGTGAGGTTGACGAAGGGTTTTGTTCGCACAGTACTAATTGCTAAATAACCAATAGACCCTATGCAGGTGACGTCATAGCCGCCATGTTGGTGTACAGTTAACAATAGATTATTCGTTAGCTTCTTTTGTTCTGTACACCAACATGGCCGCCATGCCCTTTGTCATTTGAATCTGTGAGGATTGAGTGCAAACCATCTATTGTTACGATTGCGTTTCATTTATGTGTAAAGCATATACAATTATAGGTAAAGGACATTGGGCAGTTCCAGATCAGATCCTGTTAGTGTCGTTGTAGCTGAATATTATAGTGAATTCATTTGTTTTTCGGGTGAAATACGGGTACTAATAGTTATAGCCGATGTGATTTTATACTGACACCGTATTTATATGTGCCACATAGCTGAACAGTTAATTGTGACCTCAATTCACTTCGGTCTGAGAATGTCCCATGTCCTTTGCCTTTAATTTACACCTATCTATAAATGGTTGTTACCAAGAGCGTCTACGTGTTAATAACACCGATATGATTTGACTTTTAAGAACTAATCGTTTCTTAAAAGCGTTTTTCCTGATATCAAACAATGCTCGCCATATTTATCTTCATGTGCATGCACGCATCATGACAATAAATCAAAAAGGCCCTTGAAGTTGAAGTCTTATGACAGGAGATTTATTGATGAAGCATGATTAATGTAACGATTATGTCTCTGTCGACCGTCACAGATCCATTGCATAATTGCCGCCCAATTTGAATAACCATCGTTTAGGAATCTTAGTCTCACATTCATGTGAACACGCTTTTGTGTGGCAACGTGGACACGAGGCTAACGTCTCCAGGACAATACCTATTTAAACTGGACGCCATTTATGCAATGGTCTATGCTTTGCGAGGGTGTAGCTAGTTACATACCTTCTGGGAATACTAAAGACAATGCTTAAAGTGCCTATAACCCCAAAAAAATTACGCTTTCAGATCAAACTTAGAAGTATTCTATGCATCTTCCCGAAAAAAATAATGGTTTTAAAGCATTTCTCTTTTTTTTACGGCTTTTCAAAGATGAGAGCCGTGAACTTTTACCGTCATCTTAGCGACTTGGTGGGGTCTGGGACTAGTTACGTCATAGTAGGGAGCCATGTCACGTGATAAAGGCTTCTCTCATATCAGCTTTTGGTTCGTTCTTTCTTATTTGCGTCGTAAGTTCTGTAATTTTCTGCTGGACTTTTTGACAAATGTCTTCGTCAGGCTCCGAATCTGAAGACAGTTGTTCATCGGACAATTCCGAGCAAAATTTTATCAACTATGAGCTTGAAGCAGAAGAATCTGCCGGCGAAGAGAGCGGACGGCGCGGATGAGCCACTCGCCGATGAAGAATGGGTTATAAGAGTACAGACGGAGACCTCCAGAATCGGTTCAGTGGAAGGCCTCGAAGCAAGGAAAAGCTGGTGAGTTAAACTGTCCAAAATTAAAATAAGTTATCATAGCCCTTCATGGGCTTCCCGTGGCCGTGGTCTCCCCAAAAAACATTGCAGGATGCCAAAAGAATCCAGTGATCCTTGCAATCGCAACAATCATATAAGCCTTTATTTACTTGTAAGAATCGCTATAAATGAAGATACGATAAACAGTTTCCTAATATCCTTTTTACAGGAACTAGTTGCCTATCGTATCCTAATATCGTAATTCCTCTTATATTTACCCTTTTCGGAATGTACTTTTTTGATAATATTTTACAGTTCGTGGAAATTCAGTGTGCACCATATTGGCCCTCTCAATTGAGAAACATGCACCAACTATATATGTTTTAGCGGGAAACATCCCACAATGGCACATCCTATATCCAACACTGCATACTAATATGTAAGGAAAGATTTATACTAGGCATTAATAATGCTCAATAATGACCAAGGTATGAATTGAAATCAATGAACACAGTTCCGTGTTTAGTCTGACCAGGAAAGTGGAAGGTTTATCAGAGTATTTTGATCTATCGTGCATGTTAATTAAAAATAGTAGCTCTCGTAAGCAACCACACTGGGAATCAGGAAAAGGTGCTCATAACTAGTCAGAACTGGAATCAGGAGTAGTTGCTCGCTTATGAGAGCTTGCACACACCACACCCATGGGGATACATATATAGTGCGACTGATATCACAGTATACAATACTGTACTACTCTACTGTAACAGCATGAATGTCAGATATAATAAGAATATTGTTGCAAAATGCTAGTGCATATTTATATTTAGTTGACTCATTGCACAGTCTGGGATCATGTCTCTGGAGTGGTTACTTACAAGAGTTTAAAAACAAAGAAAAATTCCAAAGGTGGTGGTACGCGCGGTGGTCACTTATGAGAGTGGCTGGTTACTACAGAACACAAGAGTGGTCTCCGAGGGGAGCTGGTCACCTACAAGGGCAGTTTCACAAAGGGCTTCAACTGTATCAAACAATTGGTACTAACATATAAACTTCTTTATTTACAGATTTCTACGAGTTGTCTCATACAGAGAGTACATCCAGTTAGTCTACGGTTATCTGGGCAACAATAGAATTCCTCTACTAGCATGTGCATATGACACAATCAGGACAAAATTCAATGCTGGGAAAGAAACCTTCACTGGATTTGAAGAAGATGAAGATGAAAGTACTTCATAACTTATATAAACTTTAAGGAGAACAACAATGAACAGTCAAACTTTCAGTGCCATTGGCCACTTTTGATATAGGCTTCACTGGTCACATACAAATGATTCAATACATGTACAAGGCTCTGGGGAATAATGTGCAGTGATTAATGAAATAACAATAATGAATTTAATTATGCCCCAGAACCTTTGTGTGTGAGAAGTGAAGCATATATCGAATGTGGGCTATATATTAACCTACATGTATGTCCATATATGTCCATATGTCCATTCAGGCAACCTGTGAACAGGAATCACTACCCTGACAAGCGAAACTACTAGCCCTGGGCTATTGGAAAGCACTTGCATTGCACCCTGTGTTCCTTTCTATAATTTTACACAAATTTTGAAAATAGGATTATAATATTGAAATTTAAATGTTTGAGTAGTAAATTGGAAAACAGTAAAATCTGACTACAGTAAAATCTGACTAACCCCTTTTACAAGATGGACATGTTTTCAATGCTCTGGCCTAACCTTAAAGGAACTGTGTAATGGTGAGAGACCATTATATTAGATGTCCGGGCCAGACACACATTATCAGAGATTCTCATATGAACTGACGAACCTCGCACACGTGTGGGATGGTAAAAATCAAAGCAAATATTCAAAAATGACTAATAAACTGTGTAAATATACATTATTCAAGTAAAATAATGAACATACTTTCAATCCAGCATTGAAGGAGGGGGTTGAACTGTTTTAACCCACCAATCGAACACTGACTCCATACATGCATAGTACCGTGACATAGCCCCTTTAAGCCTCAAATTCAATTGCCTTATTTAATTATGGTGTCACATGATAGACACAGCTGCCATCTTAGGGGGTCAAAACACTCGTCTTTAACAACAGACATACAAAATAAATATGTTCTGCCATAGATTGCCTTCCTTCAAATTGGCTAATTTTCCCAATATAATAAGAATGGCGGCTTTCATCTATTTGTTTTGATGTCATGCCAATGAAATAGGGCAATCGATTTCACTGAGCTGGTCACAGGAGTGATTAGCCTATGGAAGTTGACAGTATAATATATTGCTACCTAGATTGTCCATTGATAAAATATCAAATCACTGAGATAGCTGGTAGACATTTCTGGTTCACTCTGTACTTATAAGGGGACGAGGGTTGTTCTTTGGACAATCAACAACACCTTTATACTCTTTCATAGGTTTACACAATACAATACTTTATTTAACGAGGAGGACATACTTAGCTACAAGCTAGTTTACAGAGTTCCACAAATAAATTCAAAAAAAGAAACACAATATATAATTTAGAGATTAACAATTTAATTAATTTTAATTTAATAGGTTTCTTGCACACTGAGCAATGGGGTTTTGCCTTGGTTTTTGTGGGCTTTACAGCAGGTGGAACTGGAATTTCTGGCCTTACAGCAAGTGGAACTGGAACTTCTGGCACTAAAATACAAAAATAACATTTATTATTAAGTTAGTTATGGGTATATATATATTGGTTTATGGTAAATAAAGCACTGGTTTCGTTTTAAATACAAACTTACAGTGTAATATTATACGTTTCCAGCTGGTATTTTAATATTTTGTTTAGTCTCGAAAGACTAATGCATCAATCAGCGGCTTCCCCCTGGGGCCGACCCCCGGTGACCCTGGGGGATTTGTCCAAACGCCCATTCAAACCTCATCTAATCCCCCTGGGTATGGGGCAAGAGAATTTTGACAAATCCCCTCCCTCTGGGGCAAATATAATGGATCCCTGTAATATACATTAACAAATATCAGTTACATATACATGTATATCACCTATAGATCTTTGCAGTAGTAGCACACAAATGATGGCAGTTGCTCGCCCCTCTTCTTGCTAATCTTTACACAGGGGCTATGGTACCAGATGAAGCAGCTGGGCCCTCGTTTGTCACACTGGATCATGAAACTATAGAAGATCACAATGACCTTTATATGACCCAATAACGGATTGGGTAAACCGCTGACCTGATATTACAAATCCCCAGGGTCCGTCCCCTGGGTTAAACTACCGGTAGCAAAAGTGTTGTTTTTCCCCACACCCTCGTGCAACATGGAGCTGACAAATCGTGACAAATGCCCCTGAGTTCCTGTGGGTTCCCCGGGGGTCGGACCCAGGGGGAAGCCGCTGATTGATGCATAAACAAGCAGTATACCTTTATATGACATGTCCAACAGTTTGATACATGTAGCTCTTGCTCAAGCAGTGCATATACACCTAGGTGTTATTGGAGGACAAACACAGAAGGTGTGATTAGCACAGACTCGATTTTGTTCGAATATTTTCAGAATTTGAATAGTTTCTTTTGTGCAAAAAAATATTTTATACAAAACAATTTGAATTACCTGGAGCTGAAGGGGGAACATCTATAACAGTAATCCTTTGTTGTCTCTTCTGGGTTGCTTCTGCCCTTGGGTGCTTGTTAAGCATGGTGTCCTGTCCATAGGTGCAGGTGCCATCTAAAGAAAGTTGTCTGATTTATTCACGGTTATTTCCCTCATACTAAATAACAATATAACATGCACTCTCTTAGTTTAATACACTTGTGGTGAAAACAATGTTCAGTACGTGAACCCGGTCATAATGAAGTTTTCTTCCTTTCCCTAGGAACTTCTTTATACATGCAGGTTCCACTGTATTGCTAGCCTCCTATAGTAGCCGTTTTGTAGCGCTTCCATTTCACTCCATTCCGGGGAATGGAGTGAACGGAAGCGCTACATAACGGCTGCTATAGGCCATGCAAACTAAATACAAAAGCACTTACCAAAATCGGAGAATGGCTTATCGGTTTCGATGGCATGGACTGATGGAATAGGAACAACTCCATATTCAACCGACTTCAGTCTTGGCGTAGAGTCAAGGACTAAAGAAAATCTTATAAAGTCTTCCGGCTTGGAGTGAACCAAACAAACGCTGGAATTCTTCGTCGGTTCCCACTTCGCTCGCTTTGTTCGCACGAACCTCAACCACTGGCGTCTTCTCTTCTTTGCTTCTGGCCGATCATCGCTTAAAAACGGGACCTTGTGTTAGAGCTATCCTTTTTTGAGTCTGGCTCATTCCTACAGCCCCCAAATACACATCTGTTTGGCATTTCAAATCGAGTTATTCGCTCGGTTCGCTCTGTTTTTACTGTCTTTGTTGTTGGTTGTTCGCTTTCTCTCACTACTATGACGTTGCTTTCCGGTTTCGTTCCCAGCCTTGTATCCATTTGTGACCTCCACTGTAAAATAAACCTGAAGAAGGCTGGTACTGGCCAGCCGAAATATCGTATAAACCTCGACAAGCGTTGTATTTGATCAGCATTGCAGTAGTCTTCGGACACTTTATCATTATATTTTCTTCTTCTTGCTGATCAAGATCTGTTTTTTTGATCCAACGTCTGGCAGGATTGATTGTACACGGTTTTTGCTGTGGTTTTCTAACCTTAACTATATATATTCGTTCCCAGGCTACTTCCAGACTCCAGCTGACGGCCATTTGGGACAGGGTACCCAAATCGGGTTGTTTTACAATGTTTGACCCCAGAAATAAGGTCGAACTCTTACTTTTTTCCTTTTTTTCTCTTCGAATTATTGATAAGAAGGATGTAAAGAATTTATTAAAATTACTTCAAATTTGGGGTTATAGGCACTTTAATTATATCGCTGTTGTTTTTACCCATTCAAGCTCGGAATTTCATATCATAGGAAATTCATTTTAGTCGCACAAAGCGTGACAGTCGAGAGAGAGTATTTCCATCTTACTTGTTCTGTCCAGCTGTAGGAGGATGAAAGGGCACCAGCTGGATTCTGCAACAATGTCAGGATATGCTTACTAGTGGCTTCTGACTGAAGTGATTGGTTTTGTTTAAGCTCGAATCTTTGATAAATAGGAACCTTACGCAACCAGGACGGCAACGTCAAGGACGACGGCATAAAACAGTACCCTTAATTACAAAATACAATAACTGCACATGAAAATACACGCAGTCACCTACATTTCAACCGTTGTCTGCAAAAACACAACGTGAAAACCACAACTTTCACGTTATAAGAGAACGCGAGCGTAAGAAAGTAAAACACTCCCGTTTTTTCATATTTTTCGAAAATATAATGTGGATGTGAAAAGCGATAACAGGCGAATAAAGGAAACGATAAACACCTAATTTCGCGAGAAAACACTGTTTCGTCCCGTCGTCACAGCCGTTGCTGTCCTCCGTGGGTAAGGTCCCTAATTATGACAGGGGACCGTTCCTCCATAGTTACACAAAGGGAACCAAAACATTCTGCCGTGCATCTGCCCTCGTATAGATTCACAGTTGACACCAAAACGTGAAGAGAACATCAGTTACGCCACTCGACTGCGTCTTGTGCCGTACTTCTTTGTTCTCTTCAAGTTGTGACGTCATCTGTGTAAGAGGATTGACGTACGGCAGAATGAAATATATTTGTTCACTGTCTGAGAAGATGCTTCTGAAAAGAGGAATCATAAAATATTTTTTCCTTAAGGGGAGAGGTGTTCTGTATCCAGCTGGTTTAGCTCTCAATTTAAAACAACTTAACATGAGGATATGAAATCACCATATTACTAACACCGTTTACGTTTGGAGCGGCTGAGAAGGCACCTAATATATTTTTTGGGTAATTAACTTTCGGGGTCACTTGCTTATTTAAAGTAATAGAAGGTGCTTAAGAGCTTTCAAAATATTTTTTTTTTAAGTTTTCGAACATATTATGAATGGTCTCTGCCTTAAATATTACTTGTTGACTTTTTTTCTTACTTCAGCTACTTCAGTTTATTATCATATTTAGAAAGAATATCTTTTTTTTTTTTAGTTTGACTTAAGAAAGTGCAATGCTATATGATGCCTATAACTCGATAAGCAGGGGATTGATCGATACTATTGCATGCAAACATGAATCTTGGTCCCAAAGTAGAGAACAAACGTCGGGAGGCAGAAATATTAATATCACTTGGGCTTTAGCTCTATTTAAACTTAATTATTTGGATGTGATTACCATTACGATATCATTACGAAATTAAGTTTTTGTGTAGTAGTAGTAGATACTTTTATTCATACAGAGTAACTCCTTCAGTCAATGCATATAAACTGTTATCAATAGAGGCCCTAAATTAAAACAAATTTGATCAAATACTACTGATAAGAAACTATTGTTATGCACTAAAAATATGTAAGCTTAATCTATAAAATTATAAGACTAATCCGAATAATATAATATGTACTAAGAAAGTGAAGTATATATGTATGGGAATGTTGATAATCACAAATTACGATTAGAAACTATACATCCGTGATAATAAAATGATTTCTTGATAGATTCGTTTCTAACGGCTAGGCAGATGCAGATCTCTTAATAAAGTCTCTGTTAAAGGTAAAATAATTTGTAAAAACCTGGGGCGCCCGGCCATTGCTACATCTTTTAACTAACTTTAAAATGTGCTTCTCTCGTCTTAGTGTCGTCTTGCTTCTAGGGTCTCATATCTTAAGGTCACGATTCAACGCTTCATCACTACTTCCTGATTTCATTATGATACGCGCAACACGCCTCTGCAATTTCTCTAAGGTATCAGAGTTAACTTTCCCGCAGCAGTTCCAGACCGTATCACAGTACTCTAGTACGGGTACGATAAATGATGTGTAAATAATATTGGCTGTATGCATGCTAATATAGTTTCTAATCCGACTAAGCATGCCAACCCTCTTTCCATCTTTACTTATGATGTGCTTAAAGTGCCTATGAACAATATATATTTTTATTATATAGATATCAATTCTAGTGAATAGTAGAATGGTAAAATATATTTTGCTTTGAATGCTGTGCCGCTGAGTTAAGGAGGTTTTAATATCCAAAATGCTAATTACATGACGTCAGGGGAGGTATCTGCAATCACTTCTTAGTGGTTGTGAATGGGCATTTCTACTGATATAGTAAAACAAATTTCAAACTTCATTTTGCTTCAGCCACTGACAATTTGAAAAATTTGTTTAATTGTAACAAAACAAATGGAATAATAATTGATGCCTCCCCTGACGTCATGTAATTAGCATTTTGATATTAAAACCTCCTTAACTCAGTGGCACAGCATTCAAAGCAAGATATATTGTACCATTCTACTATTCACTTGATGTAGAATTGATATCTAAAATAAAATAATAAGGTTCATAGGCACTTAAATATTAGCGCTCCATGTTAAGGCCTCATTGATTACAACGCCAAGATATGTAAATTCAGACACGCGCTTAATAATATTCCCTCCGATAGATACAATAAAACTATCAACAGCTGATAACCTAACACTAGTGCCGAATAGAACACACTCAGTCTTTCCTTTGTGGAGGAAAAGGCTGATGTCTACCAGCCAGTCATTAACTAATTTGAGTTCCTTGGTGAGGATAGCCTACGAATACACCCGTCTCGCATCGGGAACCACATTCAAAACGTGGCCCCCGAGAGTGACGTCTGCGTCTTGAGACGGAAAATTCCATACTGATGACGTTTCGCGGACAGAATCTGGTCGCGTCATATGATTGGCTAGTATGTCTAATTATCACATAAAAGATAATCAAATGACGCGACCAGATCCTGTCCGCGAAATGGCATCAGTATGGAATTTTCCGTCTCAAGACGCAGACGTCTCTCTCGGGGGCCACGTTTTGATTGTGGTTCCCGATACGAGACGGCTGTATTCGCAGGCAATGCTGAGGATTGCGGCGATTTCTTCAGCATCACTGGCTGTGTGAATATCACGGTATCGTCCGCGTACATCAAGATATTGCATCGATCGAGAGTGGGGGCAGGTCATTTACAAACAGTACGAACAGCAACGGACCCAGGATTGATCCATGGGGTACACCAGAAGTGACGACACATGGATCCGACATCTCCTTGCCAAAGCCTACGACCTGTTTGCGGTTGCTCAGGTAATCTTAAAACCAGCTGAGTTCGATGTCGTGAAGTCCATACAATTTCAGTTCGTCTACAAGAATCTCGTGGTCCACAGAGTCGAACGCCTTGCGGAGGTCGATAAACACTGCTCCTGTGACGAGTCCCTGATCCATGCCTCGGCGAATAGAGTTCGTAAAGGATATCGCAGCAGTGTCAGTCGAGTGATTTTTCCTGAAACCGCATTGGAAAGGACTTAGAAGTTTGTGTTCACTTAGATATCGACATAGCTGGTGATGAACAGCCCTCTCTAACAGTTTAGACGCCACCGGGAGCACTGATATCGGGCGATAGTTGTCCATGTCTGAAGTGTTTCCTTACTTGTGTAGAGGCGTTATCCTGGCGCTTTTCCAGTCGCACGGTACAACTCCTTGAGCCAGTTCTTTACGAAAGGCTTTCGTGTCAGACTCATCTTATAACGTTGAACATTCTCCAAACAGGCAAAAAAATGTTTGCAAACGTTTGCAGAAATTGGAAATGAGGATCACTTTTCGATTCTGGATACGATTACAATTTCTGCATTTTGGATTTATCAGTTCCTTTTAATGCCTTGATCCCTTGGGTCTATTTACTTATGTATCAATTAGTGGTCTGCTTTAAAACAGATGCTTCCTGTTTTTAACGTCCTTTGCTGAAACAAAAGGCTATTAGGTTTCCACAGGCCCTGATCTTACACTTTAGACTCGTCATAATTAACAATCGCTCCTGCATTCTCATAACAAGCAATGTCGTTGGCTGTTATCTGATGGGGCTTGTCCACAAAGACATCATCATATGGTTCTAACATTTTCTCACGTGAACTAGGTCTAGAATACAACTGAGAGTACGATACAAGACTGTCCTCCTGTTTTCTGGAGTGGCTTGGCAATGGTGGTGCTACATGACCATCAATGGGTATTTCATAGTCTTCGCTAATCGGTGGTATTACTTCGTATACTGCGTCTTCTGATGAAAGAACAGCGTTAGGTGGACCAGTAATTGTTGATATGTGAAGATCGGAAAGCACTCGTGGTTCTTCCGGGGCATAAGGCAGTGGTCTGGATATGATTTTTATGTGCCTTCTTTGGACTTGTACCCCAATGGCGTTTTCTTTTGAGCTAAGAAAAAACAAATGTGAGCTAGAATAGTTTCTAAAACGATGGTCCCATAAAACCTGTTCTCTCGTTCTCTAAAATTAAAATATCATTTTAATATTTCCACTATTCAGATGTATCAATTTCTCAAAATTATTTTCTGAGAAATATTTTATTACTGAATGTGAACTTTAATCCGCGGTAGACAACTGTTTATGTTTTCATAAAACATGAGGTGTTATTTGCGTTCCAGATCTTATAGTTCGTTATAAATTGTCCCATAATCATGGAACACAAACTAGGCCAGTTATTTTCTATGAAAACTCTGGTGTAACGCTCTTGTGAAATTATTCCGTTTCATAATAAGCTTTATCCAGTTAAACAATAAGTTCCAGAATAAAAGGGTAAGACCCTCCTCTTTTCATGCGTGGCGAACTTGAAATACAGTGCCCTGAAGAACATAGTCAAGTGAATGAGCCTCTCCTTTTAAGATTTAAAATCAAACAAGCCTTCCAAAAGTGAACATAGGGAAGATCGTTGCTTATTTGAAGCGATATTTTATGACTGTGTAGCCCTTACTCTTAAGTTTAACAAATATCTGTTTGATTTGAATTTCGGATGAAGAACAATCAGTAGAGAGCACTCAGGCGGAGCCTCACAGAGATGTTCAATCGACTAATTGCTGGTTTGCACTCAATCCTCAGAGATTCAAATGACAAAGGGCATGGCGGCCATGTTGTTGCCCCAACAAACGCAATTAACGATGATCTATTGTTTAAGGGCACCAACATGGTGGATATGACGTCAAGTGAAAGCCAGCAATTGAAGGCTAATAGCCCACTTTCGATATGTGTTCCATTGTCACGCACAAAGGTTTCAGTATGGGGTAAATTAAATTTATTCTTTTCCGAGAAGTAAATTAATTTAATTTACGGCAGAGCCTTAAACTGAATCTTTGTGCGTGACAATGGAAACACATATCGAAAGTGGGCTTCATGTTTAAATCAATAGAGAGTACTGAACGCTTTTCATTTTTAAATTGCCCCTAACCCCATATATTTATTTCTTCATATAAATTCTTATAATATTTAGAATAATTCTGCGGAAAAAAAAATTGTGTTGGCTGGAATCCTTGATTGTCTAAAACCCGTTGAAGTTTGCGAAAAGCGACAAGGCTCTTTTCACGACCGGGTCACAATACACTAATAGACCTTTCCCGCATTCCGCTCCATGGAGGAGACATTTGCATACATTTACTATATTTTTTCTACCCCAATCTCGACGTGGTCTATTAGAAGCATTGGCCTAGTACATTGTGCATTTTGTGTGACGTAAGATCAATAATCCACAACAATATAACCTACAACAAGTGCTACTGAACAATGGCTTTACGTCACTCGACCCAGACCTCAACCTGCGCGGTCGTGAAACAAAATGCACGGGACTTTAATCGCGATTTATAAATCAGGAATTACACCGATTTTTTTTTCTCTTTCGTCCTCGATTTTCATCTAGTCTTTGAAAAAAAAAACTAAAATAGGGTTATGGGCACTTTAATTCCTAATTTAGCTAACAAAATGCATTTCCAATCACCTACCGTTTCCACTTGCAGTATATTAACACGACAGCGATCGTTATCAAAATAATAGGAATAACAATTATCGAGGATAACGCTGCTGGGTTAGAACTTAATCCTTCCTTCCTTCTGCCTTTTAATAAAGTGAAAAAAGGTGGAATATTAATTATATGTTTATTATTATAATTGCTTTTTGAACCAGGGACATAAAATAAAACACACAATATCTCTGTATTATTATTCTTGTGTTGATCCATCTCTATTCATACATTTACTACACGGATGTTCTTATTTCACTGTACGTGCAAAAAGGTATAAGTAAATGTAGGTATTTATACTCGGATTTGACGATTGTTACCAAATGAATTCTGAAGCATATAATTATAACATCTTGTTCAAGGACATGGTGTTAGAATAACAATGGCATCTTTAATCTTTAAATATGATAATTGCCTGGTAGCGTGGAGCTAATCTGGCAATGAAATTGTCAGCGGTCGTGCAAGTACTGAGGTTACGGTGCAATAAGTGATAATAAGTGAAAGTATTATAGTGCATGGTGAAGTGCAATGTTCAATGTTCAATGACTAATAATCAGAGTGTAAATGGCGGCAAAAGGATAAAAATAACCATTATAATAATAATTAATAAGCTGGTAAACAACAGCATGAGCTTACATATAAAGAGATAATGACTGCCGCCACACAGGCGTCTCCAGTGACGGTCCAGCTATCAATCGATAAAGGGCTCCGATGACAACAGCTACGCCGCCACCACAGCGCGAGCGCGACCGCAGCCAATATTAATTGGTTAAGATTACACATACATGGATACGCCAGTTTGGAAGCTATTCAAAGATGTAGCATTAACAATGTTGTGTGGTAAGGAATTCCATGGTGGAATCGATCTGACAAAAAACGAGTACTTGAATGCGTTTATAGTAGCGAGCGGGTGTTCGAACTTATATTCGTGCATAGCTCTTGTGCGAGTATAAGTGCTAAGTTGAATATCGTAGGGAAAGGTGATGTTCACTAGACCGTAATTAATGTTGTAGAACATAGTAAGGTCTGCAATATTTCTGCGTGACTGAAGCGATTGCAGGCTGTTGTACCGGCTAATAATTATTTATCTTCACGAGTAGCACAAAGTATTCTTTAATGTCCCCCACTTATGAAGAAAAAGTGAAGGAAGAAAAGGTCAACGGATTTTACGTTCCTGCCAAAGAACAAGGTCGACATTCGATCCCACGGCCTCTCGTTCTACCACCTGAGCCATAGAGGGTTTCCACTCAATCCCCAGAGATTTAAATGACAAAGGGCATGGCGGCCATGTTCGTGTGCCTAACAAAAGAAGCTAACGAAGAATCTATTGTTAAAGGTACACAAACACGGCGGCTATGACGTCACGTGAAAATGATCTATAAGATCGTGAGGTCATTTCGAGTAGAAATTTTCATAAGCTGCTTCGATAGTCTGACTTACTTTCTTTAATACACTCGCTGCTCTGTTTCACCCCAGTTATCTTATTCGTCGTTCCTCCTACTGGACAGGGAAGGCATGAGGTCTGTGCCTCTTGGTCTTGGTACTGATCAGCTGGGCAGGCCATGCATGTTTTGCTTGTCGAAGAGAGGAAGTACCCCGATGGACAATTGACTATGAAGAAATAGTATTCATTCTTTTCTCGATTAGAGCTGCTTCCTTTTGGAAGGTTTTAAGTGTGGACTGTATATCAGAGTATTTTCTTTTCTTTGATATATACTGATCTACAATTCTTGCCATTAATTGAAAGGAGTGGCTTGTGCGCACTAGAGATTGTCTTCCTCTTTTTGTTCAGTCAGGACTGATTCTACTTTAAATAACACATGAGAAATACATTGGCAGATTTAAGGGAATTCTTTAAAATAATTACTTTAAAAGAGAGAAAGAGCGAAAAATGATTGGAATCGAAACTCAGACTTCGTTATTACTTGCGGCTTCAATTCGACGAAGGCGTACTCGCCGAAAAAACAAGCTCTCACATCGTAGTCAAGTGACCTTAAAGAGAGAACGTTCAGCAATGTTCAGGCAATGTTAGGATGACTGTTTATTACTGTTTTCCTTGACAAAATAAACACTGTTCTGTTGAATTTGAAAATTACTTTTAGAGGATACTCTAAAGTAGTCGTCTCGACCAGCGTTCCTTACGCACCTCATAAGCTACCGTTTCCTTTCCTGAAACCAATTCTGATTTAAGAAAACTATAAGGCTTACGGCAAACGTCGAACTAGCCATGAACTTAATTCAGTCTAACCTATTAATTTTGAAATAGGCTCATGGATAGTACGACGTTTGCCGCAATTGAGATCGACCAATTCAATAGGTACGAGTCCGGCATGAGGTTCGAGTAGCCAAGTCGGAAATTACGACTCTGGTGCGACTTTACGGCAAACGTCGTTCTTAACACGCGTCGAACTAAATTAATAAACTAAGTAAAAAAATCAAAAAATCATGCAAATCGTATGCATTGTGCCAAACCCGTGAAAACAACATCTCCCCCATCTCCCAAACACTGATTTCCCCCTGGTGAGCATGCGCTGTACAAAGGCGATTTCGAAGGCGAATGACGGCCTTAATTGCCGCATGACGCTCAGCCGTAAATGTGTAGTTCGTGCTTTAACGTCACAAAAACATTTTATTTTTGCCTTAAATGCGAAATGCCCTTTTGTAATAACTGCTCAGTATTCGAAAGTAATAAAGTCTCGCCTGGCTGGAATGCCGGCAGAAGCATTGGCTATTGCGAATGTTGCGATATAGCTCGCTTTGAAACGCTTCTACCATATGAAGTCAAATCATCCGGCATGCGGCATGATCGACATGCTGGAAACACGGCCAATAACGCCACTTGCAGTAACAATCATCATCTCCTATATACGGCACAGAGTGCTGTGTAGAACGCCACTCTTCTGTTTCTGTTTCCACAGAAAGGCCTTTCTTAGATTCGACCGAGCGTTGTTTTCGCCATATCACAAGCCGCGGGCGAAAAGTGGAATGCGCCACGACACGTGTTAGTTCCCGTGATTTAATTAGGCGCAAGTGAATTAAGATCGACAAATGTACAACGTTTGCTACCACGTCGGCCCTAAGTCGATCTTCTACCGAACCTATTTTTTAATAGGATCGGCGCGACTTAAGTTCGACGTTTTCCGTAGGCCTAAGATATTCAAGGATTACTGTACCTATTTCTTCAAATCATTCTTACTGGAGCTGAAGAGTTCGAGCTATATAAAACGGAATTTTCGCTTGTCGGCAATTTTCTTGGGCATTTTAAACGGAGGCTGAGATGGCCCCTCAGATAAGAATTATATCCTTTAAAGATTAGAATACTCACCACACACACTTTTCTTTAGGACTTTTCCAGTACCACATTTCAGAGATATGAATTTAACAGTAATAGGTGACTCCCTGTCCAGCTTCATAACCTTCCCATCCACTTCAAAACTGGAAACACTATCCGTGACAACCTTTTTGATTAACATCAATACAACTGTTATTATGTTATTTTCATAAACGCTTGATGTATTCCTTTCAAGGGATACCTCAACTTCAAAGGAAATTCCAAGATTCTGGTTGCCAGTTGATCCTCGCCGTTTTCGATTTCCACCACAAGTAACATCGATGCTTTCAAAATTTGATTGAAGAAACAACTTTAAAAGATGTTGCAAGAAAATCCTTTTAAACTCTCGCTTTGTCGAAGTAGTATCCCAGGGACATTGTTCTGTTGAGTACTGAACACTGCATCTAATCATCGCTGTTGCTTGTTGTACAGCTATGAAAAAAGGAAAACATGTTGTTAATCAATTATTGGACTGTCCTAAATCTTAATTTGTTTGATTTGGAGAGTTTATTCAAAACGAACATTTCTCCGATAAATATTAAATTAATACAGGAACTCCTGACTAATATCGTCACGTTTCCCCTGTTCTCCAGGGACTATGACGACCAGTCGTGAATGCATGTTATCTCCCTTTCATTTACCTGTGCAATCGGGGAAGCTTAAAGTCTTAGAAAACTTATTTGGACCAATCAACCACATTCCTTTTGAAGAGCACGTGTAAATTTGTTTAGTTATTACTGCGTGGTCATATCCTTCATGGCAGCCAATTTTACATCGTAGCCCTGCATGGACAGGCTCACACGCGACGACTCCATATCGGGGAGAACCCGGCCTGATGCATACTGTAGCTAAAAGAAAATATACAAAAACACCACTGTCAGATAACCTACTAATTGGTGAATATTGATTCAATCTATCAATCAATCAATAATCGTTATCTATTATCTATACACGATATGATAGTGTTTAAGCGTTGTCGCGTAATGGGTCGTGTGTAAAACTAACTAACTATGGCATGGAGACCAACGAACTATTGTAGGGGCCCCAACACCGTATGTCCGCGACAGAGACAAATGTCTTGAACGTACACCGGTCACAGACTCTATGACTCAGGGTAAAACTCTGAACGACATACCGAGGGAGCCCCTCGTAGTCCCCGAGATTTTAATAGACGAAAAAATAAAGATAGAGTTTATACATGTGTATGTCAATCGCAGTAGCAACTGTAGTACGACTAATTACCAACCAAACTGATGGAGCCGAGGCAATAAAATGAAAAGAAAAAAAGTGATATAGAAATCCTCGATAAAGAACTCCTGTTAACAAATCCTATGTTGTTAAAATAAAAAAAATTATATTACCCTAAACAGACTACATAAGTTTCTTTCATATACTCCATAAGTTTCTGCCTAAAGTCAGGACTTTTCGATATCAACTGAGATGTCCTAGACAGCGCGCTATCCCTAAGTGTAAGACAGACCGTTTCAAGAATATTTTTTTGTAGCTTAAGGTTTCGCTGAAAGTTAATATATAAGCATTTGCTATTATTTTATATGATATCTTAGGCTATCTCTAGTGTTTTGAACTGTTCTCGAGAGACGATTTCAATGAAGCATTCCACAGCTACTCCAAATCCCAAAGTATCATCAATCAAAGGCACCCGTTGGTGCACTCGTGAATTGTCATGAGTTTTTCAGTCGTGCTATAGATGAGATTGAGTAACCTCTGTTTATACTGAAATACAAAAGAAAAGAAAATGAGTAAAACTGAATAATTCACAAGTGTTCCTACATACATGTATACATTGTATAGTTGAGGATTTATTGTCTAATACAGTTATTACATTTTAAAGATATATGTTGTATTTCCTCGAATAAGCGTTCATCCTCTAATAAGCGCATACCTCGAATAAGTACCTTTCAGACGAAATTTGAAATAAGTGCCTGGGTGGTTATTTGAGGAAATATGGTGTATAGAAAATCCATAAGTTAATTAGTTTTATAATTACAGTGTACTTACGTACCTGGAAATGTGTAGACACATGGAGAGTAAAATGGGAAATGAATGCATGTACTTATGTACATGAACAGGGATGTGTTCAACATTCATGCTTCCAATTTTATTATTGATATAGTAATGATGATATTCATGAGTATTCAGATTAAAATATGTCCTTGTAGATGTATATGTTATCATTGTACTCTTGTCATGAGCTACAGTAGTCCAGCCATCGTCGGAAACCTAGGGGTATTATCCTGTCACTCCAAGAAAAAAAATACGGGTATTTTTTGGGAGTAACAAAGGAGTGACATAATAATACCCCTGGGTTCCCAAGGATGTAGTCTAGGGTCTAGCTGACTGCAAATATAGGTGAATTACTGTTGAGTTGTGTGCATAAGTACAATACTTGTGTGAATAATAATTATATCAAATCAGCTGAGTTGTATATAAATTGGCTTATGGTCACTGTAGTAGGATTCTAAAACACCTGAGTTGACAACATGATCTGGAATATTGGTATAAATATGGTCTATTGTACTGCGGTAATCTGTGGTGTTACTAATTGAGTATAACCTTTTTCAGTAATTAAATACTTTAATAAACTTTTTTGTTCAGAAGATGATTCATTAACATTAACATTGAAATCCCCTAGAATAACTGTTGGATTAGAAGCATTCAAATTGTGATGCACATGTCAGTATTGTAGAGCTTCAATAAGGCAGGGAATGCTGACGTTGCTGCTAGAGCGATAAATACCAATAACATGTAATGGTTGCAGGTTGTACTCTATAACTGTGACACTTATTTCTACATTATTGTAATTGAATCTAGAAGGAACTGAGAGACAATGAATGGTGTTTTTAATGTAAACAGCTGTGCCATACTTTGGTCTGACATTCTGAGTTGGACTGTAATCATTTCGATATGGTTCAAAGTCTTCAAGAGCATACATTTCATTGGTGTCTTTTGAGCATAAAGCTGTCTCAACAAAAATATCGAAGTGTGCTGCTTGTACATTGTAATCATGAGCTACATCTTCAATGTGTAGGTGGAGAGACCTGACATTGTGGAAATGTATTTTTAATGCACTTGCTGCTATTGGTAGATGTATATAGGCATGGTACACAGCATTTCAAAGGTGCTTCAGTTCTGAGACGAGCCGTTTCAGTTTGAACTGCATTGCTAACTTTGATTTTTTGTTCATTCAAATTCAGAATATGTAAAGTAGAACTATTTCGTACTCTACTTAGGGCAACATAGTGCATATGTTACAATTTTTTGGATTGAGATGGAAAGTCTACAACTGCTTCATTAAGTGTGGCACCTTGGCAACGGTGAATTGTTTTAGCTGAAGCTGCTCTTAAAGGAAACTGTTTTCTAAGGAATTTAGGCTCACCTTTGTTATTTAATACGAATTGTCTACTTATTTCTAAGACAGGTGTCCGGGATTTGTCTATGTTGTCACGGTACAAATGTGAATATTCTCTGCGATAGCCCTGACCAATACTTGTATCTGTAAATAACACCCATATGATACTTGGTCTAGTGGAATTAGCTACTCTGTAGTCTATTTTTTCTATGATACATTCGGCTCCATTGGTCATACCATCAAGGGTTGACACATTTGTCAGTAGTGAGGTCATACTTTCCTCCAACAGCTATAGAAATAAGTGAAAACAATCCCATAGTTTTAGTTGCATCATTAGGAATTCTTTGTTTATGTTTTTCTTTCATAGTATCAGTGAGATCTCCTATAACTATGTCTACAGCTTTTATTTGAGCCTTATCAGTTCAATGGCTTCTTTCAAATATTGCATCATTGTGTGCATTTACACTTGCATTAGTTGTAAATAGGTGTGTTTTGCTCCTGGGATAGTTTATACTGGTAATATTTGTATCTTTTAAAATCCTTGTCTTCAATACTTCAATGTCATTATTGGTATGGTTGTCTTCTCTAAGACGGTTTAAAAGTTCTGCAAATTGCCTGTCATCTTTTTGTCGCATGATGTCTGTTAATTCAAACAGTTGAAAGTGTTCTTGCCAGTAGTTAACAGCCAAAGGACCATAGTTGTTTTTTGACATGTCAAATATCCAGTGATCATGATCACACACAGGTTTTAATTGAAAAAAGTCTCCTACAGTAATTAAACTTAGTCCTCCAAAAGGCATTTGTGTGCCATTATATGTTGTAAGCGTAAATTTAGGAAGTTAAACATGCCATTGCCAACCAATGATTGAAATCTCATCAATAAATATGATCTTAAGTTTACTTAGCTTAAACCTGACTTTATTAAGTGTGTCTCTGTTAAGTGTACAGTATTGCCATCCTCTACTTACAGGAAGTGTAAAAGCAGTATGCATCGTATTACCTCTGATATTGAATGCAGCTTTACCAGTAGGTGCAACCTTAAGAACTTTAATTTCATCAGGATTTTTACCTGGTACACTGTTTAGATATTTAACGAGAGCTTCGTATAAAGCATTAGTTACAGTTGATTTGCCAACTCCTGCTCCGCCATTTAAAAACAGTCTCAGTGGCTCATTTTTTATTTTGACAGAATGCAGTACATGATAGAAAAAAAATATTTGTTTTTTATTAAGTGATCGCACTAGTTTTCTGAATTCATGAGTAGTATAGTCGGCGTCAAAATGATACCCGTTTTTCTTGCGCAACGAAAGAATGTTATGGAGGCCTTCGTTCAGGCCTCCATAACATCCTTTCCTTGCACAACAAAAACGGGTATCAGTTTTGACGCCGACTATACTACTTGGGGTCATAAGGGTCATCCAAATTGTCACTAGACATTCTTACACCTAAAAAGCCAAACTTGATAACCTATTAGAGATATGATTAGCATATAGTTATATCGACATCGACATCCTTGCACCTAAGAATCCAAACTTGAGCAACTGTTAAAGATAACGTTAACATATAGTATATAGACGTCGGGCACGCAAGGTAGAAGATGGTCACCCTCGAAGAACTACGTACGCAAGCAAAGCAATTTGGGTTGCGAGGTACTTCGGGGTTCGACAAAGCCAAGCTCGCCCAGACAATAGCTGAGGCTCGCGCTCTCGAATGGGAGAATAGGATCGAACGAGCCGATCGAACAGGTAGGTTTCCAGCTCTTCGAGGCGATCCCGAAGATCCCCACAAACGAGCTGAACACGCGCGGGAAACCAAACAGTTGGATGAGGAGGTTGTGGCAAGCCTAAGGGCAAAGGCTGACGAAGAAAGGTCTATAGAAAACCCTCGAAGCCGCTTGCCCCACAAACACCGAGCCTTCCGACGGTTCCTGCAAGAGCCTCGTAGTGAGCCACTTCCACGGAGTCTAGCTCGAGAGGCAGGTGCTATTCTCGATGAGAGAGATGGAATGCTCGAGGGAGTGGAGATAGGCCGCCGTACTATCCAGTGGCGCTTCTTCCAAGGTGTGGCAGGAGATTTAACCCCTAGGATCATGGAAAAGTTAGTTGCAATGGTAACCACCAGCTTCTACCTGCGCTACAGCTACACCTATCGCATTCGCAATGTCAACGACGGACGTGTGATACTATTCTCCAAGACTGTCCCCGGCTCTCCATGGTTGAATGTCCTAGACAATGCAGAGGAGTGGATCAATAGCAAAGAGACAGCTCGTTTGAATCCCGACAACATTAATCGACCAAATACCCAATGGACCTTTGTGCGTTGGATCTACGTGGATGTCAAAGTCGTGATCGATCGGCAGCCTCTGTTGGGAACAGGCCCACTGCCTCAATGGCTTCGCCAGAAAAAAGGAATGATTGCCCTTGATCGATATGGTGACAACCTATGTCTTTGGCGTTGCCTTGCCGTATGCAAAGGAGCCCGTGCAGACAAGTGCAACACCTCGGCTCGAAAACTTGCCCAGGACTTCTATCGCCTGACAGCACCCACGCAAGACGTTCCCAGAACTTCCTTAGACCAGCTGGAGGAAGTCGAGTTACACTTTGGAATCGGTATTCGGGTGTACGAACCTACGGAGGATGGCGTTTGGCATCTGACGCGGCATGCGCCCCACTACAAGCATACGATGACGATTGGGATATACGAGGGACATGCCTTCTATATCAAGAACATCAACAAGCTAGGGCACATCTACGTATGTAACGATTGTAAGCAACGGTTCACAAAAGCCTCAGACCTCCAACGCCACGCAGATCGTTGCAGTCGTGGAGAAACAAAGATTGTTTGCCCTGGAAAAGCAATCACAGTACCCCAGTCGGCATACGAAAAAGCCTTCTGGCCAGAGAGCGATTCTAACAAAGCCAGCAAAGTCGCTCTACGCTGGTTGAAACGCGAATCCGAAAGAATCCAGAAGCACATTCATCACGCAGCTTGTGGACATGGTGGAGAGCATTGGCTCGAAGGAGCGCCGGTCGACGGCTACGAACCTCTTTCGAAAACCATCTTCCAATTTCATGGATGCTATTTCCATGGCTGCCCGAAATGCTTCCCTAGGGAAAGGAGGCTCTATCGCAAGACCTGCGAAAGAACGGAGAGTCTACGTGAGGCAGGTTATGTAGTAGTGGAGGCTTGGGGTTGCTCCACGAAGAAGACAAACGAACCGGTCCCCACACCAACGCAAACTGCCTACCCACACGCCATAGTTTACGATTTCGAAGCCTATCTCGATACAACGAAAGGAAGACAACCAACGAACCGATTGACCATCGAAAACGTCCACGTCCCAGTATCCGTTTCCATAGCGGACACGTATAACCGAATACCAACCCATATCTGTCGACGAGATCCTAAGGAACTCATAGCTGCCTTCGTCGAAGAACTCCAGCAAAGAGCACAGACAATCCGAGTAGCCATGGCAAGATGGTACCGGCTCGATAAGCCCAAATTCTCCTTCGACACCCTACCAAAGAGACAACAAGCGAAGATCGACGAATGGATCAGCCAAGTTCCAGTATTGGGATTCAACTCTGGCAGGTACGATCTCAATCTGATCAGGGAGCACTTCGTAGGAACCATTGCCGACACCTGTCCAAAGGTCCGGGTAGCAAAGAAAGCCAACACCACTATGTTTCTCTTGACTCCCGATTTCCGTTTCCTCGATGTGATGAACTACCTTGGACCAGGTACTTCCTATGAACATTGGATCACTGCATATGGATGCGAGTTGCAAAAGAGTTTCTTTCCATATGAGTGGTTCGACTCTCCCGACAAGTTGGATCACGTTGGATTACCAGACTATCAAGAGTGGGGTTCGAAGTTGAAAGGTCAACACCTATTATCTAGGTCAGAGTTCGAAGACTGCAAGCGCACCTTTCTCGACAAGGGAATGAAGACCTTTGCAGACTGGCTACGATACTACAACAACCTAGACGTAGTCCCATTCCTAGAGGCACTCGAAAAGATGCGAGATTTCTATTACGAGAAGGGAGTAGACATGCTGAAAGACGCAGTGTCCATCCCAGGAGTCTCGCTACAGTTCCTGCTTCGAGGTAGTGTAGAAAGGGGAGCTGAGATGTACGCTCCAGGTGAGGAAGCCTACCACATGCTGAAAGACGCTGTCGTGGGAGGTCCAAGCATAGTGTTCACCAGACGTCACGAAGCAGGAGTGACTAAGATTCGTAGTCATCAGGGTGGAACCAAGGTGTGTCGCAAAGTTCTTGGATATGATGCCAATGCCCTATATCTTTCCACGATGGAATTCGAAATGCCTTGTGGAAAAGAAGAGGTTGTGCACTATGACGAGCCAGGTCCAGAAGCCGAAGGATTTGTCGAATGTCTACGTGGTGGAACGTGGTTTGGATATGCAGAAGTAGACATCGAGATACCAAAAGAATTGTGGAAGAAATTTGAGGAGATGCCCCCCTTCTTCTACAACAAGAAAATCCCCAAAGAAGCAATTCCTCCACAAATGTTGGCCTACCTTGAGAAGACGGGTAGAAAGCGCAGCGAGGAAACGAAGCTAGTTGGGAGTCTCTCTGGAAAGAGGTTGCTACTCTATGCTCCTCTTCTACTTTGGTATCTAGACCATGGCGCAGTGATCACTGCTGTCTACCGCACGATAGACTACGAACCCAAAGAAATCTTCGGATGGTTCGTGGACCAAGTCACCGAGGCGCGACGCATGGGAGACGTAGACAAAAGTAAAGCTTTGCTGGCAGATGTGTTCAAGCTACTAGGAAACAGCGCCTATGGAAAGTTGCTCGAAGACTTGGGACGCCAAACAAATGTCACCTATACAAAAGACGAGAAGATTGTGGACAAAGCTTTGCGGAGTGCTTGGTTCGAAGATCTGGAAGAGATTGGCGAGGCATACGAACTCGAGAGTAGGAAGAACCAGATCCGAATCAAACGCCCTTTCCAAGTAGGTATCGCTGTGTACCAGCTCGCAAAGCTGCGTATGCTCGAGTTCTACTACGACTTCCTCGATAAGTACATCGCCCGCGAGGACTTCGAGTACATACAGATGGACACAGACAGCGCCTACATTGCCATCTCTGGAAATAGCATCGATGAAGTCGTACGATCAGACCTACGAGAGGATTTCGAAGCCAATAGGAAGGAATGGCTAGCTTGGAACAAGTGGAGCAGTCGTACCCCAGGACTCTTCAAACTCGAATTCGAAGGACAGCGCGCCATTGCCCTATGCTCGAAAGCCTACTATGTCGATGTGGGTGGCAGCAAGAAGTATTCCACCAAAGGTATGTCTAGGCGGCACAACGACGTTTCGTGGGCTCGATTCGAAGCAGCCCTCCAGGGTAGTATCGACATGGCGAAGAACCGAGGCTTCCGACTATTGCCAGAAGGTATGGCAACCTACGAACAACAGAAGCTTGGGCTATCAGCTTACTACGACAAAAGATACGTTCTTCCCGATGGAATCCACACCGAGCCAATAGAGTACGCTGTCTAGCGTCTGGGTACGAACAGAATTCCTTTTGGTGGTAGTTCCGTATCCCTAGGAACTACTTGTAGCTCTTCACGAACGAATCCACGTTTGGGTGCGTCCTTCTCCCCTTCTCGCTTCGCAAGGTAGTACAGCACAGGCTGTCCCGAAGATACTACACTTCGCGAAATGGTGTATATCTGCAAACTCCACACAGGATCAGTAGCTCTACGTTTTTCACCCCCTTCCAATTCTCCTGGTGCGTAGAGATATCGAACTAAGACGTCGAATGGTAGGCGCTCTTCTCTCAAACCAACAGTGCGCGAATACGTAGGAGTCTTTAGGTCTACTTGCTGCGTCACTACGGAATTCGAAGGCTCCTTTCCTGTAAGTCGAGTCACCTCACTGTTCATGGCCTTGATAACCATTGGTAAACGAACTACCCTCTCTCTACTACGCGCATCTGATCCTTCCGAAGTAAGCACCATCTCTTGTGCATATTGATAGCCAAACAATCTCTCAGCTAGAGTTCTATTTGCTCGTTCGACGAAGCCTTGCGCTCTATGATTACCAGCCTCACCTCGTTGAACTTTCGTACCATGTAGTTCTAGAGTTTCAGACATACGTCCCATGAATTCTCTACCAGGGTCTACTTGCAACGTCTTTGGCCATTCGAGTGGACTACGTTTGTAGATTCGTTCGAATGCAGCAGAGACTTCGCCACTATCTTTAGATGCTAAAGGTTCGGCTTCTTTGTATCGAGAAGCTACATCGATTACTACTAAAGCGTACTTGTATAGCTTCCGTCCACGCCCAGGTCGAACGTGTGGTAAGAATATCAAATCAGCTTGGTGGACTTCATTTGGTTTCGATACAGTCCAATGCGGTCGTGGAATGTGTTTTGGTGGTGGTAGATATACTTGCCATATGGATTGCTTTTCCAACCAACTCCTAGCTACGTCTTCTGATGCTTTCGCTGCTACCGATAGCTTGTCGATTGCAGCGTGACCTTTCCAATAGCCCATAGGACCATAGAAGATATTCGCAAGTTTAGCATCCATTATATATCTATGTATTCTAACCTTCAACAGATGAAAAAAAAGAGAAAAAAGGAATAAGGACTGGTTGGATGGGAGCCAAGAATGGAAGGGAGTGGAATGAATCCACACCTACGAATGTACGAACCAAAACCAAGACCAAAGGAAGACCACGAACTAAGACTAAGTGCGAACGTAGACAACGTTCGTGGTCTTCCTTTGGTCTTAGTTTTGGTTCGTACATTCGCTTGTGTGGATTCATTCCACTTCCTTCCATTCTGGCGCCCATCCACCCAGTCCTTATTCCCTTTTTCTCTTTTTTTTTTTTTTTCGTATTTCTTAGTAGTGACCTAGTAGTATCTAGTAGCCTAGTAGTTGCCTTGTAGTTGCCTAGTAGTAGTACCTAGTACGTTCCTAGTAGAACCTAATACGTTTCTAGTACGGACCTAGTTGCCTAGTAGTTGCCTAGTAGTAGTACTTAGTAGCGTCTATAACCATCTACTAATAGCGTATCCAGCGCCTAGCATTCCACCACCGACGTAGAGCAACTCACCAGTCTTCTGATTGTTTGAGGGTCTATAGTAGTCAGATAAGCGGGGTTCTTTCATTCCTTCGAGCCGTTCGAGCACCTTACGTAACTTATCGGATTGCACAAAGGCTTTATTGGTATCTCTTTGAACGTTGTATGCGTCGCGTTCAAGACCTTCCTGATTTTGTGCAAAGTCGTATAGTCTTTGACGTTCGGTTCTATACGCTGTCATTTCAGATTCTTGTCTTTCGATGGCCCTATCGTGTCTCTCTCGTTCCGTATCTATATAACCCTTTCCAATCATTCTAGCTAGTATGCCACCACCAGTAAATGCCGTCGCATTCAAAACAGCGCCGAAAACTGTCATAGCAATTGCTGCTGCCATTACGGTATGATCTTTTGTTTCTCAAGATATTGTTTCGCGTATAAGCAACCAAGTATCACGGCAGTCCACTTTGCGTAATTCACTAGGGAAGAAGAAGGATCGCTAAGCATAGATTCCTTGGTAGTCTTCTTTGCGATCCACCCAATACCAGAAGCGAGTCCTACAATTATGGCTGCATCGGTTGCCGTCTTCATCAATTCTTTATCCATCTCGATAAATATAAGTATGGTCTCTAGTCTCTAAGAGTTACTCCATGTCTAGTGCCGTTGGCTTTGCCGGAGCTGCAGGTTGTGTCGTGCTAACGTCGGCAGCGCGCTTATTGCCATCTACATACTTCTTGTACGTATAGTACGTGCCAACCAATGTAGCGCCAGTACCGATGACTGCGAGGATAGCCAGATTTTCGAACCGACCTTTCTCTACGTTGCGTGGTTCGCTTTCACGCGTCGACTCTCTCTTCTGAGCTTCTCTAGCAATCTTGTTGCTTAACGCTAGTGCCTTTCCGGCTGCGACGCGCTTTGGGTTTTTTACCTTAGTTGGTGCAGTCGTCGGAGGATTCGCAGTTATCTGGTCCACTTCTTCCATCTTGATTCGGTATAGTAAGTACTAGTGAAGGTTCAACAGTTGTACCAGGAATGACTACGTGGCCAGATACGTGAAATAGAACGCTAGCTAGCGCTACAAGACGACCTGCCTTAAGCGATAGTAGGCCAGTCGCAGCACTGATCTCGTTGCGGACTAGAGGGTCTTCTTGTAGATCCTTGATCAGGGCTTCTTGAGAATCTATTGGCACTAGGTAGGCAACTAGGCGGGTAGCTAGACGCGTCACGCCATCGACTAAGCCTTTCGTTACTTGCTGAGCTAGAACGGCCTGGTACCTCCTATACAACTTGTCTAATTCTTTCTCAGGAAGTCTAGAGATGTCTCCTAGGGAAAAGTTCTTACCTATCTTTCGTTACGCCCGTTGCGGCTAAGATCGAAAGTGATTCGCGATTGTCTGATGTAACGTCTAGGTCGGTTGGTGGTGGGCCCGTTACGTCCTCACCGAATATCACGAGTATTTCTTTATCAGCCATAATATGTTGTAGGTGCTGGGAGCTCTAACACTACCTCGAAAGGATGGCGTAGACAGAAGCACATGCGAGCGAACTTATGGGATCCAAGTATCGTTCGTAACTCTTTGCATTCTTGCGAGCCTCCATAATCCTCAAATATCCTTTTGCCATCTACGGCCGATGCTGTATGAAATGCTACTACGATAGCTACGTTCTCGCGGAAGGGTTTACATATGCTCGTTAGTTGTTGGGACAGCACCCAAATGGAAAGCCCTATATGTCGTGCAGAAAAGGCTAAGTCTACTAGCTTGTCAGTTCGTTTCTTGACGTCCTTTGATGCGGCGCAATCATCGAGAATCAATAGAGTATTGGTACCTGACCAAAATGTTGCGCAAATACTCAAAGTAGCATCGATGGCATCCTGCGGTGGTGACATGACGAAGAAACGAGGATCTCGATTTGCAAATCCACGATAAGTTTTGTTGTGGGCATACGTAGGACAAATCAGTACTATGTAATCGAACTTACCACGAAATGATCCACAAAGTTGTTCTATGAGAAACGCAGTCTTCCCACAATTCGTCGGACCGACTATGAGTGCGTTGAACGGCACGTGCTCTACGAGAGAATCCATCAGTATAATATACTCTGCAGAGATCTGTTCAATATCGTGACCTGAGCATCCGCAAGGACGTAGACGTGCATGATCACCTTTCCACTTCCCTTCGCAGTTCTATGTATGCGAATATCGATGTCCTTTCCACTGCCGGTTTGTGCCAATCCATCACCATGAACGGTGGAATCGATTGTCGCACAGCAAAAGATCATACCGTAATGGCAGCAGCAATTGCTATGACAGTTTTCGGCGCTGTTTTGAATGCGACGGCATTTACTGGTGGTGGCATACTAGCTAGAATGATTGGAAAGGGTTATATAGATACGGAACGAGAGAGACACGATAGGGCCATCGAAAGACAAGAATCTGAAATGACAGCGTATAGAACCGAACGTCAAAGACTATACGACTTTGCACAAAATCAGGAAGGTCTTGAACGCGACGCATACAACGTTCAAAGAGATACCAATAAAGCCTTTGTGCAATCCGATAAGTTACGTAAGGTGCTCGAACGGCTCGAAGGAATGAAAGAACCCCGCTTATCTGACTACTATAGACCCTCAAACAATCAGAAGACTGGTGAGTTGCTCTACGTCGGTGGTGGAATGCTAGGCGCTGGATACGCTATTAGTAGATGGTTATAGACGCTACTAAGTACTACTACTAGGCAACTACTAGGCAACTAGGTCCGTACTAGAAACGTATTAGGTTCTACTAGGAACGTACTAGGTACTACTACTAGGCAACTACTAGGCAACTACTAGGCTACTAGATACTACTAGGTCACTACTAAGAAATACGAAAAAAAAAAAAAAAGAGAAAAAGGGAATAAGGACTGGGTGGATGGGCGCCAGAATGGAAGGGAGTGGAATGAATCCACACAAGCGAATGTACGAACCAAAACTAAGACCAAAGGAAGACCACGAACGTTGTCTACGTTCGCACTTAGTCTTAGTTCGTGGTCTTCCTTTGGTCTTGGTTTTGGTTCGTACATTCGTAGGTGTGGATTCATTCCACTCCCTTCCATTCTTGGCTCCCATCCAACCAGTCCTTATTCCTTTTTTCTCTTTTTTTTCATCTGTTGAAGGTTAGAATACATAGATATATAATGGATGCTAAACTTGCGAATATCTTCTATGGTCCTATGGGCTATTGGAAAGGTCACGCTGCAATCGACAAGCTATCGGTAGCAGCGAAAGCATCAGAAGACGTAGCTAGGAGTTGGTTGGAAAAGCAATCCATATGGCAAGTATATCTACCACCACCAAAACACATTCCACGACCGCATTGGACTGTATCGAAACCAAATGAAGTCCACCAAGCTGATTTGATATTCTTACCACACGATCGACCTGGGCGTGGACGGAAGCTATACAAGTACGCTTTAGTAGTAATCGATGTAGCTTCTCGATACAAAGAAGCCGAACCTTTAGCATCTAAAGATAGTGGCGAAGTCTCTGCTGCATTCGAACGAATCTACAAACGTAGTCCACTCGAATGGCCAAAGACGTTGCAAGTAGACCCTGGTAGAGAATTCATGGGACGTATGTCTGAAACTCTAGAACTACATGGTACGAAAGTTCAACGAGGTGAGGCTGGTAATCATAGAGCGCAAGGCTTCGTCGAACGAGCAAATAGAACTCTAGCTGAGAGATTGTTTGGCTATCAATATGCACAATAGATGGTGCTTACTTCGGAAGGATCAGATGCGCGTAGTAGAGAGTGGGTAGTTCGTTTACCAATGGTTATCAAGGCCATGAACAGTGAGGTGACTCGACTTACAGGAAAGGAGCCTTCGAATTCCGTAGTGACGTCGCAAGTAGACCTAAAGACTCCTACGTATTCGCGCACTGTTGGTTTGAGAGAAGAGCGCCTACCATTCGACGTCTTAGTTCGATATCTCTACGCACCAGGAGAATTGGAAGGGGGTGAAAAACGTAGAGCTACTGATCCTGTGTGGAGTTTGCAGATATACACCATTTCGCGAAGTGTAGTATCTTCGGGACAGCCTGTGCTGTACTACCTTGCGAAGCGAGAAGGGGAGAAGGACGCACCCAAACGTGGATTCGTTCGTGAAGAGCTACAAGTAGTTCCTAGGGATACGGAACTACCACCAAAAGGAATTCTGTTCGTACCCAGACGCTAGACAGCGTACTCGATTGGCTCGGTGTGGATTCCATCGGGAAGAACGTATCTTTTGTCGTAGTAAGCTGATAGCCCAAGCTTCTGTTGTTCGTAGGTTGCCATACCTTCTGGCAATAGTCGGAAGCCTCGGTTCTTCGCCATGTCGATACTACCCTGGAGGGCTGCTTCGAATCGAGCCCACGAAACGTCGTTGTGCCGCCTAGACATACCTTTGGTGGAATACTTCTTGCTGCCACCCACATCGACACAGTAGGCTTTCGAGCATAGGGCAATGGCGCGCTGTCCTTCGAATTCGAGTTTGAAGAGTCCTGGGGTACGACTGCTCCACTTGTCCCAAGCTAGCCATTCCTTCCTATTGGCTTCGAAATCCTCTCGTAGGTCTGATCGTACGACTTCATCGATGCTATTTCCAGAGATGGCAATGTAGGCGCTGTCTGTGTCCATCTGTATGTACTCGAAGTCCTCGCGGGCGATGTACTTATCGAGGAAGTCGTAGTAGAATTCGAGCATACGCAGCTTTGCGAGCTGGTACACAGCGATACCTACATGGAAAGGGCGTTTGATTCGGATCTGGTTCTTCCTACTCTCGAGTTCGTATGCCTCGCCAATCTCTTCCAGGTCTTCGAACCAAGCACTCCGCAAAGCTTTGTCCACAATCTTCTCGTCTTTTGTATAGGTGACATTTGTTTGGCGTCCCAAGTCTTCGAGCAACTTTCCATAGGCGCTGTTTCCTAGTAGCTTGAACACATCTGCCAGCAAAGCTTTACTTTTGTCTACGTCTCCCATGCGTCGCGCCTCGGTGACTTGGTCCACGAACCATCCGAAGATTTCTTTGGGTTCGTAGTCTATCGTGCGGTAGACAGCAGTGATCACTGCGCCATGGTCTAGATACCAAAGTAGAAGAGGAGCATAGAGTAGCAACCTCTTTCCAGAGAGACTCCCAACTAGCTTCGTTTCCTCGCTGCGCTTTCTACCCGTCTTCTCAAGGTAGGGCAACATTTGTGGAGGAATTGCTTCTTTGGGGATTTTCTTGTTGTAGAAGAAGGGGGGCATCTCCTCAAATTTCTTCCACAATTCATTTGGTATCTCGATGTCTACTTCTGCATATCCAAACCACGTTCCACCACGTAGACATTCGACAAATCCTTCGGCTTCTGGACCTGGCTCGTCATAGTGCACGACCTCTTCTTTTCCACAAGGCATTTCGAATTCCATCGTGGAAAGATATAGGGCATTGGCATCATATCCAAGAACTTTGCGACACACCTTGGTTCCACCCTGATGACTACGAATCTTAGTCACTCCTGCTTCGTGACGTCTGGTGAACACTATGCTTGGACCTCCCACGACAGCGTCTTTCAGCATGTGGTAGGCTTCCTCACCTGGAGCGTACATCTCAGCTCCCCTTTCTACACTACCTCGAAGCAGGAACTGTAGCGAGACTCCTGGGATGGACACTGCGTCTTTCAGCATGTCTACTCCCTTCTCGTGATAGAAATCTCGCATCTTTTCGAGTGCCTCTAGGAATGGGACTACGTCTAGGTTGTTGTAGTATCGTAGCCAGTCTGCAAAGGTCTTCATTCCCTTGTCGAGAAAGGTGCGCTTGCAGTCTTCGAACTCTGACCTAGATAATAGGTGTTGACCTTTCAACTTCGAACCCCACTCTTGATAGTCTGGTAATCCAACGTGATCCAACTTGTCGGGAGAGTCGAACCACTCATATGGAAAGAAACTCTTTTGCAACTCGCATCCATATGCAGTGATCCAATGTTCATAGGAAGTACCTGGTCCAAGGTAGTTCATCACATCGAGGAAACGGAAATCGGGAGTCAAGAGAAACATAGTGGTGTTGGCTTTCTTTGCTACCCGGACCTTTGGACAGGTGTCGGCAATGGTTCCTACGAAGTGCTCCCTGATCAGATTGAGATCGTACCTGCCAGAGTTGAATCCCAATACTGGAACTTGGCTGATCCATTCGTCGATCTTCGCTTGTTATTTCTTTGGTAGGGTGTCGAAGGAGAATTTGGGCTTATCGAGCCGGTACCATCTTGCCATGGCTACTCGGATTGTCTGTGCTCTTTGCTGGAGTTCTTCAACGAAGGCAGCTATGAGTTCCTTAGGATCTCGTCGACAGATATGGGTTGGTATTCGGTTATACGTGTCCGCTATGGAAACGGATACTGGGACGTGGACTTTTTCGATGGTCAATCGGTTCGTTGGTTGTCTTCCTTTCGTTGTATCGAGATAGGCTTCGAAATCGTAAACTATGGCGTGTGGGTAGGCAGTTTGCGTTGGTGTGGGGACCGGTTCGTTTGTCTTCTTCGTGGAGCAACCCCAAGCCTCCACTACTACATAACCTGCCTCACGTAGACTCTCCGTTCTTTCGCAGGTCTTGCGATAGAGCCTCCTTTCCCTAGGGAAGCATTTCGGGCAGCCATGGAAACAGCATCCATGAAATTGGAAGATGGTTTTCGAAAGAGGTTCGTAGCCGTCGACCGGCGCTCCTTCGAGCCAATGCTCTCCACCATGTCCACAAGCTGCGTGATGAATGTGCTTCTGGATTCTTTCGGATTCGCGTTTCAACCAGCGTAGAGCGACTTTGCTGGCTTTGTTAGAATCGCTCTCTGGCCAGAAGGCTTTTTCGTATGCCGACTGGGGTACTGTGATTGCTTTTCAAGGGCAAACAATCTTTGTTTCTCCACGACTGCAACGATCTGCGTGGCGTTGGAGGTCTGAGGCTTTTGTGAACCGTTGCTTACAATCGTTACATACGTAGATGTGCCCTAGCTTGTTGATGTTCTTGATATAGAAGGCATGTCCGTCGTATATCTCAATCGTCATCGTATGCTTGTAGTGGGGCGCATGCCGCGTCAGATGCCAAACGCCATCCTCCGTAGGTTCGTACACCCGAATACCGATTCCAAAGTGTAACTCGACTTCCTCCAGCTGGTCTAAGGAAGTTCTGGGAACGTCTTGCGTGGGTGCTGTCAGGCGATAGAAGTCCTGGGCAAGTTTTCGATCCGAGGTGTTGCACTTGTCTGCACGGCTCCTTTGCATACGGCAAGGCAACGCCAAAGACATAGGTTGTCACCATATCGATCAAGGGCAATCATTCCTTTTTTCTGGCGAAGCCATTGAGGCAGTGGGCCTGTTCCCACCAGAGGCTGCCGATCGATCACGACTTTGACATCCACGTAGATCCAACGCACAAAGGTCCATTGGGTATTTGGTCGATTAATGTTGTCGGGATTCAAACGAGCTGTCTCTTTGCTATTGATCCACTCCTCTGCATTGTCTAGGACATTCAACCATGGAGAGCCGGGGACAGTCTTGGAGAATAGTATCACACGTCCGTCGTTGACATTGCGAATGCGATAGGTGTAGCTGTAGCGCAGGTAGAAGCTGGTGGTTACCTTTGCAACTAACTTTTCCATGATCCTAGGGGTTAAATCTCCTGCCACACCTTGGAAGAAGCGCCACTGGATAGTACGGCGGCCTATCTCCACTCCCTCGAGCATTCCATCTCTCTCATCGAGAATAGCACCTGCCTCTCGAGCTAGACTCCGTGGAAGTGGCTCACTACGAGGCTCTTGCAGGAACCGTCCGAAGGCTCGGTGTTTGTGGGGCAAGCGGCTTCGAGGGTTTTATATAGACCTTTCTTCGTCAGCCTTTGCCCTTAGGCTTGCCACAACCTCCTCATCCAACTGTTTGGTTTCCCGCGCGCGTTGAGCTCGTTTGTGGGGATCTTCGGGATCGCCTCGAAGAGCTGGAAACCTACCTGTTCGATCGGCTCGTTCGATCCTATTCTCCCATTCGAGAGCGCGAGCCTCAGCTATTGTCTGGGCGAGCTTGGCTTTGTCGAACCCCGAAGTACCTCGCAACCCAAATTGCTTTGCTTGCGTACGTAGTTCTTCGAGGGTGACCATCTTCTACCTTGCGTGCCCGACGTCTATATACTATATGTTAACGTTATCTTTAACAGTTGCTCAAGTTTGGATTCTTAGGTGCAAGGATGTCGATGTCGATATAACTATATGCTAATCATATCTCTAATAGGTTATCAAGTTTGGCTTTTTAGGTGTAAGAATGTCTAGTGACAATTTGGATGACCCTTATGACCCCTAGTAGTATAGTCGGCGTCAAAACTGATACCCGTTTTTGTTGTGCAAGGAAAGGATGTTATGGAGGCCTGAACGAAGGCCTCCATAACATTCTTTCGTTGTGCAAGAAAAACGGGTATCATTTTGACGCCGACTATACTACTTCATGATCCTCCATATGGTTCACTACTAGGTCTTCTTGATCATTATGTCTAGGAAACATTCCCATGTCATCTATCAAATCATACTGATTATGTGGGCTATTTTTTCCAGGATCAAAACATCCATAGAGTTCACTAGCTCTTTTTTCATCTTGCTTATCTTGCTCGTTTACATGCTGTGTATTGGGTGCTACATTGGCAATACCTTCATCGTCAAGCCTTTCAATATCTTCCATTGCTTTATCAAGAAGTTCAGAATGATATTCATATTGTTCCCTTCTTACAATGATTGTGTCCTTTTGTGATTCAAAACTCTCTTCATAAGTTTGAAAGTTCAGCATGAGATCTTTCTCTTCATTTCTCCAAGGACTATAAAGCATTAGTTGTTCTCTGTAATAGTTTTCTGGGTCCTTTTCTTTATTGAATCTCACATAACGAATGATTTTAGGTTTTCTTTGTTTAACAATTAAAATCTCATTCCACGGTTTAATTGAATTTCTTTACCTTCAACATTATCTTCATTTGTATCATGGTCATCCTCAATGTTTTCATCAAAATCTGTTTCTGGCAAGTAGTTATCTGATATATTGTCTTTTGTGGATTTGGATTTAATTTGATTAGAACCATTTCTTTGTCTAACGCAATTGTACCAGCGACAAAGTCTGCTAAACTCAAATTCTGTAAGTTACGGGGTCTTGCGTTAGTGTTTTGACTTTTGCGTTAGTGTTTTCACTTTTGCGTTAGTGTTTTCACTTTTGTGTTCGTGTAACGGCCTGGTTCCCAAACACCTGGTTACCAAAACGCGTTGTCAATGCTATAAAAATAGTCGCAAAAAATAGTTTTAAACATGCAGAGATAATAAATAACAAACACTTACCGATAGTAAATTCGCTCCAGTACATGAAAGCTTAAATCAATCGTTTGAAAGTCTCCAAAACAGCTTTGTCGATGCTTATTTTCTTCTCGAACTTCGAGGTTTCCTTCGACTTCGAGGTTCCTTCGAGGTTCTATAAATTATCCCAGTCAGTAAGATATGGCTGCCGTGGTTCCGCCATTTTGTGATTTTGTGAAGGCGGCCGAGAGGGCCTGGCGCCTGTTCACAATCTTGGAGCCTAATTTTTCCCGATTTCACCCCAATAACTCGTGGATTGCGTAATCCACGAGTTAAAAACTAGCTCTATATGGAGTAAGGAGGGGAAAAAGGTATGCCTTCCTTCCACCTGTGTATCCAAGCCTGAGGATGGATGGTTAAAATCAATGCAAATATGCAACTGTGCGCTGACAGTCTTAAGGAAAATATTGCATTTCACTCCAACCAAGCATCGAGGGAGGACACTAACTGTGTGTAGCCAATTAACAACCACCGATTACACATTGACTCACAACATGCGCAACACCATGACGTAGCCCCTTCAGCTATCATGCATGTTAGTCTATAGCTTATAATTATTACGTACTTGCAATGATATGTGTTGCTTATACATACATGATATTGCTATCTTTAGTTTGCAGACAGCCTTGTTACCCGCCCTGTCGGTTGCAGTATAACTGACTCTGTAAGTCCCCCATGTTAATGCAGATCCGTTTCTCAGGTCAGTTGTTATACTCGCCACTCCAACATTGTCTGTAAACTTAGCTTGAGGTAAGATGATCACGGTGTATTGTTCACTTGTCTCGATGTTGATATCAGGGGGGCACCTGACCTTTTTAGGTGCTTCATTATCTGAAAGTGATAGGAACACCAATTAACTATAGTTGTTGGTTTTAATCCCCCACGCCACCTTAACATATACCGCAAAAAAAATTGAAATACTTCTCAAACGAAGGACCATATAATATGTATAATATTAAGCGTAAAGACTGAATCCGTTTCTGAATATGGATTATAAAGTTGATATACTAAAATTATACCTATTCAGGATTTATCGTCAAACAAGAGAATGATGCTCGCAATGAAATTCGGTTGACAGTTCTAGTCCTGAGTAATTTTAGTACAGCGATAAAGGCCCGGACTAGCAGATCAGGCCTTTTGCTAGATGTGTTCGTGTTTTCCTTGGTATGTGTGGCGTAGGTACGATGTTGCATTGAATCGAGCCACCACAATGTAAGCTAAATTTATCAGCGGACAATTAAGTGAATAGGTGAATAGTAGAATATTTATTGATTGTTGTGTTGCGTCTATGCGTTATAACAGTTTCTATTTCGAATATGGTAATAACGTGACGTCAAAGAAGGTTAGTTGTTGAATGGATGAAGTTAATGTGCTTATAAGCCCTAGCTAGAAATCGTTGATTTTGGTGCAGAACTTTTGGGAGATTTAGGGTCGTAATATTGCTGTAAAGTGCATTACGAATCCGTGAAATAACCGTCATTTATTATCACATTATCCTAATGAATTCAAAATGAATTGAGTCATAAGATTGAGTTTGTTTATTTTTTCTGTTGCGTTTAGGCGTCAGACATTTGATTTGATGCCGTAATTCACTATTTTCACCTTTGTTTTTGCTAGGTTTGCCTCACACTGAGGAATTAATATCAGAACGAGTATAGCCTAGCAAAAAGAAAGGAGTGATTTGCAATTGAACCCAAGAAGGCCGCCAGGTGAAAATGGCAGAGTTTTTTTCTATGTCGGTAATTTTCATTTCAACTTTGACCTTTAAACTGATAACTGGCTAGGGAACAAATTCACTTTAAAGAGGCTATGTCATGGTACTGCGCATGTATCGAGTAATCGCTCGGTTGGTGGCATTAATTTGGTAAAAACAGTTAAACATATCTCCTTCGATGCTTGATTGAAAGGATTTTCAATATTTTCTCTGGAGACTGTTCATATACACTGTTTGTTGGTCATTTTTGCATATTTGCTTTGATTTTAAGCATCCCACATGGCGGAGAGGTTCGGTAGTTCATATCAAAATCGGTGGAAATAGCTGTTTCGATTCCGGCCCGGAGCGCGAAGCCTATCACCGTGATATAGCCCCTTTAAGAGAACTGACTCCATCGAGCTATGCTATAGATATACCCACTTTTTCAACCGTTTTTGCGTTAGAGGTTAAGGGGATTTTTACGTTATATAAATTGAAAGTACAACGCCAGATAGTTTTTTTTTATGACCCACATGGATAGAAATATACGATTGCAAGCCTCAGCTCTTTTATCTTCGTCATTTCATTTGGCGTGCTTTGGTTTGGTTTGATTTGATTTGTGTTAGTTGGTTAGCTTAGAATAGATTAGTTTATATTATATTATCATATTCTAGTTTACAGCATTATGTTATCTTATGTTATCCCTCAATGATTAATCCATGCAGTGAACTGTTTCAAGTTCTAAGTTGTGGTCGTAAATCCCTACATATACGCTATCATCTCTATTGTGGCTTCGAGGAGATGGACATGTTTCTCTTCAAAATATAATGTATTCAAGGGGATTACTGCGAGATCTGATGCATCCCCATGTCTTTTGTCGTATATATATATATATATAAGGGAAAGAGATCCGATGCATCCCGATGTCTTTTGTCGTATATATAAGGGTCTAACGGAAGTTACCCTATGAAATTAACTAAAGAGATTATTATGAAGTCAATACCTTGAACGATGACCTGAAAGGTGCATCGTGACGTTAAACCTCCAGTATCCGTTGCTGTGTATAACACCTGTGTAGTACCAACACTGAACTGGTGAGGAGCTGCTACTCCACTTGGTGTAGATACAAGTGAAGGTGTCTGACCAGAATTGTCAGTTGGCCGTGGGACGTCCCATCGCACAGTGGCAAAAGCTTTTTCACGGTCTGTAGATGCTCTGATATCTTGTGGACAAGACAAACCAGGAGGAGAAATATCTACCAAAAAAAACAAGCACTATACGATAGCCACAATGTTACGCCGAGAAACACATACAAGCACATGTACGGAAATGATTAATTACTAATTTTCAGGTTTAACTAGGAAATAGGTGTTTTTCTTGTTTTAAAACGCCACAAGTTTGTTAGCTTTGTTATTTAGTGCTACCCTCTTTAAATAAAGGTAGCGCAAAGGACCGCGGGAAAGCTGAACTAAGACATGTTCGACTTCTGGAAGAAAATTGTCGATTTCTGTATATATTTGTTTTCGTGATTTAACGACTCTTTTCGAAGTTTATCGGCATTACCACAAGAACGAACGTATGTGTATAGATGTTTAGTGGATTTTGAATTCTAAATACTGCCGAAGGGACAATTTATGGGTCAAAATATCACGAAGATTCTACGGCGGCTGATACCAGAGATTCTACCGCCAGCGAGGAGCGAAGCCGCTGTACAGATGAAATATAAAAAAATAGGTTGGTTGGTATATCATAATTCATTACGGATACGATCGCACTTCTCGGTCGTTGATTAGTTAAACGAACATGTCACTGTTTACTCGCCAACCGCGGATTTTACTGACATGTGCATGTGAGTTTAGATTGAGTTCTGGTTTGTTCCGGTTTCCTGTAATTGTTTAAAAAAAATACGGCCCAAAATCTTGTAGCAGGACATGGAGAACTTAAGCCGTTTAGAGGAACTGATGACGATAAGACTTCCTGGACCTGTGATGAATAAAACACCTACATTCGCATTGGAATATTAAGAGGGGAGCATTCAGAAACAGCATACACAAACTCGGCGCATAAATTAACGACTCTTTTAAACAGGCCTGTAAATTAATGACTCTCGTAAACAGGCCTGTAAATTAACGACTCTTGTAAACAGGACTGTAAATTAACGACTCTTGTAAACAGGCCTGTAAATTAACGACTCTTGTAAACAGGCCTGTAAATTAACGACTCTTGTAAACAGGCCTGTAAATTAACGACTCTTGTAAACAGGCCTGTAAATTAACGACTCTTGTAAACAGGCCTGTAAATTAATGACTCTTGTAAACAGGCCTGTAAATTAATGACTCTTGTAAACAGGCCTGTAAATTAACGACTCTTGTAAACAGGCCTGTAAATTAACGACTCTTGTAAACAGGCCTGTAAATTAATGACTCTTGTAAACAGGCCTGTAAATTAACGACTCTTGTAAACAGGCCTGTAAATTAATGACTCTTGTAAACAGGAGGACTGTAAATTAATGACCCTTGTAAACAGGCCTGTAAATTAATGACTCTTGTAAACAGGCCTGTAAATTAACGACTCTTGTAAACAGGCCTGTAAATTAATGACTCTTGTAAACAGGCCTGTAAATTAATGACTCTTGTAAACAGGCCTGTAAATTAACGACTCTTGTAAACAGGCCTGTAAATTAATTACTCTTGTAAACAGGCCTGTAAATTAATGACTCTTGTAAACAGGCCTGTAAATTAATGACTCTTGTAAACAGGCCTGTAAATTAATGACTCTTGTAAACAGGCCTGTAAATTAATGACTCTTGTAAACAGGCCTGTAAATTAACGACTCTTGTAAACAGGCCTGTAAATTAACGACTCTTGTAAACAGGACTGTAAATTAACGACTCTTGTAAACAGGCCTGTAAATTAACGACTCTTGTAAACAGGCCTGTAAATTAACGACTCTTGTAAACAGGCCTGTAAATTAATGACTCTTGTAAACAGGCCTGTAAATTAACGACTCTTGTAAACAGGCCTGTAAATTAATTACTCTTGTAAACAGGCCTGTAAATTAATGACTCTTGTAAACAGGCCTGTAAATTAATGACTCTTGTAAACAGGCCTGTAAATTAATGACTCTTGTAAACAGGCCTGTAAATTAATGACTCTTGTAAACAGGCCTGTAAATTATGGACTCTTTGTAAGCAGGCATGTTATTAAATTTTTGAAGTCAAAGTCGAGTTAAGTTTTTCCCTTCAATTTTCTGGAACAATTTCAGTAGGACTTTGCTCGAGAGGTTTGTTCCGAGAATGGATAATTTTAAGATGGAATCCTACCTCGAACTCGCACGGCGACTCAACTAATTTATTTTACGTCTTGTCGCGTTGCCTGACAATGTGGCCGCGATGTTCTCCGCTAAGACAGATATATTTAGGGCTAATAACTGGAGAATATCCTGCCACTTCAGGAATGTACGGTTAACAGTGGGAAATGAATTATTAATACGTACATTCCTGAAGTGGCAGGTATAGGACATTAATAATAATAATAATAATATTTATTGAGGATACTCCACTCATTACAAATGATTTTCTGGGAGGTCCTAACAAAAAGAGCAAAATAAATGACAAAAATAAATATAAATGAAAATTGAATATAACGTAGATAATACACGATTGAATAAAACTATAAAATAAACAAAAGTTTGGTTGATTGATGAATCCTAGTAATATAGAGACTTACAATTTATGAAAAAATCTGAAAAAGTTTCTTTCTGAATAGTTTCAGATTATCGATGTTTCTGATTTCTAAATCTAGAGAATTTCAGTCTTTGGAACAGTGGGGAACTGTTCTAAACAGACCCCAGTTGGTTTTAACACCTTCAAAACTGAGATTTTCTTTATATCTTGTATTATAAAAGTGGACTTGTGATAATGAATAAAAACCAAAATCATGATTAATTAAGTTATTCAAACATTTATAAACAAAAATACAGCGATCTATAGTTCTTTTCTTGGCCAGTGGCATCCAGTTCAACTCTTTCAAGGCTTGAGTCGCAGATGACTCCAATTCTCTTCCAAGGATCGTCTTTGCTGCTCTGTTTTGGAGTATTTGAAGAAGATCCATCTGTACAGAGTTCCTCTTATCTCCCCAGACAATGCTGTTGTATTCAAAGATAGGCTTGATCATAGTGTTGTAGTAGGTTATTCTGGCAGATAGAGGGAGTAGAAACTTGATTCGATTCAAAATAGCAATTCGTTTACGTATTTTGGACGCAATGCTGAAAATGTGATCGTCCCATGATAAACGTTCGTTAAGAGTGATACCCAGATATTTGAAACTATCGGCACGCTCAAGATTCTCTCCACTGAATGATAGGGACATAATGGCAAAGGGACCAGTTCTTACAGATTGTCCAAAAAGCATAAGCTTAGACTTAGATGCATTAAGTGTTAACTTGTTCCTGTCAAACGAGAGACAGCAGAGAGCCAGATTACGTAGGTCATTATTCATTTTCGTTTGCATATCTTGTGGTGTACTCTCAGAACAATAAATAACTGAGTCATCGGCATATAGTGTTACTTTGCAGTGTTTTAGTGACTGTGGTAAATCATTTACGTAAATGATGAACAGGAGCGGGCCTAGTATGGAATCTGCGGTACTCCAATTGTCACTGGAAGTGCCTCAGACTTTAGTGACTTGAGATCAGCTTCTAGAACTCCAAAGGACATTAATTTCGTGCGAAGAATGACGTGATCCACGGTATCGAACGACTTCGAGAGATCTAGAAAGGCAGCCCCGGTGACTTTTCCATTTTCTATACCCATGAGTATGTTATCAAAGAATTCTGAAAGAGCTATGCTGGTGGATAATCTAGGACCAAAACCAAATTGATTGGGTGAGAGCAGGTTGTTTGATGATAAATATGAGTATAACTGTTCAAAAACTGCACGTTCAAGTATTTTGCTGATGGTCGGTAGGACGGAAATTGGATGGTAGTTACTAGGATCTGTTCTGTTACCAGATTTAAACAAGGCCGCGACTTTTGCGCATTTCCATAGAGATGGGAATTTTGATGTAGTTATTGACATATTAAATAAACTTGTTAACACAGGAGCAATGATTGTGGCACCACTTTTCAGTAGTCTTGCGCTTATGTTGTCAAGTCTGATGGCTTTGTTTGTCTTTAGTTGAGACAACTGTTTTAACACAAAATCGGTTTCTATTTCTTTCAGGTGGAAAGTTGTTGAAAAGACTTCATCCTTAGTATTCGAGGTGGTAATGATGTTGAAACGAGCGGCCAAAGAGCGTCCAATACTTGTAAAGAAATCATTTAAACAGCTTGCTAAGGCCTTGGGTTCTGTAATTGTGGCTCCGTCTTTAATCAAGACATCGGGGCCAGAGCTTTTCCCGGATGACTGGAGAGGAAATACAGTGTATTTGCTTTAAGTGATTCCACATTTCCTTTTAATTTCCTTTAGCTTTTTCGATGAGCTGGGGGAAATACGTTGATTTCGCATCCTGTGTGTCACGGTTAACCTTCCTTCTCAATTCTCTAAAATTTTGCCAGTGGTGCGATGAATTGGATTTAACGGCTTTTACGGTGGTGAAAATCACGTTTCTGCACGGAGGACAAGAGATCTTTATTCATCCAGGGACAAGGATTGCCTTTAATTTTACGACTTTTAATTGGAGCATGTTCATTGGCAACTTGAGTAAAAAGCTGGTTCCAAGTGAAGATTGCATCATCGATGTCATCAAAGGTTTCAATTACTGACCAAGAAATTTTTTCAAAGTCCAAAATGAAATCTTTATGGTTGAAAGATTTATAAGAACGGTAATCAATGAGTCTTGGTGGTGCTTTGGGAATACCGGATTTGATGATGCAATAGACGAGAGAATGATCACTAAGGCTCAGGTGTATAACTCCAGACTGAGGAATGCGATGTGTATTGTTCACTAATAATAGGTCAATCAATGTACGGGAATTTTCAGTAATGCGTGTGGAATCTTTAATTATTTGAGTGAGACAAATTGACTTGCAAATCTTTCAATAGAACGACGATGTGGATTTCGGTGTTTGGCGTAATCAATATTATAAAGTCTCCAAGAATACAAATGTCACAACGGTCCAAGTTTTCCAATTTGGAAAAAGCAGTTTCTAGACCAGCAATAAAATAATCAACTTCATCAGTGTTCCTCTGGTCTGTAGACACAGCAAACATATAAACATTTGCATTTTGTTCTTTTGATTTTTATCCAAAGAAATTCGGAACCGGTTGGAGCGAAGTTATCAAGAACAACGTAAGCAAGGCCATTACGAACATATATAAGGGTACCACCGCCGCATTTTTTGGTTGTGCTAACTCGATCTTTCCTGCAAATTGAATATCCGTCGATGGAAATTTCACAGTCCATGACATCATTCGTCAACCAAGTTTCAGATATAGCTAATATATCGAAGTGGTAGTGTAGATGTAGAGCACGAATGCTGTCCAATTTATTGTAGAGGCGATTGATGTTGATATGGGCGATTTTTAGACCACGGGTCAGTTTCACATCGGGGAAAGGAAAATTACCAGCAGTAGAATTGGCTGTGTCTTCAGGTGGTGGATGGCAAGAAGCACAAAACCAAGAAGCGGAAGAATTACTAAGTTCTGAGTATTCATTCAATGGCATGTTTAGGCGTTTGGAGTGAAACCATCGATCGCAGTCATCGCACTGAATTGCTCGCTGGTTGAATCGGCAACCTTTAGAACAGAGCCCACAAAGATCTTTGACGGGGCCGGGATTAATTTCAAGGTCTCCGGATAAATACAGAAGATACAGTGCAATTTCAGTTCGATTGAGTAGTAGAGAGCAAGTTCGAAGTGAGCCAGAAGGTGACAAAGGCTTTGAAGAGCATGACTCGGTTCTTTTAAGTCGAGAGCCAGAAACATTAATGGAAGGTTGAGAATGCAGTTTATATACCGACGTAGAAGACGTTCATTGTAGGTCCAGAGTAGTCACAAAGTAGCTTTTGACGATTAAATAATATAAAGAAGAGCAAAATGCCAAGAAGGGTGTGGAGCCCAAAGACAACACGTCCGTTCGCCACTTTTTTGAAGCAATTTTCATTATGGCGTCATTTTACTACAACTACCAGAATCTTTTCAAATTCTTTTTCTCATTCAGATTTTTAGACTCCTTTGGGAATTCCAAGACAATGGTCCAAATTAGAGGAACAAAAGAATCCGCGCAAAGTGTTCTGCCGGTAGTTGTAGTATGTGACGTCATCATGCAAATGTCCTATTTTGCATGCAGTTACTCCTTTAGGCAATATGCTGGTGATTTTATCGATATCTCTGAATGAACGCCGTAATGCGATATGGTAATTAAACAGTGTTTCACTGCCGAAAAAAATGGCCAGAATGACGAACGTTCTACTGCAGCATCGTTGGAAATGTTTGAACAAACTAACACCCAAAATCTTTGCGTAAAGCGTTAACAATGGACCTTTCAAACAGCTATAGTCTTGCGTGAATCATGAATCAGGTGAATCATGTTCAACAATGCTTTGGTTAACAATGGTTATGATTAAGCTCATTGTATTCATTCCGTATTCTGTTTAGATAACCTTCCTAACAATGAACCCAGCCGATTGCGCCCTCGGGCATCAAGATCTATTAGCCACCGAGAAAAGAGGAACCGTAACCCTTACTAAAACAATATATTTTGGGTGTGGCAGGTTATTAACTGACACTTCTTTTTTGGCCCTGCTATTTGTATTCTTAGTAAAACTTCGAAACATTTACAGTTAACGGGTTTGAACATACATGTTTGAAGTTTGTTTTAGTCTCTTCTTTTTTCTACGCATTCCACTAAAATTCAGAAGGTTTGTCGACTTATGTATTATACTCTTCCTCGTCGTGATTCGGGAAACGCATACAAATGAAGTTTAAAAATGACCAGAACATAGCAAGAATTACCTCGACAGGAAGTAGCGCTGACATTGCCAGTCCACGTGCCATTCATACACATCGCCTCCGTAACTCCAACACTTGTGTATCCATTGGTTAAATTGCACGTGAAGACACATCGGGTACCATTCAACACAGGGAACCCAGTAGTACATTCACCTGGCTCGATTATTTGGTTATTTAATGGACGTATTGGTGAACATCTCAGTGCTATATTGAGAATAAATTAATTATGTTAACTTCGATATGACGTATGATATATTAAATTTGAATTGGTTTCTTACTATTTACATGTACAATTAAAACTACAGTAGTTACAATTACAATATATAGTACATATGTATTTCAAGTCACAATATCATGTACATGGCAATATAATAAAATGTATTTAATGTTTGATAGTATGTAAAAAGAAAGTACGAAAAGAACCCACCAGAGGAAATTGGAGTTCCTGTCGCCTTGGTTGTAATAATTCTTTGTGTTGGCCCTGCGAAAAGTTGGTAGATTATGCAAAGTTAAATATATGACTTCACTGTAACGACTTGCTCTACAAATTGCATTTTCCAATGTTTTCTATCATTCTATTTCTGTTTCGACATATGTATATATCAATACATATATCAATACTGCGTAATTATAGTAGGTATGTAATTTATGTACCAATACTTCTTGTCATTACAGATACTGTCTGAAAATGAATACGCATCTCAAGTTTTAATACAATCAATTGCAACCCAAGCAAAAAGCATGTAAGATTATGAAATTAAACTTTACCTGTACTAATGGCAGTTTTCGCTGCCGATGAGGTAGATTCTGTTTCTGTTGGTACTACTGAAATGATATTGTCATGAAATTGCGTTACTATTTTCATTGACACTCAGTGATGCTCACGAGTGAATTTAATGTAGCAACATGATTCTAATTGATATGGCCAGTCGTATCAACAACACGTGTGTCCCTTCTCTATACATTTATTTTCGTGCCGCAGCATTACATGGTTTCAGAATTTAAAACTAAACTTAGTAAGGTTGAAATTTAGAATCTTTAGAAATATTATTGTTGTTATTGTTACCTTTGATTATGTCTTTGTAATTAGCCAGAGATTTTAACATAGATATATTTAACTTATAGAAAGTAGTTTTTACATGTCATTTTAGCCTTTTTATATACAATTGTAATTAGTATAGCTATGCACGTACGTATTTTGAACGAGCTTAATTTTAAGCTCTTTCAGGCGCTACGTATCTAAATAAACAATTGTATAATTGTATTGTAGTGTATTAAGTCCTGAAACTGATCGCAGAGAAGCAGGAAAAGGAAAACAAATGGCAAGTTTTGATTGAACTAGAAAAAAGAACAATTAGCGAGGTCTGGAGAAAGTGGAAGCGAGTAATGGAATGCTTTCTAACCGCCACATGCAGGAAAAAGATAGAAACGGAGAAGGTAGCCATCTTCATGTGCATGATTTGCAAGGAGGGCCAGGACATAAAATACACAGCGGTGATGATGTTAACGAGAATGTTACAACCCCGATTTTTTCCCCAAAATTACTGCAAACCAAAACAGAATTTTGTAGTTTACAGACACCCATTCTTGACAAGAGACCGCCGAATGCCCAGTAACTCGATATACCAATATGTGACTGAGTTAAGGATAATGGCAGCCTCGTGTGAATGGGGAGATTTACGAGATGGACTCATAGGAGTTTGCTTTTGCTCTGACGAGGGGCTAGCGCTCGGAACAACTTTTTGGCAACAAAATTTCCAAAAATGTGGCTTGCAAAAATGGCTCGCGACTCGTATGCTTGCACTTTAGTCAACCTCACTGCAGCAGCAATGTCAATTAAGGAACCGACGATTCCACACAAAATTCCTAAATACCCACATGCATGGCAGACTGTTGCCCGGACCTTTTTTACATACAGTAGTTACTACAGCTGTTACTGGGAAACTGTCATTTATTATTGAAAACCATTTGTTGCTAAACCAGCGTTTCAGAATTCAGTCAACAATAATTTCAAAATTATTAAAACTTGAAACTCTATTTGTATTTACTGTCTCTTACTACATGTATCTACTATTTTCATGCCGCACTTGATTGCCTTTTTTCTGTTTTTGGTCAGTTGGCGTTTTCTCGAGTATATCTTCGATTTCTGCTTTGCTCGCGATCAGTCGTTCAATTCAACCATGCTAGCTTGTTTTACCAAACTTTCTCTACTAGTAGTATATGAGCTGATATATAGAAGTAGGGAACATATCAGAAAGCTCGATAGCTCCAGTATCCGATGGGTGTGTGCATAATAAATGTTATATATAATAATAAATGTTAGAGACTGGACAGGTGTATATGTGTCTCATTGACAAATATAGACACGCGCTGAATGTACCATGAACAAAAACCGAATATAGTATGAGAATGTTGAGTTTATCGTACAGTCAGCAAGTGCCTGTATTTGCCAACAAACCACAAACAGTCTCTAACTCTTTCAATATTCCAACTGAGCACATAACGTGCTGTGGTCACCAATAACGCACTGTCATTAGCCAATCACCTATTTAAATTTTGTACTGTGCACGAAGTTGGAATAAGTATAGAAATACATAACATTAGAATAAGAATAGATAAGATAGGAGTTGTGCTCACTAGAAGTGTAAGATCTTGTCGTGCTGATATGTGGTGTTGGCCCTGACGACAGTAAACAAACAGTTTGTCATAACTAAGCATAACCAAAGTATCAGGAATATTCAGTTCTTCAACGGATTTCAATTGTATTTGCTTTCAGGAATATTTTAGTATAATTAAATATTGTAAAAATGTACGAAAACTCGTCTCGCGACATCTTTCTACTCTAAGTAAATTGCTCACTAATCTCAAATAACTCATCTATTAAACTAGTACTGATAATATATATGTGTTTTAAAGGCATACATACCTGCCGTAGAACTGGGGGCTTTGGTTACCTTGGTGGTGACATCTATTTCTGTTGCCACGTAATAATGCCACGTTTGAAAATAATGAACAATGAGAACGTTTTCACATAAGATCACATAACGAACAGGTAAGGTGAAGCAAATATTTTCCGAGTATTTCTAAAGATTCTTTAACTATCTGTAATATGGAAACAAATTCCTTACCAGATATAATTTGTGAGGTCCTACTTGTATACTGAGTTGACACTGCGGGTAACACGGGTAACGGTGCTGTTGGTTATAAATTACATATTAATCGATAAATCTTAAAAGATGTCGGTATGCTATAATTTAGTTGTAATTAATTAGTTCTAATAGACCATTTTCTTAGGTATGCGCACGCAATATTGGCCCGCCAAATCGCTTTTTGAACAATAGCCGCCAATTTTTGAACAATAGCCGATAATTTGAATAACAAAGGCTGTCGCATCAGAACGAGTCTAACAAAAGCTAACAAAACTCACGGCCCGCCAAGAAATACTTCATGTAGGCAGCTTGGAATTAGACTGGTATGTAATCAACTAAAGTCGATTGTGGTATGCTAACCGCCGTGGAAAGCGAGTAGCAGCTGACGTTTCGAGCGTTAGCCCTTCGTCAGAGCAAAAAAGCTTGGATTTAGTATCGTTTGAAATAATAGGGAGGGTTATAGGAAACCACTACGTGATTCCCACGTGAAGTATTTACCGGCCCGTCAAGCCTGTTGCGCGCACATACTTGAGAAAATGGTCTATTGGTTAGTTATTGACTAAACATTTATTCTTCTGACTGCAATATGTATCAGTTATAGTCTATGCCAAATACGTCCGGTTAGTTTTTTATTTAGTAACGCCATAATGAGTGGTCTTAAATAAGATAAAGACATATACCCTAAATTTAAATTAAAAAATAATAATAATGAAACATGTAATATATTTAAGATATTAAGTCATAAATGCTGTACTTATTTATAGATTTTCTAACGGTATTTAAACAACCAAATATTGAAAACAAATATAACAAGGATTCTCCCTATCTTACTTTCCAATATTACTCCCTTAACCAGCGACATTCTATATCACAATGGATATCTCAAGAACCAGTGATGTTCTTGTTTCACTTTCGTTATAACCGTGATACTCACTAGAAGTAGAATATATTGTCGTGAAGATATGTGGTGTTGGTCCTGGCGAGAGTAAACAAGCAGTGTGTCTTAATCAGTCATGGTGTTACTTTTCATAAAACAAATAAAGTATCAGGAATATTTAGTTCTTCAATGGATTTTATACTTAATTTGTTTCAGAATCCTTTTAGTATAATTAAATATTGTGAAAAATTACGAAAACTCATCACGCAACTTCTTTGTAATTTAAGAAAATCGTTCACTAATCTCTAATAACGCATCAATTCCACAAGTATTGATAATATATCTTTGTTTTAAAGCCCTGTGGCTGTAAAAATAACGTATAGCAGAATTAATAACATGATACGGAAATAAGAACATACCTGCCGTGGAACTGGGAGTTTTGGTTACCTTGGTGATAACCTCTGTTTCTGTTGGCACTTCTAAGAAGTAATAATACCGTTATTACTCGGGCTGCCTGTGGCAGCACCGAGTCTTAAAATGCAAGTCGTTATTTTATTTTATTTTTTTATTTCATGTCAGACGGCTTCTGCGCATGCGTTAAAGTTCAAATTCGAACCAATCAGATTGCACTGTGCTGTTCACGCAAACGAAGGTTAGATTTCCTCAGGCGCGCTCAGATAAGAAAGTTCAAAGCTCAGACTAGGCGAGACAAGGAGATATCAATTTCAAATAGTCATTGTCAGAAATCTATTCCATCGTGGGCAATTATGCAATACAACCTAAATTTGGGTCAGGTCCATGTTTTACGACAGAATAACCAGAGTCTTTCTACTGGATTCGGAGAGCTCGAGACATTATACAAGTCTGCTAATATGGGTAAAACTGAAACAAAAAATGAACTTTGACGGCAGAAACCCTCATATTTGAGCCAAGCGGAATATTTACATGATCCGCTAAGATTTTTACAAATCTAATTAGTTAAGCAGATGTACGCAGTGTATGCCAACTGAAATGCTGTGCTCGTTTTCTGGTTACGGCTTAGTGGGGCAACTACACGAACAAGAAGCATGAACTGCCAGCAAAGAGAGAGGAATTGATCGGAGACGTTAAATTACGTTACTGTGAAGAGGATCAAAATTCAAGTTCTTTGAGACTGTCTTCTGCCGTGACTCGTGAGAGAAATTGGAAAAGATCTAGCTGTTTCATTCAGACACTGGCAAATTTATTGAAAGCTACGGGCTTACTTTATGAGATTATTATTCATTGTGGAATGAAAGGAAACAGGTTAGCTGAAAGTTAAGTTCGAGGTAGGCTTCGACTTTCATTCCGATTCAGTGCATATGTGCACGAAGGTGTCAGTTACGTAAGTACTGTAAGTAAACTCTTTTTGATTTGAATAAATTTCCTCTCAGTTTGTCTGTTAATGTACTTTTTCTTCTAATTATCGCTTTATTTAACATCTCTGTGATTTAGAGTATGCGTACCTCAGAATAAATTATTTGAAAGGTCAACTGAACTCTTGTGTCGATAAGCCCAAATGTTTTTGTAAAACAGTCTGTGAATTTGAGAAGCGGACTTAGAATAGGTTTCTAATTAGGAATTACATGTTTTTCTTGCTATGAAATTTATGTTTCATTTCACATTTATTCATACAGTTTTAGCCGGACATTTCCCCGAGTTTTTGATCTATTTTCAATCAAATTCAAATGAAAGTGTATTTCATCTTCAAATTATCTCATGTGGCCCGAGTGAAAGGCCAGATGGGCTCTTTTCTACTTTCAACACACAGTCGCTAAACTGTACGAAATCTCCAAGAATAAATCCCTAATGTCCAAACTAACGGGAAAAACTGAAAGAGGAAATCCTTGTGAGAAATCGACGTACATATGAAGCTATATAAGTTATCATCGACTATATGGGAGTCAAACATCGAGCTGCTATGAAACCGCTTGTGACAGTTTGTTTACGCACTTTCATGACAAACGAACGTTTCTACTTTCGACACAACGGTCGCTAAACTGTAGGAAATCTCCAAGGATATATCCCTAATGTCCAAACTAAAGGGAAAAACTGAAAGAGGAAATCATTGTGACCAATCGACATAAATATGAAGCTCCAGAAGTGATTATTGAATACATGAGAACCCATAGAGAAAACCGATAATAATGAACACGGTATTAGTTTCACCGACATTTGTGGCGTAACTGAACTCGCACTACAGCATAGCTTGAAATACTGTACGAAAACTCCCGTTTAAAAATTTCCTGATGCCGAAAGGACCGTAGCATTTAAACAAGATATCCTTCTGACCAATCGACATACATATTAAGCTGTGAAAGTATCAAGGGCACCCAACGAGTACTTTTTGAAATTCGTTTGAAACCAGTTATCTGCAGCTTATCTAGCCATGTTAAGGCGATTACTATGTCTTTTGACGTATTCTAGAAAGCTTTTAGCTGTTCGGATTTTCTAGGTGGAAATCGCGTCAACCGAAAATACTATGGCAAAATATTCCCGGCCTACGAATTTGTTAGTAGTCTAGAACATAAACAAGAATTTTCTAGCCCAAGTAACTTCATGTTGTAAAGTTTTGTGGAGGTACGAATTTTTTAGGGATTCTTTTTTCCTTTAGGTAATTCTTAGGGAATGAAAATGTGTTGTTCTGACTCTATTGATCAGACGAATTGGGACGTACGAATATTTTAGTGGAAATCTTTTAGCCTCCCTTTTCTTCTATAATTTTCTAGGGATTGAAAACAAATTTTCTAGCCAGTATTTCAGAAAACAATTTTCTATAGGGACAATTTTTTTAAACCGAAAGTTTTAGGCTAACTTACTCTCCCGAACAGCTTTTTAACCGAAAACTTCGTTGGGTGCCCTTGAAGTATGTTTCCATTCCAAAACAGCCGATAGTGCAAACTAGTAAACTGCCACTAGTAAATTGACCTTGCGTACTTCCGCAAGTACTGAACTTTCTAGCGTCAAATGCATGTGTTACGTTTCCAAACTTTAGGACAAGAAATCTTCCATAGAATGTTCTATTTTTTTTACAGCTGAGAACTGTATTATTAAACATAAGAAATAAAACAATGGTGCCATTTGAAGAATTATATCATGTCAAAAGTGCAAACGAAGAAATATATATCTACGGACGCGAGCAGCTCGATCGTTTCACTTTGGTCAAACTCGGATTGTTTACGACTGGAACCTGCAGTTTTATCGGACCTGCAGACTAAATTGTAAACGTGTGGCCGTGTTCAGGCTAGTAAATCTAGCTAGCTAACCACAGGAGGTAGCGAGCTTCTTTAGTCTGAACAGTTTTTCTGCTCTGGTGATTAGCTAGCTAGTGGTCGGTGGAATACTTTGAAGTTCCAAGCTACCTAGCGAGGTAGCTTGAATAGAATCTAGCGCGCTAAAAGCCCATCGATGACAGATTTTAGTTATTTTAAGGTTTTGAAATGTACACAAATGTCAAGTCAGTGTTATCATCCGATCTAGCCGACTTCTAGCTCTCGCTACGACCACGTTCACTACTCGCTCCAAGGTAATTTCTCTTACCACGACAACTACCGGGTGTATTGTACGTCAATTGAGCCATCATGGATAACGAGGATCGCCAAACACCAGTCAGTAGCAGTTTTTCGCACAGTTTTAATATTTTGGTTGAAATTTCAATTGAGCACTTTGGCGGTCAATTATTTGCGATTACGAAACACTTGCGCCAAGGGCAGTTATAGACCAAATTTCTATCTTTTAGAGAGGGTCTGAATGGGGGGGTCTACATGTCAGTTGTCAGTTAAAATTTTGGCCATTTGTCAGTTGTCAGTTAGCCCTAGTTAATCATTACTAGAGAAAATTTACAATGTTTGACCCACAAAAACCAAATTTGTCAGTTGTCAGTTATTTTTCGGTTGTCAGTTGTCAGTAAAAAAATCGTCATTTGTCAGTTGTCAGTTATTTTTAAGGCTGTTTGTCAGTAGTCAGTTAACCCCATTCATGCCCTCTTTAGAGATAGAAACAAACCAGAAGAGGGAAAAACAAAAAGTAAAACCTACTAAGTTACTAGGTCTGAACAGTACTAATTTATTAACTAGCTGCGAGTTGCTGACAGATATTTCAAGACTCTAGCTAGCTGCACGATAGTAGTCTGAACATACATACACACATGAATAAGTAGTGTTTTCAATAAAAGATCAACTACTTTAATTTACATATGAGAAAACAAAAATATTAAATTACATAAATGTATATATATACTAGGGGAGCAGAGAATGAAAGTCACCGCGCTACCGGCCACTCCTAAAGACTGCTAATAATTCTTCCCTTTGGTTATTACTAAGAGGATTTCAAATGAAAGTGTATTTCATCTTCAATCTCATGTGGCCCGAGTGAAAGCCCAGATGGGCTCTTGTTTGGAATTATAATGTGAATTACGGGAGCACTATATCCTAAGCTCAACATATTTTCCATACCTTTCCACATGTTGGTATTAAATGTGTCCGGCCTATCTGATTGGACCTCGTTTTCATGCAAGAAATCTATGCGCGCACGACTATTGAACTGGCTTATTACCGTTATGTTGCTCTGTCCCGTATTACTCTAGCGAGTTACAATTAATACATGTAAAAGGAAATTAGGCTGTGATAACTTGTATTGTTTCACATCACATGCATATAGAAGTAATTACAGTTGATATATAGAAGATATTAAACCTACAGACCTACAGTTGTACTTGTGTTACAAGTCTTCCCGTCATCACGTAATGTGATCCCTGTAGCGCATGCGCACGAGTAAGCGCCTGGTTTCAACAGACAAAGGTGACTGCATCCTCCGTTGTTCACTGTACAGTTATTACTCCCTGTAACAAATTAGAATGAATAAAGATACAGAGGAAAAAGACATATTTCTCGTAAAGTGTAATAGCAGATGGACTCCTGTATGGAGATATCCTTGAAATTTTGGAAATACGTATTTTAGTACTGTAGAAGATTTTTTCTGCGTAAGTTGAATACCAATTAACTGTGTCTTAATATAAGTTAATTCCTTTCATATATTTTTAAACTTAAAGGAGCTGTGTCATGGTTATGGACAAGCCTTTACGTTCCGGGCCAGAAAAACATTATTTTCAGTGGATTTCGTATAAACTGACGACCGTAACACAGGTGTGGAATGAAACCAAAGTAAATGTGCAGAAATGAATAACAAACTGTGCGTAGATGTAGTGTTCAAGGGAAATATTGCATATCCTTTCAATCAAGCATAAATGTAGGGGACTTTAAATGTTTGAAGCAAATTAACAGCCATCAATCGAACATTGATTCCTGACATGCGCAGTACCATGACACAGCGCCTTTAACTCTAAGTTTAAACTTGTTTATTAACACGATGCCTCAGCAGACTACCTTGTAATCTATCAATCCGTGACGATTTGTTTTAAATTACTTTTTCTAATTTACTATTTTGTGCCTGCCTTCGTAATCAAGATAAATATACAATAATTAGGCTAATAGTGCACTTAGTGTACTCAACGTACTGCATGTTCATCTAACGACGTCACCTGGTATTTAAATTTTATTCCGTTGGAGTCTAATATGAAGACAAAATTATCACGTTTTCTATAAAGCAATTATACAAAATTTAATAAGATCACGTTAACGTTTTTAAACCATTCAGTTGCTATTACTCTATACAGTGATTAACCAGATTTCATACAAGTAGGACAATATACGGCAATGACGACTACGGTACGACATGCCGTCTCTAACATTGAAATGGTTTTCCCATTGTTTATGTCCTTCTGATCCAATCAAATTACATAGTTATGGTAGCGCGCGGTAAAAGTACGGTTACAGTAAGGCTACAGACATGCCGTATTTTGATCCACTCATAGGTAACAAGCGCGAAATAATATATTGCATTGTCAGTACATTGAAAAACTTACATGATGGTTGCAGCACTTTATCAAATATTGTTAGCCCAAGTGGCTGGCCATATCTTGCCATGACAAATTCACCTGAAATTGCCCCAGAAGTTGCGTTCACTTTGTAAAGTCCATGTTGAGTGTTATAGTCTGTATAAATCAGAAACGAACCGTAAAGCACGATACTAAACGGATGATTTAGATATTTGTGATTTTGCAATAATGTCATTCGGTTCCCTCCGTTGTAATCGGCAGTCTCGATTTTGGCGTCCCTGCCGTCGACCCAGTAGATTTTATGACTGGCACGATCAAGTGTAACGTCGTTTGGCACAGAGAAGTTTGTAGTCACTATTGCCTTGCGGCTTTCTCCATCGAGGTGCGCTCGTTCAATTTTTGGAATAGAACCCCAATCAGTCCAAAAGATAAGCCTACAACAGAAATTAGTAACAAAACAAGTGTTCAATAAAAATACAATACATCTTTTCACATTGATTGTTGGATGTACAAACAAATTCGATTCATACCCCTTTTGAGGAGCAAAGACTAGGATTGGTGATCGAATAACTTATTATGTTATTATGTTTCGAACATACAACACCATTGACTATGCAGAACTGCAGGTTGTCGATGTTATTATTCAGTTCCCGAATTAAGCGTTTGAATGCAGATATTTTTGTGAGCATGCGCAGTGCTGTTAAACAACAAATCCAACATGGCCGCTCGATTTCCAGGGTGTTCAGAGGAGGAAATTGCGAGCATTTTGGATGCCAAAGGTAACAAAAACACTGAATAATAAAACAATTATTGGAACTCCGACTATCGCAAAATATAATGAATTGTCTGTGTCTGGCTACCAGTTATTTGCCTCTGCCTTCGGCATCGACAAATAACTGGTAGCTCGCCATAGACAATTCATCATATTTTGTCCAGCCTCGTCCAATAATTGCTTAAAGTGCCTAATTCATCCTTTTGCAATTTTGATAGCCTATGAACCTCCGAAACGTTTTGAGTACTTCTGTGAATATTTTTTTGGTTTAAAGTGAATACTTTATGTTCCACGCTTGTTTGAAATCGTGTAAATGTGACCTTTCCTGACCCATGACCACGTAAGTAAAAGCCTGGGTCGAAACCTGGGTAGACGTCATCTCATTAATGCATTATTCTCCTTTTTATCACAACAACATCGATGCATAGAAAATATACACAGATTTTGAGTTGTTAGTAAAGAAAAAAGTCGTTTTAGTCAACACGTTGAGTATTTCTTCAAATGATTGCAAAGCCGAATTAATTATATGACGTCAAGATGACGTCTACCCAGGTTTCGACCCAGGCTTTTACTTACGCGGTCATGGGTCAGGAAAGGTCACATTTACACGATTTCAAACAAGCGTAGAACATAAAGTATTCACTTTAAACCAATACTTTCTTCACAAAAGTACTCAAAACTTTTCGGAGGTTCATAAGCTATCAAAATTGCAAAAGGGTGATAGGCACTTTAATATTAGCAATTGGCCACTGCCGAGATGAGGAAAAGACTGAGTTCTAATGATATGCGCAGTGCCTCAAAGTGCATCATGGTTACTGTTTTGGTTAGTATCTGAAGGGAATGAGAGACTCGGCTATGATAATATTGTTTGTCGCAAGAAAATAGCCAAAATGTCTTACCTCTTGCATGTTGCAAATACATTTATATATATAGACATACCAGGAGCTCCTGGAAATATTTATGCGAAACATTCGTATTCTGTATCAATCTCTCAACCCTACACCTGTCAGAAACGGTAGGATTATCATGACGTCTTCGTATGCTATACCACTTGGAAATCCTGCTGATAACGAGGGTCAGTATCTTCTCAGGCTGTTGGAGTCAATAGAGATGAAGGTGTTGATCATGACCTTTTAGAGTTACGAAAACAACTGCAGTAGTTTAGTGTTACTTCTTGACTCATGCAGGCCTCTCTGTTGTTTTCAAATCTCATCTAACCTAGTCGTTATCCATGATTCACTGCGCATACCTATCCATTCCTCGTTTTGGTAGTAGCCAATAGAGAACAATTTCAATACTTCGGACAAAACGTCCATTGGAAAAAAATAATTTACATGATTGCAATCTTATGAGGACCAACATTTCAGATTTACATAGATATTCGTGCATCTTCGTTCGATTGACTCCGCAAATATTTTTTTAAAGATATAACTTTAACAATTAGACTATGAGCTCGAAGTTTCCATCTGCTGATAGTTTACGAAGAGCGGCGTAGTTGTGGTTTCTACGTACTGTCTTATTCGAGATCTAGAACTTCTATAGGATGAACTCAAGACTCAAGAAATGCTTTATTCGGGGAATAACAACTCTACTACCAAAGCTAACTCAAAACCGAAAGGCCCGCGAGCGACTCCTCGCGCATGCGTGCCGGTTCTCCGCTTATCGGTGCTGTCGCAAATCGGGGCCGACCCGTAACAATGCCCCCTCCTTAAGCATAACCGTAACAGAAAGAAATAATGTGAAATGTACAACTCGATTTACATTAACAGTTCTACTATCAACTTGTGACATTGTCCTTGTGGTGGCCTGGGGCTTTGCTATCCCATTTAGAACGACGTTGGCCATGGTCTGTTACGGCTTCCTTGGATGCTTGAACGTCACGTTTATCTGGTTTCAGTGATTCGCCCGGCGAGTCTGCTAGTCTCCCTTCTGCATCATATCGGATCCAAGATCTGGTTCACACGCCTCCCTTCTGTGGTTTCTTGTATTTTTAAGCCTTACGTTGTTGCTGCTGATGAAACTGAGGCATGGTCGTGAGTTGAAACCAGTCAGCCTTGCTGTCACATTTATAGCGTCTTAATCTGTCTCTATAGAAGACTTCGCATGGGGACCTTTTTGAATCTGATACACAATATCGTTCGGTTTCTTCAAAACGACATACGGCCCCTCCAATGATTGTGTAACCATGTCCCATTCCGTGACAATGCATGTCATACTTCTGTTTCGTGCGTTGACTCATCTATGTTACAACGGGTGACCTCATCGAGTAACGCAAGTCCTCTACATATTCAGGGTAAGGTGGATCTGCTGCATAATCAGGTAGCAGAGGAGGTCAATCAGAAGTCGTAATTATCGGCCAAACATCAGCTGAGCAGAGGTGTACTTCGTTATATATATTGTGCATGAAAGTACGGTATGACATCATCAGCAAGTGTATTTACAGGTCCTTACGTCCCTTTCAATTGGTAGCTGTTAACAAACATTGCCAACCTATCTTTGATTGTTCTGTTGAAGCGTTCCACTATACATCCGAGCTCGGATGAAGGGTTGTTGTTCTGGTCTTCTTGATTCTTGAAAACCTCGGTAAAAATCCTAGATTCAAACTCATTTTCAGAAATCCATCCCACGCGGAGTGGACAAATATAACTTTCTGGACTTTCTGGATTGATAATCCGATTATAAAAGACCTTTCCCGCTGATTACGCTCAAATGCCACGAACAATGGCAACAAGTCGAGATTGGACTGAGAATACATTTTTATATATATTGACTGTACTTTTGTCTACCCCAATCTCGACTTGGTGCCATTGTTCGATGGAATGCGGGAAAGGTCTATTGGGGTCTAATGTGAACGCGCCTTAACAACAGTAAAGAACTGAAGTGACATCAAAAGAAAAACCTGCCTACAACGGGATTCCAACCAACGGCTTTCTCATCTCATGCAGAACCCATAAATTTCTAGCTCACGACAACTACGCTATTGAATTGCTTGTTGAACTTTCCGATCCCAAAAAGAAGAAGAAACCATGAGCGGTATATAACTATACACAATAGTCCAACAATATTACAATAAATCGAAACAATGCTTACATCAACAAACCTGCATATAACCACAATAGCTTTGTCGTGTAACAATAGTGACTGCAAAAAAGCTCATCATATCCAAGATGGCGCGCCCTAAATTGCTCCTACTCATGTCCAATTTTTTTTTAAACTAAAATATATTTACCAAATTTTTCAACATATTTTCAACTTAGGCCATATTGCCAACAATTTAATTAACGGCAACTTTTTCCAACAGCCAGAGTTTCCTTTAATATACTCATCACCGGAGTCAACGGGGCTGTCAAAATCCTCGTAACGCGCATTCTGAAAGCCGCATCGAATTCGTGATGAGTATATGAAACATTACTTAAACAAACAATTATATTTAAAACACATATAATAAATACCCTGCTTCAGGATCTACTGCAAGTCCTCTTGCTAACTGTATGTCAGTGGAAATCAAGGTTTTTCTCAGCCGTCCGTCCAGTCCAGCAACGTTGATGGTACGCAGTGTTTTGTCGCTCCAGTACAGATGATCTGTAGTCCAATCCACGGCCACTCCCTCGCAAGCTCCAATCTGATCCTTTACTATAGTTTGTTCATTTGTGCCATCAATATTTGCCCGCTTGATACGTTTCTCGTTAAAGTCAGTCCAGAAAATGAGGCTTCGATTCACATGGACATCAACGCCAATGGCTCGACACAGATTGTGAAGAACGCCGGTCGCAGAGCTGAAGTCTGTTTTGACTGCGCTTATACGTGTTGCAGTTGAAACGAACAGGCACTGATTACCACAACTAGCAGCTGTTAAAAGAGGTTGATATAAGCTCAGTTTGCCAGGTGAAACACATGGCATGCAACAACAAATATTCCGTACGACCTATATTCAATTACTACTTTTAAGATTTCTTAGCTCAAAATATAATTATTTGTATGTAGAGCATTTGTGTTTGAAATATGTCAAACCTTGGTAAGAGCATGAGAAAAACAGGTTACAAGTCCATACAAGTGTAAGTGAAACAGGTAAAATTGTTTCGTCGGAAAAAAGGAATCATGCGCACATATATACTGACGGTCTATTATTGTTTTCCTTCTTGTTTCAGTTTAATAATGAAAACCCAGTTCGTTTCTACTAAACAATGAGATTTTTCAAAATGCTCTTCGTCAGCTTTATAGTGTTAAGTAGAGGTAAATTCATTTCTTGACGAGAGATTTGACGCGAAAAACCGATATTATTCTAATGTGAAATCCAGAGGAGCAATGCATGTTCTTTTCATTAATAGCATAATGGCATTAAAAGTATTATCTTAATTGCTACAAATAATAATTATTATTATTATACATTTCACTCACTATCTCAATTCTGATTGGCTGAGAACACACAGCTAATTCTCGATAGCTGGCTATAGCATTGACTGCCGCGCATGCGTACAATATTATCTGCTTGTAGGTATTATCTGTAGGTTGTGACGTCAAACTGCTATTAGGGACCTTAAGCAACCTGGACGACGACGGATGTGACGACGGAACGTCGAAAAGTATTTTCTCCCGAAATTGGGTGTTTACTATTTCCTCTATTCCATTTAGGTGCCATTTATATAACCAGATTTTCGAAATATGTGATCAGCATAGAGTTCCGTTCAGGCCGAACGATAAACGGTGTGATTTACTTTCTTACGTTCGCGTTCTCCTTTGAACGTAAAATCTGGATTTTTCACGTTTTGTTTTCTTAAGAGAACGGTTAAGGACGGTGCCTACTATTGTCAGCGCGCACGCCGTTCTGCGCATCTTGCGTCCCGCGGGTGATCCCGCGAGACTGGCCATTTGCAGAACTATTTTGAAAAAGCTGTGTTAATTGTGTAATTTGGCAGACAGAAAGATGAAGATTTTAAAATACGGTCGAAAGACAATTTTCAGCTGAAATGGTATTAAAAGAGCCGACCATCGTAATTCTTAAGTGATGATTAAACGAGGGGAGATAGATAGATAGATAACACTTTATTTAAAGAGGGTGCACAATTACAGTAAATACCGTAACAAAAAGGATTGGAAATAACAAAATACAAAGATCACTCTAAAAACGTTTGAAAGCGAAATATGAAAAAATATAAATATAACTACTAATTTACTTAGTTAGCTAAATATATATCATAGTCCATTAATAAGATGGTCGATGAATCGTAGATTTAGGAGATTTACCCGCCCAATTGAATGAAGGTTATTTGGACTGCCATGAATCGCTGCTGTCTTTTCGCCCATCGCCTTGTGCTTTAGGCCTGTCGATGCTTTCGAGTTTCGTCAGTTTCTCCAAACATGGACTCGGCCGAGTATAAACAATGTGTGAATACGGTCAAATAAGCTTTGTGAAAACGGGTAAACCTCTTGGAAATCCAAAGAAGAATGAAGAAGGAAGGACTGTATGGGGTTTGAGAACAAAGGAAGCAGTAACAGGTTTGATTTTCAATGAAGAAATTCGAAAGACGGGACTGACTCTTTCCCCACCGCCATCTTGAAAATCTCCCAGAATGCAATAAAATAAACCAATTTTCAGACTTACTAGGGAGGCCTTGGTAAAAAAAAAATCAATTTTTGAAAATAAGAGGCCTACCGCGTCGACGTTAACTTTTTAAAACGTGTGGTACCCCCATTTTTTCTTTTTGTAATATATAATATAGAAGCTAAACAATATATTTTATTGTCTTTATAAAATTGAAACTTGGTGTCCATTTCAGCAAAAAAATATGTCTGTTCATGGTCACTAATGAGGCTTACAAAGCAAAATTTGTACAAAAAATGATAATCATTGTAAGATAAATGGTTTGATTGGCATCCTTTGTGAAGAACGCTATGTTTAACGTTTTTTGCCCTAATATTTTGCCACATAACCCAAACCGGCTATTAATCGAATTAAAAAATAGTTTCTCGGACAAAGAAAAATGCTGAGTCAGCACTTTTTTCGATTTCCATCCTTAATTATCTCTCTTAAACGTATGGGTACTCCATAAAAAAAATTCTGATTTCAAAAGCTCCTTAGGGGGTTCAAACAATCCATATAGATTTTTAGAAAACAAATTGGTTTGTAATTAGTAGGCACCGTCCTTAAAATGTAAGTGACTGCGTGCATTTTCACGTGCATTTATCGTATTTTGTAATTAAGGCTATCGTATTATGCTGTCGTCCTAGACGTCGTCATCGTGGTTGCTTAAGGACCCTATTATCTGTAGGTTGCACTCGATCATAATAAATTATTTCGTTTTTTGTGCATTTTTAATATTCTACGTTCTCAGCTATGTTACCAGTCTTTCTTTTCCCCTAAACTTGTAAATAAAGCAATTTGTAGCTCGAATAAGAAACAAAACAGCTTGAAATCCAATCGTAAACAAACCAATTGACGGCTTTTCATTGAGCTTCGGTTTCGCTAGCTTTCTTTTTGCTAAAACGTTTGCTTAACTGAAATGTATAATAAAACAATTGTTGAATTCGGTTTTCGCATGATAGCGAAAATTAGCAAGACCTCGGTCTGTATTATCAGCCTCAGCCTTCGGCAGATAACACAGACCGAGGTCTTGATAATTTTAGCTATCATCCAATAATAGCATATTTTCTAGTGTGCATGCTTCCTCGAACAATTTTCATCTTAATTGCGTATCACTGACGGGAGCTGAGTTACGTCAATCTACTAGTGATTCTACAAACTCTGAATGGTTTTGCATAAAGTGCTTCCTACCACCTGTCAATGATTCTTATTTTGGAGAGAACATTTCTTCAAACTCAGACCATATGAATCCCTCCTACATTAAATTTGAATTTTCTGCCTCGACTGGTACAGCTCAACTCAAGCGTGCAAGAGGCTTAACAATGGCTCATTTGAATATAAGAAGTCTGATAAAGAATATTGAAGAACTGCGTCAGTTTGTTTATGCGAACAAACTCGACGTAATAACTTTATCGGAAACCTGGCTGGACTCTTCCATCATAGACGAGGAAGTTGGTATCGAAAACTTTCGATTAGAACGGCGAGATCGTTGCAGAAATGGCGGTGGTACAGCCATTTATTTACGCGAGCGTTTCTCTTATGATCGCTTGGCCTTGCCAACTGAATTCACAGATCTGGAGTTGGTTATGTGCAGTGTAAAATTTCCACACGCTCGTCCTCTTCTAATCGGTAGCGTCTATCGTCCGCCGGATGATACTGATTTCAATTCGACCTTCATGAACTACCTGGACCAATTATCATTTGAGGGCTCTGAACTTTTCCTGTTGGGTGATTTCAACTGGAATGCAACCTCATCCAAGGGAAAAGAATTTGTAAAGTCGATGAATGATATTGGCCTCAAACAGTTAATTACAGATCCTACCCGTGTTACTCCTCACTCTACTACACTTATTGATATGATTTTTACTAACTCTAGTCATCGGGTTGCTGACTCTGGAGTTATTGAGTTATCAATGAGTGACCATTATATGGTGTTCTGTAATAGAACATGCAAACTACCTCGGGCTAAACCTAAGGTGATCAAGGTTCACAGCTTCAAAGGTTTTGATCCATCTGCTTTTGTTACTGATCTTCAGAGCCAACCATGGGATACTGTCTATCTATTTGACAGCCCTGAAGATGCTTGGTTTGGTATGGAAACGTTTCTGAAGGATGTTTGTAATAGACATGCTCCTCTACGGACGCTTCGTGTACGAGGTACTCAGCCCGCTGGATGTCAGACAAGATCAGATTATCAATGAAACAACGAGATAACATGAAGCGCAAAGCTGTCAAGTCTAAATTGGATCATGACTGGGTCAGCTACAAAAACCTGAGAAACACGGTCACTCGTCAAATTGAACTAGCCAAGCGTGATTATTATAATGACTTGCTCACGGAACATGCCAATGATGCTTCCAAATTATGGTCTGCTATCAGAAAGCTTATACCTAAGAAGAACAAGGTCTCTGTGCAAGAGGTTACGCTTGACAACAAGATCTATTCGGACAACTCTGGAGTAGCTAATTGCTTTAATAAGTTCTTTACATCAGTTGGTGCACGCCTCAAGAGCACTGTCTCGATACCGAATGTAAGCGGGCGCAGAAACTGTTCTACATCTCGAGAGGTTCCAGATTTTGCGTCCAAAAACATACCAGTTGATTTTGTGCGCAAAGAACTATCATCATTGCGTGCCAATAAATCTTCTGGGTTGAAGGATATTCACTCACGCATATTTAAAGCCGGTGCCAGTGTTCTAGCTGCCCCACTTACCCACATCTACAACTTATCATTGCAGCACAGTGAAATACCCAAGTCATGGAAATCAGCTACTATTACTCCTCTCCATAAGTCCGGGTCACTTTCAGATCCTAATAACTTTAGACCGATTTCAGTTCTCCCAGTCGTTATGAAGATCTTTGAACGTGCCATTCATAAGCAGCTCTATGACCATCTGTCTACCAACAAGCTGTTATCACCATACCAATCTGACTTTAGGCCTGGCCATTCCACCTGTACTGCCCTCCTAGACGTCTCAGACTATATTCTGAAGAACACCGATAACGGGAACCTCATCGGAACAGTATTCTTAGACCTTAGCAAGGCCTTTGACATGATTAACCATTCCACTCTTAAGGTTAAACTTGCCAACATTGGTGTTAAAGGACACGCCTTGGACTGGTTCGATAACTATCTCTCTAATAGAACTCAGTCTGTCATTATTAATGGAACTCTATCTGATACTATAGAAATAACACTAGGAGTACCTCAAGGCTCGGTCTTGGGGCCATTACTATTTATCATTTTCATCAATGATCTACCACATAATGTTCACCATTGTAAGGTAGTAATATATGCCGATGATACTGCTCTCTTTTTTGCCGATAAGGATGTTCAGATTATACAATCTGTACTTCAGGATGAACTTAGTCGGCTCTTAGTAGATGGTTTACTGATAACGAATTAATTGTAAATTGTACTAAAACTAAAGTTACGTTATTTGGTTCTAATCAACGTTTAGCAAGATCACAGAAGCCTTCTTTGTCATTATCAGGAACACTATTAGAACTACCAGAGACTGTTAAGTATCTAGGTTTGTCTTTCGATGCTACAATGAACTGGCATGACCATATTGATGTCATTGCTTCTAAAGTATCTCGTAGACTTAACCTCCTTGGGAGGATCCGGAAATATCTTAATGTCGACACTTGTAAGCTTCTGCATGGAACTCTCATTAAGCCGCTGTATGAATACTGTGATGTAATCTGGTCTAATGCGGATAAAATTAACCTTGATAGACTCCTGAGGTTACAGAAGAGAGGAGCACGCATCATACTCCGGAGGAAAATCCGAGAACAACGCACAGAGCAGTTGTTCAGAGAGCTTGGTTGGGTCCCCTTACTTGATCGATGGCACTTTCATAAATGTCTTACTGTCTTTTAATGTTTGAATGGACTTTGTCCACCTTATCTTAGGAATTTGTTTTCTCGTAATTCTGATGTCAATAATTACAGTACTCGCAATAGGTCTAATCTCCATATGGTTAAAATATCCTCTAAATCTGGTTATAGATCCTTTGCCTATTCAGCAGCTAAGTTTTATAACAGTCTCAGTTCAACCATTAAGAGCTCTCATTCTATCAGAACCTTCAGCGCCAATTACTGGTTGGACTCGTCTGCCAGATCATTATAGTTTATCATTATAGTTTATTGTTATTATTGTATCAGTAGTTTAACATTATTATTATTATTATTATTATATATAGTTACTTATTAGTAGTTAGGTTAGTTTTTTATCTTAGATATGATTGCTTGTCTGTATTTATTGTTATGTTTGTATTTGTATTATATCTTAGACGCACAGCTTCAATGTAAATAAGTGTTAGCTTTTTTGAATTCTGTGCATAATAAAATATCTAACTATTATATCTTCGAGGAAATCGTGACATGTAAATAAAACATTTCGTACCGCATTAACTTTTTTCGCCGAGAGGATGTTTATCAGTTCGCCGAGTCAGTCTTTATCGTTCTCTTCCAGTTTGACTGCAATCGACAGGAATGCTATAACCAATCTTCTAAATGTAGCCAAAGTATACTTTGCGCCAACGTAGCCGTACTAGACGGGTAGATCACATATATATATATGGCCCGCATGATCCTCCATCTTAGGGCGCGTTTGATTGACCGTATTCCGGAATAAGAATAAATGGGATAATCTCTGGAAATCACTGGTTCAGGCACATTTTGTACTGTAAGCTACTAAAGTTTGCTGAAATATGATATTCAGGATACATCTTGTATTCCATGGACTAAAAATTCCCGAAATAAGTGATTTGTAGTTATCATTCTGTGTATTCTTATTCCGGAATACGTATTCCGGAATAAGAATAAACAGTATGATCACTACAAATCGCTTATACTGGGATTTTTTAGCCACTGGAACACTAATTGTATCCTGAATATCATATATCAGCAAGCATTTGTAGATTACAATGCAAAATGTGCCTGAACCAGTAATTTCCAGAGACTATTCCATCTATTCTTATTCTGGAATTCGGTCAATCGAACGCGCCCTAAGTCTCATTGCAGCTCGTTCTTGAGAATACGAAACTTGCACATTTCACATTAACTACCTGGCTTCGTTAACCTGGAAGACATACATCAGTACGCTATTTTGCAGTGGGCAATTCGATCCTTATCAGAATTAAAAATGTAGGAATATTAATGAAAATAATAACGATAATGATAACGTTAATGATAATAGTAGTGATTATGGTAATGTAGTGATAATGATATGATAATGGTAGTGAATGATAGTGATAATGATCATTCGTTATTCGCTAATTTCTACAGCTACAATAATTACATTCGGAGTAGGATCTGGCTTGATGCCTGGAACAGTTTTAAATGTTTTGTTGTCATGGTAACAGTACTTAACGGGACACTAAGAACTATAAATTTCCCGAAATGGGGTACATAGAACCTTTGAAAATACATAAGCTTATCACATATTCCTAACAATCAGACCCATCCGCAACTTTTTGTGCCGGGAATGGTGGTCATTGAATCACGTGACCGTAGAAACTGTTGCCATAGCAACATATTTCCTTTATTATATCAGCTGAACGGTTAGGTGGACATACTTCTAGAATGTATAGAAATACTAGAGGAAACAATTCGTTCTAACAATCCCATTTTCACTTATCTCTCAAATGTATTAAAATTAACGAGCACCCTTAAAATCGGTTTCCATGGTAACCAAATATTCAGATATTTCAAGGACCATGGTAGCAAAATAATTGGCACATTTGGTTTACAGGGTGCGTTTCAGAAACGAGACATGATCAAAACGTTGTTTTCCTTCAAACATTAGCCTCTGACCCAGGTATTAACATGCTTGAGATGGTAATGATAATGATAACGGTAGTGAGAGAAATAATAATGCTTACCCGAAGTAGTTGCCGCAGTAGAGGCAGACCCTATCAAAAGATAAACAAAATATTTACCAGTAACAATCCAAGAATGATAAATACCACTCCAAAACGATTCAATCACACAGATGATTAATGGTCCTCTTCATTTTTACGATAGTAAAGGGCCTGTAGCTTTTTATTAGGTTATATTTCATTTTAGCATGTTTAATTGCTGTCATGAATGTATTTAGTCATGGAGTACTATTGTTATGCTCGAACGCACCTACATTTATTTTTGTTAAACCTAATAAATAATCCTGCAGTCAAATGTGTGTATTAAGCCGGGGCTATCCGTATGGCCACATATGGAACGTATTAATCACCGACTCCGCCGCAATAGATGACTTCCGGATCCCAAACTGGAGCGGCTAAACATGCAACTCGGCACCAGTCGGCGACTCTGTAGCGGCTACACATAAAATTAACCAGTCGGCGTCTCGACTGAGGCGCCGCCGAAAGTGTGAAGTGCATGCGGAGGTTGTTTGACAAAATCCTGCGCTGTGATTGGCTGGCGGTTCAACGACAACATAGTCGGCGACTACTGCGCGGCCACACATGCAACTGTCGTCGATTCGGCGGGATCGGTGAAAAAACCGGTCGACGACGAGTTCTGGGTCCATTTTGGGCCGACGGTACCAACCACTGATTCGTCTTCGATCGGGCACATGGAATCCATGACCGTCGGGAATCAGTCTCAGTCTCGACTTTTAATATTAGCCTCGACCCAACATTGCATGCAGTATCGAGTTAAAGTGCAAGTATCGCCATAAAACAACATGAACTCTTTTTGCCCCAAATTCTATTTGTGATATACTTCAGTTGTTTAACCTAGTTTTCTTTGAGAGGCAGGAGCAGAAGGCAGGAGGCAAAGATTCTACTGTAGTATTTTTCTCTATGGAGGGAGTTCATTCATCTTATGACGTCACAGGATCCATAAAAAGTAACACAAATTAGGGATTAAATGCCAGAAATGTTACAAAATTTGCAAGATTAATACCGTTTTGTGAGAAACAAACACAATAGTACAATATATATATATATATATATTTTTGACATGATACTTGCACTTTAAATACGTTGCCATATTGGGCTTCGATGTAACCAATATAAGTGTATCAAGTAAACACACATCACTTTGTTCCGTGGAAGATGCCGTCCACTCGAACCAAACTCGATGCTTGAAAGAGCTTCAACAATAGCTTTAGCTCATTAGCATTAGGTTAGGCACTGGAGTGGAGCGGCGTCTAAACTGGGGTCAACGATTTCAATGTTGAGGATGATAAATTATATGTCAGCAAAATCTCTTCCATTGTCGGAACGACATACTATTTTCTTTCAGTAAATTTACTAATTAAAATTACATGATAAACAAAGAAGTTTTTTCTTGCTTATACCAAAATAAGAAAGTCAATCAACGTAATGTGAGAACATTTGTACCTGTGTCACATGTCTTTCCGTCATTACGTAATGTGATCCCTGTAGCGCATCCGCACGAGTAGCCGCCTGGTTTCAGCAGACAAAGGTGACTGCATCCTCCGTTGTTCAGTGTACAGTTATTACTCCCTGTCACAGAGATGAATAAAGAGACGAAGTAACTTACAATCTCTCACCAAAAGTTTAAATGAAAGTAGATTAAATTATTTTAGAACTAGTCTCAAAATGTCTTAAGCTATTAAGCAACCTAATCTCTATTCATTGATTGATCTTTAGACATGGTACTCTATTCACCGTGCTGCCTTTTTTTTTAAGATATTCCCTGTGAAAAAGTAAATAAATAGTTAAAATGAAATAAGTAGGTAATTAAAACTATCTATACGTACAAAACTATGTAGTTTCTAGATTAAAATGTAGAATCGATAGTTTATATTTATTTGTTAATATGGACGGGAGTGTTTACTAAGAAATAACCTATTCGTAGAATCGAATACGAGATTATATACTAGTGAAACTATCGATGACGTCACATTCCCGCCATTGGAACTACAGTACCGCCGGGAATTATAGGGACATCCGACCGCGGAAAAACCTCGTGCACCAGACGCGGAGCCGCAGTACGGCGCCGCGGTCACCGCACAAATGACCGCGGTCACCGCATAATTGACCGCGGTCACCGCACAAATGACCGCGATAGTTTTTGAGGACGCCGCGGTTGCAAACTGAGGTGATAAACCGAGGTGCTTGCCGCGGTGCCGCAATGGACATATATGTACGTTGTTAGCAGTCTTCGTACTTGAAAGCTTTGAATGTGATGGATGACAAACAGCTTATGCATTGAGCCTAATCACCCAAAGAACGATCACCGGCATTAAACTTCTCGTAAATAATCTTCTGTTAACTTTCGTAAGTTGTCTTTCTTCCTTGAGACCGCCGTTCGCGTTCTTATTAACTAACGAACCCAACTGCTTCAAAATAAGCATTTCTTGAGAGACGACCCGCTAACAATCTTCTGTTAACTTTCGTAAGTTGTTTTTCTTACTCGAGACCGCCGTTCGCGTTCTTATTAACTAACGAAGCAACTGCTTCAAAATAAGCATTTCTTGAGAGACCGGGCCCGCTAACAATCTTCTGTTAACTTTCGTAAGTTGTCTTTCTTACTCGAGACCGCCGTTGGCGTTCTTATTAACTAACGAAGCATAACACCAAATAAACTTTTGCTTCAGTGTAGTTTCACATTTACGGCAGATCCTTGTCTTGTTTATACTAGTATCAAAAGGTTTCGGCAGAAATAATTGTAAATGTTTGCGTATTAAATTCTCAACTCTTCTTGGAGTCTGAATTTCCACGTGCAATCAGTCAGGCGTGAACGTGTCAGTCTGATGTTTTTACAGAACTTCGACAGAGTTTTGAAGCAACGTTTGTCATATTGAAAGACGTACAAAAAACTTCTATACTCTTACCAGAAAACTTCTACTCGGAAAGTGCAATTCCTTTTGAATTAAGAGCTTTAATGCATCGAATCAGATCAGTCAATTCGCGTAAATGGAAATTACTTTCCCCGCGGTATTTGTGTCAGAAATGAGACACGCGTCTGGCTGACAGTTCACGATTGACAGGAACTTTTATTATACTGCGCAGTAAGAATCTTGACTTTTTGACGCCTCTGGCACGCAGGGTATTTACCAAAACCATCTTACCGTACGTTTGTAAAACTGTTTGTTATGAATTCGAATTTGTCACGCGTTAATCCTAGTGAAAGAAAGGTTAAAATACGTAATTGTGCAATCAACAGACACGTTTCGGATCACGATACTTCGATAACTCGGTCCGAATTTTCGTTTGACAAATCGTCGAAATGTCGCTGAACAAAGAGCGAAATTCGTCGAAATATGCTTGCATGACTTTTGCACAATACTGTAACGAAGCCAACCGCTTCTTTTTAAGCATTTCTTAAGCCACGGCACGCTAACAATCTTCTGTTAATTTTCGTAAGTTGTCTTTCTTACTCGAGACCGCCGTTCGTGTTCTGATTAACTAACGAAGCCAACTGCTTCAAAATAAGCATTTTTTAACACACGGCTCGTTAATAATCTTCTGTTAATTTTCGTAAGTTGTTTTTCTTACTCGAGACCGCCGTTCGCGTTCTTATTAACTAACGAAGCCAACTGCTTCAAAATAAGCATTTCGTAAGACACGGCGCGCTAACAATCTTTTGTAAACTTTCGTAAGTTGTCTTTCTTACTCGAGACCGCCGTTCACGCTCACGCTCTAACGAAGCCAACTGCTTCAAAGTAAAATGTATGAGATGTACATGTAGATGTTACATGCGGTCGCGGTTAGCGCCGCGGCATGACCACCGCGGCACGATTACCGCGGCGACCTCAAAAGTGACCGCGGCGATCTCAAAAGTGACCGCGGCGACCTCAGGAGTGACCGCGGTCACCACAAAAATGACCGCGGTTTTTCGCGGTAAAACCGCGGGCATTGCATGCGGCACAGCCGCGGTAAATGTCCCTATAATTCCCGGCGGTACTGTACAACTGAGATAGGCGGCAAATTTTTGACAATCACAAAGAAATCTCAGGTCGATTAGTAGCAAGAAAATGAAAATTACTGGCAAAAAAGTAAAACTTTCATCTAAAACTATTGGATTTTCTCGACTGTATTGAAGAAACAAGAGATCCCGTAGAAATTCATCCAAAAGATCTTTGAAAGATTACAAAGATGTTTGTACTGACAGGAAGTAAAATGAATCGAGCGCAGTTCTTAGTGCAGTTTAATTGTCTATATAAAAATACAACATTTGAAAATGGTTTGAAGATATCTTCAAACCTACGTATCATCTGAGTCTTAAACGTTTACTTACATAAGTCTGGACTTAAATAGCGATACACCTCATTCGTAAGGGCGTGGTCTCTGTATTTTAACAGTTTAGCCACATGTTCAATGTATGAAAAACAACATCCTTGCCATGCGAACGAGCATACCAAAATTGGTGATTGTGTAGAATTTGAGTGTTGTAGCATAAAAAGCTGTAAAGTTACAGCGATTTGAAATTAGAGAGATTTGTTCGAGAAAAACCGTGTAGATCTTTACAGCCTCGCTTTCATGTATTTCCTACATTGAAAATGCCAATAACTCGACAGCAATTTGAAACATTGCTTTCAAACTGTGGTCAATTACTAATTTAGGTACGATCTTTCATGTGGTAGCAGTAGTTCCCTGTACCCATCAATCTTCCAATTTATGCAAATTAGGTGGCGACCATTATGAATGAGGTCTATAATGATGTTAATAAACCGAATATAAATTGTTTGTGTGCCCCAGTTTGTTTTAGCACTTGGAATTAGGAACGTGTGACTTGTTTCAGGCGGGCATCTCAATGTGAAGCTTGACAAATTTTAAAAAATGTCTAGAAGACTATCTTCCTCGCAACTACTCAGACTTTCGGTATTTAGCTTAGTTAGTATTGCACAGAGCTGGATGCCTCAAAGATGGCGGATAATCTAGAAATGTACGGAATCCTAAATCAACAAATGTAGCTTGTGACTGATGAAGTGGTTATATAGACGGCATTGAAACAACGACATGAAAGAAATGAACTGATAACGCCGGGACGAACGTCTGAAATTGGGAGAGCGAGAAATAAGAAAACAATAGATGAAATTCCAACAGTGACATGTCCACCTTTCGAGACTACGACACGACTAGATTTGAAACTCAAACAGGGGACATACATACTCCCTAAAAGGAATACGAAGTCCAAGGACTACGGCAAAGCTGACACAACGTAGGATTTTATATTGAATATTACAATATTTCGGCTGGCCAAACCAGCCTTCTTCAGGTACTAGATGTTACAAGTTCCCTAAAAGGGCCTCCTTGATGTATTTACTTCATAAGACGGGTATTTCAGTGAAATTATTAAATCAGTCTTTGGTAAAACCTGTGTACCTTAAAGATGTACCAGGTTTATTACATGATATTCAGTGGTACTATTACTGGCTGATAAGGAAAATCGTAAAAATGATATCACATTGCCTCCAGTGGGAATATCATCTTATTTCATTAGGTACTGAGATTTACTCGTGGAAATCACAGCAAATAAAAATCGTGCTGGTTTAAAAAGTATCCAATCAGCGACGCGAACGATTTTTTCACCAGTGAAAAAGTTCGGACGTCCAATCAGCAACGCGAACGATGAAATTTCACTAGTGAGGAATGAACGTACTGGAAAATTTGTCACTTGTTGCAAAGCTGCCAAGCTCGCACGCTCATCTTTGTAGATTTGTAAATAGCCGAAATAAGATTCGTATCCGAAGCTTGCTCTACAAAAGATTTTATTCGGAAACAAGAACAAAAAATAAACCTTCCAGAAAACGCAGAGAGATGTGACATTGCTGGAGAGCTTCAAGAACAAACGTCGAGGAAAGGAAGATTAAAGAAATTCCTGCCTTCGAGTTATAATGAATAAGGCTTGTGCCAGTTTTTTTTATTTCAGTTCGATCCGAACTAAAGATGGCGATGAGTACGAACTTTCTTCGCTTCGCAGTTTCAAAGCTTTGAAAGACATCTTAGAAGAGATAACTAACCTGAAAGCATAATAAACGACTTGGTGTTCGAGAAAAGCAAGAAACTTCTTCAGTCTAAACTAAAGCAGCTAGGGAAACAGGCCGAATGTGGTGGCTTTGCCAGAAGACGAAATATAATTTAATAAGAGAAAATGTAGCTAAAAAGCACTCTTGGACATATATGCTATGGCTTAAAAACGATCGGCTTCACTTTGGCCTTCTAGAGTGTAAAGAATATCATGATAATATATTGAGATGATATATAGAGTTGTACGCATAATATAATTTTCCAATTAATTATAAATCCTTTGTTTAGATGCCTAAAGTTCAGACTCCGGTTTCAAGCGGCATGCTTCTATATGTGATCGAATTATATAATTATGCTTAACCTAATCGACCTATTCATATGTTTAAGTAATTTATATGTGCTATCCCCCCAGTGACTTGATTAAGTTCGTAAGTTGTTTCAGATAGCCTGTGCCCTTATTTTAGTTTTAACGGATTTTATCTATCTATTTGTTACTTATTGTGGTACAAAATGAAAACGTTGTTGTTGTATGTTGGAGATGGAAGTTCAACTACAGCAAACAGCGAACGGAGTCGAGTGTTTGGAGTTCAATGAAAGCCGGCAAACTAAAACTAGAACAGCGTCGGACTGTCGAGATTTAAGACCAAGTACGCCGATTTTTTTTGCAAATGTTTATCTTTGGTCATTATAAAACTTGATTTCTAAGAAGTTACCTTTTTAGTCTGTTTTACTAAAACACTGATTACATCACAGCCGTCGTTTTTTTTATCGAAGGTTTAATTGCTTTAATTACATTTTTTTTAAAAGGATTACAAAAATCTCAGTACTTATAAAATAAGCAAATAATAACATGGAAAATGCTTTCTACAATTTTTTTTCACTCGTAAATGCGTATCAAAAACTCGCTCGTGAATAAAAATCATGATCGTATAGGCGCGCATTTTGCGGGATATCACCGACTTCACAGACCAAAACTTATTTTCTCTGATTGCCTTTTACTTTATCCCCTCTTTTATGTTCCTAAAATATGGAAAACATAATATTGAAAAAAAAAATGATTTTGACTTGGTTTGGCAGATTTTGTTGATTTTATTGATCTTCAAAATGAATGGAAAATACGCCACTCAAGACCCGCATGTAGTTGAGTCGTTATTTGTTAGTAAAACATTTCCGTCCACATACAATATTTTTTCCGTGTAGCTAATAGACCCTAATAATTTAAAACTGCTATTCACACACAAAAAATAAAGATAAACTCACATGGTGGTTGCAGAGTTTTGTCAAAGGCTGTTATACCGAAAGGCTGTCCATATCTTGATATTGCAAACTGACTAGAAATTGTTCTAGTAATAGTGTTGAGTTTGTAAAGCCCATGTGGCGTGGTATAGTCAGTGTAAAACAGAAACGATCCGTATAGCTGGATACCAAACGGATTAACTAGGTATTTGTGATTTTCCAATAACGTCAGTCGGTTGCCTCCATCGTAATTAGCACTTTCTATTTTGTCAAGCTTGGCGTCGACCCAGTAGATCTTGAGATTGACGCTATCAAGTGTAACGTCATTTGGCCAAGAGATGGTTGTAGTCACGATTGCCCTACGACTTTCCCCATTCAGGTGGGATCGTTCTATTTTTGGAGTTGAACCCCAGTCAGTCCAAAAGAGAAATCTACGATAAAAGTATCAAACAGACATTTCAAAACAAAATTAATTTTAGTTTTATATGTTTTACACTTATATGCACACGAAACACTAGAACAGTGCATAAATGCACGTACCCTGCTTTAGGGTCTACTGCAAGTCCTCTTGCTAACTGTATGTTAGTAGATATCAAGGTTTTTCTCAGGCGTCCGTCCAGTCCAGCAACGTTGATGGTACGCAGTGTTTTGTCGCTCCAGTACAGATGATCTGTAGTCCAATCCACGGCCACTCCCTCGCACGCTCCAATCTGATCCTTTACTATAGTTTGTTCATTTGTGCCATCAATATTTGCCCGCTTGATACGTTTGTTGTTAAAGTCAGTCCAGAAAATGAGGCTTCGATTCACATGGACATCAACGCCAATGGCTCGACAAAGACCTTGAAGAACGACAGTCGCAGAGCTGAAGTCTGTTTTGACTGCACTTATACGTGTTGCAGTTGAAACGAACAGGCACTGATTACCACAACCAGCTGCTGTTAAAATAATTTTATTTGATACAAGATCAGTTTGATAAATGATTATCAGTATGAGATCAAACACACAGACCTATTGCATAAATGGCGTCCAGTTTAAATAGGTATTGTTCTGGATACTTAAGCCTCAAGTTCACGTTGCCACACAAAAGCGTATTCACATGATTGTGAAACTACAGATTCCTCAACAATGGCTATTAAAATTGAACGCCATTTATACAATGCGTCTATGACCTGCGGTGACAAATTTACTGCGAAACTCTATTCAATAAATAATATTTTAAAATTGATGAGCACAAATTAACTAAATTACATTCATGTACATGTTTCAGTTTTCTTTTTCAAATGTTTTGCAGTATAATTACCTTCAATTTACCAATAATCCTTAAGATGATTTAGCCGGGTCCTGGCTTAGATCAGCCCCTATGGTTGTTTCAGGTCCCGTTAGAAATTCAGATTTTTTTTATGCCTATGAAGACCAGAAGAACAAGGCTTATGTTGATCATACAAACAAATGACCATGGCGCTACAACGCCTAACTGAAATTTTAAAGCGCGACAGCTATTATAATTTGATTTGTGCCAGTATTCAAATTTTGCGCGCCTTTTCCAATTGGTTAAAGTTGATACTTCGCACTGAGCGAAATATTAAATTCCATGTGAGGTGTTTGGTGTGAACCGGAACTAGCAGTCTTGGCCATCCGATGATTGTTGGCTTCGCTAGCGCTTTGAAACAATTATTTGAATTCACGGCTTGCAATTTTTGGTTGTAAACTCAGGCTTCTGCAAACACCTTAAAAGGGAATGTAATCTCGTGAATTTAATATCCCACTAGGGAGAGGGAGGTGTCAGCTTTAACCAGATGGACCATTAGACTACTGACACAAGCCAAATTATAACTGGTACTTCAATTTCAGTTGTACACGGGCAGCGTAGTTTTAATAGCGCTATTTGCTTTTATACCTACATAAGCCTCGTTCTTCTGGTTTACCGACACATTGAAGGTAAGTATTCGTAGCTTTTTCCCTATGCCCGGTGAAACCCACAGCATTTATGATATTTTTCAAGATGCAAAATACTTTCAAGAAAGTGTGTATATAAATTATACTTTAGATCAAGACCACGGAGTGTAAGTTTTGTACCTCGACTGGTCAGTTTCTCTCAAAAACCAAAGTAAAGCAAATCAAGCTAGGCCACGACATATTTCGAGCAATGCGGTTCTGTTAGACTAAATATATATATATATTAAAAACAGTGGTTCTGAAAAAACGAGGAAGATGCAAAGGTGGTTCGATCGTCCTTCAATCCCTTGAACCTTCCCTGTGGTGACGGGCCTCGGATGTGTTAAAGAAAGTCGGATCCGCAGAAAGCTTTATCGCTTTGAATAGCTTAGAATAGATTGTGAAATGCTACATTTGATTAGACGTAGCCTCGGTCAAACGGTTTAATATCTATTCAACATCGGTACAACATTTGTTTGAAATGGCCTGAAACAGGGGACACTACATTTTTCAAAAGGTGAAAGATGAAAGCATGTCGAAGAGAGTTTACTTGGTTACTGATGTTGAACTGAGACATGCTGAAACTGGGCATTTAGATACTTAGCTAGAAATGTATTCCCCTAGCGCGGGTTATCAGTTTATGGCTGCGTGAAAGTTATAGTGTTTATAAAACTTATACCGAAGCACAACTTCAAGAATTATTAGAATTATACACTTAAGAATTATAACCAGTTTCGGACTCTTTTAAAATGTGTTGAGTTTTTAGTTGTCAAATGCTGCAGTTTCTTGAGTTTTCATCCTGTCACTCCTTCTCTTTCCAGAGAATTGTCCTGTAGTTGCACACCCTCTTTGACTAAACTGTTAACTATCAATCTATCTATCTAATCTGTCTATCTAAATAATTGTATGAGATTTCTTGCAATGAATATTTCCATGGACTGTTCTATCAAACAACGCACTCCATTTCAGATACTTATATGTTTAAACCATGCAGAAAATATTGAATATTGTCAGTTTTCCTTGTAATTTCAGAAAAATCATCTTCAGTTGATAATATCCCTCGTGTTGTGTTTCGAATACTCTCATCTTCAGAGCAGATAAGTTGGGTGATCTGAACTGTATAGCTTCAGAGCAGGCAATTTCCAAGTTGGGTGCTCTGAACTTCAGAGCAGAAAAGTTGGGTGATCTGAACTTCAGAGCAGGCAATTTGCAAATTGGATGCTCTGAACTTCAGAGCAGGCAAGTTGGATGATACTCTGAGCTTTAGCGCAGGCAATTTGCAAGTTGGGTGCTCTGAACTTCAGAGCAGGCAAGTTGGATGATACTCTGAACTTCAGAGCAGGCATTAGTTGGATACTCTGAGCATTATTTCAGCTTAAGTTTAATATATATTTTTTGCAGAGATTAATAAAGTACCCGAAAACGAAGTATATTTTTATTTGATTTTACAGAGAAAAATAGATGAGAATATGACAAAATGCTAGAGAATGCGTTATTAATTAGGTTTTCGGATTTGAATTTAAGATTTTGAAAAATATGATCAGCAGTTGTTAATGTTGAAAGTGCCAATAAAAGAAAAGAAACTGACAATCGCCAAATTATAGGATCTCTATATTTCTAAATATTTACATAAAGATCTTAACTAAATTCAATTGCGAGATTTCACCTCACTCATTTTCCGTTTGAAGAAGCGAATTTATGCATGAATACACAAATCACAACGCCGTCATAATTCTGAAACGTTTATAGTTCAAACATGTATGCGAGAAATCTATCAAAACGGCAAGCCGCGCGTGGATTTCACTCTTACGAATGAACTTCTCAGACAATCAAATAAACAAAAATATGTTTGCCGTTTCATAGCTTTCGATTCATATTAAGAAATAGAGAAAAGATTTTGGATCTTAATCACATATCAGCTGAAAACAATAGATGAGGCTTGGTGGCTATCTATTCATTATTAACTAAGACCTCGATTTTAATTTTTCATAAAACCTTCTTTTTTCCATGAAAAAATCCAGAAAAATTCTAACAAACTAAGCGAACCTTCAACTGCAACTTAAATGAAGCGAATTTAAAATAACATACAATCCCAAACAGTATGTTATAAAAACTACGCAAACGTGGCAAAAAAGCGCATTCAACTGTAATCCCCTCTTAATAAACCAGTCCTTCTGAAAAATGCACTCATGTACAATGTTATTTTATTTTAACTACAGTCAAACCTCTACTTTGGGACAACTCTATTAAGGGGACGACACAATATTAGGTCCCGGCAAAACGTCCACACTATCTTTGTATTTCTGAGCTCTATTCAGGGGACACCTCTATTAAGAGAACACAATCCTGGGTCCCGTCAAAACGGCGTCCACGCTATCTTTGTATTTCAGGGGGGACACCCCTATCAAGGGGACTGGGACACTTTTGCAGTGTTCCGAAGTGTTATTTCCACATTGTTTCAACCTTCATTGTGTAAGGGGACAGCTGATGTATCAGATGTATCTCTTTGGCGTGACAAAATACATTTATTTAGTAGAAAACTCATGTTTTCTACTAATGTAATCCTAATGCAAGAACAATGTATACAACAGGTGTTTAAGTTTGTTCATAGTGAAAACTACATTTATTGTTCTGTACGTGGTTATTAAGTAATTGTTTCAAGTAAGAATGATAGCACCAACGGCAAAGGAATTCATTGAATGTTAATTTTGTATTGTTAAAATGCTTGATTTCATTGGTTTAAACAATAAAATCTTCCAAAATGTAAGAGAGAAGTATAATTTTCTTTGATTTTATTAAAGTTTGATGAAATGATTTACATAGTGGTTCCATATGTTGTTTATAAAGGAAATCGTGTGTGAGGAACCTTATCAAATGTGCCAGTTTCGTAGCTTTTGTGTTCGGCATTCCTATTGGTTGGAAAAGGATTTCCTCATTAAAATAGAATGAAACAAACACTTTCTACGAACTTTATTTCTGAATATTCATCCCTATCGCTCAGTGTATCTATATTCTACAACACACGAGAATCCTATCTGAGGGAGGCTCATTGCCGCAGAACAATGGATTCTGCTATAGTTCTAAACTGAATCATTACTTAACAAAAAATCCTCAGTCAACCTCTATTAAGGGAACACCTCCATTAAGGAGACTCTGTCTGGTCTCTAGGGTGTCCATTAATGGAGCTTCGACTGTATGTAAAACTCCCGTATAGAAAGATTGAATGTAAAAATGCAGTCTTTGCTTTAGTATTCATTTTACTACACCTAATTCAAAACTGCTCTAGAATAGTACATAGAGCATGACTTATCACTAAAATCAACATAATCAGGTTTGCGCAGCCACCTCAGCTCGACTTGACTAGTCCATTTGTACCATTCTGTAATACGAGAAAGCACACTTCCACAATTGTAAGCACTTTCTTTCACCAACTGCCGAACGCACTTCACTAATCTATTATTACTACTAGTATTAAATTATTCCTGGGACTCAATAATACCACTGCTTGAGAAAGATCTATGGCCTGAGAACCTATATCAACTCCATCTTTTCCGATTCTAGTCTGATATCTATAATATAGCTACAAACGGAATATAATCAAAGAGCTGATGTTGTTTATTTGTGAAATACAACTGTATAATTATGTTTCCGCTTACCTTCAATAGGAGCGACCATTAGGAACCACACTGTTAGAGATTCGAAAATAACAGCTTGAACCTTCATGTTGTTGTGCTGTTGCAACAAATAGAGGATTATGTCTTTTCATTTATGGATACAGCAAGTATTGAAAATCATATTAATATATTTAAACGTTTTAATTTGATTTTGGATACTCGAAATTAAAAATCTAAATTATTTTACGAAAGCAGTCTGGAAATAACTCCTGCTTTTCTTGTCTAAAATGTAACACTAAATCTCATGTATTCTCGCTCATCAACTCTTATCATACTATCGTTAATAATTAACAAACAACATTCAACGTCTCACTCGACAGAATAATAGATAGAAGGCATCTTAATTAACATTAGTTAACGTGTATATAAGGTCATATATTTTTATCATTAATATCGATTCTACGTCAAGTGAATAGTTGAATAGTAAAATATTTCTTGATTTGAGTGTTGCGTCCATGAGTTTTTGAGGTTTCTATTTCCAATATGCTAATGATTGACGTAGATTTGACGTAAATTCGGGAATTTACTTTCATGTCTTTTTCCTTGTGAATGAAACCGTTTACTGATTTTGATAAAATATTTGGTAGAAGCACTGATATAGCCTTCAAATATAACATAGATGTTTACGAAAGGTCATTTATTTGTACCAGTATGCTTTTGTATAACAAATGAAGACCGAATTTACGTCACCGGCTTGAATATATTATAAATAGAAACCTATTTTACTTTTCAACTATTCACTTGATGTAGAATAAATATTAATGATAAAAAAATATTTGATCTTACAACACTTTAAGCAAATGTGTATAAATATTTTCGATCTGAACTCTCCAGAGCTCTTATATTCATTTGTATTATCTCATAAGAAACATGACGAAGCACTCAAACTAGAAGATTATTAATAAGCATCGTTTCGATTTTCTTAAGACATTACGACCAAAAGAATAAATAAGTTTGTATTACCGTTGTGTTTTCATCGTTCTTTATAATTGCCAGGTCTGAATTAGTTGTTGTTGTTGCTGTTGTTGAAGACAGTTTCGTACTTGTGTAGAACAACAACAGTACTGATACATGACACATTAACTCACCTTCAATTTAGATCGTGGCAGCTTTTGAAGGTGCTTCAATTAAACTACAAAATTCATGCACTTTTACGGTTAATCGAAGTGCAAACACAAGTTTTGGTAACTCAAGAGACGTCGACGAAATTTAAATCCAAACTGTTTCTTTTCGCGAAACTCTTTTATAAGTAAACAACACAATTCAGTTGTAAGCAAATGTCCGCAATGTGATTCGATATTTGAGGCACGCTATGTTACAGGTATATAATGGGTGTGTTTGTCTACGTTTTCAAATTTCTATATTAAGCAACATTTATCGAATTGTTTTTCAGTGTTTTTGAAACAAAGGATACGGAATGTATTTACTTACCACTTACATCATGCCTTTGTGACGTTTTGATTTTAGTCGTTAACTTAGAGACCTTTGAACTTCCTTTTCCGGTTAGCCTAGAGGTTTGAATCGACTGCGGGTTTTATACCAGCTAAATGGTAGCGACCTCTGGTCACCGCAGAGCTCATCAAGAGAACTTATCGGCCGCTTGGAAGGTGTCCGAAAGGTGGTCCACCAAGTATATTTTGCACGACTACGACTTTCCCTACGAAGACCGTTTGAAAAAACTCAACCCACTCCCTCTCTCTTATTGGATCGAAATCAAGGACCTCCTCTAGATCTCATTTATAAAATGCAAATGTGGTCAGTATGAGCTCGAGATTCCCTCCTTCGTCACGAGTTCTTCTTCTAGCTTTTTTTCTTTTTCTTTTTTCTTTTTTTATATTTGCATCTCTTTTTTTTTATTAACGTTCCTTTAACACACTAATACAAACAGTTACACATTTACACCTCAAACTTACTAATAATAATGTAATACAGTACAAAGAAAAAAAAAACATAAAATTAGATAATAAATAATAAAACTGCAACTATCTTCTTTAAAAAAAAAAAACTCATTAACATTCTTTTTAATCTATTTGGGACAATGCATTCAATATATTTTTCCATTTATCAAAGTGGAAGGTAAGCTTGTGCTTTTCTTTTGCCAATTTAATTTCTATTTTTTCGTAATATGATAACATATTTTTAAATAGGTTTAAGGAAGGGATTATTCCTTTCTCTCTTGCTCTATACAAACTTAATTTCAACAATAAAATAATGTAATTAACTGGATGCTCATCAACACCTAAAATAATATTCATCATATTAGACTTGGGTAATTTAACATCAAACGGTTCAAGCCAGGTTCTTATTGCAAAATAATATTTTTTTGACTCTATACACTCAACAAAGAAATGACCGACTGTCTCATTTTGGACTAAACAGAATGTACATGATGGCTGACTTACTAACTTAAATCTAAATAAGTCGTAGTTAAGATAAAGGTAATTGTTTAATATACGATATTGAAAGTATCTAGAATATGTATCTACCGAGGTTTTATAAATCCTCTTGTATATAATTGTCCAATCTAATGATTTTTCTGGTTTCATTCTTCTACATATATTGTTGTGAGAGGTTGGTGATTTGAATTTTTGACCTACAAACCAATTGTAGACTTCCTTTGTACGTTTTAAATTATCCACCTCTGTACATTTATTACCAACTCTTAAAACTTTTTCTTGCGCTACGAAATCTAATATTGATATATTTTTATTTTTCATTGTAACTCTCCACTCCAACGGTAAAGAATGTATTAGACCAGCCCAGTACAGGAAATCCTTATCTTGATCATGAAGACCTTTCCTTTTTGCGGTTTCCCACTTCAATTCACCGTTTACATCACAAATGTCAATTACCTTATAAATATCCTGTTTAGCGAATCGGTCATAATATACTGTTTTTTTATCTATTTTAATATACTTGTTATTCCATAATGTTTGTTGGAGAACGTCTGATAAATCCATACTCTCATCATTTTTACACAACTCTGACCATGTTTTTAAAACAGACTTGTAAAAATATGGCAGGTCTGCCGGAATTCTATCTTGATCAAAATTTTCACCAATTGACTTTTCCCCTCCAATTATGTCCAAATACAATAATGGAATATCTTTCCAAGCTTCAGTTTTGCTATTTAATAAACGACAAGCCCATTTAATACGATTTGCTCTAACGGCGGACCTAAAATCCGGAGCCTTCAAACCTCCTACTTCGTACTCCCCTATTATCGTTAAATACTTAACTCTTGTTTTTTTCCCATTCCATATAAAATTCTTTAACTCATTCGTAACTAATTTTATAAATTCCTCGGAAACGTCGATTTCGGAGCACACATACATTACTTTCGATAATGCCAGGGAACGAACTACCTGAATTTTACCATATACCGTAAGAGATCTCGTTCTCCACAAGGATAGAACTGTTTTCAAATTACAAAAAGTTCTCTGAAAATTATTACTGTGTCGTAACGATTTATTATACGTAAAATAAAATCCTAATATTTTTACTCCATTTCCCTCGAAATTAATGCACTTGAATTCCTTAAATTTTTTTAAAGTACCGTTTTTGCTTTCCTTCCCTATCCAACCTACCTCTGATTTCTCTTTGTTTATTTTTAAGGATGAATAATTACTAAATATATCTAATTGTTCTAGCGTTTTTTCGAGTGACTTTATATCTTTCAAAAAGAAGGTTGTGTCATCGGCAAATATAACTAATTTACGGCTTTTATCTTTTATTTTTATTCCTCGTATATCACTGCAGTTACGGATCATTTGAGCCATAATTTCAATAACAAGGACAAAAATATATGATGAGATTGGGTCTCCTTGTTTTGTTCCCCTTAAATTAGGGAAAAAACTCGTAGCTGTACCATTATTGACAACGCAGCTCTGATTTCCTACCAACAAAATGTTTATCCATCTAATGAAACTTTCTCCGAAACCATAGCTTTTCAACACAGCGTATATGAAGGAATGTTCAATCGAGTCGAAAGCCTTTTCGAAATCAGCAGCGAACATTAAAAGTGACATGTTTTTATTTTTAGCATAAGACCGTAATATCTTCGATAATCCTAATCGGTTCTTCTATTGTCCTACCTTGAACAAACGCTGCTTGATCGGAATTAATTAATAATGGCAGCACTTCGGATAATCGATTACTTAGTACTTTGCTGCAAATTTTGACATCTACATTAATTAAGCTAATAGGTCTCCAATTATCTATATATCTATTATCTTTTCCTTTTTTCTCAAGCAAAGTTATAATAATCTGCTTCTGAGACGTAGTTAAGGAACCGTTCCGATGACCGTCATTCAGACACTTTACTAAATCTTGGTTGATTTCCGCCCACATACACACGTAAAATTCCTTGGTTAGACCGTCGTTCCTGGTGTTTTTGAGGAGCCCATTTGTTTAACACTATTGTAACATTCTTGTACGGTTATTTCGCCTTCACATGCCTCTTTATCTTCCTCTGATAATCTTGGATTGTTCAAATCGGCCAAATAATTTAAACATTCTGCCTCCGATTTATTGGATTTAGGTTGGAAATAGGTACTAAAATGTTGTTTAATATTTTTAAGAACTTCATTGGGCGTAGAAATTTCACTCTTATCCCTATCAATCAATTTCCTTACGTGCGTTTTGACTTTGTTTCTCTTTTCCAGAGTCCAAAAATATTTAGTATTCTTAAGATCTCTCCATTCTCTGCTTCGACTTGGCCTTTGTAAAACCGCACTTTTCAGGAACTCTTTTTTCAACCGGATAGTTTTCTTGTGGAATGGTCTCAATTAGCACTTGTACCTCTATTGATGCTTTCAAACCCAAAAAAATACACAGCTACTATTTTTCCAAACTCGACTCTACTTTCGACGTTACTAGAACTTGGAAAACCTACTGCTGCTCCTATAACTCGTATTGCTGCTCATATCACGATAGGTTACGCCATGTAAAATACAATGTTTGCCCATAGTTAATAGAGTGGAATGGTTATGAAACCCGGCAAACTTCAAAGGGGCTAACAAAGGCGCTGCGATTTATGTTGGAAGGGGGCAAGACAAAAGATTGTGCAGGGTCATAGTTCATTATCGTCCCCTGAACGACTGAACTCACACGTTTCTATTGGCTGATTGATTAACACATTGGAATTTCTATTGTGTTTTGTGCAGGGTAGTGGTTGAAAAAAGCTAACAAAGACATATAGCAAAGAAGGTCGCTGGGTTTCATAACCATTCCACTCTATTGACTATGGTTTGCCCTTTGAAATGTTATTAGTATTTTTGATTTGTATTTTTGTTAGGGCGAACTTATGGGACTCTTGTCCTGGTGTTCTTCCCTTCAGCTAGTCCTAACGTCTTTTATCTAGTTTTATGTGTGTGTCTATCATGAATAAATAAAAATAAATGATATTGAAGGAAAAGTTTACAGCACAAAAATATTTATTCATGACCAAATGGCAAAATATTATAGAAACAAAATTCGTGGGTATCCAAATACTTTTTATGAATGTGCACTTTTAACTCTTGATTACTTGTTCCAATAAATAGTCTGCAGAGTTCCTTCAAAACAAGAGTATCTACTTTTCTGATAACGTTGGCACAGAGTAGCCACACTAGAAGCTTTGAACCCCGCATTGTAAATATCTTATCTTACACCATACAAAATGTTATAGAATAGAGGCATACTTAAGCCTATTATCCATATAGCTATAGTTGATGTCATTCAGTCGCAAACAGTCTGTGTGCATGATCAAGCGATCGCAAACTGTTTACGAAGTTTTTTTTATGTGTTTTCTCTTCGCGGATAACTGTAGCAAACCAATCCGCTCAAACGTCGTAAAAGAGGTTCAGTATCTTTCAGTATTAGGCGCCTATACTGTCCTGGACAATCAACAACATAACGCAGTGAAGTACTACTTCCATTACTTTGTACTGCAATGGAGAGATCGCAACTGAACTGTTTATCATTGAATTACAACAACTACAGCTATAAAGTAAACAGGCTGTTTTCTCCGTTTTCTGATTATTCGAATTTTCATCAGCATGATTCACTAACGATTATGAATATACTTGATCCAGAGAAAGGTCATACGTATACCCTAAACTGAGGTTCGTACTGTGTTCGACTGGATGCTATGCTGCAATGAAAAGGAGAGAATAATAACAAGTGATAATAAGAGTCAAGAAAATACGAACATTTGACTAAAAATTATGTAGCCTGCGAAAGCATCCGCATCTAAAAGTTGTTCTCGCTCTGAAACAGATTCCCCCAAAGTAGCGTCCGAATCCTGTCAAAAGATGTTGTTGGTCACCTATCACCTATCCTTTTTGTCTTCTGTACATAAATTAAAATGTGCAAAAAACTTCGAAAGTAAAGCGCTCGTAGGAAATGTTGGGTCGGAATGCCGTTGCTTACATTTGATGTTCATCATCCTTAAAATGTCCCCATGTTTGCAATGTATAACAAACACAGAATTGGACCATTTTAGTACTGATCCATAAAGGACGCCGCAATTTAGATATCGAGTGGTTAACTTCACACCATCGATGTAGACAAATTGCAATCGATCTCTAAGATATGATCGAAACCATCCTTGACCCATATCTGGAAGATAACCTAGACAGTAATATATCATAGTCTACTGTGTCGAAAGCCGCCGATAAATCAAAAAGAAGAAATATGGCAGCATAATGGCCATCAACGTAATACGTCATTCTGTACTCGCGCGAGTACGGTACTCGGGCTTTCAATACTATGCGGACTGAAAGAGTTCATTGAGATTGTTGATGTATAGGTAGTCCTTAAGTTGTACAGCGACAACCTTCTCGATGATATTGGAGACAAGCATGAGATTAGGGACAGGTCTAAAATTTGCAAAAAGTTCGAAGTCTAAGAAATGTCTTTTTAATAGTGGATCCAAAGCTGATTCCTTCATCCGGTCAGGCAAACTAGAAGTTTTCAATCACAGATTGACGATACGGGTGATGGCAGAAGAACTTCAAGTCATTTATTAAGTATGCATGCAGGACCGGGAGCCAGTATACACGACTTTGAATACAATTTCCCAATAACGACAGAAAGTTCATTAGCATGCAGCGCGCAGTAACCGGTGTAAAGTTGCAAAACTCCGACTTACACTGCTCAATATCATAACATATAGATTCAGTGTTTGAGGATAGGTTATTTCTAAATAATAGCCGCGGGTGCATGGGTATCAAGTAGGCGAGACACTGTCATTGTGGTTGCTTGCTTCAGAGATATTTGTAAACGTTGAGGTAAATATGGAATAGTTCTTAAGATCGTGGCAAAACTGGTCAATATTGACCGCGCACAGCTTACGATAGGCCGGATTTCCTTTTTATGTCGTGGATGTACGCATGTGCAGAACGAGTTATTGGGGTTAGGTGGATTCGATATAATTTATTCATCGTTTTTTTCTGTGGATCGACGACTCGCCGTTGACTTTCCGAATGACGTTTAATTTTCCGAAAATATGTTGACGGGTGTTTATGGACGCGTCCAAGGTTTCGAGTTTAACTGTGTGAACAACAAACTGTTATCGGAGAAGTTCGATTCGAAAGGATTTGGCCATATTGTTAAAGGTAAATATTCCGGAATGACCGCTACAACTATATTGTAAAATACAAACATTCGTTCGGGATTTATGAGAGAAGACCGAGCGCGTTTCGCTAAGCTCAGCAGAGTCAGGTGAATATAAGGAGATGGCGATTTTATACGTCGTGGACATCAAAGATGGCGGTCTGGATCGTGTGCTGCAAACTTTCAATACTGGACTGAATTAAGCCAAGATCGGAGGTTTTCCCAGCGTTTATACCGGTGAGTTGAAACTATAAAGTGCACCATTCTCTGGTCTCTGCGAAAGTTCTCCTATTTTTTAAGTGACAATGTTTTTGGAGAAATCATGATCTGGTAAGAAGGTGCACGTACTTGTGGAGGAAAAAAATTAAGAAACTTGCCTTATACATGTATGACTAATTAATATAATTATGATTACTTTCATTAGACATTATTATCGAAACCTTTTGCTGGGATGTAAAATTTCTAAAAATACTCAAAATTCTAAATGGCTAGATTGCAGAATACCCCACCACTTAAGGGCCCATTGACATATTCCGTTGCTATGCTCGCATGCAGAGCAGATGCGATTTTGACTTACGGTTTATGCTAGCCTGAGAAAACAGCCGACTTGGGCGATATGAGTCGGCTGTTTTCTCAGGTTAGTTTTATGCGTGTCCACCGGCCACCCGATAGTTTTAATACTTATACATGTTTGTAAGTTTTATTCGTGGTTTACCTGAAAGGTTTTCATGAATGAATGAAGTAAAGTGTTCAAAAGTCGGAGCAAGCCTTTTGTCGCTGAAAATGAAAAGCTTGGTTTATTGTGTGAAAGAAAATAATACTTGAGAAGAGCCTCAATCCGATAATTTTGAAGGAATCGTTCAGGACTCGAAAGTCGCCTAACTGTATTTGAACCTGGAGAAAGGGAAATAATAATTTGTACCGAGCAAAAAAGTAACGGCAAGCGTACGGCGCCGCCAACACAGTGATGAGTGAAAGCCGATGAATGGGAATGCAAACTTGTATTGGACTCTCACATGTAGCCGAGCTCTTCCCGCTGTGGATAGAGTGAAAGAACATCTAGTAAATAGTATCTACAGTTGTCAAAGATATAGAAGCTGAAATGGCTGCTTCCAGCGAGAACATGGCCTCTAAAAATACGAAGAAAAGTACGGCCACTCAAGAAGTCGAGTGATTTTCGACCGGCAGGTTTTCAACTCAAATCGTCCACAAACATGCACACTTTTGTCTCCAGATAAAGCTTCCGGCTTCCTGGTAAAGTTGTGATTGAACCTTAGTGCCACTAATTAAAATACAGGTCAGTTTCCATCCTTAAAAAAAATATTTTTGATGTCGGAAAACAAACTGTTGTGAACGCCACGAGATCAACTTCAAGTGAAAGTTGTCGAATCTCGGTCTAATTTTAGCTCGATTTCTATTGGCATGTGCCACACAGTCCAAAGCTCATTGCAGACAATCAAGCTAGCTCATTGCAGACTGAAGTATTCAGCCAAGCCCCAAAAGTGGCCATTGTCGGAGGAAATAGGAGAAAATGCACATCCTGTTCGACCAATTATTGTAGACTTTACTACAACAATAGTTCTGCGACTATTTCACGTCCACAAAACAGGCACTTTTGTGCATGCGTTAATTTCTTAACTTCCGGTTTCTAAAAATCCTAAACACTTTGCGCGATTTCACTAAACACCAAACTTTTTGCCATTAAAACGTTGTTGACCATGTTCTCCACAAAATCGAGCATGGATTTTGGAAACGGGCAATAAATGCCAAAGTTATGGCTTTTCATTCGCCAAAAATGCTTAATATTGGACTGAAAAGTGTTGTAAAATCTTCATTTTTTGTCGTAATGGCAAACGCATGCTCGGTTTTATGCGCCTTTATTCGTAGGTTAGGAAAATATTCATAAATTACAAGAGTTTAAATTGGAGAGTTTAGAAATTTTCTGATTTTGATGACGTCATCATGACGTCACTTGATGACGTCAATAGACTGCAAGACTTTACCCTAGGAGTCACCTTGACAATAAGTATTGCCCACTCTTTAATTTTCCGGGTTTTACGAGGCTTCAAACTTTCCCTAGCAACGGCCGATTTAAATATGTCGCTCAGGGTCCTTAAGCGAAAGATCACTTGAAAAGCCCTTACAAATTGTGCAAAATTATCCATTTAGCTCAGGTGTGTTTGCTCGTTGTTTGAATTATTTGGGGTTGAAAATGGATAGATTTTTTTAAATGTCAGAGTTGATTGTATGAGAATTTGAGAAAATGCATTAATCCATTATTAATGAACCAAGTGGTGGGGTATTCTGCAATCGCTCCCAACTTTAGAATACCCGGCCACTAAAACTTGGGAGTCGTAGCTACTGGCTACTGGCCACATACATACAATTGTATAGTGTTGAGATGGCTACTTGACTTGTAAATACAATGTTATACCTCATGGGCTATTGACTCGTAGACCATTTGGGCTGCGGGTCTAATTGTTAAACAGGTTATAATTAAATCAGCCACTAGTATTGGTATGATAAGTGTGTACACTGTATTGTGATAATATATAATATTTTGATAATATATATCATTTTATTGCTCTTTTTATTTGTATTTTTGAGTACGATACTTTTATATTTGGTGCTACTTTATCCCATATAAAATCTGTTCCTTTTGCTCTAGTTGAGCATCTCCCATAACCTGTCCTACGACATTCTTTATAACTAAAGTTTGACTTCCTTGTGTTATGTGCGTGTACTTTTTTTGTTTAAAATAAAATAATCATCAAAAGGAGCTGGCAAATGTCCCTTTATATAATCATATATAAAAAGGCTAACGCATAAGTCATAAGTCATAATTTAAAGACCCTGTGTCCGAGCCCATGGTGCTTTGCGCGCGCAAATCATTTTCGTAGGCTACGAAAATCAGAAAGATCGGTGTTGTTATTAAGTGACTCTCGAATCTTTCGAAATCCATCTCTAGTTTGGGCCATTGTGTAATTATTTATAGATATATATATGCTTAACTGACTTTCTTTTATCTTAACTTTTGTATATATACCTTTTAAAATGAAACTTTAGCCGAATATTTCTTCGAATCCCGGTCTAGAGTGGCGAGTACAGGTGAATGCCGAAGAAAGAACAAACAGCGAGGCGAAGCGACTCGACAAATAATCCTTTAGCAGTCCACATTTTACTTTCTCTAGGGCTACAAGAGAACACTTGTGGTTCAAAAGGACTACTGCGTGAGTTTTCCGGGGATTTGCTGCACCTAGGGACCGGCGGGCTTCGTTGGAAATACAAAGCAACCACTTCTGGCATGAAGATCATTCGTAATTATAATTTCGCACGGCTCAGCTCCACTGAGGTGTTACGACTTATCTCTATCTGTATATGTTTTGCATTTTATTAGCAGAAAAATCAATGCATATGCCCTAAATCTTTTTTTTTCATCCTCCAGTACGTCCAGAAAGTCTTGCTACCAAAACTACGACCGCGGGTCAAACTCCAATTCACCCTTCTCACGCGGCGTTATATGAAGAGAAGCTGGTACATTCTAATCGCCTTTTTGTATTTTGAAAATGTTCACTAGTTTGGATTTGCCCAGACTATATTACCATAGTATAGATATGGATAAATTAGCGTATTGTATAATGTTATTAGCGTGTTAGTGTTAAAAAAACGACGAGTTTTGCAGAGAATGCCTATTATCTTAGATATTTTGTTTTTTTATATGATTTATTTAGTAATTAAACGTCAAGTGTTGGTCAATAGGCCATTTTGACGATGTTGCGCGCGCAGCTAGAACAATGGCTATCTGTTTTAAATAACAAAAGGCTGGTGAACCAGAACGAGTCTTAGCAGCTCGCGTCTATTGTCCTACTGATGTGTGCGCAACATTGTCAATTTGGCTTTTTTCATTATTTACAATTGATTCTAAAATGTGATACTTTTCCCTGAATAAAAAAGATTAGTGTCATCTGCAAAAATATTAAAGATGTTAAATTACTGCTGTTATAAATATCATTATCATTTATGTATAGTAAAAACCGAAGTGGATCTAAAACAGAACAAATGGAACCCCACATTTAATTCTGATAGGGTTTCATTACATTTAATAATTTGTTTGCGACCTGTTAGGTAACTTTGGAACCATTGGTAGTTCTCTTATTCCATAAAATTCTAGCTTTTTAAGTAGGATGTTGTGATTAACAGTGTCGAATGGATTACTTTAAAATCCATACTGATGTACGTAAAGAATCTGATTTTTTTTCCGATATCATATCGATATGAATCAATACATCGTTTGTACATTAACTTCTCTAAGATTTTTGAAAAACATGAAACGACTGAAATTGGTCATTATTGCCGGTTTTGAAAAATGGCGTTATGAGACATTTTAAGCTCTTCAGGAACAACTCCTGTTTTTTTTTAAGTAATGCTCCGGATAAGAAGTGAACGGCTGAACCGCAAATAATGTAAACAGTATTTTTTCGATCTCACATACCAATGACGTAACTGTGAAGTCAGTCGACCCCACTTTTTGACAATTTTTAGCCATTAATCCAAATCTAGTCAAACGATTTTTTTTTCAAGCAACTTGAAACTGTTCAAACCTATGACACACGTACACAGTGCAACTTTTATCAAAATCTCTTGAGCAGAGGTTTGCGCAACATTTGGGCTTTATGAATATCTCACCTTTCTAACATCGTCACAAAGTTGAAACTTCCCGTCAAGTTATTAGAATACAAACTCATTAAAAGTATCCACCAAAGCCAGGAGCCCATTACCAGGAGCGTACCTATGTGATGGGTAGCGCCCACAGCACAGTAGACGATGTGGCTATTTATAGATATCCGATTCCCGCGACATAAAATGGGTGCCATGGTTGCTTGCGCTGCAGACAATGCGCGCTCCCCTGCATAGGAAAATAGCTGCGTGAATGCATAATGAGAAGTGACGTTTCATCGTGTGATTGGTTTAGTGCAGGTATCTTTTGTCTACTTTCGCGGGAAACACAAAGCTAAAAATAGCTACATCATCTGTTCTGCTGTTGGACAGACCTAATCTGGGAGATGCACGCTCCTGGTAATGGGCTCCTGCCAAAGCTTACTAAATCTTGATGCCGAATAAAATTGTTTTGGCAAAAAGAGAAAAAACATGTTGTACATGTTTCTTTCGCGAGAGTAAAATAGACGAAAAATGGCAAAAACGTCAAAATCTACAAATTTCAGGTTTTATAAAACGCCGCTCCAGATAACTTTTTAAACGTGTTTTAGCATTAATGTCAATCTTTCATAAGAATAATACACCAAATGTTATCCCTGAATAATATCAACAACTGTATATATAATTTTCAAAGAGAAGCACAACGGAGCTGAGGTTTTGGATAGTGCTTTGTTTACAGCGGAATATGAACATGCATTCAAATTAATGTCGAGAAATTATCATAATGACCTGGAGGTACAATTCACAACCAGTTTCTGTAACAACCTACGCACGTTTTTACAGAAATTAGTCATATTAAACTCAAATTTCATACACGCGCTTTCGTCTAAGCTTAACTCAGTAAATCCCCCTTTCACGCATCCGAAAATGAAGTGAACCCCGCCCCCCCCCCCCCCCCCCCCCCCAAATCCAGGCCATACATAATGACCGCTCCTTCATTTATGCAAAAGGCTGACTTAGTGTAGAATTTAGGTACAAATTCCAATACTAGTACATTTCGTTCACATATCTAATTATCCAGGTTTTCTAATAAAATTAATTTGTATACGCCCCCCCCCCCCCTTTCGTCTAAGCCTAAGTAAATCCCCTTTCACTCATCCCAAAATGAAGTGACTATAGCGCCGAGCACATTACCAACGCCTGGCTGAAGTTACAATACGACGTGCGTACGAATACTATACAAATTTTACACGAATATAACGCGAAAACTATAGAAAGAAAAAAATTGGGGGGGGGGGGAGAATTGATCCCTAAATGAAATTAATTAACCCCCAATTATTTCATTCAGCGAAAAATAACACTAGCCACTAATTATGACAAAATAAATGAGTAATGAACATATATTGAGTAGTGTTTTTTCTAGTTGCTAAGTCAGGGGCGGAGCCAGGATTTTAAAAGGGGGTGGCTGCTACTCTATATATAAAAAATATCGAATATTATCTTTCCAGTAATACTAACCCCAATAATAGGTTAACACGAGATTATCCCCGTTGTGCGATTTAAGATGAGAACTAACGATAGATGGAACTTCACGATATCATCGATACAGAACTCCCGGCCCTGGGACCAACATTGTTAGCCTAAGTATTCGACACCCTTGTTTTTCATAATATTAAGGTGTATGTATCTAAACAAAGTTTGCTGTTTTTTCCCTTTTTTCTCAAATGTTCTACAGTTGACGATGATTAAGAATGTTAAAACAGTGATGAGGCCATCCTCGTCCTCGGGTGCAATGCCAATATAACGCTGGCAGATCTTTAATGTACCAATTCGATAGTATGGCGGTGTATATGCCTGGCTATAACAGCCAAATCTGCCATCCTCCCCGTCGTCATAGTGCTCCCTAGCCACGTATGCATGCATCCTGCGGACGCACAAGAATAATATTTCAGTCTCTGTGCTACCCATAGACAGAACTTCTGGAATATTAAAAAGCTCCCTGACGTTCGAGAAATAAATGTGATCTGCATAGTTGCCCAGAAGGGTTGTCACGGCGATGGAAGGTAATGGCGTTGGCTGCTTCTTCCAGAGGTTCTGCCAGCGCAACAGTTCACGTTCACGCTCACGTTCACTTTCACTGAATCGACTCCTTAGTTCCTCACAAATAACATCCAGAAATGGAATCGCTAACCGTCCTCTTCCAGAATTCAGCAACTGTATCTGCAGGGCAGTTCTTTCTGTTACGTTGTCTACTGCAAATTATTGGCCTTTGTTCAGTTGAACCTACAAGTTCTGCTAGAGTCCAAGCTTTTATATACATGCGTTGATACCACGCATCGATCTCATAACGGATATCTGCATACCAAATTCTAATGATGTGACCAAAGTTAGTCATATCATGGTGTGGCGCAGTCCATTGGCCTTCGATTTCGTATTGGCATCCCAACTCCAGTCCTCGTTGTTTGGATAGAAGCTGTCATCTTCTATGGGGTCACATATTTTGTTTAAGGGTACCACGATGTATTCATAGAAGTTAAATATAGTTTCAACCCAACGTGTCTTACACAAATCTTTCAGCTTTTATTTCTCAGGCGAAAGCACATCGAATATGGCTTCTATGAAATTTTGTCTTTTTGGTGATTTGCCAAAGAACTTGAACAGTTCCTGACGAGAATCCATCATATTTTGAACTGATGAGATTTGGCATGCATGGCAAATAACTAAGTGGAGACTATGGAGGCAGCAGCCTTGATAAACTGCATCAGGGGCATGCTTGGATATTTCTGCTGGTGTCGTAATGAAACAATTGACACCGATTTGTTTAAAGGAACTTGAAAAATAGTTGACAGTAGAAAGAGCGTGCCATTCCATAACGGTGACAGTTATGAAACGCTTGAGACAGACTTATAAACACGAGCTGAACGTAATGCAGTAATCAAATGTGTTCTCTCAATTTTTTTGAAGGATATGATGGCAAAAAAGATACATTTTGCTGAGTCTACTCTAAACTGACTAACTGATTGGATGGTAAGGCGCTCATGGCTAGTTTTTCTTTGAAATGCGAATTTTGCAAAAGGAAGCCATTAAATATTAGGCCACAAAAACGGATCTGCATCCAATAAGCTCCGTTGACTGACTGATTATGGTAAATCCTGCCTGCATATGCTGGACGTTCAATTGAAGACTAAAAACTATATAACAAGCCATAACAAGAGGACTATCGAAACAGAGGTACTTGGTAATATTTTACAGTATCCATTTATAGGTCCTGCACATTTTCATAAAGATATTCTGGTAGATATTCCTTTCAATTTAAGACATCAGGCCTTCGCCAAATCTAACAGTTTTTACCCATCCTGAACCATATCAATTTGATCCTACCGACTCTTCGAAAATAGACTGCTAGCAAGTCCCTTCTACTGCGCAATTTTGTTTAGAATGGCTAAACATGGTTCCAGATGGTTAACGATGGCTAGACATGGCTTTACATGGTACACATAGTTGGCTGGGTCTGTAAGTTGTTAGGGTGTAAGTTTTGTTGCATGCACACAGGCTACGGACTATAATGCTCACGCTGTCAAATATAGAATAAACAAATAATGCGAAACTTTATCAATCCAAGAAAGCGTGCTCACTAGCTGTATTTTATCACTCGACCCAGCTTTACAGAAATATTTTTGCCATTCCAAATGTATAGCCGTAGCGCCCTTAGAGGCCGGGGGGCCTGTGCGTAAACAACTAGGACTAACACGAGTATTAATAAGTTCGCGCTTGAAAGTTGAAACTTCTCCTTCGGCGAAAAATTGAAGCCGTGAATAGTAAAAATTCCATGGAGTAATAGAAGTTTATTTGTAAAGCCGCCGGGAAAAAAAGTAGCGCTGGATCTTCGAGCATGTACAAGTCACAGAGCTAATTTGGTCTATATTGGATTAGCACTTTTCTTTTCAATTCAGTTGTTATTCTTTAGTCTGAAAATCTAAATAAAATTTAAAATGGCAGGGAGAATAGGTTTTTGAATCAATCGATTTTCAATGGTATTTCTTCGAGATAAAGAAAATCATTTGACGAGTTTGGTGACTTGTTAAATACTGACGTTAAACAGAGAGTGTAATTTTTCCACCATCGAATAATCGATTTTTTTAAGCAACAACTTGACAACTGCGCATGCTGCCAGAAAATATTCACGTACAACACCCTCACGCCTGACGCAAAATGTTTCAATTTCGGACAACTAGCCAATCAGAAGCAAGGGTTCCAACGTTATGAAAAGGCAAACGTCGGGAAAGTTCTTAGTATGCAAATTTGGGATTTCCATTGCGCTTAGCCACTGGGAATTATTTCTTACTCTATGAGCTAAATTCAGCGATGTCTTCTAAACGACCCGTGAAATCCAAACAGAAGTCTCTCCTATCCTGGGTAAGGCCCCAAGGTAAAGAAGATCAGGAAAAACCCGACGAGAATGAGAGTGCCGCAGGTGAGCCTAGTGCTGTAGCCATGGGGGTTTCCGAGGTGACTGGTTCTCAATCTCTAAGCGAGCAAGAACAAAGTGCTGCCGAGTCAGTTCCAAATCACCTCTACTAGAAGAACGGCCAAATCAGCCAAGAAACTTCACGTTTCCTTCCAAATCCTACGGCTACAGGAAAATGTATTTCCAGTCAGCGTGGTTAAACCGGCATTCGTGGCTGCACTACAACAAGCTAAGGACGCGGCATTTTGTTACACTTGTATGAAGGCTGTTGCAAACAACATGATCTCAACTGGTTATGCCGATTTTGTATTCACACAAAGTGGGTACAGCAACTGGAAAAAATGCAACTGAGAAACGGAAGTGTTTCAAAAAACACGAAATGAGTTCTGCCCACCGAGAAGCGGTAGCAAGACTCATTACAACATCCGCAGAAGTAGTTGGAGATGTCGGGGAGATGATGTCTGATCAGCACGCTAAAGCTAAGATGTGTAATCGTAAAGGTATTGGAATTTGGAAACAGGAAGCAAAGAAAATTCCAACTTCTTCCAGTTACTTAAACTGCGCGGCCAAGACAACTTCGAACTTTTTAACTGGTTAAGGCGCAAAGACGCTAAATACACCTCTCCTGTTATACAAAATGAGATGTTGGAGGCGATGGCGCTAGGTATGCTGCGTGAGATATCCCAGGACATACAGAACGCAACATTCTTTACTATTATGGCAGACGAAACAGCGGACATTTCAAACAAAGAACAATTAGTTTTGTGTATTCGCTGGGTGGATGAGGCGTTTGCAGTCCATAAAGACTTCATTGGCATGTATCCTATGGAAAGAACCACCGCTGATGCCGTCGTAGCCGTGCTAAAGAACGATCTTATTAGCATGCATATTCGTATCGAAAACGCGCGCGGCCAATGCTACGACGGTGCTGCTACCATGGCTGGTGAGAAAAGTGGAGTAGCTACCCAAATAAAGGCTCTGAATGGCAAATGTCTTTACACCCATTGTTATGGACATGCGCTGAACCTGGCTGTCGGAGACGCGATCAAGTCCGTAAAGTGTATAAGCGACTCTCTTGAGACGGTGAGAGAGATCGGAAAGCTCGTGAAGAAATCGCCCCAGAGAAATGCTAAGTTAGATAACATCAGGGCGGACACACAAAACGAATCAAGAGGAGTTCACGAGTTCTGCCAGACAAGGTGGACTGTGCGTGGAGGATCGTTGGCTACGATTGTGAACAACCACAAGGAGCTAATGGAGCTGTGGGAGTGTTCCCTGGAGGTCTGCAAGGACACAGAGATGAAAGCGCATAACAAGCCCGCGCGTCGGGCTAATGTGCGAGCCAGCGAGCCACGATGCGAGGCATGCGAGCCACGTTACAAGCCATGCGAGCCGTGCGAGCCAGCCCTTTTTTTGTTTCAAAAACTGCAAGCAAGCGAGCCAGACTGCAAGCCATATCATAGCGGGTAAAATACTTATGAGTCCAACCCGGTGACACTTTATCATTACCAAGCACTAGCTGTATGGCAGCCCAGAAATACCTGATTATTGGCGGATTGTTTGCATACCCAGTCTTTCCACACTGATCCTGCCACAGGCATACCAGGCCAGTATGAGCAAGTCGTTAAATCATAACTGTTTTCAGGCTTTTTGTGGTCTCGATTCAGTTCGAAATCAATGTTAAAAGGCAATTGTATTTCTTCTCTGTGATGACTACTCGAGAAATAAAATTTTGATAATTGCATATACTTTTAAAGCTCATATCTGGTTAGTTTGTCAACTGTCACATGTTTGTGATAAACTTTCTGAACGCTATCTGAATCAGTTTGAAATACAAATTGACGGTTCTTCTTCGGGTGTACGTCATATATTACCTTAATTCTCCCGTCAATGTTTATTTTGTAGTTTTGTAGTGCTGTACCAAACCCGAAATGATCCCCAAACCCGAAATGAAATGGCTAGCACGGTATCCTCGTTTAAGGACAAATACAACGCGCTTCCGATATTCCTCGCACTCTTACTTTACAAACGAAAGACGCACACAATTCTATTAACCGTATCCCTTTTGTTATTACTTGTAATCCATCCCTTCCACATATCTCTAACATCATTAAGAAACATTACGTTCTGCTGCTCTCTTCTAACCGCTGTAATAAATCATTTCAACACTTGTCCCTAGTAGCCTATATACGCACAACCAACCTCTGTACCTACTCGTTAAAGCTAAACTCGAGCTACCTACTAACTCGACTAATTCCCAGCTCCAGCTCCCATCTGGTTCTTTCCCGCCACTTGCCCTTACATTTCAGATGGACTTACAAACTATTCCTTCTTTGCCACCGTTGAAACGCGCTTTATCAAATTTAACCTGACCTGTAACACCAAAAATATAATCTACATGATTCAATGTAACCACTGCAATCTAAAATATATATTAGATGAGACTACACTAAAAGACAGATTTAACGAACACCGCCGGACGATAGATAACTCTAACAACAAATCTAAACCCACAATAGTTGCCGAACATTTTCTCACTTCTCCTAATCATACTGCCAACGACATGCAACTAATCCCTATCGATTTTTTTTCTAAGAGAGACTCAATACATAAGGCCAGAGAAGCTTTTTTAATCGCAAAGGCGAGAATACTCGAACCCAATTGCCACAACATCCGGGAAGAGTCATACTAGACATCTGTTTTCACCTTTTCACTCCGGCGCTGCTATGGCAGCGGCCGGAGTCTTAAAATGCAGTCTGTGTCTTTTTTTTATTATAATTTTTTTCCTGTCCTGTATTTTTTTTTATCAGTTCAGACCTTTGCCGCTAACAATGTGGGTCGGAGACGCTGTGATCGAGCGATAAAGGGGAGGCATGCGCATTAGTTGAAAGGTTAATGTTCGGTAGAGAGTTTTAGAGGGTTTAAGGCTACCGTAACGACGTCATGAAGTACTTAATTTGCCTCAATCGTCTCTCTAACCGAATTATTAAACTGGAGGAAGTATTGTTGACTCAGGCGAAACTACGGCGCCTTCTAGTCTAGGCCCGTACGAGTCATCGATAAAGGCAACCGCGAACTGAAAACTTAGCTATCAAAATACAATCCGGGATCAGATCTTCTAGGCAGACGGGAGATAAGAGGTCAAGCAATTAGACAAAACCAATTAACGTAAATGACAAGAGATCAATTTCGTCTGATATGACCAAGCAAGCGTTCAACGAAGACACTTGGTTAGGGTTCATGCTTCACGAAAAATCTATTCTCTAAAGATTGTCCACTTGCAGCGGACTCTGCCACGCTTTGTATCTTTTGTCGCGAACTGTTGACTTACGTGGGAATTTTCTACGGGCCAAGACGTGTCTGAAAAAAGAAAGGGATTGGAACTGAGATTTATTACGTGTAATCGATCAATCGCGATACGGCTCAGTGGGGCAACTACACGAACAAGAAGCATGAAGCCGGCAAAGAGAGAGGAAAAAGTACTTGAAATGCACAGCGCTAGCTGAAGTAGGGAATATATATAATATCTGAGACGTTACGTTACTGTGAAGAGGATCAAATTTCGAGTTTTGTAGCTTGAGAAAGTCTTCTGCCGTGACTCGTGAGAGAAATTGTAAAGATCTAGCTGTTTCATTCAGACACTGGCAAATTTATTGAAAGCTTCGGGCTTACTTTATGAGTTTATTATTCATTGTGCGCCAGTAATTACTGTGAACACACCAGAACTCAATGAGGTCTTTTAATTACAACGGGAACTCAAGCGGGAGAGACTCGTGTTTACAATTCCAAGATGTAGGATCAGGGGCGCGTGCTGAGGGCGCATGCTCAATAGCAAGCGACCGCATACAACTACACTACTGGCGTGGCCACTTTTCTTTCCTGTCTCCTTATCCAAGTAAATAACATTAATGGAATAACGACTATTCCAGCGTAACAGAACAGCTAATGTTTCAGTAACATAACATAATTGTATGGCTGGGAGGCAATTCCCCAGTACCATAATCGCTACTTTCAACAGACCTATAACATTATTATCTAGAACGTATATAAACGTGTTTATAGTTCCGTATATAGAATATCATGTAGACTGCGGGTTGCTTCTAGACCGCTACTGAGGCTTTAGTTCAGAAATCAGTGTAGTAGTCCTTTAGGTGTTGTGGGGCGACGCGTTGTCTTGTCGAACGTCTAAGCTGGGTACTGCTGCCATCGTCTTCGGGACAGTCGTAGGGAACTGCTGCATTTCTATGGTCACACTGAGTGAAAGAATTTGGCTTGGGCTGGTCAGCGTAAATGAGGGGACCAACGTAATGTAGAGTGGGAACTTCTGAAGTGGGCAGTGCTGATATCTCTTGTGGGATAGTGGGGGCGGTGGAGACGAAGGCGTTGAACGCGCGTGGTCCTGTAGAGTGGGCAGCTCATCATCGGAACAGTCGCCTGTGTCGTCTTGACTTGTGTTTGTGGTATTGTTTCCGCAGGTGGTGAGTACTTTGTAACACTCGCACATTTTCACGCGATATGAGAAGTTTCGTAGTTGTGAGCCAACAAATTTTCGGATATTGCACCATGTACCTTCCACGGAGACGACAAGATATCGGTTACGACTTCGCGACTTATTGCGGTCTGAGTGAAGATATACTAAGTCTCCTACTGTGATCGACAGTGCGTTGGCTTGCTTGCCTCTCGATCGGGGGGCTTTCGATTTCTCACTATGAGGATGGTTTTCCTGCCGTCGTTCATGTTGCTTGAGTATTAGTTCTTGGTCGGAAAGTGGTATCTGATTACTAGTAAATTGGTCTCTTTGAGCCCACATTTCTCTAGCTGATACACCGCGCGATCGGATTCTAGAGTTCAGGCAAGCGGTAGCTATCGATAGGGTTTTTAAAGAGACCGGTTCTCCTTGGGGATCTTGCTTGAGGAGCTCATCTTCTACCTCTTGTACTGCTTTTTCAGCGACATTTTTTTTTTTGGATTTTTCACTCTTCCTATTTCTAGAGACATACGGTGACGTTGCAGTAGTTCGTCGTTTACTAGTGCCTTAAACGCCGGTGCTGGGTCAGTTCGTATCACGGCAACAGGTCCGTCGAGAGGGCATAACTCGACGCATAACCGGATTAGAGCATCGCGTACTGTATGATGACGCTCGTCGTCTATCAGTGTTGTTGTGGTGTACGATGTTACGGTCTCTCTCAGCACTAGGATTAGTTGGCGAGATCGTTTTATTACATCACAGGCGAATGAGACTCCAACTGCAGCTGGTGGGTCAGAAGTGGACTGTTCTACGATGGTGTGAGGTGTGTGACGGAGAGCTGCGCAAGCATGACAACCATCTGTTACGCAATCGATAGCTTTGTCTAGGTCTCGGGCGTAGAAGTAGCGGCTCACTACTTTCTTGAGTTGGTTACTGGAAGGATGACTGAGCTGTAAGTGCAGAGCAGTGAGGAGTCCATCAAGGATTTGGCGTGGGACAATAATGCATTCACGTGTGGCGGTCAGCGGTTCGTCTCGCTTTACAATTAGGAGGCCGTCCTTAGCGATTGTCGCGACGTTTAAGTAACGTTTAACGTCTTTGATCTTTGTGAGTTTTTTAGAAGGGCGTGTACCTTGTGTGAGGTTAGCGTGAGTGCGGCGTAAATCAGCGCATTCGGACTGAATTGATAACCACGATGTTCTGCTTGTAAAGGGGAGTTTTGCAAGGCCAGATAACACATATTGGGATGATAGGAGTCGCGCCACGGAATCTTCGGTACGTTTGACAAAGCTGCAAATCTGACATGCCATGTCGTCGCAGTCCGGGGCATTACGACTTGCAAAATCGGAGGGTAGAATGATGGCCCCCGCTACATGTCGCACAGAAGCCTGGAAACGACTGACGGTTGAAAGAAAGGTTGACACCCGTGGGCTAGCGGAAAACTCTCCTCTGCACAACTTTTCAAAGGCCTGCACACATGGCTTGCTATCGGTGAGAACGCAAGCTTTATATCTGGACTGGATGATGTACGGGCTGAAGTGCTTAGTTGCAACGGAGATTGCAAGTGCTTCTACTTCACAGGGTAGCCATGACAACTGGTGGCCACGTAGCTTAGCGCTAGAAAAAACAGCGAGTGCTAACTTGCCAGAGCGGGTGATGTAGAGGGTCGCGGCGATCCCGGGCTTTTTCACAGCGCCGTCCGTTACTATCCATAACTGGTCGTCAGGCCTTGGGAGTGTGATTGCGCGGTTATTGCGAAGGGCGTCTTGAGCGGTACGGAACGCACAGTTGAGGTCGTCAGTCCAATGGATGTCTTCTTGAGATTGTTTGCCAGCTACGACGTCGTCTAGGGGGGCTAGTAGGTTAGAACAGCGAGGGACTACGCGTGCTAGAACTTTATATGCCCCTATGAAGGACTTCATACCTCCAACCTTCTTGGGTGGACTACATGATGCTAGTGTAGAAACACGATGGGGACTTGCATGGAGTTTGCCTTGAGACCAAATCCACCCTAGGATTGTGGTGGTTTGGGGGTTAATGATGGTCTTGCTCGCTGATAGACGCAAGTTAGAGTTCTGAAGGGCCTTTAAAACTAAGGACCAGTTATGCAATAGCTCGTCTGGACTGTTGCCCCCGCAATACAAATCATCGGCGATCTTGGCGACTACGCCTGACTGAGCAAGTCGCCAAGGACGCGGCACATAAGCTCCTTTAGTGAGGTTTCCGAGCCGGGCATACCCATAGCTGACCGAGCGTATACACGGACTCCGCGAAATGGAGTTGCAACCCCACAGTACTTCAAAGACTCGCGGGCAAGAGGTATCTGGTAAAATGCGCTCGTTAGATCGGTAGCAATAATGTGCTTCCATTGGGCGATCTGGTGGAGTGTGCTGTCTACGTCGGGCATCAAGGAAGGCTGAGGTTTGGAATACCGGCCTACGTCGGCGAAGGCGGTAACGAGGCGAAAGCCACCGTTTGCTTTCTTGACCAAGAAAGATGGGTTAAGGTACTGTACTGACACGTCGATGTCCTCAGGACGTTTGAAGACTCCAAGTTTTTCTAACTCGTCGTACTTTTGTTGAAGCTCGACGAGTTTATCGCGGGAGTACAGAGGTAGGCGACCTTTACGCTGTGGTGGTTCTACTGGGCCCATATTCACCTTGGCTTCGAAGGGACCTACGGCCCCATTGTATCCTGTGATGTTGGGGTCGAAGACACCATCATATTGGTCTCGAAGTTTACGGAACTTCATCTGGGTCTCCGGAGGAAGTAGGTTGTCGGGGTCGAGTTTTACGTTATCAGAGTGCTTAGTGTTTTGCGTGGAGGCTGTGCGTATCTTGTGAAAAGAGAGAGAGTGGTCTGGTGTTAGGGGCTGTTCAGCCATGTCTGGTGTGAAGACTCGGTTTATTTGGCAAAAATGTTCATTACGTTTGAGATACCGTGGACCTTCTGACAGGTTTGGGATGCGCAACTTTCCTCCAACACTGAATAGAACTCCGGGTTCTGGCCACATTTGTGAAGGCTTGCAGGTGCGAACACTGGGGGCGTCGATACGTGGCTCGAGTGCATACTCAGAGTCAGTTGGGTCGTTGTCAGGGAGGTCGATGTCTAAGAAATCTCCAGGCCAAATGGTTGTTGGGGAAGGGGGGGCACGTAGCACAGATGCACGGCGGACGGCATTCTCGGTCTGACACTCTTTGGTAGAGCCGTATGTGTACGTGGTGCCATCTCCTAGGATGACCTGTCGCTTCGCGGGGCGAACAGTTATGTCGTTTGTCTCCATGAAGGGTGTGCCGGCCAGGACGTCAACATCGAGATTTTCTACTACTAAGCCCTCGAAATGGAAAACTTTACCACTGCGGCTGAGGGCGAGGCGCGTTTCACCTATAATATTGAGGGGGGACGATCCGTCTGCTTGGTGTGCCGACTGTGAACTGGTGTGGATCTCTGCGCCAAATCTTTTGACAGCGGAAAGGCGGATCATGTTACAAGTGGTACCGCTGTCTATGATTACGCGTGCGCGGTGGTATCGATAGAAAGCATCTATATACGGCGATTGGCGTACATGTACCCTTCGCGTCGCGTGACTTGGAGGTGGATCGTCAGGCTCGACAGGGGTTGGTGTGTCGTCATAGGGGGGGTCATGCGTAACTTCGTCGGCTTCGTCATTGAGAACAGAGACAATTTGTCTCGCCTTTAACATAAATTTGCGATCTTGCTCAGGAAGAAATTTGCATTCGCTTAGATAGTGGTTGTTGCTAACGCGGCCGGCTTATTTGCACAGGGGGCATTCTCTGTTGCGAGAGTTGGGTTTAGCGGCGGCCCTTGACGGCGTCTGACGGGATAGTGGTCTGTTTGAAGCGAATGTAGCAGCGGTGCGCATGATTTTAGCATCATTGGCGGCGCGAATTTCGTCTAACAGGGAGTTTAGTGCCTGGGATATTTCCGTTTTATGGAAGCCAATGTGCGAGATCGAAGCTCTGTTCCGTAGCGTTGCTTAATTAGTTTGGGAAGGTCGGGGTGGATTAAACGTAACCATGTTAATATTATAAAGTTCTCTAGTGTTGGGGACAGTTCTTCGTCCTCAGCTATCGCTTCCCCGTGGTGGAACAGAACATTAGATTTTAATAAGCTGTCCTCTATGAACGCCATGAGACGCTGATAGAGGTCTTCTGGACGCTCTTCAGGCTCTAATCTGATGTCGTTGAAATCAATAAAGTGTGCTCCTGTAACCTGGAAACCAAAGTGTAGCCTAATCACTTGCCAGATTAATTCGATAGACGTGGACACCTTTATGATAGTGCTTCTCGATATAACAGGACAATAATTAGCTATTTGCCCTAGCATGAGCTCTAGCATGCTGACCTTTTGCTGAGCCGTGCGTCTCTGCGCTTCGGGGATATCTTCATTGTCGTTGGTGAATCCTCGTAAAGGGTTTGCTTTCGTTTTCTTTTGCCAAGTGACCCCCTCCACTAAGAAAGGGGCGAAATGCTGGTCTAGAGATAGAGTATACACGAGATTTTGTTTCCAGTTTTCAAATGTGTTCAGAGTTTCGTTTTTGGTCAAGCACCACTGTTTCGGTGCACGAGTTGTGTGAGCCATTGGTTTACCTGGTTTTCAGTCGGCTTTGTGACTGCTGAGCTCCGACCAGTTTGTCGTGACGGTGTGTGAAGTTGTACCAGTAGTTTTCTTTGTTGGAGAGCGTGGAGAACGCCAGTAATTACTGTGAACACACCAGAACTCAATGAGGTCTTTTAATTACAACGGGAACTCAAGCGGGAGAGACTCATGCTCAATAGCAAGCGACCGCATACAACTACACTACTGGCAGTGGAATGAAAGGAAACAGGTTAGCTGAAAGTTCAGTTCGAGGTAGGCTTCGAGTTTCATTCCAATTCAGTGCATACGTGCGCGAACGTGGGATGCTGTCAACAACACTACCAAAAGATCCAAAACGAAAGATTCAGTTACGTAAGTACTGTAAGTAAACTCTTTTTGATTTGAATAAATTTCCTCTCAGTTTGTCTGTTAAGTATTTTTCTTCTAATTATCGCTTTATTTTAACATCTCTGTGATTTAGAGTATGCGTACCTCAGAATAAATCATTTTAAAGGTCAAATGAACTCTTGTGTTGATAAGCGCAAATGTTTTTGTAAAACAGTCTGTGAGTTTGAGAAGCGGACTTAGAAGAGCTTTCTCATTAGGAATTACAATTTTTTTCTTACTATGAAATTTATGTTTCATTTCACATTGATTCATACAGTTTTGTAAATATTCACCAATAGTCACTGAGACTGAAGTGAATAATTGTTTTAGTATAATTTCATCAATGAATATCAGAGAAATTAAAACTAGAAATTATTAGTCTGACTTCCGACCCTTTTATAAGTTTTACAAGCGCGCGTGACAGGATAGTTTTGTGACAACATTTGCATAATCACATGCCGCTACGGTTCACTGCACAAACCGACTCGACACGAGACTGACAGGGAATACAAGAATGGATTTGCTAAAGACAGAGAAATACCGAAAAGCAGTCCAAATGCACACTAGAATTCAAGTTGAAGCAGCAGTCCTCACTTTTGAGTCCTCGAACCGTGTTACAAAGAGAGGAAATGCAGCGAAAATGAGTGGAAGTGGGCAAACTCGGCTGACTGAAAATCTGCCACGGCGAGTGCAAATGTATCGAAAGGAACCGCTTTCATGAGTTCACTTCAAAGGACAAATTTGCTGGAAACTACAAACTACAGTTTGTAGTTTTGTGGATTATAGCCATCACAGAATCAAAGACAATGGTAAATCAAGAGACAAATGATTTCGGTATGAGATAAAACTTGAAAACACACCGAGAGGGGCGAGAGAAGAGCATAACAGCAACCGGCTTCCTGAATGAAAACTAGAACTTGTTGTTTTTCTATCAAGAACCACGGGGAAAATAACTCAAGTAAGTACACTCTTTTTAAGTCGAACAGTTCTAAAGTCTCATTGTGTTATTTATTGCTCTAAGTAGACGTTATTTCAGTTGTGATTCACGAGGACCGAATAAACTCAACCCCGGCCAAAACTCGTAAGTAAACTTTGTTTGTGACGGCTTATGGATTAAAATAAGCTTCAAGTTTAGCCATACTTATTTAGTTGCTTCTTTAGTGGGTTTTGGAAAAGCTTTTTCTTTCATATTATTTATTTATTCGTGAGAAACATCAGTAAATATGCTAGCGGCCATTTTGGTAAATGCCTTGTATGTTATATTCACCTCCAGGCGCTCTGGAGGTGAATATAGCGACGTATGACGTAATTCTCGACCAATCAGAGCACGGGAATCTCTATATTCACTGATGAAATTATACTAAAAGCAATTAATAGACCAGACGTTTTTATGCCGTTCTCACTGGCGAATTAAAGCACGACTTGGGATGCTGGGAGCTAGAACACTCGAAATGCCTGAAAATCACGCGTCTTCGGCTTATGATTTTCAAGCATTTATCTCAGCAACTAGATATCGTCCTAAATTATGACTGATTGTGCGTGTGTTCTAACAGTGATCTGACTGTTTGCATACTAATAGCGATGTAAGCACAGGTAGCCAAAAAATTCAAAGAGAGGCTACCCTTACTGAAACACAGGTGACCCAACACAACTGAGCCAAGCTAGGATAACACAGGTAGCCCGGATATATAAAGAGAGGGTACCGCACTGGTAACACAGGTAATCCGAAATAACTAAGTGCAACACAGGTAGAACCAAAATACATAAGTGAGGACAGGCAACCCGAAACTGCTAAGACCGATAAAACAATATTTTTTTTATATTATAATTTTTGTTAATTAAATTATTTGATCGACTGTTAAAGCAGGAGGCATGCATATGCGTAACACTGAACGATACGCACAACGTTCGTACAGCATTTAAAGGCACAACATTCGAACAGTGACGACATTCGAAATCGTAAGTAAACTCTTTTTGATTTCAATTCCTCTTAATTTGTCTGTTAATGTACTTTTCGTTCTAATTATCGCTATATTTAATTTTAAGATCTCTGTGATTTAGAGAACCTGGATCAATTATTTTAAAGGTCAATTAACTAACTGACATTGAATTCCAAACCGTTTGTGTTTATAAGCTAAAGTGGGTTCGCCTAACAGTCTGTGAGTTTGAGAAGCTGGCTTAAAAGGGATTTCTCATTAGGAATTACACGTTTTTTATGACTAAGAAATTGATGTTTTTCATTCACACTCATCATTTATTGACATAGTTTTAGCTGGACATTTTTTTCCAAAGATCAATAGAATTCTGAATAAGTCCCTGGATTGAATTTATTGCAGTGAATTACAGTTGAATTGCCAATATTCTGTTGTTCAAATCCACTTATTGTGCCGTGTGTACTAACAGTGATCTGGCTGTGTACATACTAATAGCGATGTGAACACAGGTAGCCCGAAAATACAAACAAAGGGTACCTTACTGAAAACACAGGTAACCCGATACAACTGGGCCCAGCTAGGATAACACAGGTAACCAGAAAATAAATAGAAGAAACCGCACTGATAACACAGGTAACCCGAAATAACTTAACCAGGGTACCCAAGGATAAGACAGGCCATCAGACAGGTAGCCCTGAAATGCAAAAAGAGATTACCGTACTGATAACTCGAAACACCTGAGACGATAAACAATTATTATTATTATTTTATTATAGTTTTTTGTTATTTAAATTATGAAGCGTTAGGCACTCGTGTTCTGACTCGTATGGAGGTTTAGATCAGATCATCATAGTATTTGAATCCGAACATTTTTGAACTACTTGTGTTATCCTAGGGTATCCTGGCTTACTTGAAGTCACTCGTGTTTACTCGTATTCTACTTTTGTTCACTCGTGTGAAATTTTAGATGGCATCGACTGTATGTGCGTACTTTCGCATCTGATTGTGCGTTTGCAATGTGCCAAACACGCAGGTATACGAGAGCGTCCACGTTAAAGAAATATACGCCGGAGTTCAAGCTGCGTGCAGCTTCTTGTTAATATTGTTTCACTGTCAAGCATTTTGTAATCTGTATTATTTATCTTATCAGTCGCAACAGCTATCACGTTCAAAAATACACGCCAATGTAAATTTTCTTCCTTGTACCTGAAGAAGGCTGGTGTGGCCAGCCGAAATATTGTACCTCTTATTTCAAACTTCGACGTTGTATAGGTCTTTACTTCTTTATATATTTTTTTATTTGATAAGCCGATTAGATCACTAGTTTGATGCAGCGTACACCAGCAGGATTGTCGTTCACGGTTGCTTGCTTGAACAATTCGGTAAAATGATGAATTCTGAGACATTTTCATTGATTACTTTTGTCAATCCCCCCTGTAACGTGTTTGGTTAGCCAGGAGCCCATTACTAGGAGCGTCCGTCTACCCCATTGGGTTTATACGACGGCACAGACTCGTTTTGTGCTAAAAATAGACAGAATTTTGTGTAAGCAATTTGAGCTGCCAATGCACACGCTACTTAAGCCAAAGGAAAAGTGACGTCAGTGACTCAAGAGAGTAACACTTTAAAATCAAAGTAAATTCGACCAAGAGCGGTGATGTTGGCTATTCCATAACTCGGTGTTCAGACAAGTTATTTTTTAGAATATGATTGTAAAACATGTATGGGGTCGAGTAATGATGGCTATTGTGGACTTTGACATTGGATCTCTTGCTCCGCCATTGTTTTTAACTTTGGACTCAACAATTTGCGGACCTCTTAGGAAGCACACCATTTCGCGGGGAAAAGGTAATCTATTTATAGAACAAAACGAGCCTGTGCCGTCGTACTCGTATAGTGGACGCTCCTTATAGTAATGGGCTCCTGGTTAGCTTATTATCAGGCTGTTGTTATAGCGCCCTATATCGTGTTTCCCATATTTTGGCATTCTTTGTGTTACTTGTCACGTAGTGGCATTCGTGTGATGCCAACCGGAAACTTTTAGGTGGCATATCCGAACTTGGTCGAAACAGTTAAACTCATGTTTCATGTTATGATCTTCCTCTAGTTCTACATAGTAGTTTATGGATAACTGGCAACGCGACATGGTGTCAGAAGTGTTTGGATACTTTCAAGTCTTTGTTTAAATCAAATTTAATCAAGTTTAGTCGATCTTTTACCGTTTAAATCGAACCAAGATGGCCGCTAGCAGTTTGCCAATTCCACCGAAACTTCATTTGGAAGGCACCACAGCCCAACAAGCCGACGACTGGAAAGATTGGAAAACTATTTGGGAGAATTACATAATTTGTACGGAATTGAACCAGAAGGATGAGGCTATACAAGTCGCTCATTTGCTCACGTATCTAGGTGTAAAGGTCATTAAACTCTTTGAAACTCTGGAATCCGATTTGCCCGAGAGAGATCGAAAGAAGATTGGGCCAGTGCTCGCCCGATTCGATCAGTATTTTCTTCCAAAGAAGAATGTGCCAATGGAACGTTTACACTTTAATCGTTGTTCGCAAAAGGAAGGTGAATCGTTCAACTCGTACCTGACAACAACGTCGTCTCGCTAGCACATGCGAATTCAACGACTTGGATGACATGCTACGCGACCGGATCTTGTTTGGTACATGTATACGGGATTCTAAGGTTAGAGAGCGTCTTTTGCGTATACCAGATTTAACTTTGCAGAAGACTGTGGCTCTATGTTTGGCGTCAGAACAATCTCTGGTCAACATCAAGTACATCGATGAGAGTATATCTTCTGAGACCCTGCACCTGTTGAGTGGAGCCAATAAGAAGGAATATAAATCGAAGAGTGGTTATCAAGGCGAGAGTGAGAAATACTGTAAATTCTGCGGTTACACGCACGTTTTTGGTAAAAAGTTCTGTCGGGCGTTGGGTAAGACATGCAACTTGTGTGGCAACTTGACCGTTTTCGCGAGACTATGGAAGCCCGGAAACAAACCAACATCCAGGAAGTAAGTTATGAACAGGATGATAATTCAGAAGGACATACCTTCACCATGGGTAAAGCTTTTGCTAACAAAGCAATGATAACCCTGCAATTCAAGAATGGCGAAGAAGAGCAGTTTCAAATTGATACGGGTGCGGATCGTACAGTGCTGCCGATGCGTGTCTACAAAAGCGTGATAGGAGATTACAACCTCAAGAATGTTGTTGCTGGGAATGACTTTGTCCGAAATTATGGAGACGAGAAGTTACCAATCTTTAGGGAATAATTATAGAAAATCCCGCAACTTGGATCATTAAAAGTTCATTTTCTCAAATTTTCATACAAACCTTCTAAAAACCTAACCCTGAAATAAATAAAAAACCTAACCATTTTCGACCAAAAGTCATTCATAGAACGAAACTACAAACACCTGCACTATAATGTTTCCGTGTGTGGAAACGGGATGGGTACTCTGCCCGACTAGAGTGTCACATCATAGAAGGAAACTGGTTCAATACATGTTTACTAAGCAAAAGAGCCAGCGAGGGACTCAGATGCGTTGTAATCACAGACCAAGATGTAAATCGTCTGAGTTCTGTTGATCAGGCGTTAGGGCTCACTTCGAGAGCAGAATCCAAGAAGCATCTGATGGAGATGTACCCAGAAGTGCGCAATAATGAACTAGGTCAGGTGCCGGAAAAGTACCATATTCGCCTTAAAGGAGAGAAGTCTCCAGTAAAGCATGCTCCTAGGAAGTTAGCGAGAGCAATCCGAGAATAGGCGAAGACTGCGTTGGATGAACTCGTGTACCGAGGAGTAATTGTAAAGGTTGAAGAGCCTACAGCTTGGCTCTCATCGATGTTAGTCCACCCGAATAAAAACAGAACACTGCGAATCTGCCTAGACCCCAAGGATCTGAACAAAGAAATCATGAGGGAGAACTGCCCGTTGCCCACGGTCACGCATGAAGGGTGCAAAACGTTTTTCAATTTGTGTTGTGCGTGGAGGTTTTTGGCATGTTGTACTGGATGATGAGTCATCTCATCTTACTGCGTTTCAGACACCATTTGGATGCCTTTTGGTTTAAACTCAGCACCCGAGATCTTCCAGAGAAAGATGCACGAGCTTATTGAGGATCTTGAAGGAGTTGAGGTGATGACAGACGACTTTCTTGTCTATGGGAGAGGCGAAACGCAGGAAGCAGCTGACAAAGATCATGACAGAAACCTCGTAGCTTTTTTGCAGCGATGTCAAGATCGCACCGTCAAGCTCAACAGTGACAAGCTGATGCTGTGCCTTAAACAAGTTAGATATGTTGGCCATATATTTTAGCAGAAGGAATCTCCGCGGATCCTGAAAAAGTGAAGGCCATTGTTGAGATACCAGATCCGGTTGATGTCAAAGGTTTGGAGAGATTCCTGGGTATGGTAGGCTATCTCGGAAAGTTTCTATCCGGACTATCACACATGACACATCCCTTGCGGGAGCTAAAGGTTAAAGGAGCAAGTTGGGTTTGGGGCCCCCAGTATCAAACAGCGATGGAGGAGATAAAGTAAGCATTAGTAACCACACCTGTGTTGAAGTTCTACAGCCTTAGCGATGATGTCACTCTGCATTGCGATGCTTCTCAATTGGGTGCTGGGGTGCTGTCCTACTTCAGAGTTCCCAACCTGTGGCATACGCTTCAAGAGCAATGACTGCAGCAGAGACAAAGTGGGCCCAGATCGAGAAAGAGTATCTAGCAATCACGTGGGCTTGCGAGAAGTTCGACGACTATCTGTATGGCCGCCATGTGATTCATGTTGAGACAGATCACAAGCCATTGGAGGTCATCTTCAAAACAGCTTTGGACACAGCTACCCTGAGGCTGCAGAAGTTACTTATGCGTCTTCAACGCTATAATATTGATGTGTCATACAAGAAGGGTGCTGATATGTGTCTCGCAGATCCTCTGACTCGAGCGAACCTGCCTACAACTAAAGACAACTCAGAGATTCATGCTCTCTCCTCTGCTGATCATCGGGACCCTCGTTCCATATCGTCAGTTGGTTAGGACGATCTCAGTCAAGCATCAGCAGTTGATCCGGTCTGTATACAGCTCCGTGACACGATCCTCACAGGATGGCCTGAGTACGCGGTGGTACCACCTACTCTTCGCCCATTCTTTGGTGAACGATCTCATCTGATAGTGCATGACTCACTCATATTTCGTGGACAACAGGTGTACGTCCCAGCTTCCCTTCGCAAGAAATTGATGACACTCGTGCACTCAAGTCATATTGGTATTACTGGCTGCCAGCGCCGAATGTGTGAAGCACTTTATTGGCCGGAAAGCAGAAAAACGTTTAAGGACTTTATGAGTAAATGTGACATCTGCATGAAACACCGTGATGCTCAGCAGAAGGAGCCCTTATTGCTACATGAGGTAGTAAAGCGTCCGTGGGCCAAGGTGGGCGTTGACCTTTGCGAGCACGACGGAAGGCAGTTTCTTGTTGTTGACTACTATTCCAACTACCCGGAAGTCGATCGTCTTCGTACAACGACTTCTAAGGACATCATCAGATCTTTTTCTGTCATTTTCGCACGTCATGGGATTCCTGACGAAGTGATATCGGACAACGGCCCTCGATTCTCGTCAAGCGAATTTGCGAAATTTGCAGTGGAGTGGCAGTTCAAGCACAGTACCTCGTCACCTTACCATGCGCAATAAAATGGCAAGAACGAAAACTCAGTTAAGTCAATAAAGAGACTTTTTACGAAGGCTAAGGAAGAAGGAATTAATGAAGCCCAGGCTTTACTTGATTTCCGAAACACTCCAACTGAGGGAATAGGGTCGAGCCCAGCGCAACGTCTAATGGGTCGGCGTTGCAAGACGTTACTCGTGATAACACCTGCTTTGCTCTCACCCAGGTTCAGCGTGAAGGCTGACGGAGAAGCTCTTCGCGCAAAGAAGGAGCAGTATCGCACCCAGTATGATCTTCACGCGCGACAACTACCTACTCTAAGGAAAGGGATCTATGTCATCATACGATTACCTGAGCAGAAATCGTGGACGTCTGGCGTCTGCATTGGACAGCATGGTCTTCGCTCATACTGGGTTTGTGTCAATGGTAGGACGTACCGTCGCAACCGTAGGGACATTCGGATTTGGGATGCTCAACTACCCCCAAAAGGTCCAGCGGATGTGAATCAGGATTTTGATACGGTCGGTCAGTCTCCTACCGTACCTAACTCTTCAGCTCTTATGAGCGATACGCCACAAGTACCACTTGGAACACCAGAACAATGTGAACAAGCTGAATCACCATCTGTGGTTTCAACGCCACCGCCAGAAACAGTTGCGGTATCAACGATGCCCTTCCCCATTGTGTCTACAATACCGCGTTATCCTACGCGCAATCGCCGTGCACCAGCAAGACGCATTCAAGAATGCTAAAGAGTCCAGGTTTCATAGGACTGTTTAGTTTAATTTAATTGACTTGTTGACTCTTTAGTTCTGACTTCTCTTTGTTAAAGAAAGAGCGTGTAACGTGTTTGGTTAGCTTATTATTAGACTGTTGTTATAGCGCCCTATAGCGTGTTTACCATATTTGGGCATTTTTTGTGTTACTTGTCACGTAGTGGAATTCGTGTGATGCCAACCGGGCACTTTTTAGGTGGCATATCCGAACTTGGTCGAAACAGTTAAACTCATGTTTCATGTTATGATCTTCGTCTAGTTCTTCATAGTAGTTTATGGATAACTGGCAATGCGACACCCCCCCCCCCCCCTCCCCCCCCCCCTCCCTACGCCACTGCAGCCAACCAATTCATTGTTTAAAAAAAAAAGGTTTCCAAGTCAAACCCAAATTTGGCAGTGGTTTTAGGTAAGTGAGCTCGGTGGCTTGTCAGTTTCGGACGAAATGACGGACAGACTGCCGTTATTATAATACAGCATACTTGTCTCTTAAAAATAGATAAGCAAAAAACTAAAAAATACTATATTTTGCAATGGCTCGCATGGCTCACACCGTGCCTCGCTGGCTCGCACATTAGTATCACTCCATATCACTAATATGTGATACTATCCTACATCAAACTGAATTAAACAACGAATGTCCTAAAATAAAACGTGTAAGTCGCACTATCAACCCGCATACACCAAACAAGGAATTAACCAGGAGTTAAGTGACCAAGATTGGAATGAACTATACGATTGCCAGGATCCTAATAAAGCCTATAATTATTTCCTTGCTACATATATAACAGCATCTATGATAAATGTTTTCCTTTTAAACCAGTGTCACGTAAAAAAGCCAAAGTATACTCCAAGCCATGGATTTCAAGTGGATTACTAAAATCTATAAATACCAAGAACAAGCTCTATAAATCTTTTTTTAACCCAACTCCCAAAAATAATAACATTATACAAAAAGTATAAAAATAAAGTCACGTACTTGTTAAAATTAGCTAAGCGGAAGTACTATGAATATAAACTTCAGACTGTAAAAGGTGACATGAAAGCCGTATGGAAAATATATATTAAATGAAGTTATTCACAAAAAGAAGTCAAGATCAAAATTCCCATCAGTTTTTGTGCACAATGACCAAGAGTCTAAAGAACCTGCTTCAACTGCCAATAAATTCTCTGAATATTGTACTTAAATGGTGGTCCGAATCTTGCAAAAAAAATCCAGAAACAGCTGATAAACACAAGTTATATTTTAAAGAATCAATTACGCATTCATGCTTTCTCAAACCAGTAACTGAGGTTGAACTAATACATATTGCACACAGTTTTAAAGCTGGAAAGGCTGCAGGCTTTGATCGTGTTAGTATTACGGTCATTAGTGCATCAACACAATAATTCAGGTCCTTCGCTCAGACTTAGTCGCGGTGGTGTTGTGTGACTCCCCACTAACTTTGGTCTTCTGTCGAGTCCCTAGTTTCGAACACGCTGAAGACGTTTCTCTTGTGGTCCTTAAATAGTTGGAGGAAGGAATTCGGTTAATCAGGTATTAAACTCAAACCAGTTGATTGAAATCCAGAGGAAAACTCACGAAAAGCGAGTGTTGCAATTTCTTAATTAAATACAAATCGATAATTGATTATCGATTTATAATTATCGGGGGGATTTCTTTTGGTGGTTGCTGTTAGTTGTTGCATGCTTGTTTATTGTATTTGTTTTGCTGCTGATATTGTTACTTAAAGCACGTAGCCGAAATTCCCGGCACTTATCATTTCGAATCAGTAAAAAAAAAAAATTGTCAGCTGGGAAATCGGCGGACCGCGTCGGCCGAGGTTTTTTTCTTAGGCCCATGTACACTGTAGTTATACTGGATTTTTGGCACGGATAGGATAAAATTGGTACACGTACCAAAAAAAGAGCGGCTCGGGTGAATTTTGCAGCGTAAATGGTTTGCCACGCCTAATTTTACCCGTGCCAAACCAAACATTTTACCCGTGCCTGGCCCTTCTAAATACTGCTCTTTACCCTTCTATTTACCGCCTCCCGGTTAGCTCAGTGATTAAGCTCCGCCGTCTGTTGTGCGGGAGGTCGCGGGTTCAACCCCGGCCGGACCAACACTCAGGGTCTTAAAATAACTGAGTAGCCTTTACCGGGCTGAAGTTAGCTGCCAGCTCAATATGAGCTGGCAGCTAACTTCAGCCCGGTGTAGCCCTTTGTGAAACAATCTCGTTCACGAACTGCAAATTGTTACACCTTCACGTCTTCTCGGATAAGGACGTTAAATCGTAGGTCCCACGTCGACCTCACGTTTATCAGTCTTGCTTTCAAGACTGTCACGAGCTTCCGACGTTATATAAGGTCGCTTTACCTTTACCTTTATAGGTAGTACAAGCACGCGTACAATTGGTACGGGTACCAGAAATATAAGCTCAACTAGGGTAGAATTTGCAGTGTACACGATCATCCGAGCCAAAGGCGATTTTAATCCATAGCCTTCGTTCGTATTGGCAAGCAAAAACACGCCGAAGTTTACACTTCGGCGGACCTTCTCAAAATAATGAAAGAAAATACCACTGATGACATGAAGCCGCCTTGAAAACGCAAAAATACCGAAGGAGGAGAGCCACCGTAGTCACTAACCTCGTGAACAGTCTGAGTCCCGTTTCATTTTTCCCCCTGCCGTTTCACCAACGCCTTTTTCATACCTTTACCAAATCTACAGACTTCCAAACTTTCTTTATCCGCCACCTTGGATGTATGGACGAACAGCGCATGCGTTCTTAAGTAAATAGACAGTACCAAACATTTGACAAGAAAACAATAGTGTAAACGAGGTAGCGAACCGATATTTTTGGTACCCGTACCACTTTTGTCCGCGCCATGCCAAAAAAATGAGTGTAGTGTAAAATGGGCTTTTTACACAAAATAGGAGGTCGCTTATCATTGTGTCTGTGTAGTCCGGTCCGCGTATGTGTTGTGAAAACTAGAAAATAAAACTAACTATACGACACTACCGTACACACGACACGAGATGGCCAACTCACATGGCAACCAAAACCACAAGTACCCTCAGCACCAATCGTACGCGTCACCTGTAGACTGGTTACTCCAAGGGCAAGGTAGAAGCTGCTTTAAACCCCAGTTTTTCTAGTTTTTTTGACTCACGAGTCATGCACAACATGAGCTGGCAGTTAATGATGGACTCTCATTAGTATTGGATGCATAAGATCCCATGCAAATGTTACAGGTGTTTGGCATTTAATTTGTGTAAATCATTTTCAGTGCCTGGTTGGGGGAAGCGGTGTACGTTAAAGTTTCTTCTGTACAACAAACACCGAAGATGAGGAACATTTTCTACTTCATTGCATGCTATGCGAAGAGGAAAGATTATCTGGCTCTCCAAAACGTATTCGGTGTCAGTGTCTCATAACTATAAAGAATTCTCAGAATCAGGGCAAACAATTTGCCAACAAAATGAGTAATTATATTAATTTATGCTTCATAAAATGTCGGTTACAATATTTAACAGCTATACTCAAATTAACCTAGTAATATTGAAGATGATGGAGCTTCACTAATATACTTGTAGAAGTATCCAGGCCTAGGACCAATAAAAATGTTGCTGTTGTTGTGCCGCACCACAAAGGTTATGATTTTAGATAGATACTGGTTCTATAACAAATATTAGGTATTAACTATTATTTTCTTAACACGTTTTTGCATTTTCTGAACTCGTCGTAGTTTTTTAATGTCTCGTGCCTGGCGCATGTTGCATTGTGTAACCAATTTTGAAATATATAGCTGTCAGTATAACGCATACAGCGTATACCACTTCGTATTATTCGAGAAATATGTACCATTGAAACATCCCGCTTCTAGGTCCTGGCCTTATACAACTTCCTAAATGGTTTTCAGTTGGGGGCTTTGGTATAACGGGAATGACAAAAACGTTTTGAAATGAATTAACAGAAAATGACACGGTTCCTTTGGTACATTAAGAGAGGTGAGAAAGTGTGGAGGAGAGGGCTAATATCTTATGTTCCAGACTGATGGACTTATGAACTGGGTGGAAAGGTGGCCTGTCCCCATTGACGTGCTCGGCAACGTTTGGACTTTTGAGCATCTCTTTCTTTCAACGAGCAACCTTGGCTTCAGCAACTTTTATCTTCCAAAACAACGTTGGAGCAACAAACGATATTATTTCGATATCGAACACACATTTATAAGTGTAGTTTGGTCCACATATATTAACACTCACATGTATTTTAACATTTAGTTGCAATTGCAGGACCGTATATATAGATAACTTATATTAGTTAAGAGGATAACTATTTTTGATAGTGCGGAAGGTTAGACTGTCTAGCCCCCCCCCCCCCCCCCCCCCTCCCCTTCACTACTGAATTGAGGAAATTATACTAATACATACATTAGTAAATGGATTCACGCCTTTGTCGTTTTACTAATTAACTGATGTACACGAGGCACGAACACAACAGTTCCGTCTATTTTCAAATAAATGCGATCACGAGCACTACTGTAAAATGACCGGTCATGCAGCGGTTATTCGGCTAAGCAGAGCCTCAAGGCTGCCATTCTGTTGAATGAAATGTGGCGACACAAAGCTGTAAATATTTATACAAGAACTGAAGAAGAGGGCGCTACTGCATGTGAACCATGCATCGTGATTTAAACATTGACTTATTATGAGCCGTTTCTGTTTGAACAATAACAGCTTTACACATCTGTTGTCATTATCAAAGTATATATTTTTGGACCGTAAGTAAGGTTAAATTATATAAATATGCATTATTTTAGGAAACTACTCCCATATATAAGCCATATAGGTATGTGCCGCGGGATAAGGTATGCTTTTTTGAGGTGCCGCACCGTTAAAAAGTTTCTGATATTTTGTTATCCTTAAAAATAGGGTACATATATGTTTTTTTCTTTCCTCTATTAAACTCTTGCTTTGCAGTATCGTGCATTTGCTCAACGCCCGCTAAACGTAACAATCTAAAATAAACGTAAATCATTGCATAGTAATCATTTAATCACTTGTCCCTTGAATAGGGTCTCACATTTCAGTTTCAGGCCTTAGAAAGGGAAGCAACTTTCCGATTTTTCACCCTTTAATAGGGTCAGGGTTTTGATATCTCCGCGACACACCCCTATCCGGCTCAATTTCGGGTGAACGTATACCTCCGTGTTGTAGTAACAAGGGTTAGGGAGGAGAGAGGAAGAGGGCTAAGGAGAACCCGCACGGATAAACCCTCGGAGCAAGTTGAAGGCGAGATACCAACCAACTCAACTCAATATGTTACCAGGGCTCCAACCCTGGCCACAGTGGAAGTCGTGGAACAACTAATAGCAACCACCAAAAGAAATCCCCCGATAATTATAAATCGATAATCAATTATCGATTTATATTTAATTAAGAAATTGCAGCACTCGCTTTTCGTGAGTTTTCCTCTGGATTTCGATCAACTGGTTTGAGTTTAATACCTGATTAACCGAATTCCTTCCTCCGACTATTTAAGGACCACAAGAGAAACGTCTTCAGCGTGTTCGAAACTAGGGACTCGACAGAAGACCAAAGTTAGTGGGGAGTCACACAACACCACCGTGACTAAGTCTGAGCGAAGGACCTGAATTATTGTGTTGATGGAACCGAAACACACAAAGCACTCTATGGGTTGTTCCATTATTAACGTATAACCTTTTTATAAACCGAAATAGTTCTAGCTGAGTCGATAAAGGACCAGGTAAATAGTCATAAGTCTGAAATGGGAGTTGTGTCACGCCAGAGAAGTTAGCGAAATGAATAAATTAACGGCTAAATTAACTTGAAACCTACTCCTCGAAATCGCATTGTGCCGCAGGTTTTATTGCATAATTCTACAAAATAGTTCTTAATCTATGCCTAGAATGGATATTTAGGTCTGGCCTAGGTGATGAATTCTGCATTTTTGAAAAGCTATAATTTTGGGCTGAAGGAGTTACTCTTTGGATGGGTTCGATTAAAATTTAATTTTCGTCCTATTTCGAGCATCTAAATGTCCAAATCTCACATCAAGGGTAAAAAGAAGTAATAATCTATTGAATGTGTGCAAAATTTGAAAGTTGGAACGCTGCGAAGAATGTTTGAGTGGACCCTAAAAACCCAGTGTCACAGCACTGAAAATAAGCACTTTTTGGCCTGTTAGCAGGACTAACCAATATTTCAACCCCTCGAAATGGGAGTAAAATAAACTTTTCAATCACTCTAACTACATTTTAGTAGTAATGATAGATAGTACCATTCATGGTAGAAATATAAACGAAATCTATTTTTGTGTCCGAGATCGAGTGGACCGCTCTTACAAAGACAGCCTCTTAATTGATCAAATATCCTCTTCAATCGACAGTAAACAGATTGGAGCGTAGCTGAGACCAACGATGGCGGTCATGCCGAACTGGTCTCAGCAAAATAGCTGAATGTAAAGCTTATCTTAGAAGATCTGTACAAACATGGCTAACCAAACTGAAGCATTAACACTAGATATGATTAGACAGCTATGGGAGAAGGAAATGCTACCGAGAATTCAAAAAGAATTCGATCGTAAGATTGACTCGCTCATCAAGCGACTTCAGCAAGACTTTAGCTCACTCGACAAACGCTTGGACAAAATCGAATCTTCACAGTCCTTTATCTCAGACAAGTACGACGCTTTGGTCTCAGCAACACAATCCTACAAGAAAGAGATCTCTCCAAAGTGAGTTGAAAGAACAATCGGAGACGATCGCCGAAGCAGTAGATGAAATTTACAACAACGCCACAGCATTGGACGCCATGCAACAATACTCTCGAGTGACTGTCTTGAAATGAGTCCCTGTAACTCCTGTAACTGAAGACTATGTATCTCAACTTTTTTCTGGACTAAAAGAAAAAAATCATCGCTATAGACATCCCCAATAAACTAATTAAGATTGCATGTGGAACACTTTCTATCCCATTTACTTTCATCTGTAACCAATCTATTTCTTTGGGTGTAGTTACTGATATACTTAAAATATCTAGAGTGACCCCAGTCTACAAAACTGGCCTCGCAACTGATTTAAATAACTACAGACCAATTGCAATTCTATCACCCTTCAGCAAGATAAAAAAAATTACAACCAGCTTTATTCATTTTTAGAAAAAAACATGACATACGCTTCAAATATCAATTTGGATTCAGAAAGGATTATTCTACTGAGCAAGCTATATTAGAAATAACAGACCATCTTAAAACATCTATTGACAAAAATATGATTACATGTGGCCTCTTCCTAGACTTTTAAAAAGCTTTTGATACTGTGAACCATGGTATCTTACTTAAGAAACTATGCAAATATGGAATACACAAACCAGAATGGTTTCAGAGTTACTTAACAAACAGAATGTAATATGTGAAAATTGAAAACACCATCTCAACCCAACGTAACATTATCTGTGGAATACCTTACTGATCAACACTTGGCCCTTTACTATTTCTTTTATACCTAAATGACATATCTAATTCTTTGATACAGTTATACTTTCGCATTTTTGCCGATGATGCAAATATATTTTATACTTGCAAAAACACCAAAGAGCTTGAAAGATGGGACCTTTTTTTTAATAGAACAGAACCTCTTAGGGGTGAAAACAAAAATGTCCGACGAGCATCCCCGCCCCTAATATACGGGAGTCCCCCGCGGCTGTGCCCTGATTACTACCTGTTATTTATCATTTATCATATCTATATAGTATCTACATAATAGCTATATAGTATCTACTTTAGTGTGTATCTGCGTATTCATGTTAATTGGTGCATGGATACGATAAATACTTGTGTATTTCCGCTGTTGTTTGTAACTGGTGGTGTATTGAATAAAATGATGATGATGTAGTTCAATTCTATTCATCAGCCCCGCTTTTACCTGCTGAATATAAATCTCTCCCCAGGCTTTGAATTCCTCTATTATCCAACATATCTAATTATAGATAAAGCCTATGAATAACAAAGAAAACCTTTTGAAAGTGAACTAACAATAACCCCCAGTCTAGTACTTTCCCGCGCTGTTGTTATTTTAGTCAAACATTTTATTGTTCAAGGTTTATCATTCATGTACAAACTTTAATGAGGGCTGTCCATGCGCTTTTAAGTATTCCTTTCTCGAATTCAATCGGATCCGCTTACTGACATTTTAGAACAAGCTGATGTGAAAACTGGACGATAGTGTCATCGAGTTGTAAGATAAATCAGTATGTTTTATTTTTTCCTTTTTATTTTGCCTTGAGGCAACAGACCGCACAGTATTTTTGAAAATATTATCAATTCCAAGAAATTCAAACTGCAGTGACCTCTGACATACCACCCAACCATGAAGATGACGGTTTATAGTCAACTTATCAAGTTATCAGTTGCAAACAACACCGCTTTCGGTTTCCAATTCCGTTGGAAAATGTAATGTTCCGCGCATGCCCGCTAGATGTTAATCAGAGCATTTTCGTACGCAACAATTAACCTGTCATTGGTCGAGTTCTTTCTGCTTGTCATTTATGCAAATTACTCAATAACTGCTCTACGTGGCACTGGTGTGAAGCAAACATTTTCTACGAAACTATCAATCTAACTTTTGGCGTGAGGGGTTGCATGTGCTCTTTGTTTCTGTAGAGACAATTCCTTAACGAAAACATGGCTGATTCTTCTTTTCCTCATTCTGGACTTCATCTTCCTTATCCGTTCAACCAAGAGAAGCCGTTTGATAAATCCCTTCTCAAAGTAAACCGACGACAATGTCAACATGATGAAAGCGAAAACATCGGGATGGCGTGTCTCGGTGTAGCTAAACGAGTCAATGAAAATGATGACAAAAATAATAGCACGAATTACAAAGAATTCGAACAGAAATCCAGTGAGCCAGACAGAAATATTTTCAAGGAGGATACTAGACAAGGACATAGACAATCAGTGAGTGTCGAAGACCATGTTTTCATCCAAACATTTGAATTCGCAGCCACTTCGCCCAAGGAATCGTTTAGAATCAGAAAGAAGATGGTTCTACGTCGACTGTTTTCCACAGATTTCTTTCACGGAATATGTCTGGTGCGAATCAACAATATCCAAAGCACTGAAATAAAAATAGAAGACCTCGAAGCTCTAAAGGAGGCAATTGGGAAAGCACGGGAGGTGATTTACAATTTCGAGAGCTTTTTACTGAGTAGTCATGTGAGTAATGTTGCAACTGAGAACGAGATAGAAATATGGACTAATTACTTCGCTAAGGAAAATAGTGCAGTAAATGTTTGCTATGATAAAAGTATGTTTTACAAAATACTAACAGAAGATGATCTTAATCGGTACATGGACCAACAAAGTAGACTATGTTACGCGCTTGGACTACGGCACGACTTCTTTGATGAACTTAATGATTTTCCAGCTGAAATTCGATTCCATATGACACTGGAAGCTTGCATGGATTCTAACATTTCTTCAAAATAACCTTGAAAGAGAGAATGCTCTGGCGATGAAAGGAAGCTTGAGCGCAGGACATTTTATAAAGCTTGGATTCAGAGCAGAAAGTCGTGCTACAAGGACAATGTTGTCACGTGCTAAACCCATGAGGGATCATGTTGAACTGATGGAGCTGGCTAGGCGCTTCATAATATAAGAGACGAGTTGAAGTATAACCCAGTTTTGTGTGACAATGTCCCCAGGTTTCCTTTCGGTAGAAGTAACGCGAATGTTTGTTTCAAAATAAGAGAACCAACTGGTAAGAGATTAATCGTTTTGAATGCTACTATCGTCGAGGACGTACACGGTGCTGCCGTTAACCCGACGAAGGATTTCATATCAACTATATCCAAGCTCGCCAGAGATGAAGCTCGTGTTGTATTCTTCCACGGAACAGATCATCATAGCGCTGTAGACATTATAAATCGCGGCATAGACATTGACCTCGGCCACCCCAAGCGTGATTTCAGCGATGGTTCAGGGTTTTATCTCAGTGACAATTTTGAGCGCTCTCGAACTTGGTGTTTCAGCCAAACAAGAAAGCCCGCCATACTAGTTTTTAATGTAGAGAAGTGTTGCTTAGAAGAAGCTGTTGGGATGAATCTCAGAGCCAACCAGTCAAAAACTGAGTGGAGTGATTTAGTCACAGCTTTCAGAAATGGCAGAGCGACAAAGAAACTTCGCAAAAGCTTGATAACATATGACTTTATTGAAGGCCCTGTTGCATCAATGAGCGAGAGGGCCGAGAAGAAAGTCCCTCTTGCAATCGAAGAATCATATCAGCTTTGTCTCACTACCGATAACTTTGCCGATGAGATTCGGGGATACCTACATTCCGTGATTTTCTATGACAATTCTTGAAGGAATATTCACAATTTCTGTCTTATATCGTCCCTGTTATATATCTCAATAGTGCATAAAAGAATATTTACACTTTTGTATATATTTCAGAGCAGAATTATATTTTAGTAGATTGCCACCAACACGACGATATTATTCATGAACATATTTATACACTAATCGGATCAAGTTCTGGAAATATTTCTTATGTAAAGATAAAACCATCTACATAAAGGTAATATATATCCTGCTCTACCTTGGTATCGAGCACTCTATCCATATGAATTTGAACTTGACATTTATATATATATGAGGCACGTTTACACAAAAACAGTCTTAGACAAGAAGGCTCCATTCGTGTTAACATGCTTCATGCTGTGTGCTTCTTCACTTTAAGAGGCAATAGCGCGCTTTCCAGTGTTTTATTTTAAGAGCAAATGACAGTATCTGACTTTTCTGGCTTTTCGATCCCATAATGCCTTTGTCTCAGATCTATCCCATAATTTCTTTATTTGAGAGCAAGAGGTTAGAAAAAACGCCATTTTCTGGTATTTCTACTCCGAATACGGCAAAATTCCATCAATTAAACTTACTCTACGGGAAGAGACCGTCGTTTTGACGTGTAGTACGTCGAAATCCATTAAAAGCTCGAGAAATGGCGCCACTTTGAGGAGTTTAGGGTACACAAGTAACTTTGAGAGATTAAGGTTAGGTTACAAAAACCACATTTTCTGGTACTTCTACTCCAAATACGGCAAAATTGGCACGCTAGGATTAAAGTACTGGAAGAGACCGTCGTTTTGACGTGTAGTACGTCGAAATCCATTAAAAGCTCGAGAAATGGCGCCACTTTGAGGAGTTTAGGGTACACAACATGAGGCACGTTTACACAAAAACGGTCTTAAACAAGAAGGCTCCATTCGTGTTAACATGCTTCATATATATATATATATATATATATCACCTGTAGAGAATGACAGTGGTTATATTAATTGAGAATGACTGAATAAATAAATGAACTGAACTGTCTGTATCTGATTTAGCGGTCCTAGGTTCAATATTAATACAAGAGATCGCTTCCTCACTGGAACACAACAATTTTTAGTCTCAAAATTATACATACTTGTGAATGAACTAACGTAAGGAGAATTAAAAACCAATAAATATAAGACATACGTAGTGATAAATGTTTGCAAATTGTAACCAAATAAAATAACGTTTTGAATAATTTAAAAATGCAATTAATATATGTTCCACTACCAAACGAAGGGAAGTTTGGTGATATCGATCTATTTTGAATATGGTTCATGCTTGTATATATGTATGTTGTACGTGTGTGTGTATTTATGTATATAATAATAATAATAATAATAATAATAATTTATTTCAAAAATACCATCAAAGATACATAGGAAGTACTGGAAGTACACAAGTAGCTAGATCTACTAATTATTACAGGTACAATCATTAAACCTAGTCATAATGTCGTGGCAATATTTTGCTGTACACCTCATTACAGACTCATCCTTCATTGACAAGCAGTACAAAAATAACTGAATGAATCATTGATAGCTAACAAATTGCCCAAAAAACTTTCTCTAAGATTTACAAATTTATATTATTACAACTGGTGAAGTAATGCAATTCATCACCTAACTCATTAAGGATGCAAAGAGGGCAAACGCGTGCATCATAAGTAATGTTTGCGTAGCGCAGAAATCCTAAATCTTGTCACCGCCTGACGTTGCTTAACGCTCGAGACATACGACAGGTAGTTCTCAAAACCTGTACTTGGCTTCACTAGATTAAACGTACGCAACTTACTGCACTCTTGAACCTGGTCCTTCCACCGCTTATTAAAGGAATTATATAATTCAGATTTCAGACTCTAATATTCTTAGTGGATCTAACAAGATCCTTAAGAGAGTTAACATTGCACATCTCTAACAGATAATTCGTAAACTTAACGCCCTGAAAATTTGATTGTATGCACATAAACGTGCAGCTCTCCCAACTAATTCATCCCCGTACAACGAATCCTTCACCCGTAACCAGTATTTAACTACCAAACCAGAAAGTTGCACAACCATTGGTACTCTGCCCAATTCTGCATACACTGCTAAGTTTGTAGACTTAGAGTGAACGCCTAAAATACGCTTGCAAAACTTCAAATGCAGTTTTTTCTATGTCGGTAACCGTACTAAAAAACTTGTCTTGAACATGTCAAAACTAGATATCCTTCCCAAAACATAAACTCCCCAAATCTCACAACCATACAGCAGCACCGGAACTACAACAGTTGTATGTATAAGGAAACGTTTTAAATGTAATTTCAAATAACATCTGTTTTAGTGATGTCAATGCATGGCCAAAAAACTGCAGAAAACTGACAGTAACACCTTATTTCTGTGCCGAATCAATATGGTAATATTCTTCATACTGGCACGTACATGTCTGGGACTCAATTTATAAAGAATTGATATGGTGACCTTTCGACTCGCATGACAGGCCGGCTTCAGAAAATGTTTAATTTCTCGAGTTAAACATTTGCATGTTTCAGTACTTACAGTGTACTGAATATTATAAAGTTTGACTATAAATAAATAAATATATATTTTTAATATCTTTGTCCAAATGCCTTCAACTAGAAAAGCCTCTGAGATATAAAATAAAAACATCTTCACATGCATATACACATGACAAGCATTGTTTGGTTCCAAGAAAACACACCCTCATCAAGAGTAGTTCCTGGAAGTCAGAGCGCATATATTATGGCAGCAAAATGTGTCACACAATCGAAAACATTTCACGCCATCCCAATACTTTCCAACTATATGTTAGCTAACAGAAAGCTCACATATTTTTATCATCCAACATTTGTACACGATTTTAGCACCGAATTCGAATTCAGTATTTAAACTTTTCATTAAGGTCCCTGAATCTAAAAGATAAGAAATAAGTAAAAAAGATGTAACACAAGCATCTGACTGAGCTCAGTACCTAAGGAATGCCCATATATGGTTACGTAACTGACAGAGCAAAATAACTTTTGCTTCTCGTGCTGTATAATCATTTTGTTGAAAACGCCCATATTAACAGCCATTTGAATTCACAAACCTCGACGTGAAACTACCACTGCTTGTGCGTGATGTCATTTTCATTGTCCGTACTTAAATTGCACATAGCGGAGAACCAATCAGAAAGCGAGAAAATTGCCTTTTATATGCAGATGACTTATTATTATTGTCAAATAGTGAATATGGTTTGCAAAATTGTTTGGGTAAACTTCATTCTTACAGCCAAAAATAGAAAATGAGGGTAAATTTAAGTAAAACGAAAACTATGGTGTTCAATAAGTCAGGGCATAAAATTGATATTAGGTGCAACTTTGGTGGAACTGATGTGTCAGCCACCAAATGTTACACTTATCTTGGTTCTGCCTTGACTCCTTCTGGTTCCTTTGCGATTTATATAATAAAGGAATAAGAGCTCTTTTCAGCCTTTTGAAAGTTTTCCATCCCCGTCAGTCTAACATATTAGTAAGCCCTATCCTGATGTACAATTGTGAGGGTGCTTATTGTAAACGTTATAGCTCTTTTCCTAAGTTTAAAGAATCCATGTTCCACCCCAATTTAATTTCTGAAAAGTTCAACCTTAAAATGTATAAAATCATCCTTGGAGTAAATCTTAAGTCGACAGATTTTGCTTTAAGAGCAGAACTTGGAGTTTTAGCTATGCATATTTCTATTTACAAAATGTTACTAAAATATATTTTCCATTTACTTATCATAACGATAACCCTGTATTGACTGGGGCTCTTGAAGGCTCTTGTAATTCAGTTGAACAAGAAGGGATCGGAGTATGGTCTTGGTTTAGTATTATGTCATATTTATTAAAATTAGGAAATTTTGAATATGAATTTCGATTTCATTAAATTTGGATGTCAAGTACATCCTTAAGTTAGTTATAAGAAATATCGAACAAATGTATATTAAGGAGTGGGATAAAGAGAAAGAAGGAATTTCACAGGGTTTGAAAAATTCAAAACTAGAATTATATGCAGCGGTAAAGGGTAGTTACGCGTTTGAGGGGTATCTTAGTAAAATCAAAGATATTGAAACACGTAGAGCTGTAATGATTAACGAAGTTACGACTTTCAGCTCACCAATTCCCTGTCGAGCGCGGTCGTTATAAACAAATACCAAGTGTACAGAGAGGATTCGGGTGAAATTGGGAATGAATTAAACTACTTGTTTAAATGCAGGAATTGCAGTATGATACAAGGCCGAGTTTCTTTCATTGATGAATTATATGCTATAAATCCTCTTTTCTCTTCTTTTAGTTACATTACACTATTTCAGTATATTGTTTCTATTAAGGACAATAATATAGTAAACGTTAGCTCGATATATAGCAAAGATATAAATCTATTTGTTAAAAATTATTGTTGTAAATTACATAAATTGATTATTAGATCTACACCAATGTAACAAACATGTTTTCAAGGTGCTAATAAATCATTTTGAATTTTTGTATTTTTTTGTAAAATAAGTTTTGGCTTTAGATTATTATTCTGATTTTTATTTAAGCATTCTTAAACTTGGGCTCATCACACAGGCAATGGTTATATATAGTGAATAGTCTGAAGGTATTACGATCTGACGCGAAGGAATTAACTAGTCTTGTCATAGAAAATATATAAGAAAATACCTGCAAAAATACGTTTGGTTCGAAGTGAGGACCTATATAGCCAAAAGATAAACAATAAAGAATGAAAAGTCCGAAGACTACAGCAAAGCTGATATACAACGAAAATTCTAACACAAAGCACTACGGTTAGCTACGCCTGACACGAAAAGCGTTCGGACTAGACTGCAGCCATAGACAGCTGTTTCGTTCTTATTAGAACTCGTCAGTATGGCATAGCAAACAGTACGCGGGCTTCGGTTCCACTGCACTACCGACCCGGACTGCACTAAAAAGCATCTAGTTACGAGCTCACAGAAAAGCTTGGTTATCGGGTCACCCGTAATTACGTGTGGCGATAAAACCATAATATATTTATGTATATATTTATGTTCATGTGTTCCCTGCAATCTGTTTTGTTTATTTATTGTAAATTAATTTAATTTATCGTATGAATTTCCATGTTTCGTACATTTTTAAATTACTTAATTATGGCAGTGAAAATGGAATAAATTATATTATAAGTCTTCCCGCACTAGTGCATTTCAGTTCGGCTTTGTTGAACATGTATATAACTCTGTATACTACCCCTGACTGCAGCACTTAAATCGATGTCCATGGTCTCACGCCTATATATAGTGATTACAACACAACGATATAGACTATGGTCAGAGAACAAGATATTATGATTTATAAGCGAGGGGAAAATATTGAAAAGGCTACAAGGGCATTCAGAACGAATGTTTGATAATGTATCTTGCTTTTTTATTTCATTTGGGCCAGTGTATTTTTCGTACGTATTTTTGGTATTAAATACAATTGTATTTTATTGCACGACATTACGCCGGAATGCAACCGGTAAAAATCTACCTCACCAAAATGTTAACAGCATATCAAAAATATCAACGTCGATGCCATCAGCTTATTTACGTCTGAATGTAAAGTTGCATTTCAAAAGTTATGACCGCTAGAGATGGTCTTATAATATATTTTGTTTCACATTAAATATTGTGCAAAGTCACTGTCTAAGAATACCACCGTCAATACCACTGCGTGTCACTCCCCTTATAATGCTTTCTAAAACTCTCTCACAGGAAGTCATGAACTCGTGATATTATAGCAAACGACGGGTTGACCAATCATAAGACGTTGTTGTTCTATATAGGTCTCTTAATGGTCAAGATAGTTCCTGCTGGACGTAAATGTCAATCATTAAATCATCGAGCCGTGCCTCGCCTGTACATGTCGCTGCATGGCGTGGCGCACGCACAACCAGTCTAAGTCCAAAGTGAACTAACTGTTGCTACGACCTGTATTCCTAAGTTTATCTTCGATTCTTCGGGAAGTTGTTACTCTTACGAGGAATATTCTCACTCAGTATTCATTGAGTATTCACTGTTGTTCAACAGAATCATGGCTGAGTCTCGAGTTAGGACGCTTTCACAATCAGGAATCCGTCTTCCCCATCCTTTCAACAAAGAGAGACCATTTGATACTCCATATCAAACAATTGTTGTCGTTCAGAGTAATATTTGGGCCTGACTAGATGCTAGTCAAGCATACCCTCATCCTTTTCAAATAACGATTCGATTTTTTTAATCGCACTTCCTGTAGCCTACGTTGTATCCGCCTCTCTTCTGCCGGCTCGCTATACTTCCTGAACGTGTTCTAGTATTCGTCGATCCGTCCTGCTTTCCAAATATGGAATATATTGACCATATATGGAATATAACAGGGAGCTCTCAGGAACGACACTTTTCTCAATAAATTGTTTGATATGCATCACTTGCTCGCTTTCCCTCGAATCAACAAGAAGGTGAAGGCACGAAAAGCGAGATAGAAGATTTACTAACCGAGTTCCAAGTAGAGAAGAGGGAAATACAAGAAAGTATGCGTTGTAAAGGGGAGGTGGAGAGAGAACAATGTTGTATAGAAGATGAAAATAAGTCAATTGAGTTAGCCAGCAAGTTTGCTCCACATGAAATCGCCCTTGAGCAGATTCAAGCAAAAATGAGAAGATTTCTAAAGGCTCATGGTAAAGAGATTGCAGAAAAAGGCTCAAATCAAGCAGGCCAGGGTTTGGCTGAAGATCCAAAGCAAATGTTAGATGTCATTGCCATGTGGGCTAAAGAAACATTTAGGATGAGAAAGGGGCTACTTCTCAATCAGCTTTGTCTTCGTTCTCTTTTTCACGAAATTTGTCTCACAAGAATCAGCATTATTGAAAGTTCAGGCATCGGAAGTGAAGACCATAAGCTACTCAGGGCTTCCATTTAAGATGCACAAGACATGATAAAGAACTTCGAAAGCTGTTTACTGCGCAGCCAAGAAAGTAAACTTGAAACTGAAGGTGAGATTGAAATGTGGGACGATTATTTTACAGAGAGGATTGCTGTTGTTAACCTTTACTATAGCGTGGCTGTTTTTCACGAAAAACTGTCCGATGAGGATTTTTCCCGATACGTTGATACAGAAAGCAGAATATGCTACGCGCTAGGACTACGGTACGACTTTATTGATCGCCTTGAATCTTTTCCTGAAGAAATTCAGGACCATCTGGTACTTGGAGACTGGATTTTAAACTTTGTCGAGGACGCGTTTGAGGATATTCATGAGCCAGTGAAATATAGCAGATATAGTTTGAGTTCTGAGCTTTTAATTCAACTTGGCTTTCGACCAAACACACTTAGCACTTAGCACTACAGCTTACCACTTTATATATTACATTCTTTACACTTACTAGTGCTACGCGGCAAACATGATTCAATATCATAACTACATAATTATACATATATAATCGCCGTGACCCCATACACGACTTTCATAATGGCCGCCTCCTAATTTGCATATGCGATTTCCCGTTTCGGTAGTTTATCTACATATATAGAAAATATGAACATTGCCATGTGAAAGAGCATGTCGACATTAGTGAACTTGTGAAAGTTGAGTGATGTAGCTTAAAAAGCAATGAAGTTACAGCCAGTTGAAATTAGAGACATTTGTATGAGAAAAACAACGGAAGCCTTACTAGCCTCGCTTTCATGTTTTTCTGCATTAGAAATGCTCATAGCTCAACAGCAATTCTCCACATTGCTCTAAAACTCAAAACAATTACTAGTTTTAGTGTGATCTTCCATGTGGTAGGATTAGTTTTCCTCTACAGATTGGTCTTCAAAATTATGCAAATTAGGAGGCGGCCATTATGAAAGTCGTGTATATAACGCACCAATACCCACGATTGCTCATCTGACTTGATAGCTCAGTTGGTAGAGCGCCAGACATGTAACCTGGAGGTCGTTGGGTTCGAGTCCCACTTGGGTCAGAGATTTTTTCTCTTTCCCTCGTAGGGCGTGCACACTTAGCACTACAGCTTACCACTTTATATATTACATTCTTCACACTTACTAGTGCTACGCGGCAAACATGATTCAATATCATAACTACATATACATATATAATCGCCGTGACCCCATATAACGCACCAATACCCACGATTGCTCATCTGACTTGATAGCTCAGTTGGTAGAGCGCCAGACATGTAACCTGGAGGTCGTTGGGTTCGAGTCCCACTTGGGTCAGAGATTTTTTCTCTTTCCCTCGTAGGGCGTGCACACTTAGCACTACAGCTTACCACTTTATATATTACATTCTTTCGACCAAACAGTCTGGCAATAACGACAATGTTGTCTCGCGCCGAAGAGATGAGCGGCCATGTTGAACCTATTGATTCAGTTCGGCGGTACGTAAGGGATGAATTTCAATTCAATCCAGTTTTATCTGACAATGTGCTCAGATTCCCTTTGGAGCGACGAAACCTCGCGAATAGCTGTTTTAACTTCAAACTTTCGACAGGAGAGGGTTTGAAAATTATCACCGTTGAAATACTAAACGACATAAATGATAAGCGAGTGAACCCGATGGAGATCACAATATCTAGCCACGTCGCTGAACTAAAGGAACATCAATCACATGTTTTGCTATTCCATGGAACAGATCATCGTAGCGCTGTAGACATTATAAATCGCGGCATAGATATTGACCTCGGCCAACCTAAGCGCGACTTTAGCGACGGTTCAGGGTTTTATCTCAGTGACAATTATGAGCGCTCTCAATCTTGGTCTTTCAGCCAAACAAGAAAGCCCGCCGTATTAGTGTTCCATATCGAAAAGCGTTGCCTAGAAGAAGCTAAAGGATTTAATTTGAGAAGTGGCCAAGTTCATCCTCAGTGGAGTGAGCTAGTTGCTGCTTTCAGAAATGGAAGGGCGACAAAAAAGCTTCGCAAGAGCTTGAGAACATATGACTTTATTGAAGGCCCTGTTGCATCAATGAGCGAAAGGGCATTGTCGAACGCCGACAGAACAGTCCCTCTTCCAACTGAAGAATCCAAACAGCTTTGTGTGATTAGTGATGATTTTGCCGATCAAATTCGGGGATACCTTCACACTGCAATTTTCTTCGATAGCTCATGAGAGAATGTTTCAAGAAACTAAATATATTGTAGACATTCCAATTGAATATAATTGGAATTGACTCAGTGAATACACCAGTCTAACCTAACATGGTTCAGGATTCACTGGTGCTGGAGATAGCGAAATCAAGAAGAAAAGACTATAAATGTATCAGTTAAATCATCGAAGGCAAAGAAGCTCCTTTCTTCTCAGCGGTTTCGAACTCCCTGTCGGATTTCATTGATATAAATCATGTGCCTTTATTGCATGGGGCCGGATCGCAATAAGATCCAATTACTACTTAAAATGGTAAATAACGAAACGGAGTCACTCAAGGATAGGCCAATTTAAGGATTGTTCAACAAACTGTTGCCTCATACAAACGTATGTAAACATCTTCGCTTCTACAAAAGATATATCTCTCAAAATATGCGATTTAACTAATAGTTTCAGGGCTCTTTTCGGCAATATCGAATCGTTTAATTGAAAAACAAAATCTTGAATTGGCCTATTCTGGTTCAAGGAGGTTTGAATTCTCCTGAATGAAATATTCGTAGTTGAAAATGGTAGTTTGGAAAATCTGTTTACTGCCAGTCCTTGTGTATGTTGAGGTTTAATTTTACTACGTATACTGTTTTAGTCTACACGTATTATTCCCAGGTTAGGGTTATATTTTTATTCTTGCTAAGGCCTGTATGTGATTAGATACAGAGGATTAGTGCAATGAGAGGTCATCAAAGGGAGAACTGAACCTATTCCACAGTATGGAAATCCGTATTTCTATAAAATATCCACAATAGCTCTTTGATAATTTATGGCAATAGACAGAAAACTATGGAAATTTAAATATCCAACATTTTTCTAGAATACAGTTGAACCTCCCGTAAGCGACCACCCTCGGGACCTGGAAAAGTGGTCGCTTACGAGAGGTGGGTGCTTACGAGAGGTATTAAATGCAGTGATTTGACGGCTGCGAGACAAAACGGGCTTTTGGTAAGTGGTCGCTTAAGGGAGGTGGTCGCCTACGAGAGGTGGTCTCACAGAGAGGTTCCACTCTATTTCCAAGGCATTTTCATACTATTGAAATGGTCCAATTTTTCCATGCATTTTGGAGATAAAACAATCCCAGAAAACTGGTTAACCAATGGAAAATATCGTAACATATAAACGTTTTTGTCCTACACATACACAGAGTTAACATTGTTAAAGTGGAACATTCTCGTTCCCAGTGCCTCCTCAACTAACTGAAAAATCTGGTAAGACACAGGTAAGGCTCTAATTTGATTGGCTAGCCAAATCGGCTGCGCGATGAGGAAAAATAAAACATTTGCTGCGCATAGCGCTTTCTTCCAGTTTTACGAAAAAAATATCTTCCAGTATAAACCGATTCTCCGGCAAGAGAACGAGTATTTTGTCATAGTAGAAGTTATGTGTTTAAAAATATGACTGAACAGAAGAACGATTTTATTCAAAAGTCAAGAGATAAAGTTTTTTCTTTGCCTACTAGCCGAACGAAACTGATAACACACACTCGTGGAGCAAAGATACGTTGTCTTTGATGCATACAGTGTATGGCCAACCGAACGGTTTGCTGCATGATCAAGAACTCTCCCGAGACAACAAATCAATTTGCAAACGATCCATTGCAAAAGCAAAGGGAACTAGGAGTTGAATTGCTAACACGTAAGTGCTAGCCAACATAAAAATTCGACTTACAATTCGAACATAACCGCTAATATTAAATGTGCAGTTCTGTAAATATTTTTAATGTGAAATAAATTGAAATTATCTTTTTCAAGCATTAGCCCACTCTGTAATTCATCCAAGTCTTGTGCTCTTCATGATCAGGTGTAACTTTATAGGGATATAACGATCAGTTAAACAGTATAAATAATTTAAAAAGTGTTTGAAAAGTCTGTGAAACATCAAGGGATTCAAAGTTGTGTAGCTGGATGACATTGAAAGGCACAACAAAACAGGTACATCCAGTGTTTTTAAAAATTATATTAAACTATAAAATTGTATTGTAATCTGTGGCAATTAATCTGTGCTTCATACCTCATCGCAGCCAATGATCAACCCAACCTCTCCTTTTTACTGATGATGGATTTTATGTACCAGTGATTTATAGTACAAAGCAAGTCTTATAGCAATATTAAGGACCATTAGTAAACATATTTCTTAGTGTGACAAATAAGCCAGTTGAATTAATATATGAAATTGGCCAAATATGAGACAGTTTCCCTTTGCCCTGGCCTACATCAAGCACAGGTTGTGAGTCTACATTGAGCCAGGGACGGCAGAGCAAAATTTCAAGTTGAGGGGGGGGGGGTAAAATTGACATTGAGCCAGTGTGACCAAGTTATAGTCTTAAACTGACTGAGAAGTAAACTAGGCAACATATTATTTTAGCCCCACATCCCTGTGGCTATGCCATTCCTGTGAACCTAAGACAAATGCAAATAGAAAATCAAATCATTGATTTCCCATATGAGCAAGAAGTTGTTATATCCCTTTTGAAGCTAACGAAAGTTTATTTTTATGACATGGGGAGGGGGGAGGAAGGGAGGAGGAAGAGAGGGTGATGAAGATATTGACATTGGGAGTGTACAATTGTTGTATCCCCTTTCCATCTCTTCAGCTTTTTAAGCACACCCACCCTTGAACAATCCCAAGACCCTCTTATAACTCCAGTCACTTACAAGAGCTCCCATTTTAACTGACCAAACTATTTATTATAAAGAGCCCACTCAGTATATTCACCCACCCCCCATAAAGTTTCCGTCGTTATACTTATTCAAGGCTCAGGCCTGAAAATGACAAGCGACCCCACTCTCAAAGTCCATGAGAGGGGGATCCCCCATCACACACACATCGTTCTGGAGAACCATTCTAATAGGTATTTGGCGTGTGGAGCAGGGCTGGCACCCCGGGGGAGGGACTCCCCATAAAAATAGACGAAATGAAATTCACCCCTAAAAGATAGCAATATGGGCGTGGCTCACAAACATTTTACCCCTAAAAGATAGCACTCCAAAAGACAAATTTGTGCAAACTAAAGGAAATAAGAGACAAAGCTCTGCCCCATAACCTCGTCTTTAATATTCGGATGGATCAAACTCTATATCGAAGCCGTAAATACCGATTCAACTTGTGGGGTCTCATGCTCGAGGATCCAGCGCTATTTTTTCTCGGCCACAAAAATGTTGGGTCTCGGAGACCCCTAAAAGATAGCAGACCTTTGGAAGACCCCTAAGAGATAGCACTGCTAACGATTTTAACCCCTAAAAGATAGGTCGAGCACCCCCGTCTATTTTTATGGGGAGTCCCCCCCCCCCCCCCCCCCCCCCCCGGGGCTGACACTAAGAGACCATGTCGTAAGCGACAGTACGTAGTGATCTTACCTGTGGAACACTGTTGGAAGATGTAAATCTACGATAGTGTTGATAGTCAACTAAGTTTAGTACTGCACATAACCAGTGTATCGTGTGGACCAGTTCTGCGTCCACTTCGGGTTATTTTCTCTGTTGGTGGTAATAACATTTTGCATCACAACCCCCCTTCTTTACTACTCAGAATAACATGACCCACCCCTTATTGACTAAATAAAATGCACATGACCCACCCCTATCCCCCCTCCCCCCTCCTTCATAAATAATGACCGGTCCCTTACATTTCTGAACCCATATTTAAAATGTCTTGATAACATTCAACCACCGAGGACCAGCAGGAGAGACTCCTATTTGGAGCTCGTATACTTTAAGTAGTTATTCAAAAACTTGTTCACAAATTGCGTTTAACATTTGATCAAATTTATACAATGTAGTACAATGTAGCCTGACCATCACTGGGGCTAGGGAAATTACCTCATTTCAAGAAAACTATTTTTATCTACACAAACCTCTGGCTTTACTTGTTATATAAAGTAGAAAAATAGGACAATGGCAATTATACAAAATAATGGTACAGCAGTCCCAGTACAATACAAATCCACTTTGCACTCAGCTTGAATTATGGCAACTTCAGCCTCATATATTGTAAAAAACTGCTGTTATCAATCAGGTATCAATGGCAAGGCCAATTAACTTGAAAGTCCTCAGCAATCCTCAACCCCGGGTCCTCAATACAGCACACTGAAGTCCTTTCGCCCTAAGTTTAGAAATTTGCTCCTCGATAATTGCGTTCAGAGGAGAGATACGACGAACACAATTGAGTTGGATGATCCTTGAACTTGAAGTGCATCAAACACAAACCGTAAACTTTGGTAAATAAACGACTTCCCATAACTGGTCTGAAGGACACAGAATCAGTCCTTATCTAAACTAATTACACGAACAGCTTCCAACTGCATACTTTTTAAAGAAAACTGTATTTAGCTTTGTAAGTGCGAACTGAATAGCTTCGATGAAGTCCGCCATTACTGAGAATGCTAAGAGCATGCGCAGTTTCAATGTCCTAGAATCTAGGACATCCGGTTTCGTGTCTTACCAGAGCCTCCGATTTTTCAGTTAGTTGAGGAGGCACTGGGAACGAGACTGAAAGTGGAATTACTGCAACCTACTGCAATGTGAAACATTCTGGTTTTCGCTCGCTGCAATCCACCGTAACGAAAAAGATGGCAGCTTGTACTTTTACCCACATTCCTTTGCGCGCGAAAAACTTTAAATCCGTCATGAAATCACGGTAGAGGTTTGAAATCTAAAAACCAGAACAAGTGCTGTCATTTAAAAAAACAGAGGATTTCTACGTGTTATTTTGACTGTATTAGGTTCGCAAGGAATTGTGGTCAAATGTACAGCCGCCATCTTTTTCTGTATGGTGGATTGCAACCCGATATAAATTTGGCTCGCGCGCTTCGAAATTATTTCAACTGTTTTATGAATCGTTTTATGAAGCAAGTCACAGTCTCTCACTTGATAAATCAGCATTCCATCCTGGATAACTGCAGTCTCTGAGTAAACGCGTACGAATATAATTTAAAATTGTGAAGACAAAATATATATAAATTATGTTACTTATTTTGGTACCTGCTTAGACTGTAAGATATTTTTATTATTATTATTATTACATGTATTATTATTATTATTATTATTATTAGTGTTATATCTCACTACTGTGATTTCATCGTAAGATTATTTCTTGATCATTTCTTGACAGTATTAGAACGAATACGGCCACCAATTCCGCCTGTCCTTCCCAAGAGAAAGTGAAGTTGACGATCTTGAAGCCTATTTAGTCTTCAGGACGACATAATATTTAGAAAATTGACCAAAACAGCTGAATCATCTGGAGCACGAAGTAGCGGCGTAAATAAGTAAATTATACATGACGCTTGTGCTAGACTAACCTGAGTATCAGTCCCTCTCCCCCTTTCAGGTTAGTGCTAGACTTTACCCTACCTCATTAGTTTGAATGTATACCAAATGTAAAATTATCCCACATCAGTTATGGTGACCCCAGCGCTAGGGTTTCACTACCATGGTGTAACTGATCAGCCCCTAACTGTACGTATGGGAGAACAGGCACCGTACCTCGATGTAACTAACTCATTGAATGTTTATAATAAAATTTGTATATGTCTACCCGTGGATATTGTAGTATTGGAATTTATGTGTTTCAGTAACTGTTTTATTTCGTATTTTCTTATAATTAACTTTCTTTAAATTTCGTCGAGAAAAACGAGGTAATTCGTAATAGTATTATATTCCAAGTACACGTCATAATTATATGACTATGACGTAATTTTACCATATATATGGGAAGGGGGTGCTAATATATACAGCGTAGTGCATGATGGGATATCATGGAGGAATTGGTGGGTGGGTATACGTAAGCGTAACGAACACTAAGCAATGTCGCTGAAGGAACTGACACAAATGGGAAGGTGCTAATATATACAGCGTAGTGCATGATGGGATATCATGGAGGAATTGGTGGGTGGGTCAGCGTAACGAACACTAAGCAGTGTCGCTGAAGGAACTGACACAAAGGGGAAGGGGGTGCTAATATGTACAGCGTAGTGCATGATGGAATATCATGGAGGAATTGGTGGATGGGTCAGCGTAACGAACACTAAGCAGTGTCGCTGAAGGAACTGACACAAAGGGGAAGGAGGTGCTAATATATACAGCGTAGTGCATGATGGGATATCATGGAGGGATTGGTGGGTGGGTCAGCGTAACGAACACTAAGCAATGTCGCTGAAGGAACTGACACAAATGGGAAGGTGCTAATATATACAGCGTAGTGCATGATGGGATATCATGGACGAATTGGTGGGTGGGTCAGCGTAACGAACACTAAGCAGTGTCGCTGAAGGAACTGACACAAAGGGGAAGGAGGTGCTAATATATACAGCGTAGTGCATGATGGGATATCATGGAAGGATTGGTGGGTGGGTCAGCGTAACGAACACTAAGCAGTGTCGCTGAAGGAACTGACACAAAGGGGAAGGGGTGCTAATGTATATACAGTGTAGTGCATGATGGGATCTAATTGTTATGAATTTTTTTCCTGATTAAATCAGATACTGCATGAGCATGATTTTCATCATCACTTGGTTCACTGATTCACGAAACGCTAGTCGAGTTATTTTGGCCATATGACAACAAAGACAGCCTCCCCCCGTTCTCCCAGAACGGAAGAATGTCCGCTTTTAGACTTGTGCATGTGCCGAGTACTAGAAGGAAATGGTCAATGACTTAAAGTGCCCCTACTATCAAGTTTTGAGATAGTGATATTTTTTGTGTATTTCTAAAGTAAAGTTGCTTTGTTTTTTCCTTGCCCAAACCATTTTATGATATTCTTATTTTTTGGTATCATGTCCGCCATCATGATTACCCGAACCCTGTCCTGTGACAGAGCTGATTTCCAACGGACGTGACGTCATTTTCTCAACACAACAACATGCGGGGCTACGTTTCACACAAACGTTCGTATGAACTTATAATTAATAAAAGTATTTGAACATATACTTTTTTTTCCAAAAACAAAAGGAAAGAGCGAAGTTTTGAATGGAAATATGCATTTACAAGAACGACGCGTTGAGGAAATGACGTCACGACAGCAAACGTTAACCGGCGCTGATCAAAAATCGCAAAATAACCTAATGAATACTAAGGCAGTACAATTGATACATTTCTCATAAAACTCCAATAACCTAGAACACACTTGAATAATGGCGGACCTGACTCTGCAAAATTCATAGTTTAATTTGGTCCTTTGGTAATATTTTTCACTGATTTGGATATTTTCGACACTGTGTGTCATTTTGGAAGGCAAAAAAGGAGAAAAGGAAATGGTGGAATTTCATCGTAGTGGTACTTTAGCAAAAGCCACAACTATTATCCTTGAAGATCATCGCTTTTACAGCGATAACAGAGGATCTGCAGATGAAATCAGTAATAAACTAATTTTTAAACTGAAACCCAAAAGTAACAAAACACCAAATACAGACTGTCTACCAGTGAGAAAAAAGCTAGAGGAGATTTACCAATCAATTTTATAATATAAACACTGGGAACATCCTAAGAACGCGCCTAGCTACCAATCAAATTGCAATTGTTCTGGTGCACGGCTGGAAAAATCAAAACAAACCCACAGCCTTTTCCTTTTTCCGATATTTATGCCGCTGTAACATGCACAAAAGTCATGGAAATCTGTAAATAAACTGAAGTTTTCGAAGAAACCCCCCAAGTTTTGGAAGAAAACTCCGACTGTTCTGTTGTCGAGCCCGCAAAAAGCCGTTTTGCGAAATTAGACGAACACAGAATTAAACAAACTTGTATCAAATTCGTACGCGAACTCGACGAAATCAAACACTAAATGCCTTATAAAGACTTTTGAAGGTAAGAAAGCCAACGCTTTCAATAACCGTGAAAAAAGGTATTTTCTTTCATGAATTATCAGAAAAATAAATAAAACCAACGTATTTTGCATTAAAATGGCTTTACTGAAACTTGGCTGACGTCATTTGTTTACTTTTTTACCCCACGAATTTCCCTCATATTCAAGGCCCTGCCCGCTTGACCATATAAAGTTTGTTCGACTTTTTATATTATAAAATAAATATACAAAAATGATGCACTTCTGAGCTCTTGAAATGCAGCTGAATGCACTCGCTATCGCTCGTGCATCCACTTGCTAGCATTTCAAGAGCTCAGGCGTGCATCATTTTTGTATAGAACATAGAAAACCAACTTCTATTTGTTAAATATAGAAAAACGAGAAATGGACAACATACAATGTACCTTTATAATATTATATCAATAAGTTGTTTTCTACGGTGGCCCGAAGTAACATGTGGAAAATGAGACACGTTTTCCCCATTTAGTGACTTTTTTAGCGCCATTTTTTCTAGCGGCGTCTTTTTTTAGCAACTTTGTTTTAACGACTTTTTTAGTGGTTTTTAAAGCCATTTTTATCGCAGGCTCAAGCAGTTTACATGCTGCTGTAGCATGCAGTTGTTCCTTGTGTCTTACCATATTCTTCGAAGCATTCACGTTACGTTGTTATACCTTACATATTTTCCTATGAATCAAGTTCGTACACGTATAAATGAAATAACTGTGGAATACTTTGTACTTGGATTTTCCTCGATCTTTAATTAGATAGGTGCCGTGATTCGCGTTCGTGATCTTTTGGCCTTATGGCTTAATAGCGCCTTATATAGGAAATCATTCAGAGTGATTTCACTAAACCCGTGAAATAGATATTAGACTAATAGACACTGTCAGACCCTAATTCTATTGTTTTTATTTTGTTTCTATTTCACTATTAGATACTAGCTTGATACTAGTAGATTTTGTTTCACGGGTTCAGTAAAACCACACTATTTCTGTCACATAAATTCAAAACGGAGCAATCATTCTCACAGATCGGTTTTGGGTCTCAGAAAACTTTATACTTTAGTTCGTAAGTAGCTTATTAACTTTTCTCTTATGGGCTTTTCACACCTACTTACAAATTATTATCCTAATATAAATAGTCAAAAGAGGAAACTAAACTAATCTAAAATATATTACTAGTATAAACTACTTCTAAAACATGGAAAGAATAGAACAAATAATTTACTGCTATCTAAAATTAATTACCATATATGGCTTTATAATAATAATCCTGAATTGTTAATTGTACAATAGTTAACAATGCTCAATGCCGCAAAAAGACGGTATCAAGCATGTACTGGCTGAGTTTTGATTTAAAAGCGCGATAAAAGTTATCTATGTCTGATTTTGTTTACCTGATTTTGTTTACCTGATTTTTTTTACCCTAGCTGACCCTAATTATCCTAAATTTACGAGAACATACCCCTCTCCCTCCCTCCCCCTCCCTCCCCCTCTCAAATCCTGAACTTGAAAACCAAGCAAGTTGCATGGCACTACCCAACACACACTACGACGTAGCTAACAACACACACTTGACTACGACGTGTCTAACACGCATGCTCACATCTTACTACCCGTGGAGTGGCAACCATGTACAGCTAGCTGTTCAGTGTCGTCCTTGTTAGGACTCATCCTGACATAAAGATCATAGGCATCAGAATCTGGTTACTCCAAGGGCGAGCTAAGAGCTTCTTTAAATTTCAGCCACCACGCCTTCTGAACTTGAGCCCGCGATAAAATCGCTAAAAAAGGCGCTAAAAAAGGCGCTAGAAAAAAGGCGCTAAAAAGTGTCTTGTTTTCCACACGTCACTTCAGGGCCACTGTAGCTTTCATATATAGCTCTGGCCATTTAGTATTTACGTTAGACGAGGATAGTATTGGCTATCCCTTCATGAAAGTTATTGCTCTTTTCTTATTCACTAATAGCTTTTAGTTATCGTCTTAAATTAATGTTAAATACACTTTGTGTAGTTAATTATTCCAAGACCACTGGATAACTCGCCGATCTGAAAATTACGCGGGATCATATTAAGGGCAGGATAATTTTACAGCCAGTTTGGTACGCTACTGTACTGATTTAGGTCGCGGTCGAATCCTTCTTTTCTTAACCTTTTGCTAATTTCCTGAAAACAAATCACAATTTTTGTGGCGCACAGTTTCCAGTTTGCATTGAATGCTTACATCGCGTCGCCCAGGCCAGACACTGATTTATGACTGCCACTGTCTCCGTCTTAGCCTGATAGACGATATGAGGTCGTACGCTCACTTCCTCCCCCTCCCCGTCTGATGGACTTTTGGCAGAAACCGTGTTCCAGCCATTGTTTTCATTTTGACCAATCAGAGCGACTGTTTTATTGTTAGAGAACTGAGGTATGCGTGGAATGTCTAGTGGAGTCTAAAGGTTAAGCCAAATGGCGGACGATACAAACGGACTTGATATGGCTTTGGAGGAAGCGTGCGAAACTTTCGGCATTTCTGAATTATTTCCCAAACAGAGAAAGACAATATTCCCCTTCGTTTCCCGTGAGGACCTTGGCCATCACAGCTGCATCTATAGGCGACGACCAGGTCGAGAATCGAGGGAGCTTGAGAGAGGAGAAATTATGTAGCCTTCTACACTGCAGCTCGCCAGAATCACGCACTTTCATGGACTGCAGAATATGTTTTACAGCTTCAAACTTATGTCGATTTCTCAGAGCTCCAAGAAATTTTGAGTAGGCGCGTGCCGCCCGGGTCTCAAAACCCTGACTCTATTTCAGACCAAAATATAAGATTTTCCATACCCTTAGACCTGTAGTCAATTTGATAAAAAGATAATGAATATATGACAATGTGCATTCTCTACTTCCCTGTCAAGATCCGATACCCTATTCTAGACTGAAAAATACGAAATTTATTACCCTATTTTTATTTTGCCTTGAGGCAACAGACCGCACACTATTTTTGGAAATGTTATCCATTCCAAGAAATCCAAACAAAACGAGGTCTGTTTGGTTTACCGCAGTGACCTCTGACATACCATTCAGCTATGACGATGACGGTTAGTCAACTTATCAAGTTATGAGTTGCAAACAACACCGCTCTCCCGCGGTTTCCAATTCCGTTGGAAAATATAAAGTTCCGCGCATGCCAGATAAATGTTAATCAAAGTGCTTCTTGTTGCCAATTCTTATGCAACAATTAGCCTGTCATTGGTCGAGTTATTTCTGCTTGTCATTTATGCAAATTACTCAATAACTGCTCTACGTGGCGCTGGGGTGAAGCAACCATTTTCTACGAAACTAACAATCTAACTAATGTGCTCTGTGTTTCTGTAGAGACAATTCCTTAACGAAAATATGGCTGATTCGCCTTTTCCTCGTTCTGGACTTCATCTTCCTTATCCGTTCAACCAAGAGAAGCCTTTTGATAAATCTCTTCTCAAAGTAAACCGACGACAATGTCAACATGATGAAAGCGAAAACATCGGGATGGCGTGTCTCGGTGTAGCTAAACAAGTCAAGGAAAATGATGACAAAAATGAAAGAACGAATTCCAAAGAGTTCGAACAGAAATCCAGTGAGCCAGACATACATATTTTCAAAGAGGATACTAGACAAGGACATAGACAATCAGTGAGTGTCGAAGACCATATTTTCATCCAAACCTTTGAATTCGCAGCCACTTTGCCCAAGGAATCGTTTGGTTTCAGAAAGAAGATGCTTCTACGTCAACTGTTTTCCACATATTTCTTTCACGGAATATGTCTGGTGCGAATCAACAATATCCAAAGCACTGAAATAAATACAGAAGACCTCGAAACTCTAAAGGAGGCAATTGGGAAAGCACGGGAGGTGATTTACAATTTCGAGAGCTTTTTACTGAGTACTCATGTGAGTAATGTTGCAACTGAGAACGAGATAGAAATATGGACTAATTACTTCGCTGAAGAAAATAGTGCTGTAAATGATTGCTATGATAAAAGTATGTTTTACGAAACGCTAACAGAAGATGATCTTAATCGGTACATGGACCAACAAAGTAGACTATGTTACGCGCTTGGACTACGGCACGACTTCCTTGATGAACTTAATGATTTTCCAGCTGAAATTCGATTCCATATGACACTGGAAGATTGGATTCTAACATTTCTTCAAAATAACCTTGAAAGAGAAAATGTTCTGTCGATGAAAGGAAGCTTGAGCGCAGGACATTTTTTAAAGCTTGGGTTCAGAACAGAAAGTCGTGCTACAAGGACAATGTTGTCACGTGCTAAACCCATGAGGGATCATGTTGAACTGATGGAGCTGGCTAGGCGCTTCATAAGAGACGAGTTGAAGTATAACCCAATTTTGTGTGACAATGTCCCCAGGTTTCCTTTCTGTAGAAGTAGCGCGAATGTTCGTTTCAAAATAAGAGAACCAACTGGTAAGAGATTAATTGTTGTGAATGCTACTATCGTCGAGGACGTACACGGTGCCACCATTAACCCGACGAAGGATTTCATATCAACTCACATATCCAAGCTCGCCAGAGATGAAGCTCGTGTTGTATTGTTCCACGGAACAGATCATCGTAGCGCTGTAGACATTATAAATCGCGGCATAGACATTGACCTCGGCCACCCCAAGAGTGATTTCAGCGATGGTTCAGGGTTTTATCTCAGTGACAATTTTGAGCGCTCTCGAACTTGGTGTTTCAGCCAAACAAGAAAGCCCGCCATACTAGTTTTTAATGTCGAGAAGTGTTGCTTAGCAGAAGCTGTTGGGCTGAATCTCAAAACCAACCAGTCAAAAACTGAGTGGAGTGATTTAGTCACAGCTTTCAGAAATGGCAGAGCGACAAAGAAACTTCGCAAAAGCTTGATAACATATGACTTTATTGAAGGCCCTGTTGCATCAATGAGCGAGAGGGCCGAGAAGAAAGTCCCTCTTGCAATCGAGGAATCATATCAGCTTTGTCTCACTACCGATAACTTTGCAGATGAGATTCGGGGATACCTACATTCCGTGATTTTCTATGACAATTCTTGGAGAAATATTCACAATTTCTGTCTTAGATCGTCCCTGTTATATATCTCAATAGTGCATAAAAGAATATTTACACTTTTGTATATATTTCAGAACAGAAGATATGTTTTAGTAGGTTGCCACCAACACGACGATATTATTCATGAGCATATTTATACACTAATCGGATCAAGTTCTGGAAATATTTCTTATGAAAAGATGAAAGCATCTACATAAAGGCAATATATATATCACCTGTAGAGAGTGACAGTGGTTATATTAATTGAGAATGACTGAATAAATAAATGAACTGAACTGTCTGTATCTGATTTAGCGGTCCTATGTTCAATATTAATACAAGAGATCGCTTCCTCACTGGAACACAACAATTTTTAGTCTCAAAATTTAAATACTTGTGAATGAACTAACGTAAGGAGAATTAAAAACCATTAAATATAATACATACGTAGTGATAAATGTTTGCAAATTGTAACCAAATAAAATAACTTTTTGAATAATTTAAAAATGCAGTTAATACATGTTCCACTACCAAACGAAGGGAAGTTTGGTGATATCGATCTATTTTGAATATGGGTCATGCTTGTATATACGTATGTTGTATGTATGTGTGTATTGATGCATATATGTATGTATAAGGAAACGTTTTAAATGTAATTTAAAATAACATCTGTTTTAGTGATGTCAATGCATGGCAAAAGATCTGCAGAAAACTGACAGTAACACCTTATTTCTGTGCCGAATCAATATGGTAATAATCTTCATACTGGCACATGTCTGGGACTCAATTGGATGGTGACCTTTCGACTCGCATGACCACAGGCAGCCCAATCTCAAGATTTGTGTATTTATACGCTTACAAATATCGCTTGAATTGTTCATATTATAAATCCTTCCAAAACATGTATGTTAGACAAATATATACACGACTTCATCCTACAATGTTTCAGTTGTGGTTATTCATACCTCTGAGCTCTTCTAGGGTCGTTTCCGCTGTTTTTTTCGAACCTCTTTCCCTCACCTCCTAATAATAGGAAAAGGCTGGAAACAACCGACAAATATACGATGCATAACCTGCAATCTTTGCCACGAAAATCACACTTCGCTCACTCCAAATAACTCCAAACTAAGGCAGGCCATAGAATGATAAATGAACTCATCCCTATCCCAATTTTAAGATCCATCGATACCACAGTCTGGAGAAATCAAGCAATTTGTCGCCCATTTTCAAGTCCTTCGAGGTTGGCAGCCAACGAAGTTGGACGCCGGAAGTGCCGGTTAGGACCAACCGTCAAATAGCCTGGGGACCTTTCTCGAGTTAAACATTTGCATGTTTCAGTACTTACAGTGTACTAAATATTATAAAGTTTGACTTTAAACATATATTTTAAAAATCTTTGTCCAAATGCCTTCAACTAGAAAAGCCTCTGAGATATAAAATAAAAACATCTTCACATGCAGATCGATACACATGACAAGCATTGTTTGGTTCCAAGAAAACACACCCTCATCAAGAGTAGTTCCTGGAAGGCAGTGCGCGTATTATGGCGGCAATATGTGTCACACAATCGAAAACATTTCACACCATCCCGATACTTTCCAACTATATGTTAGCTAACAGAAAGCTCACATTTCTTTATCATCCGACATTTGTACACGATTTTAGCACCGAATTCGAATTCAGTATTTAAACTTTTCATTAAGGTCCCTGAATCTAAAGGATAAGAAATAAGTAAAAAAGGTGTAACACAAGCATCTGACTGAGCTCAGTACCTAAGGAATGCCCATATATGGTTACGTAACTGACAGATGAAAAAAAAATTGCTTCTCGTGCTGTATAATCATTTTGTTGAAAACGCCCATATTTACGCGCTCTCGCCTTTTCGTTCACATTAAATGTAGAATCGAAAGCCAGATTTCAACTGAGCCTCAAACCAAAACCTCTAAAGCCGATGGTGCGGAGACCGTGATATTTTACAAGCCACCACGTCATAAGATCTAGCTTGCAACAGAATATACAAGAAGAGGAGTCTCTACACTCAGTTCTTGCTGTTGCGAAAATGCCACCAGTGCTATATAATGATGTAATGTCTTACACAGAGGCAGATCATTTAGAAGATGGACTATTGGTGCAGTTAGAAGGTATACACCGGAATTCAAAGAAGCTTAGTAGAAGCCTTAATGACTTTGAAGAGCACGTTGTGTGTGGTCTAAGACATAGGTTCCGCCATCTTGAAAATCAAGGAATAGCGAAGAAACCTAACGAAGAAATACTCAGGGAATTTGGATTCAATACTGGAAGCAGCGTTTCTCTAGCAATACTTCAGCAGTGCTCCAGAGCTGACAACCACCTCGAACTCATTGACTGGGTTGTAATATATGTTCAGGATGTGATTCGATATAAACTGCCCGTAGCATACAACTTCACTAGATTTCCCTACCAAGAAACAACGGTAAATACATGGTTTCGGATTGATCCTGAAGATAGCGAAAACCAAGAAGAAAGGGCTATAAATGTAATTAATATCGACGCCGAGGGAAATAAAAAAAAGCTGTATTCTCCTCAGTATGGCTTAGAATTTCCCGATCAATTGGTTGATGGCGAACATAAACTTTTCTTCCATGGGACAGATCACAAGAGCGCAGAAGGAATTGTTAAGACTGGAATTGATTTATGGAAAGGAAAGACCGGCCAAGACTTTAGTAACGGGCAGGGTTTCTACTTGAACGACAAATTTAAAGAAGCTGAGACCTGGGCTTTTAAGAAATCCCGCAGACCCGCTGTACTGGTATACAAGGCAAACATTCAAGCCCTACACCAATACGAAGATAACAGTGTGAACCTTTGTGGGGAAGATAACGAAGAGAGATGGCTCGAGGTTGTCAGAGAGTTCAGGTCTCGTAAACCTGAGAAGAACTTTCGTAAAGAAATGAAAAATAAAACGTTTATTGAAGGACCGATGGCTTCATTTGGTCTTGCAAATATTGAGACACGAGAAGGGAGCTATCAAATGTGTTTAATTTTAGAGGAACTGGGAGAGAAGTTTGATAATTTTCTGCACTCTATTATGTTTTATAATACTTCCGTAAAGAAATGAAAAATAAAACGTTTATCGAAGGACCAATGGCTTCTTTTGGCAGGAAAGTTAGTCTAGCAAATATTGAGGCATTAGAAGAGAGCTATCAAATGTGTTTATTTTCAGAGGAACTGGCAGAGCAGTTTGATAATTTTCTGCACTCTATTATGTTTTATAATACTTTCGTAAAGAAATGAAAAATAAAACGTTGTTTATCGAAGGACCGATGGCTTCTTTTGGTCTTGTAATGAAATATTGAGGCACGTATCAAATGTGTTTAATTTCAGAGGAGCTGCAGAGCAGCTTGATGATATTCTGCACTCTATTATGTTCAGTTTAGTATAAACCAACTAGTGGACTATTACAAATCCTGCATTCTGATTGGCTACCCTACTGTAGGTCTATTTGTGATAGCCCATGGTAGAGAAAAACCGCACGCATTTTCACGAAATAATAAAAAAAAATCAACTTCAATTTGTTTCTTTATATTATTTTCTACTGTCCGACTAGTTAGTTTATACTAAAACAGTTAGACCTCTCGCCCTCATGGGCTACGAGTTAAATTCGGCTGCGCCTCATGGGCTATTGACTCGTAGCCCATTCGGGCTGCGGGTCTAATTGTTAATTATAATGCGATATAAAGAGCATAAAAATGATACAAAGCATCATGCTGAATGAAATAATAAGCATGACGGTCAACATGTGTAGATATACAATATTATGAACACACAAATACTATATAGATCTAAATTGCGAAAATCATATCGAGGAAATGCATCTACGTAGTTGTATACCTATTCGAGAAATTAGTTCAGTGAAATATGTTGTATTATTTTAAGAGTGGTCAATAAAAATAGCCGGTTCAAACCTGTTGAATATTTCGTCGGTTATAATAACGAAAACATATTGTGCTGCTGTTTCTAGAGGAATATATTAATGTTTGAGTTAAAATCTATTTAGAATAACACACGCACAAAGATTCATAATAACTTTCATTATAACCCTCAGATAACACTCAACAAAACGAGCGCAGAGGCAAACTCAGAAAGTTGCGCGCGCTTTTGAGCTAGAATTTACCTTTTGACTATTTTATTCCGTATTGTGCTTGGTGTTTTCATTCATTTTGTATATAAATAAAATGTTCCGTGTTTTCCGGATCCTGCAAGTTTGGTTGAGCTGCAGTTGTGTTCTCCCAAACCCTATAGAAATACGGATGGTGTTTTACTTTTATAAATATTGCTTAAATACACTTCTAACACTTAGACCTGCTTTCTTGCTTAGACTCAGTCAACAATTTCAAGGTCGTGTTTCTTGCTTGGACTTCTCAACAATTTCAAGGTCGTGTTCGAAATGCAAAGCATATTGATTTAAAACGTCTCCTAGTAATCTTCAGTACTTTTCTGAGATCGCGTGAATATCAGTTTAGCCGGTCTGTTTAGAGCAGCGATTACTAGAATATATTTCGGGAACGTTGAAATAATCCAGGTTCGTCTGATGCAAAAATGTTGACTGTATAACGGGAACTCTCAACTACGTTATTCTTAATATAATTTCTGTTTCACATTCTCCCCAGTCGGGGAAAACATAAGCCAAGTCACTTTCCAAGAATAACATCGTCAATAACAGTCGTCATGTCCCGTGAGTCAATGCCCTAAGGCTCTATAGAAATCTCTAGCAGGAAGTATCAGAAGAATACGACAAGTGAGCCAATCATAAGCCGTTGCTATTTCATTAGGTATCTTATTGGTCAAGACATTTCCTCCCTGACGTAAATGCCAATCATTGAATAATCGAGCTTTGCCTCGCCTGTGCATGTCGCTGGCGTGGCATGTTTGTCTCCGGCTTCTATTTAGGCTGTCTTTCCACCATACTATTACTACCTGTTATTTATCATTTATCATATCTATATAGTATCTACATAGTATCTATATAGTATCTACATGGTAGCTATATAAGTATCTAGTGTGTATGTGCGTATTCATGTTCGTGGGTGCGATAAATACTTGTGTATTTCCGCTGTTTGGTGGTTCATTGAATAAAATGATGATGATGTAGTTCAATTCTATTCATCAGCCCCGCTTTTCCCTGCTGAATATCAAATACCTCCCCGGGCTTTGAATTCCTCTATTATCCAACAGGTCTAATTATAGATAAAGCCTATGAATAATAAAGAAAACCTTTTGAAAGTGAACTAACTAACACAATAACCCCCAGTCTAGTACTTTCCCGCGGTGTTGTTGTTTTAGGCAACATATGTTGTTCAAGGTTTATCAATCGTGTACAAACTTTAATGAGGGCTGTCCATGCGCTATTCAGTATTCCTCTCTCAAATTCAATCGGATCTTACTGACATTTTAGAATAAGCTGATGTGAAAGCTGGACGATAGTGTCATCGGGTTGTAAGATAAATCAGTATATTTTATTTTTTCCTTTTTATTTTGCATTAATTGAGGCAACAGACCGCACAGTATTTTTGGAAATATTATCAATTCCAAGAAATTCAAACAAAACTAGGTCTATTTGGTTTACCGCAGTGACCTCTGACATTCCATTCAACCATGGAGATGACGGTTTATAGTCAACTTATCAAGTTATCAGTTGCAAACAACACCGTTCCAATTCCGTCGGAAAATGTCATGTTCCGCGCATGCCCGCTAGATGTTAATCAGAGCAAATTTCTTATGCAACAATTAGCCTGTCATTGGTCGAGTTATTTCTGCTTGTCATTTATGCAAATTACTCAATAACTGCTCTACGTGGCGCTGGTGTGATGCAAACATTTTCTACGAAACTGACAATCTAACTTTTGGCGTGAGGGGTTTGCATGTGCTCTTTTGATAAATCCCTTCTCAAAGTAAACCGACGACAATGTCAACATGATGAAAGCGAAAACATCGGGATGGCGTGTCTCGGTGTAGCTAAACGAGTCAATGAAAATGATGACAAAAATAAAAGAACGAATTACAAAGAGTTCGAACAGAAATCCAGTGAGACAGACGACAGAAATATTTTCAAGGACATAGACAATCATTGAGTGTCGAAGAACATGTTTTCATCCAAACCTTTGAATTCGCAGCCACTTTGCCCAAGGAATCGTTTAGAATCAGAAAGAAGGTGCTTCTACGTCAACTGGTTTCCACTTATTTCTTTCAAATATCCAAAGCACTGAAATAAAAACAGAAGACCTCGAAGCTCTAAAGGAGGCAATTGGGAAAGCGCGGGAGGTGATTTACAATTTCGAGAGCTTTTTACTGAATAGTCATGTGAGTAATGTTGAAACTGAGAACGAGATAGAAATATGGACTAATTACTTCGCTAAGGAAAATAGTGCAGTAAATGTTTGCTATGATAAAAGTATGTTTTACAAAATACTAACAGAAGATGATCTTAATCGGTACATGGACCAACAAAGTAGACTATGTTACGCGTTTGGACTACGGCACGACTTCCTTGATGAACTTAATAATTTTCCAGCTGAAATTCGATTCCATATGACACTGGAAGATTGGATTCTAATATTTCTTCAAAATAACCTTGAAAGAGAAAATGTTCTGTCGATGAAAGGAAGCTTGCACGACATTTGGTAAAGCTTGGGTTCAGAGCAGAAAGTCGTGCTATAAGGACAATGTTGTCACGTGCTAAACCCATGAGGGATCATGTTGAACAGATGGAGCTCGCCAGGCGCTTCATAAGAGACGAGTTGAAGTATAATCCAATTTTGTGTGACAATGTCCCCAGGTTTCCTTTCGGTAGAGGCATCGCGAACGTTCGTTTCAAAATAAGAGAACCAACTGGTAAGATATTAATCGTTTTGAATGCTGCTATCGTCGAAGACATACGCGATGCTGCCGTTAACCCGACGAAGGATTTCATATCAACTCACATATCTAAGCTCGCCAGAGATGAAGCTCGTGTTGTATTGTTCCACGGAACAGATCATCGTAGCGCTGTAGACATTATAAATCGCGGCATAGACATTGACCTCGGCCACCCCAAGCGTGATTTCAGCGATGGTTCAGGGTTTTATCTCAGCGACAATTTTGAGCGCTCTCGAACTTGGTGTTTCAGCCAAACAAGAAAGCCCGCCATACTAGTTTTTAATGTCGAGAAGTGTTGCTTAGAAGAAGCCGTTGGGCTAAATCTCAAAACCAACCAGTCAAAAACTGAGTGGAGTGATTTAGTCACAGCTTTCATACATGGCAGAGCGACGAAGAAACTTCGCAAGAGGTTGAGAACATATGACTTTATTGAAGGCCCTGTTGCATCAATGAGCGAGAGAGCTGAGAAGAAAGTCCCTCTTCCAATCGAGGAATCACATCAGCTTTGTCTCACTACCGATGACTGTGCCGATGAGATTCGGGGATACCTACATTCCGTGATTTTCTATGACAATTCTTGAAGGAATGTTCCCAATTTTTGTCCGTGTTATAAGTACCGATAGCGCATAAAAGAACAGTTACACTTTTCTATATATTTCAGAGCAGAAGATATATTTTAGTAGTTATGGGAATATTTCTTTATGAAAAGATAAAACCATCTACATCATTGGAGTATTGTTTGACAGTTCTCGAGAGGCAATATATCACATTTGTAAAGGTCATGAATAATTAGTGAGTGTGGAAACCAATCCCAGCTCAGTATTCAGATCACATGCACAGTACTCTGTAAATCCCAATACAATTATCAATGAGTAAATTAACTTTTGATAAAGATTTCGTACTCAGCTAATAAGTAATAACATTTGATAAAGAACTGTAACTCCTATGGGACATACATGGTCATTTCAAGTTCCATAATTAGAATAACACAGAATCACATAACAATAATGTGCATTCCAATTATTGTTTCATTTCACAAGCACGATAAAATATTCGCGTCCGATCGGCCGAAGCGGCTCGCCATTGTAAATGACCATAAAGAAAGTCCGCTCATATTTGATCTACCACCTAGAGAATGACACTGGTTATATTAATTGAGAATGACTGAATAAATAATTGAACTGAACTGTCTGTATTTAACGGTTCTAGATTCAATACTGTTTCAAGAGATCGCTTCCTTGACACTGGAGCACAACAATTTTTGTCTCAAAATTATAAATACTTGTGAATTAACTGACGTAAGGAGAATTAAAAACCATTAAATATAATACATACGTAGTGATAAATGTTTGCAAATTGTAACCAAATAAAATAACTTTTTGAATAATTTAAAAATGCAGTTAATACATGTTCCACTACCAAACGAAGGGAAGTTTGGTGATATCGATCTATTTTGAATATGGGTCATGCTTGTATTTATGTATGTTGTATGTATGTGTGTATTTATGCATATATGTATGTATAAGGAAACGTTTTAAATGTAATTTAAAATAACATCTGTTTTAGTGATGTCAATGCATGGCAAAAGATCTGCAGAAAACTGACAGTAACACCTTATTTCTGTGCCGAATCAATATGGTAATATTCTTCATACTGGCACATGTCTGGGACTCAATTTCTAAAAATTGGATGGTGACCTTTCGACTCGCATGACAGGCCGGCTTCAGAAAATGTTTAATTTCTCGAGTTAAACATTTCCATGTTTCAGTACCTACAGTGTACTAAATATTATAAAGTTTGACTTTAAATATATATTTCAAAAATCTTTGTCCAAATGCCTTCAACTAGAAAAGCCTCTGAGATATAAAATAAAAACATCTTCACATGCAGATACACATGACAAGCATTGTTTGGTTCCAAGAAAACACACCCTCATCAAGAGTAGTTCCTGGAAGGCAGTGCGCGTATTATGGCGGCAATATGTGTCAAACAGTACAATCGAAAACATTTCACGCCATGCCAATACTTTCCAACTATATGTTAGCTAACAGAAAGCTCACATTTCTTTATCATCCGACATTTGTACACGATTTTAGCACCGAATTCGAATTCAGTATTTAAACTTTTCATTAAGGTCCTTGAATCTAAAAGATAAGAAATAAGTAAAAAAGACGTACCACAAGCATCTGACTGAGCTCAGTACCTAAGGAATGCCCATAATATGGTTACGTAACTGACAGAGGAAAAAAAATTGCTTCTCGTGCTGTAAAATCATTTTGTTGAAAACGCCCATATTTACGCGCTCTCGCCTTTTCGTTCACATTAAATGTAGAATCGAAAGCCAGATTTCAACTGAGCCTCAAACCAAAACCTCTAAAGTCGATGGTGCGGAGACCGTGATATTTTAACAAGCCGCCACGTCATAAGATCTTGCAACATATACAAGAAGAGGATTCTTGCTATTGCGAAAATGCCACCAGTGCTATTTAAAGACGCAATGTCTTATACAGAGGCAGATCATTTAAAAGATGGACTATTTGTGCATTTAAAAGGTGTTCAGCCGAATCTAAAGAAGCTTAGTAGAAGCCTTAATGAATTGGAAGAGCACGTTGTTTGTGGTCTAAGACAGAGGTTCCGCCATCTTGAAAATCAACTCAGGGATTTGGGATTCAATACTGGAAGCAGTGTTTATTTAGCAATTCTTCAGCAATGCTCCAGAGCTGATAACCACCTCGAACTCATTGATTGGGTTGTAATATATGTTCAGGATGTGATTCGATACAAACTTCCCGTTAGACTAACATACAACTTCACCAGATTTCCCTTCCGAGAAACAGCAGTAAATACTTGGTTTAGGATTGGTCCTGAAGATAGCGAAAACCCAATGGAAAGGGCTATAAATGTAATTAATATCGACGCCAAAGACAAGCAACAAATTCTTTATTCTCCTCAGTCCCGGGGGGGTACTTACATGTAAAATGGGTATGTATGTGAGGCCAAGCGGCTCAAATTATGAGCCTGTTTGACCCAAAATCCGAGCTCCAAAACCCTGATTGCCCCCTTTTGGGGGGGAAAAAATCCTGATGCCTAAAAAATACTGAACCCCAACCCTGACTGCACCCACATTAAACTCAAATCCTGACCCTGATCTGCCCAAATCAGGTCAAAACCCTGACCCTACCTGCCCAAACTGATTGTAACACAGTGTAGGTCAGGCAGATCTCCATTTTCTAAGAAAGAAATGAAAAGGATAACTTTCATTGAAGGACCGATGGCTTCTGTTGGCAAGAGATTTAATCCAGCTTACCATAGAGCCAAAGAAGGAAGTTATCAACTGTGTACACTTTCAAAGAAAATGGCAGAGCAGTTTGATAATTTCCTGCACTCAAATTCTTTAAAAATCTACCTCACCAGAATGTTAATAGCCTGATTTTCAGACGGTATGAGGTCGTCCGCTCACTTCCTCCCCCTCCCCGTCTGATGGACTTCATAGACTTTCATGTTCCTGACGTCATCAACCTTTGTTTTTACAATAAGCCAATACGAACACGCGTAAGAATTGAAGCGTGAAGTGCAGAACACTCGTACAGTGGCGGCTTTTACTAGTTGTATCTATCAGCTTTCATGCACTGGAAAAACATTCTACAGCTTCAAACTTCTGTCGATTACTCAGAATCGTATCCTGTTTGAGCTGCTTTGGTTCTTTGGAGAGCAGGAACTTTTTAAACTGAAGTTTGCGTGCAGTATTTGCAGGACAGTGAATGAGAATGCATACAAGAAATATCAGCCTCAATTCCTGTGAGTGATGCCGTAAACTGAGTTATGACTGTGATCTTAGAACTTTTACTCTTTTACTTTTATTTTTAAAACGTTTTGAAGCTTGATATGTATGCCGATTAGTCACACGAGACCCTAAAGTTGTCCTATTGTAGTTTTTTGGTATCAGAGAAGGGGGAGGAAGTGAGCGGACGACCTCGTACCGTCTGAAAATCAGGCTAGAATGTTAACAGCATATCAAAAATATCAATGTCGATGCCATCAGCTTATTTACGTCTGAATGTAAAGTTGCATTTCAAAAGTTATGAACGCTAGAGATGGTCTTATAATATATTTTGTTTCACATTAAATATTGTGCCAAGTCACTTTCTAAGAATACCACTGTCAATAACATTGCGTGTCACTCCCCTTATAATGCTGTCTAGAACTCCCTCACAGGAAGTCATGAACTCGTGATATTAGCAAACGACGGGTTGACCAATCATAAGACGTTGTTGTTCTATATAGGTCTCTTAATGGTCAAGATAGTTCCTGCTGGACGTAAATGTCAATCATTAAATCATCGAGCCGTGCCTCGCCTGTACATGTCGCTGCATGGCGTGGCGCACGCACAACCAGTCTAAGTCCAAAGTAAACTAACTGTTGCTACGACCTGTATTCCTAAGTTTATCTTCGATTCTTCGGGAAGTCGTTACTCTTACGAGGAATATTCTCACTCAGTATTCATTGAGTATTCACTGTTGTTCAACAGAATCATGGCTGAGTCTCGAGTTAGAACGTTTTCACATTCAGGAATCCATCTTCCACATCCTTTCAACAAAGAGAGACCATTTGATACATCACTTGCTCGCTTTCCCTCGAATCAACAAGAAGGTGAAGGCACGAAAAGCGAGATAGCAGATTTACTAACCGAGTTCCAAGCAGAGAAGAGGGAAATACAAGAAAGCATGCGTTGTAAAGGGGAGGTGGAGAGAGAACATGAAAATAAGTCAATTGAGTTAGCCAGCAAGTTTGCTCCACATGAAATCGCCCTTGAGCAGATTCAAGCAAAAATGAGAAGATTTCTAAAGGCTCATGGTAAAGAGATTGCAGAAAAAGGCTCAAATCAAGCAGGCCAGGGTTTGGCTGAAGATCCAAAGCAAATGTTAGATGTCATTGCCATGTGGGCTAAAGAAACATTTAGGATGAGAAAGAGGCTACTTCTCAATCAGCTTTGTCTTCGTTCTCTTTTTCACGAAATTTGTCTCACAAGAATCAGCATTATTGAAAGTTCAGGCATCGGAAGTGAAGACCATAAGCTACTCAGGGCTTCCATTTTAGATGCACAAGACGTGATAAAGAACTTCGAAAGCTGTTTACTGCGCAGCCAAGAAAGTAAACTTGAAACTGAAGCTGAGATTGAAATGTGGGACGATTATTTTACAGAGAGGATTGCTGTTGTTAACCTTTACTATAGCGTGGCTGTTTTTCACGAAAAACTGTCCGATGAGGATTTTTCTCGATACGTTGATACAGAAAGCAGAATATGCTACGCGCTAGGACTACGGTACGACTTTATTGATCGCCTTGAATCTTTTCCTGAAGAAATTCAGGACCATCTGGTACTTGGAGACTGGATTTTAAACTTTATCGAGGACGCGTTTGAGGATATTCATGAGCCAGTGAAATATAGTTTGAGTTCTGAGCTTTTAATTCAACTTGGCTTTCGACCAAACAGTCTGGCAATAACGACAATGTTGTCTCGCGCCGAATTGATGAGCGGCCATGTTGAACCTATTGATTCAGTTCGGCGGTACATAAGGGATGAATTTCAATTCAATCCAGTTTTATCTGACAATGTGCTCAGATTCCCTTTGGAGCGACGAAACCTCGCGAATAGCTGTTTTAACTTCAAACTTTCGACAGGAGAGGGTTTGAAAATTATCACCGTTGAAATACTAAACGACATAAATGATAAGCGAGTGAACCCGATGGAGATCACAATATCTAGCCACGTCGCTGAACTAAAGGAACATCAATCACATGTTTTGCTATTCCATGGAACAGATCATCGTAGCGCTGTAGACATTATAAATCGCGGCATAGATATTGACCTCGGCCAACCTAAGCGCGACTTTAGCGACGGTTCAGGGTTTTATCTCAGTGACAATTATGAGCGCTCTCAATCTTGGTCTTTCAGCCAAACAAGAAAGCCCGCCGTATTAGTGTTCCATATCGAAAAGCGTTGCCTAGAAGAAGCTAAAGGATTTAATTTGAGAAGTGGCCAAGTTCATCCTCAGTGGAGTGAGCTAGTTGCTGCTTTCAGAAATGGAAGGGCGACAAAAAAGCTTCGCAAGAGCTTGAGAACATATGACTTTATTGAAGGCCCTGTTGCATCAATGAGCGAAAGGGCATTGTCGAACGCCGACAGAACAGTCCCTCTTCCAACTGAAGAATCCTATCAGCTTTGTGTGATTAGTGATGATTTTGCCGATCAAATTCGGGGATACCTTCACACTGCAATTTTCTTCGATAGCTCATGAGAGAATGTTTCAAGAAACTAAATATATTGTAGACATTCCAATTGAATATAATTGGAATTGACTCAGTGAATACACCAGTCTAACCTAACATGGTTCAGGATTCACTGGTGCTGGAGATAGCGAAATCAAGAAGAAAAGACTATAAATGTATCAGTTAAATCATCGAAGGCAAAGAAGCTCCTTTCTTCTCAGCGGTTTCGAACTCCCTGTCGGATTTCATTGATATAAATCATGTGCCTTTATTGCATGGGGCCGGATCGCAATAAGATCCAATTACTACTTAAAATGGTAAATAACGAAACGGAGTCACTCAAGGATAGGCCAATTTAAGGATTGTTCAACAAACTGTTGCCTCATACAAACGTATGTAAACATCTTCGCTTCTACAAAAGATATATCTCTCAAAATATGCGATTTAACTAATAGTTTCAGGGCTCTTTTCGGCAATATCGAATCGTTTAATTGAAATAAAAACCTTGAATTGGCCTATTCTGGTTCAAGGAGGTTTGAATTCTCCTGAATGAAATATTCGTAGTTGAAAATGGTAGTTTGGCAAATCTGTTTACTGCCAGTCCTTGTGTATGTTGAGGTTTAATTTTACTACGTATACTGTTTTAGTCTACACGTATTATTCCCAGGTTAGGGTTATATTTTTATTCTTGCTAAGGCCTGTATGTGATTAGATACAGAGGATTAGTGCAATGAGAGGTCATCAAAGGGAGAACTGAACCTATTCCACAGTATGGAAATCCGTATTTCTATAAAATATCCACAATAGCTCTTTGATAATTTATGGCAATAGACAGAAATCTATGGAAATTTAAATATCCGACATTTTTCTAGAATGCAGTTGAACCTCCCGTAAGCGACCACCCTCGGGACCTGGAAAAGTGGTCGCTTACGAGAGGTGGGCGCTTACGAGAGGTATTAAATGCAGTGATTTGACGGCTGCGAGACAAAACGGGCTTTTGGTAAGTGGTCGCCTACGAGAGGTGGTCTCACAGGGAGGTTCCACTGTATTTCCAATGCATTTTCATAATATTGAAGTGGTCCAATTTTTCCATGCATTTTGGAGATAAAACAATCCCAGAAAACTGGTTAGCCAATGGAAAATATCGTAACATATAAACGTTTTTGTCCTAGACATACACAGAGTTAACATTGTTAAAGTGGAACATTCTCGTTCCCAGTGCCTCCTCAACTAACTGAAAAATCTGGTAAGATACAGGTAAGGCTCTAATTTGATTGGCTAGCCAAATCGGCTGCGCGATGAAGAAAAATAAAACATTTGCTGCGCATTGTGCTTTCTTCCAGTTTTACGAAAAAAATATCTTCCAGTATAAACCGATTCTCCGGCACGAGAACGAGTATTTTGTCGTAGTAGAAGTTATGTGTTTAAAAATATGACTGAACAGAAGAACGATTTTATTCAAAAGTCAAGAGATAAAGTTTTTCTTTGCCTACTAGCCGAACGAAACTGATAACACACACTCGTGGAGCCAAGATACGTTGTCTTTGATGCATACAGTGTATGGCCAACCGAACGGTTTGCTGATCAAGCACGCCGGGCACGAATAACCGTAAAAACGGCGGGGTTGAGTGTAACATAAAACGTAAAAGTAACGCCATTTCCTTACTTCTACTCTAAATTTGATGAAATGTTGGCAGGCTGGTCACAAGGTAAGAATACATTTTTCGGGACAATTGTTTCTGTATTGTGACGTTGCTGTGACGTCATAAGGGATGCCTCATTTTTTTGTTAAAATTAACCTTTAAAACACGTTTCAAAAATGTTACGTCATCAGAAAGCTTTTATGAAATATATTAATTTGCCGAAAATTTGAACTTTCTACGATAAACATATTCAAAGTTATGGACGATTTACTGTTTTTTATGACGTCATTATTAGTGACGTCATACTTCAAGCTTAAATCTGATTGCCGACTATAAAAATATTATTAAAGAGAATACTATGACTTGTGAGTGTTAGCCAAATGCATTTCATTGATAAAATTCCAAAAATATTGAACTGGCGACTTTCTGAGGGTACACAAATATATTTATGACGTCATAATGACATGTACAAAAAATGGGGCTTCAATTCTAAGCTGTTATACTCAAAAAATCAAAATTCTGAAAAGAACACGTTGTTACTACTAAAGAGCTCTATTATTGTGCAAAATATGATGCACCAGTATTTCGAACTGTAAAAGTTAAAACAAGCGACATTTTCATAAATGGTTTTATGCTATTAATTTCCCGCCAATTTTTGGCGGGAAAATTACCAAAATTCAAACTTTAATAACTTTCGTTTACTTCAACCGATCGATAACGGGTTTTCGATTATTTCATTCTCATGAACAAGAGATTTTAAAAAGATATAATAAAACGTTTTTAGAGGTAATAAAAAATTATAAGAAACCTATTAGAAAAGGATATATGACGTCATTGTGACGTCATAATGATGGCTATACTAGCTTAACTTATCAGACTATGTTTTGTTGACACTCCTTTATACACTTACCAAAATTCATTCTTCTATGTCGAAAACTTTTAAATATATATAAAACCCGCCGTTTTTACGATCATTTGTGCCCGGCGTGAAGAACTCTCCCGAGACAACAAATCAATTTGCAAACGATCCATTGCAAAAGCAAAGGGAACTAGGAGTTAAATTGCTAACACGTAAGTGCTAGCCTACATAAAAATTCGACTTACAATTCGAACATAACCGCTAATATTAAATGTGCAGTTCTGTAAATATTTTTAATGTGAAATAAATTGAAATTATCTTTTTCAAGCATTAGCCCACTCTGTAATTCATCCAAGTCTTGTGCTCTTCATGATCAGGTGTAACTTTATAGGGATATAACGATCAGTTAAACAGTATAAATAATTTAAAAAGTGTTTGAAAAGTCTGTGAAACATCAAGGGATTCAAAGTTGTGTAGCTGGATGACATTGAAAGGCACAACAAAACAGGTACATCCAGTGTTTTTAAAAATTATATTAAACTATAAAATTGTATTGTAATCTGTGGCAATTAATATGTGCTTCATACCTCATCGCAGCCAATGATCAATGTACCAGTGATTTATAGTACAAAGCAAGTCTTATAGCAATATTAAGGACCAGTAGTAAACATATTTCTTAGTGTGACAAATAAGCCAGTTGAATTAATACATGAAATTGGCCAAATATGAGACAGTTTCCCTTTGCCCTGGCCTACATCAAGCACAGGTTGTGAGTCTACATTGAGCCAGGGACGGCAGAGCAAAATTTCAAGTTGAGGGGGGGTAAAATTGACATTGAGCCAGTGTGACCAAGTTATAGTCTTAAACTGACTGAGAAGTAAACTAGGCAACATATTATTTTAGCCCCACATCCCTGTGGCTATGCCATTCCTGTGAACCTAGGACAAATGCATTAGCAGTGCAGAGATCTTTGCAGGAAATAGAACATGGGTAATTTGAAAGGCTGGTACAAATAGAAAATCAAATCATTAATTTCCCATATGAGCAAGAAGTTGTTATATCCCTTTTGAAGCTAACGAAAGTTTATTTTTATGACATGGGGAGGGGGGAGGAAGGGAGGAGGAAGAGAGGGTAATGAAGTTATTGACATTGGGAGTGTACAATTGTTGTATCCCCTTTCCATCTCTTCAGCTTTTTAAGCAGCCCCACCCCTGAACAATCCCAAGACCCTCTTATAACTCCAGTCACTTACAAGAGCTCCCATTTTAACTGACCAAACTATTTATTATAAAGAGCCCACTTAGTATATTCACCCACCCCCCATAAAGTTTCCGTCGTTATACTTATTCAAGGCTCAGGCCTGAAAATGACAAGCGACCCCACTCTCAAAGTCCATGAGAGGGGGGATCTCCCATCACACACACATCGTTCTGGAGAACCGTTCTAATAGGTATTTGGCGTGTGGAGCAGGGCTGGCACTAAGAGACCATGTCGTAAGCGATAGTACGTAGTGATCTTACCTGTGGAACACTGTTGGAAGATGTAAATCTACGATAGTGTTGATAGTCAACTAAGTTTAGTACTGTACATAACCTGTGTATCGTGTGGACCAGTGTCCCGTTCTGCGTCCACTTCGCGTTATTTTCTCTGTTGGTGGTAATAACATTTTGCATCACAACCCCCCCTTCTTTACTACTCAGAATAACATGACCCACCCCTTGTCGACTAAAGAAAATGCACATGACCCACCCCTATCCCCTTACCCCCCCCCCCCCCCCCCCCCCTCCATAAATAATGACCGGTCCCTTACTTTGATTTCTGAACCCATATTTAAAATGTCTTGATAACATTCAACCACCGAGGACCAGCAGGAGAGACTCCTATTTGGAGCACGTATACTTTAAGTAGTTATTCAAAAACTTGTTCACAAATTGCGTTTAACATTTGATCAAATTTATACAATGTAGTACAATGTAGCCTGACCATCACTGGGGCTAGGGAAATTACCTCATTTCAAGAAAACTATTTTTATCTACACAAACCTCTGGCTTTACTTGTTATATAAAGTAGAAAAATAGGACAATGGCAATTATACAAAATAATGGTACAGCAGTCCCAGTACAATACAAATCCACTTTGCACTCAGCTTGAATTATGGCAACTTCAGCCTCATATACTTTAAAAAAATGCTGTTATCAATCAGGTATCAATGGCAAGGCCAATTAACTTGAAAGTCCTCAGCAATCCTCAACCCCGGGTCCTCAACACAGCACACTGAAGTCCTTTCGCCCTAAGTTTAGAAATTTGCTCCTCGATAATTGCGTTCAGGGGAGAGATACGACGACCACGATTGAGTTGGATGATCCTTGAACTTGAAGTGCATCAAACACAAACCGTAAACTTTGGTAAATAAACGACTTCCCATAACTGGTCTGAAGGACACAGAATCAGTCCTTATCTAAACTAATTACACGAACAGCTTCCAACTGCATACTTTTTAAAGAAAACTGTATTTAGCTTTGTAAGTGCGAACTGAATAGCTTCGATGAAGTCCGCCATTACTGAGAATGCTAAGAGCATGCGCAGTTTCAATGTCCTAGAATCTAGGACATCCGGTTTCGTGTCTTACCAGAGCCTCCGATTTTTCAATTAGTTGAGGAAGCACTGGGAACGAGACTGAAAGTGGAATTACTGCAACCTACTGCAATGTGAAACATTCTGGTTTTCGCTCGCTGCAATCCACCGTAACGAAAAAGATGGCAGCTTGTACTTTTACCCACATTCCTTTGCGCGCGAAACACTTTAAATCCGTCATGAAATCACGGTAGAGGTTTGAAATCTAAAAACCAGAACAAGTGCTGTCATTTAAAAAAACAGAGGATTTCTACGTGTTATTTTGACTGTTAGGTTCGCAAGGAATTGTGGTCAAAAGGCACAGCCGCCATCTTTTTTCCGTATGGTGGATTGCAACCCGATATAAATCTGGCTCGCGTGCTTCGAAATTCTTTCAGGTGTTTAAAGAATCGTTTTATGGAACAAGTCACAGTCTCTCACCTTTTAATTGCGCTCGAAGTTACCAAGTCGCCTGATAAATCAACATTCCATCCTGGATAATTGCAGTCTCTGAGTAAACGCGTACGAATATATTTTAAAATTGTGAAGATAATATATATATATATATATATATATGTTACTTATTTTGGTACCTGCTTAGACTCTAAGATATTTTTATTATTCCATATTATCAAGCCTGTATGGAGTCTATAGTAGCTTTCGCTGCCAGGGTTAGTGTTATATCTCACTACTGTGATTTCATCGTAAGATTATTTCTTGATCATTTCTTGACAGTATTAGAACGAAGACGGCCACCAATTCTGCCTGTCCTTCCCAAGAGAAAGCGAAGATGGCGATCTTGAAGCCTATTTAGTCTTCAGGATGACATAATATTTAGAAAAATTGACCAAAACAGCTGAATCATCTGGAGCACGAAGTAGCGGCGTAAATAAGTAAATTATACATGACGCTTGTGCTAGACTAACCTGAGTATCAGTCCCTCTCCCCCTTTCAGGTCAGTGCTAGACTTTACCCTACCTCATTAGTTTGAATGTATACCAAATGTAAAATTAACCCACATGTTATGGTGACCCCAGCGCTAGGGTTTCACTACCATGGTGTAACTGATCAGCCCCTAACTGTACGTATGGGAGAACAGGAACGTACCTCGATGTAACAACTAACTCATTGAATGCTTATAATAAAATTTGTATCTGTCTACCTGGATATTGTAGTATTGGAATTTATGCGTTTCATTAACTGTTTTATTTCGTATTTTCTTATAATTAACTTTTTTTAATTTTTGTCGAATAAAACGAGGTATTTTGTAATAGTATTATATTCCAAGTACACGTCATAATTATATGACTATGACGTAATTGTACCATATATATGGGAAGGGGGTGCTAATATATACAGCGTAGTGCATGATGGGATGTCATGGAGGAATTGGTGGGTGGGTCAGCGTAACGAACACCAAAGCAGTGTCGCTGAAGGAACTGACACAAAGGGAAAGGGTTGCTAATATATACAGCATTGTGCATGATGGGATATCATGGAGGGATTGGTGGTTGGGTCAGCGTAACGAACACTAAGCAGTGTCGCTGAATGAACTGACACAAAGGGGAAGGGGGTGCTAATATATACAGCGCAATGCATGATGGGATGTCATGGAGGAATTGGTGGTTGGGTCAGCGTAACGAACACTAAGCAGTGTCGCTGAAGGAACTGACACAAAGGGGAAGGGGGTGCTAATATATACAGCGCAGTGCATGATGGGATGTCATGGAGGAATTGGTGGTTGGGTCAGCGTAACGAACACTAAGCAATGTCGCTGAAGGAACTGACATAAAGGGGAAGGGGTGGTAATAATATATATACAGCGTTGTGCATGATGGGATATCATGGAGGGATTGGTGGGTGAGTCAGCGTAACGAACACTAAGCAGTGTTGCTCAAGGAACTGACACAAAGGGGAAGCGTGGTTGTAATATATACACCGTAGTACATGATGGGATATAATTGTTATGTAATTTTTTCCTGATTATTTCCGATACTGCATGAGCATGATTTTCATCATCACTTGGTTCACTGATTCACGAAATGCTAGTCGAGTTATTTTGGCCATATGACAACAAAGACAGCCTCCCCCCGTCCTCCCAGCATGTAAGAAGGTCCGCTTTTAGACTTGTGCATTTGCCGAGTACTAGAAGGAAATGGTCAATGACTTAAAGTGCTCACTACTATCAAGTTTTGAGATAGTGATGTTTTTTGTGTATTAATTCTAAAGTAAAGTTGCTTTGTTTTTTCCTGCCCAAACCGTTTTATGATATTCTTATTTTTAGGGATCCGAATCTTAAAGTTTCATGTCCGCCATCATGACTACTCGAACCCTGTCCTATGACAGAGCTGATTTCCAACGGACGTGACGTCATTTTATCAACACAACAACATGCGGGGCTACGTTCCACACAAACGTTCGTACGAACTTATAATTCGCTCTTATCAGGCGACCGCCATGTTTGTTTGAAAGCGAGGCTAATAACGCATGGAAATCCAATATGGCGGCGGTAATCACTGGCGTGTCTGTAAGTGGAGCTCCAAGTAACTGATCTAGATCGGATATGGCGGCGTATCACTGTTGTGTGCCATTGTGTACCAATGATTCACGTTATAGTAGCGAGATATCTTTCCACAGTTTTCCTAAGGAATCAAAAAGGCGTGCTGAATGGATCATTAAGGTTCGAAGAGATGTTGGCGCTGATTTTAAGGTACTAAAATGAGTATTTACTGACTCATTTTCTGGGAAGTGTTGTTTCAGACTTGTCGGTACTGTCTACTGAGTGCTGTCTACTGAGTGCTTCGTAGTCCATCATGTCTTTGACTACACGTGTGCAGTGACTGTTCAGTCCTTTATTATAGAGCTCAATTTACTCTGTCTGTTGATCATGATAGTTACTATAGTGAACATCTTCATTTGTTTCCACTCAGGTACTGCCACACACAAAGGTATGCTCTGCTCACTTTGAACCCGGGGATTTCAAGAAAACTCTCACTGGGAAACGAGTTCTGCAGTCTTCTGCTATACCTTCTATTTTTTCTTGGACTTCAACAAAGCCAAATCGACCTCCTCCAAAAAGACGAAAATTTCTTACAGACCAAGAGACTGCGACAGAAAATATCTCCTCACGTTTTTTGTCTGCTTCTGTCCAGGACAGCCCCACACTGGCCACAAACTCCTTAACAACAGTGTCGGAATCTGGTACTTTTAAAGTAAGGAAGGAGTTAGATGCAGCCAGAGAAGAAATCAATAGACTTAAAATGGAATTAGACAAAGTTACACAAATACATCGTTTTGGTCTTGCAAAATTTATGTATGATGATAATCAGATAATATTTTTTACTGGATTTCCATCACATACGCTATTAAAGAGCTTTCTTTTGTTAGTTACTCCAAATGCAGATAACATGATATCTTGGGCTCAACTGCAAAGGGCCCGGAATAGTAACCAGAAGAACAATGAATCAAATTTGGAATTAAATATGTCTCCTTTTAGGCATCAAGCACTAGGGCTTGAAGATCAGTTATTTTTGTTCCTATGTAAAGTAAAGCTAGGTCTATTCGAGCAGGATTTGGAAGTTAGATTTGGGATTTCTGTGACGACAGTAAGCAGAGTACTACTCAGACACCTGGACCAATTTCCTGTACTGTGTTTTGGGTACCCTTCCAATTTGGTCAAGCAGGAAGCAGATTGATATGACAATGCCTGGTCAGTTTAAGGAACTGTTTCCTAATTGCAGGGTAATAATCGATTGTACTGAAATCAAGGTGCAAACTCCATCTTCACTAGTATTTCATTCTGAATTTTACTCAAGCTACAAAAGTTCTACAACTCTCAAGAGCTTGGTAGGCATAACACCAGCAGGGGCCATTTCCTTTATTTCTTCACTCTACACTGGTTCACTAAGTGATAAGGAAATAACAATTAAGGAGATGTGGACTTATTGAACTGTTAGAAGCTGGTGATGGGGTAATGGCTGATAAGGGCTTTACTATTGAGGATTTACTGATACCGATCAACTGCCATTTAAATATACCACCATTTCTTAGAGCAAAGGTACAGTTTTCTCCTGAAGATGTGCAGAAAACTCAAAAGATTGCAAAACTGAGGATACACGTAGAACGTGCCATACTTAGAGTGAAAGAATACCACATTTTTGATGCTACTGTACCACTCTCCTTGGCCTCAACTGTTAATCAGCTGTGGACAATTTGCTGCATTCTTACAAACTTTCAAGGCCCCTTGTTTTAACATGATCAATCTTTGAAAACTGCTTGTTATCTATGGAGCAGGAGCTACGTACCTCCCCAGATAATAGGAATAATGTTAAGCCATCTTGCCATAATAACAGAGCTCTTTTTTTCAAATCCCAGCCCTTCATTTCTCCCCAGGCTTCTCTACTCCATAAATAGATGAGCAGTTCCCAACAGTATCCCTGCAATATCCAGGCCGTTGCCATTAGACCCTATGCAATAATGCTGTTTTTTTATTTATTTACACTGGTCAACCATGATCACATGAGAAAACTAACCTTGTCAGATGAAACTGCATGCAAAAATTAAATAAGTAATCTGAAATTGTGTCAGCTTTCATATATATTGCTATTTGAAATAAGACTGAGAACTTTGTATGAAATCGGACAGCCATGGCCCTAGCTGCCAGCCATGTTTTCCCAAAGTTTTAAATGCTAATCACTTTGGAACGAACTGCCATACAATTATGAAACTGCATACTATAAACAACTTCTTACTGCTCTTTCAGTAGACTGTGTCATGTTTTTAGCGAAGCTTAAATAAATGTTTTAATTCAGAATTTACACTAAGTACTGTAGGCCACACATTTTTGCATAGGTTCTACGATTTTGCATCTAGGGTACTAATGAAGGAAGAAAGTATTCAAAGTAAAATCTATCTAACTTACAACACATTGAATAAAAGAAATATGTGTCAAAGAACAGCCTTTCAATGTGCCAGTCATCCTTGCACAGCACCATAAGGTCACACCACTGGAGCCCAGTTATACCAAGTTGCCCTTGTATTTGATAATAATACTCATGCGTTTTTCTTAGTTTTGGCTGGTCATTACACATCTTCATACATTTGGCATCTGTTGTGGAGGAGCACTGTAAGCATTTAATTTCTAATAATCCAAATGGGTTTTCACTATTGGATGGGTCAAAGACAATATAATCAGGGCTTGCACCTAGGTGGGGGCACCCAGGGTTTACAACAAATCCAGTCCTCCTGGCATTCACAACTTTTGAATCCGCGTATATCATTGCAGCATCTCCTTCATGAGCTAGACCATATTTCATGGATTCCGTTTGCTTAACTTTTTTTTTTCAGCTGCCCTACTAGGCTTTCATAGTCCTTTTTCCTAGCTGCTACCCTCTTGAATTTTGAAGCGGTCACTCTGTTTTTTCTCACCTGAAGCCAATAAGGATTCTCTCATTGGGCACGTGTTTGCCACTCAATCGTGTGACACTCTTCTAATGACACTTGCTGCCCTTCAATGTATGACGACTCCTTTTTTTCAAGTACTGTAGTGTATGTTTGAAAACATTTACTCGTTGGTAGGTTAGGAAACTCTTTAGACTGGGGCGTTTTTATAATGTTCGCATAGTCTGGTATCACCTTCTGCTGATAGGACAGAACACTACCCTTTGGAACAGGACCAAACTTACATTCTGTGTCAGTTGTTTCGGAGGGATATTCAAACAGCTTTGCAAATTGAGTGCCAGGAAAATTAGTAACCATTTCTTTCTGGAAATCCTTAATAAACTTATTGGGTGGGAAATTTGTACTTAGGGGGTTGTAGAGGCTGCTTTGAACTCCATCAATGGATCGTTTTCTTCCCTTCTCTGGCTTCAGCTCGGGTTTCTTGATTTTAACATCCTGTAAGCGCTCAGGTGATACTCCAGCTGTCCTGGGCTTATGCCATTCTTGAGGCAGAGATGTCTTTGAAGGGATGACGGGAACTGTTTTGATATTTAGCATACTGTAGTGAGCTGCCTGGTACAAAAATGCGCTTTTGTGGTTACAAACTCCTTGCCCAGCCTTACAGCTGCATGAATGCTGAAGTACTTTAGGAGAAGTGCCAGTTGATGTGGCCAGCAAACACATCTGAGACATACCAAAGTAAAAACAAATATAATATTTGGAGACTAATAACTACTCGTTATTCTGCAATATTGTCCTCATCTTGCAAGGGCATGTATTCCCTGCTAGCAAAGGTCTCTCTCTGTCTTGGTAACTGATGGAAGGCGAGGGAGAGACCTCTCTCTCCCTCGCCTTCCATTTTACCAAGACAGAGAGAGACCTCTGCTAGCAGGGAAGGGCATGTATAAAAACAAACAAAAATCAGAGGTTCAAATGAGAATATCTGGTATACTCACTTAGTAACTCAGTTACTGACCTTAAGCCGGTGTGGTTCCTCGTTCTTTCTTAACGATTTAAAGCACTTACATCTCAGATATATTTTATCCTTTTCCTCTGCATTATTAGCAACTGAGAAATAAAATATAAGTTCTAGAGAATACCCCAAAAAGAAAAGGAAAACGGACATTAAATATCCAAAGTTGTTTTACTCGCTACTGACCTTGATACTCGTGGACGAATCCGTCACAAAAAAATTTGTATCCCTTCGTCAAACCACTTCTTGGAGCCTTTTCGCTGGAAACAAATGATTCGACATCCTTCATATCGATTTTTGGGAGGATTTTTGGCGAGGCTGTCCAGTCCAAACCAGTTTGAACTGCTGTTGGAGCTCCACTTACAGAAACGCCAGTGATTGCCGCCGCCATATTGGATTTCCATGCGTTATTAGCCTCGCTTTCAAACAAACATGGCGGACGCCTGATAAGAGCGAATTAATAAAAGTATCGGAACATATACCTTTTTTCCCAAAAACAAAAGGAAAGAGCGAAGTTTTGAATGGAAATATGCATTTACAAGAACGACGCGTTGAGAAAATGACATCACGACAGCAAACGTTAACCGGCGCTGATCAAAAATCGCGAAATATTTGGAACACACATTTGGACCTGACAGTTTAATTTGGTCCTTTGGTAATATTTTCACTGATTTGGATATTTTCGACACTGTATGTCATTTTGGAAGACAAAAAGTAGAAAAGGGAATGGAGGAATTTCGTCGTAGTGGCACTTTAGCAAATGCCACAAACTATTATCCTTGAAGATCATGGAACACAATTTAAGCTTTTACAGCGATAACAGAGGATCTGCAGATGAAATCAGTATAAATAAACTAATTTTTAAACTGAAACCCAAAAGCAAAAACACACCAAATACAGACTGTCTACCAATGAGAAAAAAGCTAGTAAGAGGAGATTTACCAATCAATTATATAGAAAAACGAGAAATGGACAACATACCTTTATAATATATCAATAAGTTGTTTTCTACGGTGGCCCTAAGTAACATGTGGAAAATGAGACACGTTTTCCCCATTTAGTGACTTTTTAGCGCCATTTTTTCTAGCGGCGTCTTTTTTAGCTCACTTCCTCCCCCTCCCCGTCTGATGGACTTTGGCAGAAACCGTGTTCCAGCCATTATTTTCATTTTCACCAATCAGAGCGAAGGTTTTATTTTTAGAGAACTGAGGTATGCGTGGAATGTCTAGTGGAGCCTGAAGGTTTATAAGCCAAATGGAGGACCATACAAACGGACTTGATATGGCTTTGGAGGAAGCGTGCGAAACTTTCGGCATTTCTGAATTATTTTCCAAACAGAGAAAGGCAATATTACCCTTCGTTTCCCGGGAGGACCTTGGCCATCACAGCTGCATCTATAGGCGACGACCAGGTCGAGAATCGAGAGAGCTTGAGAGAGGAGACATTATGTAGCCTTCTACACTGCAGCTCGCCAGAATCACGCACTTTCATGGACTGCAGAATATGTTCTACAGCTTCAAACTGTCGATTACTCAGAGCTCCAAGAAATTTTGGGTGGGAGCGTGCCGTCCGGGTTTAATTTTATTTTAATTTCAGACCAAAATATAAGATTTTCCATACCCTTAGACCTGTAATCAATTTGATAAAAAGATAAATGAATATATGACAATGTGTAGTCAAGATCCGATACCCTATTCTAGACTGAAAATACGAAATTTATTACTATATTACTCTATTTTTATTTTGCCTTGAGGCAACAGACCGCACACTATTTTTGGAAATGTTATCCATTCCAAGAAATCCAAACAAAACGAGGTCTGTTTGGTTTACCGCAGTGACCTCTGACATACCATTCAGCCATGAAGATGACGGTTAGTCAACTTATCAAGTTATGAGTTGCAAACAACACCGTTCCAATTCCGTTGGAAAATATAATGTTCCGCGCATGCCCGATAAATGTTAATCAAAGCACTTCTTTTTTCCAATTCTTATGCAACAATTAGCCTGTCATTGGTCGAGTTCTTTCTGCTTGTCATTTATGCAAATTACTCAATAACTGCGCTACGTGGCGCTGGGGTGAAGCAACCATTTTCTACGAAACTAACAATCTAACTAATGTGCTCTATGTTACTGTAGAGACAATTCCTTAACGAAAACATGGCTGATTTGCCTTTTCCTCATTCTGGACTTCATCTTCCTTATCCATTCAACCAAGAGAAGCCTTTTGATAAATCCCTTCTCAAAGTAAACCGACGACAATGTCAACATGATGAAAGCGAAAACATCGGGATGGCGTGTCTCGGTGTAGCTAAACAAGTCAAGGAAAATGATGACAAAAATAATAGCACGAATTACAAAGAGTTCGAACAGAAATCCAGTGAGCCAGACAGAAATATTTTCAAGGAGGATACTAGACAAGGACATAGACAATCAGTGAGTGCCGAAGGCCATGTTTTCATCCAAACCTTTGAATTCGCAGCTTCTAAATTGCCCAAGGAATCGTTTATAATCAGAAAGAAGATGCTTCTACGTCAACTGTTTTCCATATATTTCTTTCACGGAATATGTCTGGTGCGAATCAACAATATCCAAAGCACTGAAATAAAAACAGAAGACCTCGAAGCTCTAAAGGAGGCAATTGGGAAAGCGCGGGAGGTGATTTACAATTTCGAGAGCTTTTTACTGAATAGTCATGTGAGTAATGTTGCAACTGAGAACGAGATAGAAATATGGACTAATTACTTTGCTGAGGAAAATCGTGCAGTAAATGTTTGCTATGATAAAAGTATGTTTTACAAAATACTAACAGAAGATGATCTTAATCGGTACATGGACCAACAAAGAAGACTATGTTACGCGATTGGACTACGGCACGACTTCCTTGATGAACTTAATGATTTTCCAGTTGAAATTCGATTCCATATGACACTGGAAGATTGGGTTCTAGCATTTCTTCAAAATAACCTTGAAAGAGAAAATGTTCTGTCAATGAAAGGAAGCTTGAGCGCAGGACGTTTTGTAAAGCTTGGGTTCAGAGCAGAAAGTCGTGCTATAAGGACAATGTTGTCACGTGCTAAACCCATGATGGATGATATTGAACTAATGGAGCTGGCTAGGCGCTTCATAAGAGACGAGTTGAAGTATAATCCAGTTTTGTGTGACAATGTTCCCAGGTTTCCTTTCGGTAGAAGTAACGCGAATGTTCGTTTCAAAATAAGAGAACCAACTGGTAAGAGATTAATCGTTTTGAATGCTGCTATCGTCGAGGACGTACACGGTGCTGCCGTTAACCCGACGAATGATTTCGTATCAACTGACATATCCGAGCTCGCCAGAGATGAAGCTCGTGTTGTATTATTCCACGGAACAGATCATCGTAGCGCTGTAGACATTATAAAGCGCGGCATAGACATTGACCTCGGCCACCCCAAGCGTGATTTCAGCGATGGTTCAGGGTTTTATCTCAGTGACAATTTTGAGCGCTCTCGAACTTGGTGTTTCAGCCAAACAAGAAAGCCCGCCATAATAGTTTTTAATGTCGAGAAGTGTTGCTTAGAAGAAGCTGTTGGGCTGAATCTCAAAACCAACCAGTCAAAAACTGAGTGGAGTGATTTAGTCACAGCTTTCAGAAATGGCAGAGTGACAAAGAAACTTCGCAAGAGGTTGAGAACATATGACTTTATTGAAGGTCCCGTTGCATCGATGAGCGAGAGGGCCGAGAAGAAAGTCCCTCTTGCAATCGAGGAATCATATCAGCTTTGTCTCACCACCGATGACTTTGCCGATGAGATTAGGGGATACCTACATTCCGTGATTTTCTATGACAAATATTGAAGGAATATTCCAAATTTCTGTCTTAGATCGTCCGTGTTATAAATATAAAGAGGCTGAATAACATAATTGAACTGAACTGTCTGTGTGTAGTGGTCCTATACTATTTCGTAAAGAAATGAAAAATAAAACGTTTATTGATGGACCGATGGCTTCTTTTGGCAGGAAAGTTAGTCTTGCAAATATTGAGAAGGGAGAAGGGAGCTATCAAATGTGTTTAATTTCAGAAAAACTGGCAGAGAAGTTTGATAATTTTCTGCACTCTATTATGTTTTATAATACGATATAAAGAACATAAACATGATACAAAGCATGACGGTCAAAATGTGTAGATATACAATATTATGAACACCCAAACTGACTATATAGATCTAAATTGCGGAAATCATGTAGAGGAAATGCATCTACGTAGTTGTATACCTATTAGTTGAGAAATTAGTTGAAATATGTTGAATTATTTCAAAAGTGGTCAATAAAAATATGTTCAAACCTGTTATAATAAGGAAAACACATCGTGCTGCTGTTTCTAGAAAAATGTATTAATGTTTGAGTTAATATAAACTGTATTTAGAATAACACACAAAGATTCCTAATAACTTTCATTATAACACTCAAAAAAACGAGCGCAGAGGCAAACTCAGAAAGTTGCGCGCGCTTTTGAACTAGAATTTACCTTTTGACTATTTTATTCCGTTTTGTGCTTGATGTTTTCATTCATTTTGTATATAAAGAAAATGTTCCGTGTTTTCCTGAAAGTTTGGTTGAGCTGTAGCTAACCCTAGGCCTATAGAAACACGGATGGTGTTTTATATAATACTGAGCTTGAATACACTTCTAACGCTTAGACCTTCTCCATATACGCATGCCGTGCTTTCTTGCTTGGACTTCTCAACAATTTCAAGGCCGTGTTCGAAATGCAAAGCATATTGATTAAACGTCTCCTAGTAATCTTCAGTAATTTTCCGAGATCGCGTGAATATCAGTTTAGTCTGTTTAGAGGAGCGATTACTAAAATATATTTCGCCGGGGAACGTTGAAATAATCTTCAGTCTTTCATCTCCGTGTTATTTTCCTGACAATTTGCCATGTTAGCCGGAAACATTGAGAACTTCACGTTGTTCACAATCAGTTTGTTATTGAATGTTTCTTAATTCCAAGAAATGCAGACTGCATGCCTGCCTTAGCTTGTTCGCCCAAAATTACCGCAAAAATTACCGCTAAACAATAAATATTGTATTACAACATACAATGTTTACAAAGAATAGACAGCTACCTATTTACAACGATATCCCTTCTTTCCAATGAAGTTATATAACAGTTATACGATCTATGATTTAACTGTACTGCATGTTATAAATCAAAAGGGTGACACGCATCAAATACTGCTTAGAGCTATTTAGAACTATTCAAGGTCAAGGACTCTTCGTTTTCGAGAAACTTAGTTACATGATTATCGATCTATTTCATTCGTTTCTCGATGCAGTTTTCAGTTTCCAAGATTTTACTTTGTTTTCATGTGTGCACAAGAAGCAACCCCTTTCATTGTCAAAATCCCCGGCCCCTCAATACATTTCATTTAGTCGTTTGTTGTTTTTTGTTTCCTTTGATTTTTATCTTGATTGAATAGTCTCACCACATTTACATCGATGTCCAGGTTCGTCTGATGCAAAAATGTTGACTGTATAACGGGAACTCTAAATTACGTTAGTCTTAATATAATTTCTGTTTCACATTCTCCCCGTCGGGGAAAACATGAGCCAAGTCACTTTCCAAGAATAACGTCGTCAATAACAGTCGTCATGTCCCGTGAGTCAATGCCCTATAAGGCTATATAGAAATCTCAAGCGGGAAGTATCAGAAGTATACGACTAGTGAGCCAATCAAAAGCCGTTGCTATTTCATTAGGTATCTTATTGGTCAAGACATTTCCTCCCTGACGTAAATGCCAATCATTGAATAATCGAGCTTTGCCACGCCTGTGCATGTCGCTGGCGTGGTACAAACAGTCTAGGGCAAAAGTAGTAAACGAACTGTTGCTACGATTGTGTTCCTAGACTGTCTAGTTTAGCTTCGAATTCGCTGCTGCTCAACACAATCATGGCGGCTGAGTCCCGAACAAGATCTCTTTCTGTATCAGGGATCCATCTTCCTCGTCCGTTTAACAAAGAAAGGCCGTTTGAGACATTTCTTCCTCGCTTTACTTCGCATCAACAAGAAGGCGATGGCACGAAAGGCGAGATTGCGGAACTAACTCAGTTGCAAGAAAAGACGAGTGAAAGCCAAGAAAGTAAGTCTTGTAAAGAGGAGATGGAGAGAGAACAGACCATGTGTTGTAAAGAGGATGAAACTAAGTCAAATGAGTTAGCCAGCAAATTTGCTCCGCACGAAATCGCTCTTGAGCAAATTCAAGCAAAAATGAGAAAATTTCTAAGGGGTTATGGCAAAAAGATCGTAGAGCAATTCGCTTCTTCATCGAATCAAGCAGGTCAGGATTTTGCCGAAGCCGTTGAAGCTCAGAAACAACTAAATCCCATTGCTTGGGCTAAACAAATGTTTGGGATGAGAAAGAGGCTACTTCTCAATCAGCTTTGCCTTCGATCTCTTTTTCACGAAATTTGTCTCACAAGAATCAGCATTATTGAAAGTTCAGGCATCGGAAGTGAAGACCATAAGCTACTCAGGGCTTCCATTTTAGACGCACAAGACGTGATAAAGAACTTCCAAAGCTGTTTACTGCGTAGCCAGGAAAGTAAGCCTGAAACTGAATTTGAAATAGAAATGTGGGACAATTATTTTTCAGAGAGAATCGATAATGTTAAGTTTCATTATAATGTAGCATTTTTTTACGAAAAACTGACGGAAGAGGATAGTTCTCGGTACGTCGCTACAGAGAGCAGAATATGTTACGCGCTTGGGTTACGGTACAACTTCCTTGATCGCCTAGAATCTTTCCCTGAAGAAATTCGTGGCCATCTGCTACTTAGAGACTGGATTTTAAACTTTGTGGAGAACGCGTTTGAGGATATTGATGGGCCCGTGAAAGACAGTTTGAGTTCGGAACTTTTAATTCAACTTGGCTTCCGAGAAAATAGTTTGGCAATAACGACAGTGTTGTCTCGCGCCGAAGAGATGAGCGGCCATGTTGAACCTATTGATTCAGTTCGACGGTTCATAAGGGATGAATTTCAGTTCAATCCAGTTTTATCCGACAACAATATGCTCAGGTTCCCGTTGTGGCCACAAAACCTCGCGAATGGCCGTTTTGACATAGAATTTTCAACAGGCGAGAGTTTGAAAATAATCACTGTTGGAATATTAAAGGATATAGATGATGATCGAGTGAACCCGATGGAGAACATTATATCTGGCCTCATCGGTAAACTAAGTGAAGACCAATCACATATTTTGCTATTCCATGGAACAGATCATCTTAGCGCTGTAGACATTATAAATCGCGGCATAGATGTTGACCTCGGCCAACCTAAGCGCGACTTTAGCGATGGTTCAGGATTTTATCTCAGTGATAATTATGAGCGTTCTCAATCTTGGTCTTTCAGCCAAACAAGAAAGCCCGCCGTATTAGTGTTCCATATCGAGAAGTGTTGCCTAGAAGACTCTAAAGGGCTTAATTTGAGAAGCAACCAAGTTCATCCTGAGTGGAATGAGCTAGTTACTGCTTTCAGAAATGGAAGGGCGACAAAAAAGCTTCGCAAGAGCTTGAGAAAATATGACTTTATTGAAGGCCCTGTTGCATCAATGAGCGAAAGGGCTGACCAGTCGAACACCGATAGAACAGTCCCTCTTCCAACTGAAGAATCCTACCAGCTTTGTGTGATTAGTGATGATTTTGCCGATCAAATTCGGGGATACCTTCATACTGCAATTTTATTTGATAGCTCATGAGAGAATGTTTCAAGAAACTAAATATGCACATAGACATTCCAACTGAATATCATTGGAATTGACTCAGTGAATACACCAGTCTATCATAACACATGGTTCAGTATTCACTGGTACTGGAGATAGCGAAATCAAGAAGAAAAGACTATAAATGTATTGAAGGCAAAGAAGGCTCCTTTCTTCTCAGCGGTTTCGAACTTCCTGTCGGATTTCATTGATATAAATCATGTGCCTTTATTGCATGGGGCCAGATGGTAAATAACGAAACGGAGTCACTCAAGGATAGGCTAATTTAAGGATTATTCAGCAAACTGTTGCCTCATACAAACGTATGTAAACATCTCCGCTTCTACAAAAGATATATTTCTCAAAATATGCGATTTTAACTAATAGTTTCAGGGCCCTTTTCGGCACTGATATCGAAGCGTTTAATTGAAGAAAAAAACACCTTGAATAATGCCTATTCTGGTAATGGGCTCCTGATTGTAGACATTCCAATTGAATAGACGCCTTGTTAATTGTGCGGGAGCCCGGTCGGCCGGACCAACACTCGGGGTCTTAAAATAACTGAAGCGGTGCTGCCGTTATGAAACAATCCATCACATCTTCTCGGATGATGACGTTTTAACGTCCACTAATAAAAAGGCGAACAAACCACGGCAAAAGATGAAAACAAAATTTTCTTCATATTTCGTTCAAAGAAAGCCAGGCTTTGGTCAGTTAGTAAACGTGGTGGGATTCTTTTGTTCAAAAGTCTATTTAACTTCGAGAAAAATAAAAAACGGTTACGGCTGGCGTGAATCCGAGGCAACCTGAAATAAAAATGATTTTCACGGTCTCTCTAACCTTGCCCTGTACAAACGCTAAAGGAGCTTCGCATTTTTCGAATTCGATCTCCCGTCGGCCTCAAGTTTATCAGTCTTTCAAGACTGTTACGAGCTAACGACGTTAGATAAGGTCGCCTGAATTAAGTTAAGTTGATAACATGTTTTCCCCAAGAAACACCAGTCACTTTACGTGGTTCAGGATTCACCGATCCTGGAGTTAATAAACATCGGAGACAAAGGCTTCTTTCTTCTCAGCGGTTTGGAACTTCCGGCGTCGGATTTTATTGATATAGATCATGTGCCTTTATTACATGGGGCCAGATCGCAATAAGATCCAATTACTTAAAATGGTAAATAACGAAACGGAGTCACTCAGGGATAGGCCAATTTAAAGATTATTAAAAAAACTGTTGCCTCACACAGGCGTCTGTAAACATCTTCGCTTCTAAAAAAGATATAACTCTCAAAATATGGGAGTTTGACTAATTTTCAGGGCTCTTTTCAGCAATGTCGAAATGTTGAAAAACAACTTGAATTGGTCTATTCTCAGGTTCAAGAAGGTTTGCTCCTGCATGAAGGACAAATTCTGAGAAAATGGCAAAAGCTGAGAAATGGTAGTTTGCCAAATCTGTTAGCTGCCAGTCCTAGATATACTGGTTTAATTTTTTCTACATGTTGATTATCGCCTGTACGTAATTAGATATAAGGGATCGGTGTAAGGGGAGGTCGCACATGAAGCAATGTATATCTTCCACAGTATGAAAATCCGTGCTCCTATAAAATTTCCAGAATAGTTCTATATTAATTTATGGGAATAGACAAAATTCTAAGAATATTTAAAGGCTCAATGTTTTCTAGAATATGTCCAAAGTATTTTAATACTATTGAAGTGGTCCAATTTTTCAAGTGCATTTTGGATCCCACTGAGAAAAATTTAACCAATGGAAAATGTTTTATGTTATTGTCCTAGATATACACACATTCAAAATAGTTAATTGGTGTAGGGATAATTAAATTGTAATATTAAATCGTAATTTGAACTTTCCTAAATAATAATATGGACAAGACCACTTCCAAAGGTCCAAGTCCAAGAATTAATCTATCAAACTTGACAAATAACACAAACACCGCCCTGCGTGCCAGAAATTAGTGTTGTCCCACTTTTGAATCATTGAGAGTCGTTTCTCGCTGCGCACCAAAGGCGCAAGAGGTAAAGCTCGAATAAACAAATCTGAAGTTTAGGTGAAACAATCATATAGATTTAATGATGTATTACACTCGCTCAATGAAGGCTACTTCTCTAGGTTTCTTGAAAGGAGATCACGCAAATAGTGCATTGTACGAACAGAGTGAGGGGCACCATTTGTTTTTTTCTTCATTTATTTGCATGTAATTATTCTGGGCTATGTAATGACAATATCTTTTGCAGGACTCTATTATAAAATGACGTGAGCAGTGTCTTTTTGTTCAGAAACCACAAGTATGATTAACCTTAGCAGGAGCAATAGATCACTGAACACAATTTTGCGGTCATATTCCTGCTCTAACTTACAATTTCGGTTACTTACAACGTCTAGAAAAAACATTGACAGGAGAATCTTAACGGTTATGTCATTATTTTGACTGATTACTTTGTTAATCATCAAATCACGAATGAGAGCTCGAAGTAGCTCTTGCCGTATACAACTGATACCAAACTTAACAGGCATTCAGATACATGACCAGGCATATACGTTCAATATAAGCCATTCTCTCGGTCCGGACCTTTGTTGTTTTTGTAAAGACTAAGTTAGTTCACCGCTATCAAAACGATATTAATAAGTGAGTTTGGTAGATTGATGAAACTGTGAAAGCTCAATCCAGCGCGCGCGCAAACTTCTGGTGCTCGCTCGCTGAAAGGACTGTCTATTACATGTACTCTAACAATAACCCGATATCAATTTAATTGGTTGGCGCTTCGAAATTCTTTCAAGTGATTAAACAATCGGTTTATGAACCAAGGCACTCTCTCTCACTCTACACCCTTTTTTATAATTCGCTCGAAGATACCAAGTCGTCCGACAAACAGTTTTATTCAGATTTTATTCTTCAACCAAGTAATCATTATCATCTAGATTCTGCCTTTGAACGTATTCACTGTCAATATAAAATTATTCTATAAGAAGCCGGGGGTCTATAATAGCTTTCGCCGACATGGGTTAAGGTTATATCTCAATACTACTGTGTTTTTATCATAATATAATTTTTAGATTACTTAACAGTATTCTGACCCACTTTCAGTAACAGTACTGTTATGTTCATCATTACCATTGGTAATTACTAGTATTTAGTGGTTATGCCTCGGACCACTGAGCTGGTGTTTACATGAAGGGAAGGAAAACCTGGCGCTATTGTATCTGTGTTCTGTTTCCATGTGAAGGGACACATTGTCTTCTATGTGAAGATCATCCTAGCACTAGGGTCAACTTTTGTCGTGTACACGGTTGAGTAGGAATAAGTCGCCTGACCGGGTTTAGAACGAAAATGGCGGGAAATCGGCGAAAGGCCACCAATTTTGCCTTTCCTTCCCAAAATAAAGCGTTGTACGCGATCTTGAATCCTATTTAGTCTTCAGGACGACATAATATTTTGAAAAATTGAGCAAAAGAGCTTAATCGTCTGGAGTAGGAAGAAGTAAATCTAATAATATGACTTGACCCTTGTGCTAGGCTTACCTTACATCATCACCAACTGTAAAATTAACCCACATGTTACAGTGCGCTAGAGTTTCACTTCCAAGGTGTAACTCAACACCCACTAACTGCGTATGGAAGAACAGGCACGTACCTCACTGAATGCTTTCAATAAATTTTGTGTCTACGTATAGATATTCGGTAGTTTTGGAATTTATGAGTTTGATTGTTTTATTCCGTAGTTTCTTCTAATTAACTTTTTTTATTCAGTTCGTCGAAAAAAACCGAGGTAATTTGTATGTTTTTAATCGGTTGAAAACATCGTCTTAATTGTCTTCACTTTACACAATGGAAAGAGTATATTGATATTATCGTACTATTACCATACGATCGATCAAGTCGCCATGCCAATGAATGTCCGTTGATTTGAATCCAGAGATCCAGCACAAGGCTTTCCATTGCGCTTCTGTCACACAAGGCTGTATTTGACAAGGCTGAGGTTCCGAGGGCCAAAGCACGAGCGATTAACGCCGTACATCTAACAAGATGATAATTTTTCTCGCTCTTTTCTCCAGTCAATGGGCATGAATTTCGTCATCATATGGTTCACCGATTCACGAAACGCCAGTCCAGCTTTTCGGCCATGTGATAGCAAAGACACTCCCCGTCTACCATGCATGCGTGTTAGATGTTAGCTACGTCATAGCGCGTCTTGGGTAGTGCCATGCAACTTGCATGGTAGTGATCATGGGTGTATGGTTATTTTCCACCTATACTAAGGCTCAACTGGAATTTTGGAGCACTTCTCGTGGAAATAAGTGGCCTAAACATCTGCTAAAAAGTTTCTCCTTGAAATGATTGTTATTTTCCATCCAAGTGCATTGAATGTCATCACAAGCTCGCGAACCGACAGCCTTCCGCAGTTCATGCCGCATGGCAGTTGTCGCGTCGAGTACAGAAACCATGGTTTTAACTCTGCCACATCACTTAATCCATTGCGATTTGAAGCTGCAACTTCATTCAAGCCATTTCTGATGGGGAGGGCACCGTTATTAACAGGAAATGCATAGGATTTTCCACCCCTCCCCCCTCAGTTTTGCAAGGTTCGCATTTCTTACCCCAAATTTGCAACCAATACGTTGTGTTCGTCGTGTTTACTTTATTTAATCCAGTTCTGGACTGGGAAATAGAAAATGAAACTGTCCCAGGATGCTTTGCGGCCAAAACGAAAAGGGCGATGGATTTTTACGGGTAGAAAACAACGTCGTAGAAACATGGAGTTTTCACAAAAATGTTACACATAGAAAACTGTAAGGGGTCTTCTTAATTTGGTTGAGATCAAATTTCAGGGGGGGGGGGGGATGACGAACAAAAGAAAATTTAAAAACGCCTTAAACCCCCCTGAACTTCATTTGCGCGAAGGTTACATCAAAAATGTTATCTAGTTGGATGAAATTACATATGATAGGCTAGTTTTGCTTCCCGTTAACATAGCGCAACATACCAAACATGAAATGCATAGGATTTTCCACCCCTCCCCCTTCAGTTTTGCAAGGTTCGCATTTCTTACCCCAAATTTGCAACCAATATGTTGTGTTCGTCGTGTTTACTTTATTTAATCCAGTTCTGGACTGGGAAATAGAAAATGAAACTGTCCCAGGATGCTTTGCGGCCAAAACGAAAAGGGCGATGGATTTTTACGGGTAGAAAACAACGTCGTAGAAACATGGAGTTTTCACAAAAATGTTACACATAGAAAACTGTAGGGGGTCTTCTTAATTTGGTTGAGATCAAATTTCAGGGGGGGGGATTACGAACAAAAGAAAATTTAAAAACGCCTTAAACCCCCCTGAACTTCATTTGCGCGAAGGTTACATCAAAAATGTTATCTAGTTGGATGAAATTACATATGATAGGCTAGTTTTGCTTCCCGTTAACATAGCGCAACATCCCAAACATTAACACGTCCAAGCTATAAGTTACAATTATTCCCTACCCCACTCCCCCTGGAAATGGTATACCCATTTGTGTTAGAAAAATGTCTCGGTCGGTTTCTAAGATTTCAAGTTCAACACAGAACCACAGAATTAAAGTTAAGCGGTTACCCAGGCCCCGCTCGGCCAACGAAAAACGAAGAAAAATGCCTTAACCTCCCCCCCCCCCCCTGAACTTCATTTTCGCGAGCGTTAACCCAACAATTTAATCTAGTTGGGTGAAATTATATAGGATAGGCTGGTTTTCATTCCCTAAACTATGCGCTAGATACCGGACATTAATTAATTATTTAATGATTGTATTATTTCTATGATTATCGTTAGGAATTATTATTATTATTATTATCATTATCATCGTAATCATTATTATTATCATTATTTTCGTAATTATTATTATTATTACTACTAGTATTACTCTTATTGCTAATTATTACTATATTATCAAATAAAGGAACATACTTCACTTTGATTGGTCGACGAGTTGCTTAGCAATGGGCATCGCGCTTTCCAAATAAAGTTGTAGAGGATTTTTAGTCCGCCGTTGAACTCGTGTGTACTTCTGATCCAAATAGCAAACAGATAAGGATTTCACAACCATTTTATAACGACAAAAACGTTTTTCGTGTGTCAAATATTATGTTAAAGGGGCTCTGTCAAGGGTACTGAAGTCATGCTACAATCACCAACTGCACATGTAAACAAACGTGATCGGCTAAGTTCAGATCAGTTCGCGCGGTTCATTTTTACGATCCATGGTTTAATTTACAGAACTTAACATGAATTATGGAACTCTCCTCAATTTCTGATGAAGAATCCGACAGGAGTCAACAGCTTTTGAAGTGGTAGGATTTCGGACTTCTGTTGTAAGGAAATCAAACTTTAAATTTGACGTTAAATGCGTTCTAATTTTCTAGCAAATTTTTGACCACTTTTGACTTTCTTACACTACCAACATAAGACTGTGATTCAGCAGCATCACTTTCAGAGTCGGTATAGTCGGGTTTCGCAACAATAACGCTATCATCAAGGACATAATGCAGCGATACGCCAGTGATATCGACTTCCGATTCTCTCCCGTTTCCAGACGACGAAGGAGACACAAGTGTAGCAGTTTTCTTGATCGGAGTAGAAGCTGCCAGTAGAGCTGCAAGAAAATCAAAACTTACATAAAATTTAAAAGAATGGCACAGCAAGATCCCACTTGATTTTCACGCCAGAACAAAAATGCCTTACGTCGATGACAAACGGGATACAAGTGATCGATTACCAATATCTCCCCTCGCTAACACTAACAGTACAAAGGTCAAAGGGATCAATCATGGTTCCTGGGAAACACGTCTCTTATCGTAACAACTCGTTCATAATATCGTACTCGTTTCCACAAACGTCTCTCGATTTCGATTCGAGAGACGAACGAGGATCCGCCGGCACACTCAAACCGTGTCTCGATTTTACATTTTACTAACGTGTCTCGATTTTACATTTTACTAACGTGTCTCGATTTTACCAACGACCTCGATTTTACCAACGACCTCGATTTTACTAACGTGTCTCGATTTTACCAACGTACCTCGTCCGATTTTACTAACGTGTCTCGATTTTACCAACGTACCTCCATTTTACTAACGTGTCTCGATTTTACCAACGTACCTCGATTTTACCAACGTGTCGCGATTTTACTAACGTGTCTCGATTTTACCAACGTGTCTCGATTTTACTAACGTCTCCATTTGTCAATTTTATTTTAACGCGACTAGAAAGGAAAAGTGAAAGTGCAGGGATTTGGATGCGGTTTTTTTTTAAAGAAAAACATAAAATAAAGTTTGGTTGAACCTGTTCCGTTTCACCCCAAACAGTACATGACTGAAGTTGTATATGTTTTGTTTCACTTTAATAAAGGGGCACTGTCAATCGAATCTTTAAATTTCTTAAAAAACAAGGAACCTACAAAAAGAAAACCCCAACTAGAAGATAAATACAATGTGAATGTCCTGATTGCTTTTCAAACATTTTCGATAGAGGATGAATAAGATTACAAAAGCTTATTTTAGAAGCTTGATATCAGAGGTTACAGGTGAATCAATGTCCAATTGCTCTAAATTGCTCTTAAAAGCAGTATAGTTCATGCACTTGAATCAAATTTGTTCTCCATTGTACCTGGAAAGCATACTCTGCTAATCTGAATAGTTATTTTTGTCTTTCGTCATGAGAAAGTTTTTATCATTTGGACGTTATCAATGCCGCTTTAAGCTATAGCTAATAGTACATAAAAGTAGCACTAAACAAAGTGGGATCCACAACATTTATTTCAAATACATATTTTATTTCGCCATTTTCAAAGTTACACATATCAATCAAGAATGCTCCATGATAAAATATTTATGTGATCAATATTGTATGATTGTAGTTTGCTTTGATAAACAGTCTACATTGTTGGTAAATAAGGCATGGTCTTTTCCTCCATTCTCTTCACGGGTTATGCTGAAAAAGTACAAATATACATCATTAATGAAAAGGCACACATGGTTTCAGTAACATTGAAGAAGCTGACAAAAATAACAGATGACGATAATAGTGATGCAAAGGGCTTTGGACTACAGGTAAACTTTGAAGTTCATTTTTTTCTTTTGTATGGAACACAGTGAAATGAATGTCCAAATAATCCATTTCACATTGAGATTAAAGGTGCTTTTTACCTACAGTTGTTACTTTTAAAGCTTTTGTATCCTTGTGAACAAAAATAGCTTTTGACAACATACAGTGTATCAGTCCAGATATGTATTTAAGTGCTATTACTTAAACGTGCTATTATTATTTAAAAGTGCTATTATTAAAAAAAAAGGTAGGTATTAAAATATTACATGTACACAATTTCATTCTTACCTTAAATACATGCACTCCATTTACTATTCTGTGAGATCCTTCTTTGGTTGCTTGTCTTTCTAGTCTTATCTGAAATTTAAAACAAAATCAAGTGGAAGTATGCCTTTCATGATGAAAACATGAGCATTTACAAACAAGAATGGCATACTCCCACTACAACATGTTCTCACTGCAACATGTTCTCACTACATGTATGTTAATAATTATTATAGACTTTCCAATAGTCCATGTGTATACAGCACTGTAAAAATGATTTGATATTAAAATTAAACCTTATCTATAAACAAAAACTAATGTGGTAAAAGCAAGTGTAACCCCTTCTCAGCAAGTCAAGATCAGGTATTCTCAGCGAGTCAAGATCAAGAATTCTCAGCGAGTCAAGATAAAGTATTCTCAGCGATCACTGATTATAATGACTTCATGGTAAACAATGACATACATATTTTTTTGGAAAAAAACATGTTGAAGCCATCATAAACAGTCACCAGCGAGTCAACAAGACCTATCCTCAGCGAGTCAACAAGACATATCCTCAGCGAGTCAACATAACCTATTCTCAGCCAGTCCTTGTTACTCTTGCTCTCCTACTCATTTCTGACCCCAGGCCCCGAACTAAGGTTTGGTGAAAGCAAGTGTAACCCCTTCTCAGCAAGTCAAGATCAAGTATTCTCAGCGAGTCAAGATCAAGAATTCTCAGCGAGTCAACATCAAGTATTCTCAGCGATTACTGATTACAATGACTTCATGGTAAACTATATGAAATAATTTTTTTTTTTGAAAAAACATGTTGAAGCCATCATAAACAGTTGTCAGCAAGTCTACAAGACCTATCCTCAGCGAGTCAACAAGACATATCCTAAGCGAGTCAACATAACCTATTCTCAGCCAGTCCTTGTTACTCTTGCTCTCCTACTCAACCCCAAACTAGTTCTAAATGACTGTGTTCCAAAATAGGTAAGGAAAAACAATTCTCAGTGAGTCAATAAATTTCTTTATCAAAATCTCTGGTGCTATTCTGTCATGAGCTCCTTAATTTTTAAGACATCCCCAAAAAAGCAAACACAAAATTACTCAAATTATAATAAAACCAAAATACCAACCTGAATTTCTGGTCACTTGACTTCGTGTGCTTCTCATGGCTCCTAAAGAAATCAGTGGAAAGCATCATACATGTATAGTTTACAATCATATTGATATTATTATAATACATGCTTATATGTACATAAAGTCAACCAATAAATCTGTAGATAAAACTCGGAAGATAGAATTTACCACGAATTATACCCATAAACAGAACTGGATATGTCTTACAAACCGAGAATACCGTATTAAAATTGAATTGGATCTGTCAAAAGAATAGCAGGATTTGTCGTGGAAACTCCGTACCTAGAAACCGAACTGTCATAAAACTAGAACTGGAGAGTATAAATTATGGCTCTGCCCACAGTATCGTTCGCAGCCGCGTTTATATTTATGTCGTCATGCAGTTTTTTGTTTGGCGACGATTGATACGAACAGGCTTTGTTTTCTTATTTTGCTGAACTGCACAGAAGACCTTGAAATAACCGTTCAATATTTAATCTACCTTAATTTATCCTAAAGAAAGCTTTGATTTATACCCTCGAAGAAGGAAATGCATTTAATTTTCACCACTTCGCCTTCCCTTGCTGTTAACAATAGAAAATGGACAATCTGAAATCTACAATGTCTACCATCTCGTTTTTCTCGGCCAATGGATGTAATCGTTTCGTGGGCAGAGGTTTCTCTCGGCGGCAGGAAAGGGGTCGAGTGGAACTTCTCGAAACGAGCGATAGTATTGGCCTACGCAACAATAGAAAACACCCTACCCATGAGAAAGTGCTGTACAAAAAACATAGAAGTATAGTATTATGGATGCAATCAGAATACAGGTCTCAAGAGGTTCCATGCTACTCGGAGGAAAGGCAGAGAGATGAGAAACCTCTGCTCGCAGGGTAGGAGGGCCACACATTTCTCTGTGTTACCCTCTTTAAATAGTTATTTTCCAAGTGGTGTACATGCATGAAATCAATGCACACAATATTTTATTAAACCACCATGTCAAAAATTTGCAGGGGAGATGCAAGGGGGGGAGGGGGGGTAGAGAATGAAATCAAAAAGTCTAAAAAATATATAACCCTCCCTGGACAATGAGTATGAAATATTTTGACCCTTTCTCCCCCATAACCACCCCTTTTTCAGTTCCCTATGATTTATGCCCCTCCATTTTTGGGGATTCAAAAAAATATGACCCTTCATCTCAACCTCCTCCCCCTGCTAATTTCTGACCAGTCCCTTCAGCGACAACCCTCATGAAACCCGATTTAATTATCAGTAAAACTTTGTAATTAGAAGCTCCCATAAGGGACTGTGACCACCTTTGGTGGTTTTAAGGTTACAGGATACATTTGCGGGTCTCTCTCGTTAATAATTTTGTACGGCGTTGTTTTAAAGAAAACTATAGAACCTATATACCTCTGTAAAGCTTATGAAGTGTAAAATACGCTGAATGGATTTGTTTAAAAATGTATTTTATTGTAAAGCAATGCTAAGCCAACAAACGCAAAACTGACCAGGTTTATAAAAGTGAATTAGCAGCCTTCGGGTTAACGCATAAGAACAATTCAACTGCATAATGTCAATCAGCATATGACAGCCTAAAAAGGGTGTGAGCATTTGTAAATATTTTACTTCATTCAAATGCAATTCATTCCTAAAGTTTTAGTCTTCAATAATGTCCGAGTCACATCACGCGGGATACTCTACGACGAAAAATACTTTGAATATTGCTAAATGCTCACACCCTTTTCTTTGTCAGTAACTTATCTGTCTTTTGGCCGAGTTTTATCAAAATCTGGCAAGTCTGCATACCCTATTAATTCATTCAAAGAGAGGGGATACGAAGAAAAACCTATTCCGGAGATTTGGCGTGTAAAGTTTTGTGAACATTTCACACCTCATCAAGACAAATGTCAACACTTCGAACCAACTAGCCAATGACTACGCAAGGACCCCTGGAGCTTCAAAACAGTAGTGAAATTCGCGGGAAATTATAGACTCCGATGTGAATTCATCGCTGCTCGCGTCCTCAGTCTCTTCAAATGACTTGCTGGTTCCTGGTAAGCCAAAGAACAGTTTAAGCCTGCTGGCGCTGCTTATATTTGGAGTTTGACACTGAAGTTGAAGGTTGTTATTCGCTGCCTTTCGCACGTTCTTCGAAGCACGAGCCTTTGTCACTGTCCGCGAGCTCAATCTGGCTTGTTTTACCGAATTCGTCCTTATCGCCGGTTTCCTTTCTTTTTGGTCCAGGGTTCGCTTTGTTTTACTCAAGGACTCTGCTTTCTCTTTTGTATTTCCCCATACAAACGATTGATAAAAGACTCTAAATGCACGTTTGTTATTTCGAAGAAGGGAAGCTACAACCACAGTATGCAAATTACAGTTCCTGCTAAAAGTCCACAGGGTGCCTGTGGTACGTAAAGGGATTACAACGCCTTGGTGATTTATTTAGTTTCCTTCTATATACGTTTTTTCTAAATATCTCGCAAGCTTTTATATCTTTTGAAATAATATTTTTTCTAAATTGTAGAACAATCCATAAACTTTACAAATAATCAAAAATTTTTTTTACAAAAAACATGCCTTGAAGGTATCCGGTAACCTTAAAGAATTGGAAGAAGGTGGAAAATAGCATTTACAAACAGGTTTTGTTAATAACACTACCAATCTCATACAAGTGCCTTTAAATATATGAATTAAGATTTGTTTGCTATCTAGTACAACCATGTGATTGCAATGTAAATTACCACAAGCATGAGTTGTGAATCAATTATCCTGCTCCCCCACAGGCCGCCCAAGTTCTGACTGTGTAACAAGGTTTGTATGGGAGTTCTTCCGATAACTCAGAATAATAACATAAATCTCCTGTAATACAAGGTAAATAAAGGAAGAAGACTTACTTGAAGTTGTTTTGTCGTCCTATGTGTATTTCAGGTCGCTAGAACGGTGTTTCATGGAATTCTTGAGTCATACGTTTCACCCCCTCTACCGGAGGGGAAGGCTGAACACTCGATACAACACAGGCCTTCGCTCGAGGACGAATTTTACACAAAATATCAATCCCATCGGCGTTTACTCGGCCGCGGTACAATCCATGGACATCAATTATCCCTCAGAAGTCCCCAGGCTTGATAACTCCTTTCCAAACCCGTTAGATTTGAACGATTTTTGAAGCAATTCGTGCACCTCAAACGGCCGACTAACCGCGTGGTCCATGGAATGGTGATTCTTGACAACGCGTTTTGGTAACCAGGCGTTTGGGTAACCAGGCCGTTACAAATTATTTCTTTCCCTGAGGGAGACATATCAAATTCATTTGACACTTTCTAGTCACCGGCGCTGTCCAGTGGTCTCGTGGGAGGGGAGGGAGGGATTAGAAAGTATCAAATGAATTTGATATGTCTCCCTCAGGGAAAGAAATAATTTGTAACGGCCTGGTTACCCAAACGCCTGGTTACCAAAACGCGTTGTCAAGAATCACCATTCCATGGACCACGCGGTTAGTCGGCCGTTTGAGGTGCACGAATTGCTTCAAAAATCGTTCAAATCTAACGGGTTTGGAAAGGAGTTATCAAGCCTGGGGACTTCTGAGGGATAATTGATGTCCATGGATTGTACCGCGGCCGAGTAAACGCCGATGGGATTGATATTTTGTGTAAAATTCGTCCTCGAGCGAAGGCCTGTGTTGTATCGAGTGTTCAGCCTTCCCCTCCGGTAGAGGGGGTGAAACGTATGACTCAAGAATTCCATGAAACACCGTTCTAGCGACCTGAAATACACATAGGACGACAAAACAACTTCAAGTAAGTCTTCTTCCTTTATTTACCTTGTATTACAGGAGATTTATGTTATTATTCTGAGTTATCGGAAGAACTCCCATACAAACCTTGTTACACAGTCAGAACTTGGGCGGCCTGTGGCTCCCCTAGCACAAATCATGTATGACACAAAAATATGCTAGAACTCCATGTAAAAGTGGCCCGAGTTAAGGCCACTCAGGGCCTCTTGTTATTATTAAAATAATATCATTTACACCGTTCCAAAAACTCGCGCTGCGAGTTTTTGGAAACAGACATGGCCATGGGCGAACGCATGCAAAGCGATCAAATTTCTTCCCAATAATTTAACTGTACTAGTAAAAGCACATGCATGTTTTGGAACAGAATAATAATCCAGCAAATCATTTGAAGGTTCTTTTCTTCCTTTCGTGAATAAGTAATTGATAATGGACAAAAGTCTGTTATTATATTCTTATAGATTAATTTGATTTTCGAGTGATTCTGAATATGAAATTCGATCGGACTTTGGACTCTACATTAGTTACAACCGATTCTTAGCCACTGGGAATAAACTAAGCTAAGTATATCCTAAATGTCACAGAGAGATTGTATCTTTACAGGGAAAAATATGTTCGTGAACCAGTGATTTCCTTGAACGGTTAATCGAAAGGAGTTTGACTATTTGTTGGAGTCCCCGTTGGAGTAAACAAGCATGACAAGGTATAAACAGCAAACACCTTACGGCTTACCTGTTCTGCAGCTTAGTTTGTTTCCCGAGACGATTTTCTTGGACAAAAGGTTAATACCGGACATTACTGTTATAACATGATCGGTATTAGAGTACTTTTGTGGTATAAATTCTGTAACAACAAGCAGAAAAGTTCAACCCACACGGCCACAGATTGCATGCAGTCGCACGAGGTTAGCTAGACTCTTCCACAGACCCCGCTCGGCCGCAGCACTTTATAGGAATCGCCCAAGTCGCTTCGACGAGGGCGATATCGGTTTTTCGAGTGCAATTTAACGTGGAATTACCGAGTCAGGAATGTGATTTTCCTTGAATCGCATAGTCCGATGAATTGCTTGAAGATTTAGTACTTTTGTTGATATTTTGCTAAGTTATAAATAGCGCGCGTAGTCTGCAGTGGTGATTCCACTCTGAATCACCACTCCGTCTCAGCCAATCAGCGTCTGATTTCGCAAATGCACCGTGCGATTCAGCTTTGGCTATGCGATTCTCAGTGAAATTACTACAGGCATATTTTCTGGACCCAGCAGGCATTTCGAGGCAAACACAGGCCGAATGAGAATTCTCGGAATATTTTAAACCAAGGCCACTGAAATAAGTCGAGTGAATGATTGAAGAAATACTGACCCCAAAAACAGGCGGTAAAGCGACCCCGAAACGGTGACTCGGCAACATAAATTTTACCGCTAAAATGTAATTTTACACTCCGTAACTCGAACCCTCGATATAACTCGAACCTACCGCCAACTCGAAGCAATTTTTGTTTCCCTTCAGGTCACTTTCTTTATAATTTTACCCTCGAGAACTCGAACCTCGTTTATCAAGACGTAACGAGACAAAATGTACTTCAGAACATTGGATTTATTTTGAAGCAGCTTGTATTCTTTGTGTTAACTTCTCTAGTTTCTTGGTTTCAGTACGTCACCTAAAACGTGTCAGTTCAGTCCTGTGAGAATATTGTACGTGATAAGCGGTGTCAGGAAACAAAGGATCCATTCAACCAGCTTTCATCAAGCTTAGCCGCTTAGCTGTTTCTTTAAAATATTTTTACCCTTTCTCCTTAAAAAAACCCTGATTAACTCTTTGAATAGAAATAAAGTATGTAAGCAAAACACCATTTTATTCCCTAATTTCCGGTCATTTGTTCCCATCTCTCGCTAACTCGAACTCCCGATAACTCGAACCTTTTCTGATTTCCCTTGGAGGTTCGAGTGTATATAGGTAATTTAATATTTTTGTTTTTCTCGTGTATGTAAATTAAAGAAGTTTACCTCTACTTATTCATGTAACGCACGCTTACAATTTGTTGGATTAAAGATTATTAACTGAAATGCCTGTTGGTTATCTCTATTTAAAAGCTTTTACCCCGGGGGGGGGGGGGGGGGGGGGGGACTGCCATATAAAAGGGGTAGGGATGCTCGTCGGACGTTTTCGATTTGACCCCTAAGAGGTACTAAAATGGGCGTGTCTCAAGCTTATTTTGACCCCTAAAAGATAATAAAAATGTAAATTGATAACAGCTTTTTTGTTCAATTGACACCCGACCCCTAAAAGGTACCGCTTTACATAGAAATATATGTGTTTGATGGTGGATACCCTAAGTGGTACCAAACTCCTGATTTTGACCCCTAAAAGGTACGACGAGCATCCATGTACCCCTCACATAAGGGAGTCCCCCCCCCCCCCCCCCCGGGCTTTTACCCTCCTTCCCAAAACTGCAGTCTGCTCATTATATTACAGAACTATAAAGGGAACTGTTTGAAGCCTTTAATTTCTCGAACCAAAACCTCGGCCGTGAGAGGATTCTTGTTTAAGTTTACTTTGAGAGTTGAATATTGCTTCGCTCATCATAAATTATTCTTTGCTGAGTGTTTATTTCTCCTGGTTATTTCTGGATTCGTGTTGGCGAGCACGGTCAAAATTAGTTTAGTGTTGGCCTACAGATCACGGTTTTTGCGATGGTATGTATTATTACCGAGAGTAAAATGAAATGTGGCATTAAACCTACGAAACGTACCTCAAACAAGAATACCGACCGATGGCGAAATCTATTAGCGAAATCTATCTTATATCACGCATGCGCAGAAATTTTGCTGCACGGAACAAAAAAAAAAAGAGCCCATCTGGGCTTTCACTCGGGCCACATGAGATTGAAGATGAAATACACTTTCATTTGAAATCCTCTTAATAATAACCAAAGGGAAGAATTATTAGCTGAATATTAGCAGTCTTTAGGAGTGGAAGGTAGCGCGGTGACTTTCATTCTCTGCTCCCCTAGTATATATGCATGTTTTTGCTTTCTCGTATGTAAATTAAAGTACTTGACCTTTTACTGCATGTAAACACTACTTATTCATGGAACACACGTTTGCAATTTAGTCTGCTGTTCTGTTATACTGCAGGTTCCAGTCGTAAACAGTCCGAATTTGACCAAAGTGAAACAAGCTGCTCGCCTCCGTAGATATATATTTCTTCGTTGTGCACTTTTGACATATAATTCTTCAAATGGCACCATTGTTTTATTTCTACATGTTTAATAATACAGTTCTCTGCTGTAAAAAAAAATAGAACATTCTATGGAAGATTTCTTGTCCTAAAGTTTGGAAACGTAACACATGCATTTGACGCTAGAAAGGCAGTACTCTCGGATCGAAGTACGCAAAGTTAATTTACTAGTGGCAGTTTACTAGTTTGCACTATCGGCTGTTATGGAATGGAAACATACTTTCACAGCTTAATATGTATGTCGATTGGTCAGAAGGATATCTTGTTTAAGATGCTACGGTCCTTTCGGCATCAGGATTTTTTTAACGGGAGTTTTCGTACAGTATTTCAAGCTATGCTGTAGCACGAGTTCAGTTAAGCCACAAATGTCCGTGAAACTAATACCGTGTTCATTATTATCGGTTTTCTCTATGGGTTCTCATGTATTCAATAATTACTTCTGGAGCTTCATATGTGTCTCTGTTGGTCACAATGATTTCCTCTTTCGGTTTTTCACAAGCGGTTTAAGTTTTGTCATTGCACAAAGCGCGTTGGTTTTATACTAAAGAAAATTCGCTCGCAAAACACAAATTCGCTCGCATGTTTATTTTCTGATGCAGCTCCAATGCCCATGCATTTATCTTTGTTCACTCCTTCCGCGCAGATAATAACTTTAAAAAGCCCGGCGCTACCCTAAAATTATAGTTAACCGACTCATTAAGCCCCGTCCAAACGAATAAAACATCGGTAAAACATTGGTAAAACATTGGTAAAACATTGCATAAAACATTGTTTGAACAACAAGCTATGATGTTTTACGGTCTGCTCGAGCGCACATGCCAAATGACAAAGAAAACTGGCCAAAACTCGGCTATATGCCGAAAATATTGTCGATTTTTAGTTAAAGTGCATATGAGCCCTAGCCAGTTATCTTTGATATCGATTGTACATGAAGTGGATAGTCCAACGGTAGAATATTTCTTGATTTGGCCGTTGCGTCTACGAGCCGATAAAGGTTTATATCTCCATACGCTAATGATGTGATGTCATCACCGACATTTGCTGCATTTCTTTGTGCTTGTGAATTAAGCTATTTTCTAATTTAGAATTTTTGTTTGGTAAAATCACTTTGATAAGCTTCAAATATAACTTAGAAGTTAAAAATAGGGAATTTGTCTATACCAGCATGCTTTTGTATAATAAGTGTTGTCGGTGATGACATCAACATTAGCATATTGGAAATATAAACCTTCATATCTCGTAGACGCAACACCCAAATCCAGAAATATTATACCGTTGGACTATCCACTTCATGTACAATCGATATCAAAGATAACTGGCTAGAGCTCATATGCACTTTAAAACAAAAACTAAAACAAAAAATGTAACAGCGGGATTTTAAAGAAGAGATATTACGCTGTAAATACCGCTATTTTGGAGGTAAATTAAGTGAACTTCTGTGCCATGAAAACCAGGTTGAAGTTTGAGTCTTTTCAGACAGAAAACATATGGAAAGTGTTTTCATTAGCTATTCAATATTTATTTTCTCACCTATCCAAAATTTGTATCACCGGGAAAAGATTATTTGATTATTCATCTGTTATCGAGTGTTTTCTTATCGAAATCGTATAATTTTTTCTACCATGAAACTTGAATGTTTTTTGCATCAGTCAAATCGCCTTCGATGCTTGCATATTTACTAACTTTCAGAACTCCCGCGGCCCGCGGGATTATAACAGAGGATACCGAAACAAAGGACGGCAGTGAAAAGAGTAATTGGTTAGGCACTTGTGAAAATTTAAACATAATAAGTCTAAAGCCCTGTCCAAACGAGTAAAACATTTCCGTAAAACATCGTAAAACATTGTTTTATAAAACATGTTTTATTCGTTTGGCCACCATGTTTTACGATGTTTTACAAAGTTTGAACTGTGTCAAACATTCTGTAAAACATCGTAAAACATTTCTTTTGTTCTCGTATCCGTAAAACATGTTTTATCCGTTTGGCCACCCCGTAAAACATCACAGCTTGTTGTTCAAACAATGTTTTATGCAATGTTTTACCAATGTTTTACCAATGTTTTACCGATGTTTTATTCGTTTGGACGGGGCTTAATAAGTCGGTTAACTATAATTTTAGGGTAGCGCCGGGCTTTTTAAAGTTATTATCTGCGCGGAAGGAGTGAACAAAGATAAATGCATGGCCATTGGAGCTGCATCAGAAAATAAACATGCGAGCGAATTTGTGTTTTGCGAGCGAATTTTCTTTGGTATAAAACCAACGCGCTTTGTGCAATGACAAAACTTAAACCAAGAAAACAAGTTCAGAAATCAAGAGCGCATCACAAGCGATTAAACAGACGGTTATGTGTGGTCTAGAAGCGAAGTGATCCGAAAAATAATTTTCGGCTTTATTGAACCCAAGCCCGACCCGAAAACTAACATTTCCGAAAAAAACCGAGAGCCTGTAAGCAGGCTATTGAAATTATGCAAGTTGCGATTGTTTTACTGATATCTATACTTCTAGTGGTCAGTTAAGCTTCAATGATACCTTATTTTAGAGCTACAAAATTACAGAATCTGTTTCCATACCTTTAGGTCAGTGATGCGAACTTCTGAACATGATCGTTATTTTATGTTTAGTAAAGTGCTGTGATCTGAACCAACTCAGAACTGTTGCAGAACTGTTTCCACACCCTTTTTTTATAGGTGCGCTCTCAAAGTGAGTGATCATGACCTTTCGTGTTTAATAGCTCGTGCGACAATGCCGAGGTTCACTTTTATTTAACTAGTTTCAAAACTATGGCACTAAAATATATAAAACTTGATTAATTTGACTTAGACATTATACTCTATTTTAATTTTGACATGAGTCAAACCTCGAACGCAAACGAAATAGTCTGGAAACTTCGCGCGGCAAAACTTATAACCCAAGTAGCCACGGCAAATTTTAAAGAGCTTTGGGATTTCAGTTAGTCCCATGACGAGATAGATGACAGTGATTGACAGGCCCAAGAGGAAGTATGGGAATGAGGTATTCCCAGAAGGATTAGCAGCCAATCACAAGCGCTTTTCTGAATATCTAATAAGCCGTATCATTCATATCCGTCACGGACACGAGTAAATGTCGCCTGAAACAATGGGTTTCTACCCGATGAAGACTCTAATATATATTTTTATAAGCCATGGTAGAAGTTATTCATTCGTTTCTTTCTTTGATGCATTCATATATGTATCTCGATACTAAATTTTGCAGGTTATAGGGCGGGTTAATCAATAAGAAGAATATATCATCTTCCGTCAAGTATCGTATTCTTCTTTCCACAGTTTTTTCAAGAGCGTTGAAGAGTAGATTACGCTTTGGGTTATAATAAGGGCAACGAATTAAAAAGTGTTTTTCATCTTCAATTTCTCTATGGCATTTTTGACAGATCAGGTGTAGTTTACACGACTACAGTCGAAAATTTCCTATTGAGAATCACTAGAAAATAAAACCCTGTCAATATTTGGGGAATTTTTCGTTCTAAAATGTTTGATTTTTTAGTGATTCTCAATAGGAAATTTTCGACTGGAGTCGTAAACTATACCTGATCCCGGGAAATTATTGTGAGATTCCAACCTCTGATCCAGGGTAGAAATTACTTACGGGTGAAATTTATCCCTAATTTCACTCGTCCCCATTTGATTACCTATACAAAGTTTTAAATTTGAACTGTAAAAAAAATTAAAATTTCCAGCTTCTTTAAATTTGTAATTCAACGTTATGCCAACAATATTTTAAAAGATGGAAATTATTTCATCTTCATCCTCTCAAGAGCGAGCGCCTTTTAGAAGAGTAGAAAATTGTAGAGACGAAAGAGCCGGCGCGCTTTTAAAGTTTATAACAACATTTTAAATGAATAATTGAGATGAGAATTGGAAAATGTAATATTTGCATTCTTACCTTAATACTGTGTACGTAAGTCCAATCGCATGCAACAACAGTTAAACGTGAATCGAAGAAAGCTTCTAGAGAAGTGCAGAACCGAAGCGCACACATGCGACAGTGATCGTTTTCACAGCTTTTGTTGGTAGTTAAGCAGCACATAGCGGAAATATTGGACAAAGATAAGTAACTAGGTTATTTAGATAATTAAAACAGCCAATACAATAGATATACTATGTTCTGCGGTACCTTTTACTTTTCACACTCTATTGTTGGTTGAAATCGTGCGAAATATTCCCAAATCGATACGGACTCTTTGAAACTGATTTCGTTTAGCGTTATTCATCATATTAAACAGCCTCGAATAACTTACTCGAATAAATTACTAAGGTTTCCAATTTCCTGGAACACACGCGGTTCAAGAGTCCAAATGGAACTTTCTGAAAGGAAATGATATCAAGGCCGCACCCAACGAGTACTTTTTGAAATTCGTTTGAAATCAGTTGTCTGCGGCTCATCTAGCCATTTTAAGGCGCCTACTATGTCTTTTGATGTATTCTAGAAATCTATTAGCTGTTCGGATTTTCTAGGTGGAAATCGCGTCAACCGAAAATACTATGGCAAATATTCCCGGCCTACGAATTTGTTAGTACAAGTAACTTCATGTTGCAAAGTTTTGTGGAGGTACGATTTTTTTAGGGCATATCAAACAATTGTTGTCGTTCAGAGTAATATTTGGGCCTGAATAAATGCTAGTGAGGCATACGCTCATCCTTTTCAAATTTCGTTATCGATTTTTTTAAATAGCACTTCCTGTAGCCTACGTTGTATCCGCCTCTCTTCTGCCGGCTCGCTTTCCAAATATGGAATATATTGACCATATATGGAATATCACAGGGAGCTCTCAGGAACGACACTTTTATCAATAAATTGTTTGATATGGTTCTTTTGGATCGTTCTGACTCTATTGATCAGTCGAATTGGGACGTACGAATATTTTAGGAGAAACCTGTTAGTCTCTCTTTTCTTCTATAATTTTCTAGGGATTGAAAACAAATTTTCTAGCCAGTATTTCAAAAAAAAAAAATTCTTGGGACATTTTTAAAAAATCCGCATTACTCTCCCGAACAGCTTTTTAACCGAAAACGTCGTTGGGTGCCCTTGATGATATCTGGAGGTTGTAACATACTATACAATTTTATATTGATGTTTTCCCTAACTCCTTCAACTTCATGATTCACACAGTATATAATTTTCATGGGGGGGGGGTCAGAATTTCAGTTGCACGCGGCTGTATATATATATATTATTAAGAAGTAAGGTGAAGTCCTCATCGGTCTGTCTAGAGTGCTCAATACCAGGTAGAGCGATGTATAAGAGTAGGTATGGGACGATTAACGTTGATGTAAAAACATTTTAATCACAACTCAGAGTTTCACGATCTCTCGATCGATCTTCAGGTAAAACTGATTACAAATTACAAATATGGGGTATACATAGATAATACAGAACAATGCATTCCTAAGCGGCATGGTTCGGTCACGCGTTACAGTCACGCGTTACAGTCAAGATGTTAAGTTATCGGTGTGTTAAGTAAGAATTTTTTGCAATGTCTGCAATTGGACATTAATATATATATATATAGTTATTTTAGTAAAATTTTATGTAAATATTGGGGATGTAAAGAATGTAAAATTTTGAATGGGTAGCTTTGATATTGTCTTTGATGTATGTCCATTTTTATGTGTGATTTAGCTGGGTTCTTGCATGCTAAACATTACTGTTTTCATAAAAGTGCAACCCGAGACTAGACAGACTAAACTCCACATTTGATTGTCGGTTGGTTAATTGCTTTCAGAGTAACGGTAATAACAATCATGTAAAAGTTTATTGAAGCAATTGATTGAGAATGTATTTCAGGCTAATGAAATGGTGTAAATGGACTCTTATTTGTATGTTATGTTATGCTTCATGATCATGTGAGCTGATAATATTTGAAGTCATGATAAATAAATTGCTATATAAATAAATTGTGTTCATTCGCCAACACTTAAATTATGAAGATATGACTTGTCGGTTTTGTCCCTCTTATTTATTTTCACCATGGTGTTTCTTTTCCTCCTTCCCATTATCTGAGAGCCAGCTTATAATAAAACAATGACAAAAACTTTGACCAAAGAAAATTATGCTGGTGGGCGGGGAATCAAGCCGGGGACTTCCGAAATGTACGAATATCAGAAAAGCAATACTTGTTAAAATAATAGGTCCTCTTTAGCTCGGGTAGGGGGTGGGATTGATACAGCATCATTTAATTTTTTTGGGGTTGGACTTAATAGACCAGTTCGCGGTAAATTCCGACATTTTTAAAGGGTGCAAACATGTCGCGAAATACAGTGTTTGTATGGGAATCGATGGGAATCCGATGCCAAATAAAATCCATTTAATCGAATTTCTGAAATATTCTTCACAGACTTCAGATACAAACTTAAGATACCAGGTAAAAGATTAACATATCGAGATTTGAAGGATGTAGCTGTGCTGGGAAGCGTGCAATCGTGTTTTCAGTTTTCCATAAATTGTAAAAACGAGTCGAAAATTTCATAAATTCGATTAAACGGATTTTATTTAGGAAAGGCAGAGAGATGAGAAACATCTGCTCGCAGGGTACGGATTATGGGACTCGTGAAAATAAAAAAGCTGGTTTTATAAAATTAGACATTTTATATTTATGTAGAAGTTTTAAAATACGATATGTTTGTTACTAAGTTGCAAGAAATTACAACTTACATTAATAGCGACAAGTTATAAGGGACCGTCGACATATGCTTTATATTGCTCCGGGGGGAGGGTTAGTCTTGAACCACCAAGATTGCCGCCAAAACTTCGTAGCAAATAAAGCAAACATTTTATCCATTTATAGAAAATGGCCTGTTGCTTTTTAAACAGAGCTTTAAGTATAAGTCGCTGCTTAATTTACGGCTCTCGTATAATTTTTTTTTGTGACTTGCGGCTTAGCGTTAGGTAAACCAGGTCCGGCTAATTTACTCAAAAAACCAAATAAATGGCTAGAACGGGTGCGAAGGAGACTAATTCGCCGCAGGCTCTTCTATCGTCCAGATCTCATTTGCACCGAACGCCTGTCATGAATCAAAATTACATCAATTAAAACTCATCGAAATAAACAGAAAACTCGAATTTTACTCGCTCAGATTCAAACATGATACCAGCAGCTCTAATATTTTAACCAAATTAAGAATAGGGAGCATAGAAAAATTCTTACAAAATTAAGATGTGGTAATCACAACCTCAGAATAGAAACCGGTAGACACTCCAACCCTAGAATCCCCCTCGATCGAGCTAAGAACATGCCAACCTGATGCCAACAATGTCAATCAAACGACATTGACAATGAAGTGCACTTCTCATTTCACTGTGATTAGAGCAATTATAGTCTATAGAATACCCCGCCATTTGGCTCATTAATTAATTTTCTCAAATTTTCATACAAACTTTCAAAAAACCTAACCCTGAGAATTTAGCATAGTTTAGCACAGTTTTCAAGTGATCTTTCGAAGTGGCGGGGTATTCTATAATCTAGCCTGGAATCGGTTAATAGACCAACCCAAGGTAATTTCCACCATCTTGTAGGGGGTCGGGAATCCGATGCCAAAAGATTTCCGTAAAATGGAATTTATGAAATATTCTTCAGAATCAAACTTAAGATACCAGGTAAAAGATTAACTGATCAACATTTGAGGGATGTAGCTGTGCTGGTAAGCGTGCAATCGTGTTTTTAGTTTCCCATACATTTGTCTGTAAATTTCCCCGCATCGCGTTGTTACAGACAAATGTGGGAGAGCTTGCGACTTGAGAGCTTGCGACTGAGCTCAATAACCTTTTTATGCACTCGTCATTGATGTTATAAGGAGCTATACTGTCTGACAGAGCACATCCTCGGGCAGGAAAACAATCGGGAAGAGAGAAAATGAGCGACACTAAAATGATTCCTTTGTCTTCGTTGCGCGCGGAGGTGGAGGAACTCTAAAACCGGAAATGCTGAGTAACCTAACCCGTATCCGTCACTTGATGGTTTTGACAGTTTAGTTGAAGCTACCTCGGGCTATCTCGTAACGAAAACACAAGGTTTCAAAACCCAAGTATCAAAAGACTCGGCAGTCATTCATAATGAAGATGTGGATAGGTAAGTTTTATTTGCAACAGAGTTAGTTTATTAGTCTGTACTGATGGAGCTGCTATGCTTAACGGCTGAACAAAGTCTTGCGTTCATTAGCAGTAGTAGGTGAGAAGCTTTAAACGTTGCCAGTTGTTATATATATGCCTTTTTTGTCCACACATTGAAACAAAACTCGGCTATATTAGAAGAAAGTAAATGCTAGGTCTTATTTCTCTGTAGTCAGAAATACCAGAGCTATGTTTTAACTAAGTTCATGTAGCATGAAGCAACAGTATTTCCCGCCTATTTATTAAATTTGGTACCGGTAATCAGAATTAAGACAACCTAATTGTAGGTTGGTTTTCATTCGAATATTAAATGCGCTATCTTGAAGGCTCATTAAAGTCTAAATGAAAGTGATAAATGATAAAGACTATCCTGGATTCGAGAGATAAAATGTTTTGCCTGGTTTGTGTTCGGTGATTTTCCTTGGTTATTTCACCTAGGAAGAAGTTGAACTTTTGACCTGAGCAAACTTTGGCGGGAATTTTATACCTCTGGCCGGCATGGTTGTTCGAAGAGTGAATAACGCTATTTCATTATTAAAGGATGTCGCGGAAATGACAAGTTCGATTACATTTCTTTCCTCATATTAAACGATGCCTTAAATCCAGTAATGTTGAGAATAATCAACCGAATGGCGCGAGCAATGTAAACACCGCATGGGTTCACAGGATGCGGTTCCTGTCAAAAGTAGCCTCGGCACTTGTTCGTGAACTCAGGAAATTGTCATGGTACATCAAAAGCTTAAAAACGAAACCCATGGCAATTCACTAAGTGAAATTTAGCTCGGGAAATTGTGGTCACACACATAAAAATCGGGACCTGAAACAACCATACCACAGATCGAATTGGAATTTAGCGTGATGGTTTTCGGTGTGGAGGAAGCCAGGTGATCTCGGAAAGCGCGCAATGCATGATTTCCGTGACCGAAAAAAGAATCAATAGAGAGCTTAAGCATCAACGACGGCGACGGCAGCGAGGACGGGACCTAGAAAAATGTTTTCTACCGAAAGTGATGCTTACTATTTCCTTCGTTCGCCTTTAATTACTTTTCACATTCATATCTTCGAAAAATATGACAAGCATAGAGTTCCGTTCACGCCGAAAGAAAAACGGAGTGACTTACTTTATACGTTGGCGTTCTCTTGTAAACGTAAAATGTGGGGTTTTCACGTTCTGTTTTTCCAGACAACGGTTGAAATGTAGGTGACTGCGTGCATTCCCACGTGCAGTTATTGTATTTTGCAATTAAGGCTATTGTTTCATGCCGTCGTCCTAGACGTTGCCGTCGTGGTTGCTTAAGCTCTCTAATGCCTAACATGACTGCGCGCTTACAAGCATGAAAATCTGGCGGCCATTAAAAGGCATTATGAAAGGGGTTCGACTTTAGATGCCTTTTTAGAGCTATTTCTTGAAGTAGAAAGTGCATTGCTTTAAAAGGAAAGACACGTGTAAAGATATATTCTGTATAATTATAGCGTTTGGTATATATATACACTGTGACTTGGCAAAATCGACGAATTCTCCCGAGTGTTGTGATTTGGCTCAGGCTCGGAGATGGAACAACATTCAACAGCATGGCATTTTGCAACCGAATCGGAGTTGTTTTGTACCAAATAACCGGACACATTCTTCATTGAGGTTTGAACAATAATCAACTTTATATGTCTTGATGTTTATGGTAATAAATCAGCTTATTTTATTACTTGTGTCGATTTTTTTGTTTTGGCCGGAACTTTGTTATGTTGACCCGGCCTAGCTGTCAATATTTACATCTAGCTAAGCTTTGCCTAGGGCCGGGTATTTAAAAATCATGGAGCCGGCAATTTGATGTAGTTCAGTTGATATGGCCGATAATATAACTGGGTGCGTGCAGCGTTTGCCGTGTGAATACTCTACTTGTTGCCATTCTTCAAACAGCTACAGTAATCTTCTTCGTCATTATCATGAAATTCCTTCACATAAGCCCGAAAATGTGAAAATAAGACCCCGGGAAGACCGAGAGAGATCGAATGCTTCGGAGGTGATTTCTGCATGTTTTCATGAAAAACTTGCCCCTAGTAGCCGTTCATCCAGGGCTAAAGCATTTATTGCCGAGTTATCTGCTGAAGAACTTAAGAAACATTGTTTGCCTCGTTTGAGTAAATTAGTCAAACCATGTGAGTTTTTTGCTTGAAAGTGCTAACACTTCAAGAGGGCTACAGGTTCGCCACATTGCTTCTTGTTTTGAGGAAACAAGGGATGCATTATTGCATAAGTATCCCGAACTAGCAGTCCCTTTTTTTAACGAAAGCCCAACCAGTAAGCCATCTTCATGCAACTGTCATAGTGGTGATAACAAGCAAGTGATGGCTTTTGTGCAAAAAAAACAAGCATCTTGTGTGTGAATCTATCTTAAAAGGAGAGAATGAACAGTTACTTTTTAAGGACATTCTTATGCCAATGGTGTATGAAAAACACAAAGGAAGATTTTTAGATTTTGCCTGTGGGCTTGTGGGGTCACTGTGTATCAGCCAAAGGGATACACAAGACATTTTATGAAATACATGGGGAAAAAGATTTCTGAAGTGTTGGGGATTAATATCTTCCCCCAAAAAGATGTCATTGTGAAATGTCTAAATGCAAAGAAGGAAGAATTGAGTACACAGGTAGGCCTTACATTCGAGGAAAAAAGTAATGGGATTGTTGTAGCTACTGTTAATGTGGCCAAATACTTAGAATACTTGCTTTCCAGGTCAGGAATGCAGAATGCCATTACTTTTCCCAAGGGAGCATTGATAGTGTACCAGTTCACTGACTTTGCCCCATGGTTGAAATTGTCTCGTTATTCCACTGGCATCACAACATCCAGACTAAAAGTTGTGGAACCATTCAACTTGCAAAGTCTTGTTGTAACATGTGGGGCTTATCTGGGACAGGATGACTATGATACACTAAGTATGTGTTTCAAGGGTGTGTACGAACAGATTGAAAACCTTTATGCAGTCAAACCCCAAAATCAGATAGAGCCCATCAAGATCTATACAAGATGCAGTGCAGATGGAAAGCAAAGAAGGCTCGACACTGGTAACAGTTCTGCAATGTTAACATATCCAATCTGTGATGCCCCAGAGCACAGTAACCAGTTAGGGGACATGACTCTTGTTAGTACTGGCCCTGTATGGTCAGTTCAAGATGCTTAGGAACTGGCTGATAAATATGGGGCTTGGTCAAGTGGGAGGGTTGACAATGTTCAGAACAGGCGTGAATTTGCAAAGTCCCACCTTGGCAATCCTGGTCATGAAAATTTGGTTGGTGCTAATCTGGTCGACTACTTTCCTGGAGCAGCACATCTTGCTTTTTGGTCAGCAGAATCAATAATTATTACTGGACGCATTGGTCAATGTGCAACTGGTAAGTCAGTTTTAATATTACGAATACAGTAAGGTAACAAGTTTTACCAATAATTAAATCCAGGGGTAAATTCAATAAACATTTACAGTTGTACTTTACAAATCTGGCCATTGTTTTCATGCCAGAAAACAATACTAGCCAGAATCGTTATTAAAACTACATATACAACAGACTGTAAATGTTTCATTGAATTGGCTACAGGATAAAATTATGCAAAATTATGCTCTCGAGGTGAGAATATTTGGTTACATGGAGAATAGCTTAAAGAGTAGACCTTTCATTAAAACATCCAAAAATTGTTTGTGTCAAGAGTGCCTATAAAACCTTGAGCCCAGTTTTTTGAAGCAAGGGTGAGCATTACCCCAGAGATAAATTGCTAACCCAAGGTTAAAATGTACAGCTAAAAATTAAACAACTGGACTCGGGTTGAAAAAAATCTACCCATGGATCTGTTTAATGTTCATCCTAGACTTAAGGAAGGAATAGGTTGGTTATAAAATGATAAAGCTTCTATACTTTTCACTAAGGGCTTCTGGACTCCTCTAAACCATTCTACAATGCACTGTTGACACTTGCTAGAACTGATAACAAAGAAGACTGTTCCATAAAAGTTGATGAAATTTGAGTTTTGGCTTTTGGAGAGAAGATGCCTGTTATTCTTGCTGAAGCTGGGTTCACTGGACTTGTTCTTGACATTTTAAGAAGCTTCACTAGCTAGTGGCATTAGTTATATCTATCATACTTTACTCGACACATCTTCCTTGCTTAATGGCTGCCAATTTGAATGCACTGGTCGACTACTTCTTAGCTTTCAATTTGTTGTAATTTTTGGTACAAGCTGTGTCACCCCATCGATTAAGCAGATTGTTGTCTACACCTCATACTACATTGACAAGGCCAGGAAAGATGGTGAATTGATTGGTGTGCCACTTAAATTCAGCAACTTCTCTGATGCAGTAATGGCAACAGCCCACAAATATGCCAAGCAGGGTACCTTTTTATTCAGTGGGGGTAGGCAGGGCACTACAAGCTCCAAAGAATATCAGAAGTTAATTCTCTCCCAGCTTTTTCATGAGTTATGTCGAATAACTGACAGAGAAGACAGCATGATGAGGTCATCAGATGCAAAGGTATCCCGGAAACGACAGCACCCTCTGAATGACCAAGATGATGATGAGAATTATGCTAAGCGACTGAAGTAAAAAATCGGTAGGTGTTTTCAAATGAACTGACTTATTATTCGTTAAATCCTGAACTTATGTTTACGTGTTTGTAATAGAATATCAAGTTTGTAATAGAATATCAAGCCATTAACTCATCAGAACGTCGCCGAATCCGTTTCTTTTTCAACCATGTGATGGGGATGAACATTTCCAATAAATCTCTCTGCTGATGTTTGTAATCTCTCACAGTTTGAACGAAAAGTAAAGGTAAGAACAGAAGGCAACCGCGAGAAAGTTTTAATAGTGTTTCCGAACAAGTGAGATTCCGAGACCAGTTGGCTTTCACAATCAGGTTCAACCCCAAACAACAGAATTGTGATCACTTTGCATGAGGAGCCAGAGAAGTTGAAACTACTGGAAAAACTGTCCAATGTCAAAGTACTGGCATGTGCTCTGGAAACCTCTTTGTTGGACAACTATCCACATTTTGTTCCTTTTGTTCGGGAAGATCCTCACGAAAGGTTGGCAATCCTAAAGGACCCAACATTGGTTCGTGCTGCCCAACTGGCCATTCTTGAAGTTGCTCAAGATCCTCGAAGTCGGGAAGATATTCCGTTTGTGGTCAAAATGTTTCAAGGGATCGAGAGGGCTTTTCGTAGCAAGCTTCGTAAACGTTTGGGCCATGCTTCTTCCGCCGATACTGATAGTCACGAAGAATAAACTTCTGTAACAAGGTAGAATCCATGATAGATAAATTTCATTTCTGTTTGACTGGTAATGTCTTCCAAAGTACATAACATTAATCAGCTATATTAGAGTTGACACACGCACGTGCTAACGCCGCCATGTTTTTTTAATCAAACAAACAAGAAAACTAAGCACGCAGGGTTGTATGGGATTGATTCTTTTCTTGGAAACGCGATTCGCAATTTCATTGGCTAACGGGAATTCGCGAGATCACCTGGAGGAAACAACCACAACCAGCCGGCCGGCTAATCTCGGGCTGCTCGTTTGTTTCGCTGAAGTGCGATGGTTCTGCATCCACAATGAAATTTATAAAGCAAAAAAAACGTGCGATTCAAAGCTTTTTCGGCTTCACCTTTTTACGTGTTTACGTATTTTGTAGTGTTTGTATTGCGTCTTTGCCTTGACGTTTCGTAGTACGGAGTGCTCGACATAATTTTGGATCATTGCAGTTTCCACACCAGTAGTTTGCCACTTATGCACGAATCAATGTTAAGCCGCAGCGGGGGGGGGGGGGGGTCTCGGGCAGATGTGCGGCATTTGATCAATCTTGGCGTGCCCACCCTGGGGAATTTGATTACAAGCTTTGCCCCAGGGTGTGGACATTTGAATTCGACCGCTTGAGTACTGTGTCCTAGTCTCTTGTTTCCCGAGTCGCCATCTTGGATGTTGGAAGGTATGAATTTCAAAAATGCGTTTTCATCTGTTTTCATTAAGTTAAAAAGAACGCTTCACATTTATTTGGGATCACCTCCAGTTCCACCATTGTCTCAGCTGTATATATATAGGCTTAACATTGATTCATGCATTATTATGTAGTTATGATATTGAATCATGTTTGCCGCGTAGCACTAGTAAGTGTAAAGAATGTAATATAAAGTGGTAAGCTGTAGTGCTAAGTGTACCACTTTACATCACATTCTTTATACCTACCATATAGTGGCTGATCAAAGCCAGGACCGACCCGGCTAATTCAAAGATCGAATTGGGATATTTTAAACCCTGGTTGTAATATACCACATAAATTTATGTGTTTGAGGGATATTTAAAACCTGGTTACATAAATTTATGTACTCCTTGCACACTGTAATATGTCACATAAATTTATGTGTTTGAGGGATATTTAAAACCTGGTTACATAAATTTATGTACTCCTTGCACACTGTAATATGCAACATAAATTTATGTGTTTGAGGGATATTGAAAACATGGTTACATAAATTTATGTTTTAGGGATATTTAAAACATGGTTACATAAATTGATGTACTCCTTGAGCACTGTAATATGCCACATAAATTTATGTGTTTGAGAGATATTTAAAATATGGTTACATAAATTTATGTACTCCTTGAGCACTGTAATATGCCACATAAATGTATGTGTTTTAGGGATATTTAAAACATGGTTACATAAATTTATGTACTCCTTGAGCACTGTAATATGCCACCTAAATTTATGTCTCTGAGGGATATTTAAAACCTGTACAATGGGCTGTGTTGCAAATCATATAAATGTTTTTTTTTAAAAGCCCATAAACTTATAAATGTATATAATGCAAAAATCTATTTAATCCATGTAAAAAGCCCATATTTAGATATCCGGGATATATAATATAAAATAATGTAAATGTACTAAAGAGGAAAGCCATTCCATATGAATGATAATTCAGTTCAGTTCATTTTTCACCAAATTATCAAAACATTTGAAATTTTGGAAGAAATAAGTACAAGCTAACATATTGGTTTATATCAAGAAAAATGTGTATGCAGAATACAAAAAATAAGTTATAGCTCAAATTCACTTCTTTGAATGAGATAATATCAAGTTTGTAAGATGAATTATTTGCATATGTGTATTAACGGACAATTAAATAAATCAACTGTGAAAGAATTATAGAGTGTACTGTTTCAGGTAACAGTCTGCTCGCATTTTTCCTTCTTTACTCTATTTCTATATTTTGACCAAAACCCTCATCTCATTCAAATATGAGAAAAACAACTACCACTTGAAAAAAATTAAGTTGTCTGAAAATGGACAATTTACTGAAAATAATCATGAAAACGTCAGTATCTGGACATTTTTACCAAAAAATGACCAGAGTGCAAAAGTGCAAATTCTACTTTTAACTTGTTATGATGCTTTCCACTGATTTCTTTAGGAGCCATGAGAAGCACACGAAGTCAAGTGACCAGAAATTCAGGTTGGTATTTTGGTTTTATTATAATTTGAGTAATTTTGTGTTTGCTTTTTTGGGGATGTCTTAAAAATTAAGGAGCTCATGACAGAATAGCACCAGAGATTTTGATAAAGAAATTTATTGACTCACTGAGAATTGTTTTTCCTTACCTATTTTGGAACACAGTCATTTAGAACTAGTTTGGGGTTGAGTAGGAGAGCAAGAGTATAACAAGGACTGGCTGAGAATAGGTTATGTTGACTCGCTTAGGATATGTCTTGTTGACTCGCTGAGGATAGGTCTTGTAGACTTGCTGACAACTGTTTATGATGGCTTCAACATGTTTTTTCAAAAAAAAAAATTATTTCATATAGTTTACCATGAAGTCATTGTAATCAGTAATCGCTGAGAATACTTGATGTTGACTCGCTGAGAATTCTTGATCTTGACTCGCTGAGAATACTTGATCTTGACTTGCTGAGAAGGGGTTACACTTGCTTTCACCAAACCTTAGTTCGGGGCCTGGGGTCAGAAATGAGTAGGAGAGCAAGAGTAACAAGGACTGGCTGAGAATAGGTTATGTTGACTCGCTGAGGATATGTCTTGTTGACTCGCTGAGGATAGGTCTTGTTGACTCGCTGGTGACTGTTTATGATGGCTTCAACATGTTTTTTTCCAAAAAAATATGTATGTCATTGTTTACCATGAAGTCATTATAATCAGTGATCGCTGAGAATACTTTATCTTGACTCGCTGAGAATTCTTGATCTTGACTCGCTGAGAATACCTGATCTTGACTTGCTGAGAAGGGGTTACACTTGCTTTTACCACATTAGTTTTTGTTTATAGATAAGGTTTAATTTTAATATCAAATCATTTTTACAGTGCTGTATACACATGGACTATTGGAAAGTCTATAATAATTATTAACATACATGTAGTGAGAACATGTTGCAGTGAGAACATGTTGTAGTGGGAGTATGCCATTCTTGTTTGTAAATGCTCATGTTTTCATCATGAAAGGCATACTTCCACTTGATTTTGTTTTAGATTTCAGATAAGACTAGAAAGACAAGCAACCAAAGAAGGATCTCACAGAATAGTAAATGGAGTGCATGTATTTAAGGTAAGAATGAAATTGTGTACATGTAATATTTTAATACCTACCTTTTTTTTTAATAATAGCACTTTTAAATAATAATAGCACGTTTAAGTAATAGCACTTAAATACATATCTGGACTGATACACTGTATGTTGTCAAAAGCTATTTTTGTTCACAAGGATACAAAAGCTTTAAAAGTAACAACTGTAGGTAAAAAGCACCTTTAATCTCAATGTGAAATGGATTATTTGGACATTCATTTCACTGTGTTCCATACAAAAGAAAAAAATGAACTTCAAAGTTTACCTGTAGTCCAAAGCCCTTTGCATCACTATTATCGTCATCTGTTATTTTTGTCAGCTTCTTCAATGTTACTGAAACCATGTGTGCCTTTTCATTAATGATGTATATTTGTACTTTTTCAGCATAACCCGTGAAGAGAATGGAGGAAAAGACCATGCCTTATTTACCAACAATGTAGACTGTTTATCAAAGCAAACTACAATCATACAATATTGATCACATAAATATTTTATCATGGAGCATTCTTGATTGATATGTGTAACTTTGAAAATGGCGAAATAAAATATGTATTTGAAATAAATGTTGTGGATCCCACTTTGTTTAGTGCTACTTTTATGTACTATTAGCTATAGCTTAAAGCGGCATTGATAACGTCCAAATGATAAAAACTTTCTCATGACGAAAGACAAAAATAACTATTCAGATTAGCAGAGTATGCTTTCCAGGTACAATGGAGAACAAATTTGATTCAAGTGCATGAACTATACTGCTTTTAAGAGCAATTTAGAGCAATTGGACATTGATTCACCTGTAACCTCTGATATCAAGCTTCTAAAATAAGCTTTTGTAATCTTATTCATCCTCTATCGAAAATGTTTGAAAAGCAATCGGGACATTCACATTGTATTTATCTTCTAGTTGGGGTTTTGTTTTTGTAGGTTCCTTGTTTTTTAAGAAATTTAAAGATTCGATTGACAGTGCCCCTTTATTAAAGTGAAACAAAACATATACAACTTCAGTCATGTACTGTTTGGGGTGAAACGGAACAGGTTCAACCAAACTTTATTTTATGTTTTTCTTTAAAAAAAAACCGCATCCAAATCCCTGCACTTTCACTTTTCCTTTCTAGTCGCGTTAAAATAAAATTGACAAATGGAGACGTTAGTAAAATCGAGACACGTTGGTAAAATCGAGACACGTTAGTAAAATCGCGACACGTTAGTAAAATCGAGGTACGTTGGTAAAATCGAGACACGTTAGTAAAATGGAGGTACGTTGGTAAAATCGAGACACGTTAGTAAAATCGAGGTACGTTGGTAAAATCGAGACATGTTAGTAAAATCGAGGTCGTTGGTAAAATCGAGGTCGTTGGTAAAATCGAGACACGTTAGTAAAATGTAAAATCGAGACACGTTAGTAAAATGTAAAATCGAGACACGGTTTGAGTGTGCCGGCGGATCCTCGTTCGTCTCTCGAACCGAAATCGAGAGACGTTTGTGGAAACGAGTACGATATTATGAACGAGTCTCGTTGTTACGATAAGAGACGTGTTTCCCAGGAACCGTGATTGATCCGGTCAAAGCATATATAGTGGCGACTTGTGGCTTACCATTCACAGCAGGGCGATATCTTTTTCCTTTTCCCTTGCTACCAATGTCATCTCAAACTCTCATCTTGTTAGCATGGGCATACGAACTATGAAGACCAAGTAGAAATACATAACAAACTCAGATTTGGGATCTCAGATTTGTAGTACAAGTGCTACGATCGATCACTTTCGCTTCATCTCGAGGGAAAGTAGATACGCGGCGAAGCTGGAGTCACTCGCAAACGTCCCAGAAGCTTTAACAGACCTCCATGTTTCAAATACTGGCTTGCGGAGATAAATACTGGGATGTTCAAGACGCCAAATCTTTCTGTTCTTGTACCGATTGACCTTTGTCGAAACCAAAGATGGCCGACCTCTCTTCTTGAAACCAGAGGATGGTGGAGCGCCAATGATCTATTATTCTAAAATATTCTGACTTCAATTTAAACACTGATATTCAAACTAACTATCTATTTTGAAAAAACAATGTATAACGCTAAGGAAAACTTCGATGGAAATGGATTTAAATCATACACTTTCAGCTTGTTTTAACGCGAGATCGAATTTCAGAACACGGTGGACTTTTATTCTGAAATGATTTTAGACACCAGGTCACTCTCGGCCAAAATTACCTTGACATAGCCCCTTTAAGTGCCGAGTAGTTTACAAATTTCTAATTTTAAAATCGTTTGAGTTGATATTGTGTTGTCTGTTGTTTATACTGGAAAAGTTTACTCAGTTTGATCTTTTGACTTAGAATTTTTTAAACGTACGTCAATAGATTCTCGATCGGTCCCGCTTTAAACCTCTCTGTAAGCCGGGGTAAATAGAAGTTTTAAAAACTACCACTTTCAAAGCATGTCTCTGTGTTATTCTGTTGAGAGAATATTTTCTTACACGTTATATAAGATTGTTATTTTACTGTAAATTAAAAAGACAGATTTTTTCAATATTAGACAAATCGAAAGGGTATTTACCGTTATTATTATCACAGGAAAGTTTGAAGTTTGAAAGTGTCGCGGTCGTGTTGAATCCAGTTCTTCATTCAGCACACGTAGATTTTGATTACAATGCCTTTTAATCGGAACATGTTGCCCTCTATATTATAAACAAGTAATCGCAATGGGTCCACGTAAAATTTCGAATTAATTTCACTTGTGTTTTCAAAGGAATCGATCCTTAATTTTACTCGGCCTTATACTTACTATTATCCTAATTGCTATAATTATAATAAATTATAATAAATAAGAGATTATTAGTGTTATTACTGTTACGTTATCATCAAATCAAAGCGAAAGGTATATACTCAATTTCGTCAACGTAATTAAGAAGGGTAATCTAGGACGTTACAGCTGAACACATTTCTCTTAAACCATCCACGGCTACACATTAGCTGCGGTTACACTACCCCAGATAAAGTCGTTTACCCAGTAAAACTGGCCCCAATAAAATCCATCTGGGGTTTGAATTTACCTGGGTACAGCGGTTACACGAAGACCGTTGAATATCACGCCCCTGTCAGATCCTCGAAATTTCATTGGCTGAACTATCTGAGGTCGGCAGCGACCCCTAAGACATCTGGGGCGCTATCAAGGGAAAGTTCTTCATATTTCGTTCAAAGAAAGCCAGGCTTTGGTCAGTTAGTAAACGTGCTGGGATTCTTTTGTTCAAAATTCTATTTAACTTCAAGAAAAATAAATAACGGTTACGGCTGGCGTGAATCCGAGGCAACCTGAAATTAAAATGATTTTCACGGTCTCTCTAACCTTGCCTACGCTAAAGGAGCTTCGCATTTTTCGAATTCGATCTCCCGTCGGCCTCAAGTTTATCAATCTTTCAAGACTGTTACGAGCTAACGACGTTAGATAAGGTCGATTTAGTTTTTTACCTTTAGAACTGATGTGCCTGAATTAAGTTAAGTTGATAACATGGGTTGCGCAAATCCCCCCAAAAAATATCGAGCAAGCTCTTCTATCGAAAAAAAAAAAATCGAGCAACACAAAAATCAAGAAAAAAAATATCGAGCAGGCACTAGCTGGTCTCATACGCATTTACAAATTAAATTAATAAAGACAAATAGATAAACCAGGGAAGAAGACTGGTTAGTTGTTATGAACAATTTCCACAGGAAACCCAATACAGATCTGAAGATCACACAGACTAGTTACCAGGACTCATTCAACATATGTAAATTATCCAAGATGGCCGTAATCAAGACAGCAGATAAACTGATGGGACGATCGATCGCAAAAAGTCACATGCATTCATAAATCCAAACCTTAACCACAAAACTTACCCTGTATTAACTGTATATATTTCGGAAAGAAGTTATCTGGTAAACGAGGAGTTCTCACTGGCCTAGATATAGGGTTATAGGATCATGTGTACTGTGCGCAATGTTGGCCGACGTATCGGTCGATGGTTGGCCGACATATCGGCCGACTGTCGACCGACCCGCGGGCGACTGTCGGTCGCGGGTTGGTCGAGGGGTGGCCGACATGTCGGTCGACAGTCGGTCGTGTGTCGGCCGACACGTCGGTCGATTTTCCCCCTCCTGCTGTGTATGTGTCGGCCGATAGTGGATCGGTGGTATATCGGTAAGGTGTCGGTTATATGTGGGGTATCGGTGAGATGTTAAGTTATAATTAAACTATTCTGCATACTGTTTTCACTCAAATAAACAGTGACTCTTTTGGAATTTTTTTATCTGGAAGGTTTACTGTATTGAATATAATTCAGTTTAAGTATAGTAATATTCCTTTCTGTTGCGGTATAAAATGTTCCTTTATACAATTAAAGCTCTCATAGTGACTCATGAAATCCCGTCAAATGCAACGTTTAATATCTTAATTTGTGTATTTTTAGTGTATTTTATACATCAGCTCGCGCAAGATCGATTACGTATATAAATCGCTATATCGAACCGTTTTGGTCTGGAACAGGGTACCGATTTATTTTAATCTGAAGGGGAGATTTCGCCTTGAATCTGGAATAGGGTAGCAACAATAGGGCCATTTATACTAGAGGAAGTTAGCCGCACCGCTTAGCTAAGCAGCGAACAATTCGTATAAATGGGTCAATTTAAACTGAAGTTCGCGACTAATACTGACATGTATAGGCCGAGCTATCCCAATAAATTCGTCGATACTTAAACCCCCCCCCCAGTATTCGACATAAAATAATATTTGAAAATATTGGGGTTAATACGATTTATTAATAAGCATTAACTTTTTACTGTAGGGCTCGGTTCTAATTATAATTCTAATATATACTCCGCGCACTCCAATCAGAGTATTATATGCAGAGGCGCATGGGTGGGAAATAAATAAAGAGCTGCTAGTTTATGATTTCTTAAGTTTACAAAGGTTAGCCTTCTACGAAAGCATTAATAGTTGTGGCCTCTACAACCTTTGAAGTACATATACGGTAGCTAAAAATATCACAGTCACCGATACCTCGGCCGACTGTCGGTAAACTATCGATAGCTATAGAGTGTCGGCGATCAATCGGCTGACTGTCGGTGCATCATCAACCATGTTGGCCGACATACAGAATAGCCAAGTCTCGGCCGAGTAGCGGTCGACTCTCGGTCGCATATCGGCTGACCGTCGGTCGACATGTCGACCGATACGTCGGCCGACATTGTGTACAGTACGCATGATCCGGGTTATAAATGCTCGCAGGTTTATACACAAGGCTCTTCTGGTTTCACTTCTGCTGGTAATCTTAATGCAACAGTAACATTTTTGATCAAAAAATAGATTTATATGAAATATAAATGGTAATGATATGTTGGTACTAATATTAGTCCTCATCCTCTGTAACCCACTCAGCATCACTATCCATAGTGGGACCAGTTTGTGCTTCATCACTTCTGCTGATAGAGGGCTGATTTCTATGTGGTGATTTCTTGTTTTTGTTACTTTGACTGTCCTTTTCTCCTTTTTCTCTTAGCCTGTTTGTCAGCCAGAATATCCATGCTTTGTTTTGGCATTTTTCATTAATTCTGTGGCTTTCTTTGATTTCCAAGGCGCAACCAGGAATCCTACTTGAGCGAGCGTGAGTGCGTGCAATGTAAAAAAACAGTCACGCAAAAACATTTATAGGATTGTTGGTACAAAATATATTGCATTAATATAACTGAAAAAATCTTTAGGTAAGTTCAAAAATAAAAATCGTGCAAGGTCATGGTGCTTTAAAAAAATATCGTGCAGGGCTAGAATCAGAACCGTCCCTTAAGGTCCCTAATTATTTTGACTGAATACTTTGTTAATCATCAAACCACAAGTGAGAGCTCGAAGTAGCTCTTGCCGTATACAATACCAAACTTAACAGGCATTCAGATACATGACCAGGCATATACGTTCAATATAAGCCATTCTCTCGGTTCGGACCTTTGTTGTTTTTGTAAAGACTAAGTTAGTTCACCGTTAACAAAACGATATCAATAAGTAAGTTTGGTAGATCGATGAAACTGTGAAAGCTAAACTTCTGGTGCTCGCTCGCTGAAAGGACTGTCTATTGTATCTGTTGTATCTATTGTATCTGTGTTCTGTTTCCATGTGAAGGGACACATTGTCTTCGCTGTTAAGATCATCCTAGCACTAGGGTCAACTTTTGTCGTGTAAACGGTCGAGTAGGAATAAGTCGCCTGACCGGGTTTAGGACGAAGATCGGCGAAAGGCCACCAATTTTGCCTTTCCTTCCCAAAATAAAGCGTTGTAGGCGATCCTGAATCCTATTTAGTTTTCAGGGCCCGGTTCCTGAAAGCCCGATTAGCGCTAATCCAGAGTTAATTACCATGACAACATCTGGAGTAGGAAGAAGTAAATCCAATACTTGACCCTTGTGCTAGGCTTACCTTACATCATCACCAACTGTAAAATTAACCCACATGTTACAGTGCGCTAGAGTTTCATTTCCAAGGTATAACTCAACAGCCACTAACTGCGTATGAAAGAACAGGCACGTACCTCGATGTAGCTAACCACTGAATGCTTTCAATAATATTTGTGTCTACGTAGATATTGTAGTTTTGGAATTTATGAGTTTCATTAATTGTTTTATTCCGTATTTTCTCAGTCTAATTACCTTTTTTTAAATTCAGTCCGTCGAAAAAAATTGTAATTTGTATGTTTTTAACCGGTTGAAAACATCGTCTTAATTGTCTTCACTTTACACAATGGGAAGAGTATATTGATATTATCGTACTATTACCATGCGATCGATCAAGTCGCCGTACCAATGTCCGTTGATTTGAATTCAGACATCCAGCACAAGGCTTTCCATTGCACTTCTGTCACGCAAGGCTGTATTTGACAAGGCTAAGGTCCCGAGGGCCAAAGCACGAGCGATTAACGTTAACGCCGTACATCTATCGAGATGATGTTTTCTCGCTCTTTTCTCCAGTCAATGCAAATGAATTTCGTCATCATATGGTTCACCGATTCACGAAACGCCAGTCGAGTATTTTGGCCATTTCATAACAAAGACACCCTCCCCCCGTCTACCCAGAAATAAGAAGTTCCGTTTAGACTTTGTTGTACATGTACGTGTGTATAATTATGTATTGGCAAAAATGCTATCTGCAATCCTACATGTGTCCTACATGTGTTCAAAACTGATGGGATACTTAGCTATTTTATGAAGAAATTACGATACCTCATGCAAATCCCTTCAGCTCAAATTTGATTTTTGATTTGTGAGATTAATATCCCAACACAGTTTTGGGGAGGGGGGTTATATTTTGCCAATATACTATTCGCGGATGTTTGGCAATTGGTCGTTACTAGTTAGAAGTAGCGTCCCATGTGTGAACTTTTGGATAGCGTCCCAGAACCTTTTGACCAGGATTGCAGAATCTGATTATTTTACCGAGTTGTGTCACAAATGGCTCTACTGGAACTGATTTATTATCGTTGATGCTGTCATCGCCAACAATATATCACGGACATTGCGCTCGCGGTAGATAAGCGGTTTCTACCATAAATGGCTCTAAAATGATCTCCTCATATTTTACAAAGAATGTATGGCACGACTTCACAATTTTGCAAATACAAGCGAACATAATAATTATTCTCAACTTGCCGGACCAGGTTCAGTATACGAGCCAAAATCATCTGATTGTTGCAAAAAAAAATAGATCAATTGCTTGTGTTATTCTTTTCCTTTCCACTATGCGCAACTACGTAGAAAGTCGCCACTCAATCCTTCTTATGGACGAGCAAAAACACGCTAAACCCAAAGTTGACATGTTCATATCTCTACTTACGATACCAATATCAATTTGCCGGACTGGATACACATACTAGACCTGGTTCTCCTTCGTAATCCAAAATTATACTCTCAGACCATTAAGATTTCCTTTTCCCTTTCTACCGTAAAGTCGCTACAAATCGAACAAAAATCCAACACGGTGCTCCATCTGTCGTAGTTGTTTCCGGTTCGTGAATCGATGAGAATCTCAGGATGATTTTACTCAAAAAAATCGCTCAAACTTTACGAAAACTCAGCTTTCCAAGCATGCAGTCAATTCTGGGATAGCTGTAAAAACGGTAGTTAAACCTGCGAACATTTCACTTCCGGTACAATTTTCGCGCGAAAATCTCCCTCAGGAGCGTAAAATCACTATTTTTGCAAATGTCCGACGTTCTTAATATTTACAACTTTGAAAGATTTTATGTATCACATTAGTATTGACAGTGTCAAAAGCCTCCGGTATGTGAAAAATAAGTGCATTCACAGGGAAAACCGCTGACGTACTGCAGACTCGTCATGACCGGAATAGTTGGCGATGACAGCTGAATCGCATAAGTGCGTATGTAAAATCAGACGCTGTTGATTGGCTGAGCGGAGTGGTGATTCAGAGTGGAATCGCCACTGTAGACTACGCGCGCTATTTATAACTTTGTAAAATATCAACAAAAGTACTAAATCTTTAAGTAATTCATCGGACTATGCGATTCAAGGAAAATCACATGCCCGACTCGGTAATTCCACGTTAAATTGCACCCGAAAACCCGATATAGCCCTCGTCGCGGTTTTCTCATGCAATTTAACGTGGCCTTACCTCTTCAGGCATGTGATTTTCCTATGTTTGGTTAGCACATGGTAAGACACGATATGAAGTACATACATCACCTCAGTAAGGTTCTTTATTTCTATGATTTTTTTCACAAGCGCTGCAGCTACTTTGTTAGCATAAAACCGTACAGGGAAAAGAGTTTTTATATATATCACCGACAGCACATCAATGATGGCGGCTTTCAATCTTGCTTCACGGTACTTTATTCAGGTAGAAATGCATTGTATAAACTATTCTATTCTCCAATTTTACATTCACTATACAGCAATTATCATTATCATTATTGTCATTAGCAGTATCAGTGTTAGGAGTATTAGGAGTATTAGGAGTATTAGGAGTATTAGGAGTATTAGGAGTATTAGGAGTATTAGTAATATTAGTGGTATTAGTAGTATTAGCATCAATATTAGTATTAATTTTAGTTTTAGCAATGCACGAGCAATTGTAATAATATTATTGTTATTGTTATATTTATTATCATCATTATACTTATTAATATTACTAATATTATCATAATTATGACAATTATAATTATTGTTATTATCCACTGGATATGAGCTATCGTGTTTTCTGATTGGTTTCCTGCTACTCTTATAATTACCCATCAAATATTTTCTCTCCCGCGTGATTGGTTGAATGCGTCACGTGACCCGAAGCTCACAGCTGTTTCCCTCGAGCTTCGTTCTTGGTAACTGTTCTCTTTTCGGAACAGATAATATCCGCAAATGAAATATCAGGGCATATTTCGATGTCACAAATAGGTAACTGTAACTGCCAACTCCTCCTTTGATTTCTCGAGGATTTGTTTTAACATTAGTGAAAACATTGTTCAAGTACATTTTGAAGTTCGTTGAACAACTTACACTTCGCTCAGCTTCGCATCCGGATTTTGTCACATGACTAGTTCCACGTGATTAGTCACGAAAATGGAAGTGCAATTGTTTTCCGATAGGAAATGTTTCATTGGAATCAGGGTGACAAACCTATTATAGGGTTTTCGATAGCTCATATACAGTGAATGTGTGTATAATAGAACAATTATTTCACTCACTCTCGTCGTAATAAGCTGCGCGTCTCATTGGCTATGAGCTCATATACGACTCGAGTTCGTGGAATAATAGTTAAATATCATCATTATTATTATAATCAATACAATATATCATTATTATTATTATTATTATTACTATCATTATTATCGTAATTATTATTATTATTACTACTATAGTATTACTATTATTGCTAATTGTTACTATATTATAAAATAAAGGAAAACATACTTCAGTTTAATTGGTCGACGAGTTGCTTAGCAATAGGCATCGCGCTTGGCAACGGTTTAGAGTATTTTTAGTCCGCCGTTGAACTCGTGTGTACTTCTGATCCCAATAGCAAACAGATAAGGATTTCACAACCGACAAATATGTTATAGGTGTGTCAAATATTATGTTAAGTGCTGAGTAGTTTACAAATTTCTAATTAATCGTTTGAGTGGATACTGTGTTGTCTGTTTTGTTTGTACTGGAAAAGTTTACTCAGTATGATCTTTTGACTTAGAATTTTTTAAACGTCTGACAGAAGAGTTCAATAGATTCTCAATCGGTCCCGCTTTAAACCTCTCTGAAAGGGCAAATAGAAGTTTTAAAAACTACCACTTTCAAAGCATGTCACTGAGTGTGTTTTTCTGTTGAGACAAGCTTTTAATTACACGCTAATATAAGATTGTAATTTTACTGTAAATTAAGAAGACAGATTTTTTTTAAATTAGACAAATCGAAAGTATATTTACCGTTATTATTATCACACTCAGGCGAGTTTGACTAAGTTTGAAAGTGTCGCGGTCGTGTTGAATCCAGTTCTTCATTCAGCACACGTAGATTTTGATTACAATGCCTTTTAATCGGAACTTGTTGCCCTCTATAATAAAAACAAGTAATCGCAATGGTCCACGTAAACTTTTTCAAAGTTTACACACATATATACTCAATTTCGCCAACGTAATTAAGAAGGGTAAGCCAGGTCGTTACAGCTGAACACATTTCTTTTAAACCATCCACGGCTACACATTAGCTGCGGTTACACTACCCCAGATAAAGTCGTTTACCCAGTAAAACTGGCCCCAATAAAATCCATCTGGGGTTTGAATTTACCTGGGTACAGCGGTTACACGAAGACCGTTGAATATCACGCCCCAGTAACTTTGTGGCGCGAAGGCCTAATCCTCGAAATTTCATTGGCTGAACTATCTGAGGTCGGCAGCGACCCCTAAGACACGAAAACACGAATTTACCCGGGAAAATTTCCAATATACCTAGTAAAACTGGTCTAGTGTAACCGCAGCTATTATAGCATCTTAAAACAAATCTTAGCCCGAGAACAAATCTTAGCCCGAGAGGTTCGAGGGCTCAATATGCTAGTTTTAAGAACATCAGCTTTTCAAGGGAAACTATTATACAAATAGAGTGTGTCCGTCGAGGAACTATCGGCTGATAGTTGCCCGCGGAAATTTGATGTTCTTAAAACAAATATAAGCTCGAGAACGCATTATATGCTAGTTTTAAAAACATCAAATTTCCAAAGGAAACTATCAGCCGAAAGTTCCGAGACAAACACACTCTATTTGTCGTTATTGTTCATCACAAAATTGTCTTTCGCTCTCAGCGGGCACTTTCGCCTGATAGTTTGCCTCGGCGGACGACAACTATCACGTCACGTGATCGCTTTTGGTCAATGAGAGTACGCGAACATTTGGTGCTGAACTATAACGGCTGATAGTTGACGAGGGGCGAAACCCCGAGTGAGCTATTCGCAAGTCGATATTTAGCATAACCAAGCTACGTTCTTTCCAACTTAGCCGTCGTGAAAACGGTGGAAAATAAGCAATTTTCTAGTTGATTTCTGTCTGCGCGCGCTCGTTCTTCGAAATTGCCGTCTATCGATCGATATACAATGCCTGCACAGCCAATCAGATTGCGAATTTGCCGATGGTCTGTGGCTTGCGAAATTCAGTTATCCTTTATTCTGCCTTCGTTACGTATTTTGATCTTCAAGATGACTTTGAAGAGTCATCTGTTCTTAGCATAACCCAGCCGCCGTCTATTGGCAAACTCGCCACCTGATTGGCTAGCCAGCCGCCGTCTATCCATCGTTACAGTTCAACAAAGTTTGATCATGTGACGTGATAGAGTTCGTGGCTTGTCTTGATTATGACAAAACAACTGGTTTCTATCGACTTTTATAGTTGACTCGGGACGCGAGTTGACTCGGAGCTGCGCCAACTATCTGCCGATAGCAACCTCGAGCTCGCAGGCTAATCATTACTTATTACAGATTTGAAAATGATTTGCTTTTACGAAGAAACGAATCTGTCTTCATTACGTGAATCAACAGTGCTTCTGATTTCATAAAATCAGAACCATACATTTCTAATAAATCTATCGATCTATCAAACAGATCGACTTCTATTACAAACGATTTCATGATTGGCTTCAATCAATTTTAAAACTTAGCAATGTATTTACAAGATGCTTAAATATCACTGTTAAATACCCTCACAGTTTAAAATACACAACATACGCCTCGTATAACAATCTACTGTTCACTGATGTGAACCCCTACAACCGGTATATCATAATAAGTAAGCGCAATGATATGACCACTGCTATATTTAACAACTATTCCACACACGCTTGGTGTATGTAAGAGGTCTGAAAAACGACTGCGCATGAGTCAATTTGATATAATTGCCATTTAAAACAAAACATTATGCACTTTCTCTTAATTTACTAGTTTATCTAAAAAATGTCACCTTCTGGTTAGCTATAAACAGTTTTACGTTTCTATTTTATTATGATCATTAATATTATTATTATATTATTATTGATTTTATCAATATTATTTGTAATATTCTTATTTAGTATTATTATTCATTGTTATATAATTCTGCCAAGAACGCACGAAATATGTACAAGGACAGTTCAATTAGTTCAAATGTCTTCCCGTCACCATGGTAATCCCATTTAACGAGCGAGCACACAAGGTTTGGTTATTATGGAAAGAATATTTCGTTTCTGGGCAGACCATATGTAATAACATATATAAAATACGAATGACTCGTAATAATACACAGTCGTATTAGATACTTAGCCGAATAATAACCTCTCTGTATAGCTTTCAGACCCAAACTGTTCTTAATATTAATAAGGGCTTTAAAAAGGAAACAGAGTTATATCTGAATGATAAACCCTGTTAGTTCTTTCTTGCTTCCCAACCTCAGCATATTTAACCAAATCCACTTGAAGCTTGTTATATTAACGGAAGTTGGACTGCTCTCATACTTGCGTTGCATCCATTTGGGCGTTTAGTGCTTGAAGCTCTAGCGAAGTCGAAACAGGTTCTTCTTCTTTATCAGTGACGCTCGTTTTCACCTCCTCGATCTTTTTGTTTCTGTCCTCTGTTCGAATTCTAATCTTTTGTACAGGTATTCGCACATATATTTCTTCATCATCTTTACTACATGCCTTTCCTAATGTCTTCTCTGAGATACTCGGTCTTGAAACTTTGCTTGAAATACAGACAACGCCATTGTAGTTCTTGCTATCTTTGTCTTTGTTTTTCTTTTTCCTCTTTCTGTCCTCAAGTCTTACCTGTAGCTGCTGCACAGGGTTGCATGCCGGGTACTTGTCGTTATTGGGTTTCTGGATTCTTACCTTCTTCTTTCTCTTCTTTTTGAGAGCAAGTCTGTTTTCTTCTTGTAGCCTTTGTCGTCTTTTCCTGAAGAGAATAAAAACATAGGTACGGACTTGAAGCTATTTGCATAATGTTTATAAAAGCCATTTAAGGTGATGTTACACCACAGGCAGCCCAGAGTCGACATATATTTCCCGCTTATTAGTCTGTTGGATCACCTGTGGTATGTTTCATAAGCGATCTCGGAAGAGTTTATATAATTGCTCCTTGTGAATTCTCTTTTCCGATTCCTACGAAATAAATCTTTAATAATAAAATATTGATACTTAATGAAGTTGTGTGAGTGGTTTTGGGGTGATTTGGGGACTTCTAAAGCAGTTTATTAGGCCTCGAAGTTTTGACAGTTGGCCGCGTATCTATACCTCATAGACACAAATATACACAAGGTATGCAGCTTTCAGGTGCTTTCGCTCGATGTGATCTCACTCGCCGCCGAAATTCGACAAGAAATTTAAATCGATTTCGCCTCTGCTTTCGGCACACAAATCCAGAGATGTGTAAGCACTTCTTATCTACGTTTCAGGCCAAACGACGTGAAAACGGCCTGGAAAATAAATCCCGAATTCAAAATATATCAATCGGTATACGATCTACAACTTGATCGGTCCACACATCAGCGGTAGACATCGCAGGCGACGCTTTTCGAAACTACCCCACCCCACTAAGGAGAATTGTTATGCACCTCTGTTCTGCTTGAAGTACATGACAATCCTTCTTAGTGGGGAGGGGTATTTTCAAAACGTTTCAGTTGCCATGCCCACACATCTTGAAAGCGTCGCCTGTGATGTCTACTGCTGATTTGTGGACCGATCAAGTTGCAGATCGTATACCGATTGATATATTTTGAATTCGGGATTTATTTTCCAGGCCGTTGTCCTCGTTTAAGGACGGTTCCTACCAGGAGCCCATTACCAGGAGCGTCCATCTCCCATACTAGGTCTGTGAGTCATAGTATGATCGGATTGAGCTATATTTAGAACAGATCTCACGGGAGTTCACGTGCCCACACTTTGGGAATCGAATCAAACCATAGTCAGGACAATGCAGCGTTAGTAAAATCACTTCAAAGAACAATAGATCATTCTTAATCTCGATAATTACGGCAAGCATATGCACGATCGCAGCAGAGTCAGAAGGCAGTTACCCGGGAAACATGTTCTAAAAATAGCTCAAACCGGTCATACGCTGACTCACGCGTACAGTATATATGGACGCTCCTGGTAATGGGCTCCTGTTCCTACTAATTACAAACCAATTTGTTTTCTAAAAATCTATATGGATTGTTTGAATCCCCTAAGGAGCTTTTGAAATCAGAATTTTTTTTATGGGGTACCCATATTTTAAGAGAGATAATTAAGGATGAAAATCGAATAAAGTGCTGACTCAGCATTTCTCTTTGTCCGAGAAACTATTTTTTAATTCGATTAATATTTTGGGTTATCTGGCAAAATATTAGGGCAAAAAACGTTAGACATAGCGTTCTTCACAAAGGATGCCAATCAAACCATTTATCTTACAATAACTATCATTTTTTTTACAAATTTTGCTTCGTAAGCCTCATTAGTGACCATGAACAGACATATATTTTTTGCTGAAATGGACATCAAGTTTCAATTTTATAAAGAAAAAAAATATGTATGTAAACGTTGTTTAGCTTCTATATTATAGATTACAAAAAGAAAAAAATGGGGATATCCATGTGTTTTAAGAAGTTATGGGGATGGTAATTCTATTTTCAAAAATTGTCATTTTTTAGCAAGCCCTCCCTAGTAAGTCTGAAAATTGGTTTCTTTTATTGCATTCTGGGAGATTTTCAAGATGGCGTCGGGGAAAGAGTCAGTCCTCTCTTTCGACTTTCTTCATTGAAAATCAAACTTGTTGCTGCTTCCCCATACAGTCCTTCCATCTTCATTCTTCTTTGGATTTCTAAGAGGTTTACCCGTTTTCACAAAGCTTATTTGACCGTATTCACACATTGTTTATACTGCCGAGTCCATTTTTGGAGAAACTGAGGAAAGTATCGACAGGCCTAATGCATGTATCAATGTTAAGCCGGAGGGGGGGGGTCGGTCAGATGTGCGGCATTTGACTTTTTTCGAGATTTTTTGGTCAAATTCCCCACCCTGGGGAAAGAAAAAATTGTCAATTGTGATCAAATTGCCCCATCTGGGGCAACGAAAATCCTCCTTAAACTATATATACAGCTGAGACAATGGGGGAACTGGAGGTGATCCAAATAAGTGTGAAGCATTCTTTTTAACTTAATGACAACAGATGAAAACGCATTTTTGAAATTCATACCTTCCAACATCCAAGATGGCGACTCGGGAAACAAGAGACTAGGACACAGTCGTCAAGCGGTCGAATTCAAATGTCCACACCCTGGGGCAAAGCTTGTAATCAAATTCCCCAAGGTGGAGCGCCAAGATTGATCAAATGCCGCACATCTGCCCGAGACCCCCCCCCCCCCCCCCCCCCCCCTGCGGCTTAACATTGATACATGCATAAAGCAAAGGCGCTGGGCGAAAAGACAGCAGCGATTCATGGCAGCCCAAACAACATTCATTCAATTGGTCGGGTAAATCTCCTAAATCTACGATTCTTCGACCATCTCCCCACGATAAATCATCACTTCAGAATTAAGATGACCGTCCTTAAAAACATGTCTTTTGTTCTCTTGCGCTTTAGTATTTTTAGCAGTTTGAACCGTGTTAATTAATTTTTTTCAGTGCATCCTGATTGGTTAAAAGTGACGGCCTTTGTTTCTTCTCGCGGAAAACACAAAGCTATAAATAGCTACACCATCTGTTCTGCTGTTGGACAGACCTAATATGGGAGATGCAAGCTCCTGGTAATGGGCTCCTGGTATAGCTTATTCATTAATCTATAAACTATGTTAATATCCACATACCCGCGGGAACGTTTTTGTCGAGATTTCCGCGTTTGAGTTAATTGACTACACCTCTTCGCCGGTTTTCGTCGCCTTGCTATTAATAACTTTCTACTGATTCTATTCACATTTTGCTCCAAAATTTTACTGTTGGCTTTGTTGCTTGTCTATTGTAGCTACAGTGACGTGCGGATCAGAAGGAGCACAAATTTGAAATGTTGGCAAATTAACTAGCTGCATGGTTTAGTTTTGTATTTATATGTTACCACTTCGATCCACGCTTAGCTTATCGGCTAGGAAACGATAAACCTCTCCCCCAACAACAACCCCCCCCCCCCCCCGGTACTCGCTAAATTTGAAAATTTCCGCCATTTTTGTATACAAAAACAATTTCATACCCCATGCATCTCATAAAGAATTTTACAACAACCGCCAAATTTCTCGCATTTTCATATGCAATATTTGGACAGACAACAAAAGCTGACGTAAAACAACAACAACAACAGAAGACGCCTCGTAGATCCACAGCTATTTTGACCATGTTATGACGAAAATCATTGTCAAAATTAGGACAGACACATAAAAAACTAACTTCAATTTGTTAAATATATTTGGTACCCCATTTCAGACCGGAAATGAGTCCATTAGCAAAAGGTACGATGGGTGACTAGTTCCTGTAAAAACTAGTGCTACAAAAGATAATAGTGGAGATATTAAATCAGGAACTTGTTTACACGAGATAGCACTCTTGGTTTCGCGTTATCAGTGCTGTCGCAGTATACACAGCCTATCGATAAGATACGCTTCCTGTCGTAATAGATCATATATTATTACCTGCATTGCATCATCACCGAACCCCGTAAAACTTCCATTTCCCCAAAAACTATTGGGCAACCATAAAGAGGAAAAAACAGTAAAACATTGCATTCGAAAATTAAACAGAAAAAATACAATCCATCTTACACTTAGAAGGCGATGGGACCACTAATCCTACCGACAAAGATGGCCGCTGTACATTTGACCACAATTCCTTGCGAACCTAACACGGTCAAAATAACACGTAGAAATCATATATAGCCCATTTCTCTGATGTTGCGCACACATCAGAGAACAATAGATGTGGCCCGCCAAATAGTCTGTGTGGCCCGCCAGTCTCTTGTTATTCAGATCTTATGTGCATTGTTCTAGTTGCGTGCGCAACATCGTCAAAGTGGGTTATTCTCTCCAATAACAGTGGATTGGCACAACATTATTTTGTATTTGCTTGTTTTTAAGATTGAAAACCTCTCTACCGCGATTTTATAACGGATTTAAAGTTTTTCGTGCGCATAGGATTGTGGATAAAAGTACAAGCCGCCATCTTGTACGATACAGTGGATCAAGGGAATCGAACCCAGGCCACAGAGATGAGCGGTGAAGACTTTACCGCTACGCCACCCTGGCTCTCCTAAACTTGGTTTGTTAATGTAAAACGCATGCGCTAAAAATGAGAGTGATAAGAAGAGTAGCAATGCATACCTGAACAAGAAGATGACAAGAAATGCAACACAAATTACAATTATAGTCGGTACAACCAGAGCTGGGATAACAGCGTTAAGATTGATTTTCTTCGAAGCTTCACCGCTTAATATGTCGGGAACTTTTTGCCATGTGTCTGTTGATAAAAACACATTTTATACTTCTACATTAACATTTCTTAGCTAATCATCAACACAAGTGAAACGTGACCTACACAGTCATACTGTACTGCTCTAACATACCAAATAAACTGTTAGCTTTTGAATGGTTACAATGTATAATATAACAACCGCTCATAATGTCCGCCTGACGTATCAGTAACAATGAATGTTTAAATCAATCTTACGACAGATTCCACACGTCTTGGCGCAGGACTTGAACATCTTAGGTTTATCAGTCTCGCAGTGACCTTCTTTTTGCCATTTCTTGCACTGGCCATATTCACTTTCTTTCTCAACATCTTCGCATTCTGTAAAATTAATTACATGCCATATTGATGGTTCAAAAGACTGAAGGTATCAGGTAGAAGGCCACAAATTCGGTTAATTAAGCTATCGAGAACGTTTTATTATAGAGTCCAACACCTTTGATATCACGTGTAGCTGTTCCTTATGGGAGGTGATGTATTAACTTCTATTAAAGAGATTGTGTCACGGTGACAGGCCTTTATGTTCGCTGTTATTTTCAGCGATTTTCATAAGAACTGACGAACCTTGCACATGTGGGATGGTTAACATCAAAGCAAATATGCAAAAATGACAACAAACTGTGTATAGACATAGTCTTCAAGGAACATATTGCAAATCCTTTCAATCAAGCATTGAGGGAGGGGAGTTTAACTGTTTGTAGCCAATTAACAGCCAAATCGAACGACATGCGCATTACCATTACATATATAGCCCTTATAACTTATGTTACTTATAAACACTGTTCAGAAATTTGTTGACTGCGCATGTGCAAATTACGAAGAGTGTTTTACATGATCAGTAGGAGAACATATCTGTCTTGACCTCAGACGTAACGATTATTTGAGTGCGTACGAGTGAGTGTGCCGCAATGAGTGACAGTGAGTGCGAATGAGTGACAGTATTTGTAACAATTTCTGTCAGCGTAATAAAACTGATAAACGATATTAAATGTACACTTATGGGTGGTTCAAATGTAGCTTGAGGCTCTTCACTTTAGTGTCCGCGTCCGCTTAAGAGAAGTTACAATTATACAGTAAATTATATGAAAGTTTGGCCGGGAGAATTGAGGTTTTTGCACGGATGGGTTTTAGCTTCTAAAAAGTAGGAGCACACGTTGTTGATGTGTCATCATCTTCAGTTGTGCAATGCTAAAATTGAAGGTTGAAAACCAAGAGCCCATTACCCGAAGCGTCCATCTTTGAGTTGGCGTATTTACACCTTGGGCTACTTATTGAACCAGGTTTCATTGTTTTGTAGACAATGTACCTTATTGTTAATATTTATTTTCCTAGACTGCGAACACTGAACGCATGAACGATCGGAACCGTATAGGCTATTATCTCCGCCGGTATTGTTTTCTTTCGAACAAAGAAAAACATTTATTCGTGCGAAGAAAACATTTAGGAAACATATTTATTCGTGGTGGAACAATCTACGAATAGCCCATGGTGTAAAACCTCACATATATAATACATATGGACGCTCCGAGTAATGGCTCCTGTACTGTCAACACAACGATGAAGTTCAAGATCAAATACATGAATCACCTAACATACTGTTCTCGAGCTTCTAACTATATTTTAACGACAAAGTGCATGGTATGGTTAATTTTCGACGCATACATAGTATTTGTGTACTTCAAAGAGATTTGTTGCAAGTAGTTTCTGACCTCTGCAATGGTTCTTTCGCCAGGCTCCTCGAAGCCCAAACGTAGATAGGCCAGACGTGCATTCCACACACTGGACCTGACGTTCCTGGTCTTGGTATGTATTGGCAGGACACACATCGCACCCATCAGTACTACTGTTGTAATAATGACCAACGGGACAGTTCACTAAAGAAGAAAACAAACATCGAATGTTACATCACTACTTGAAAGTGATGTAACTTATGAGAATGGAGTTATCGATATATCGGTTAAAATTATCAATGGTCCTAAAAACCATAGCGCGCTATAGTATGTACCTATTTCAAAACACGTTGATCCCATTGAACTGTGAACAACGAACAACAAACATCGAACAAGAGGATTAGATTGATAGCAATAAAACCCGTAAAGCAGTTCTTGGAATCATATGAGTCGTGAAATATTTGTTCTCGTGTTTCTTTGCATATAATAGACTATAAGATTTTGTTTCACGGGTTTACTGCAATCACTCCAAGAAACCGAACAGCAAGCACAAGAAAACAGAACAATAATAGCTAATGATTCTGCATAGCATCGGGCACTGGCATGACAAAGCGTGCCATATTATAACATCCATACCACGTTAAATTTTAGGTCTGAAAATCATTGTTCAATGTTTTTAGTTTATAGATCGTTTGTACTCAATCCCCAGAGATTCAAATGACAAAGGACATGGCAGCCATGTTGGTTTACAGAACAAAAGAAGCTAACGAAGAATCTATTGTTAAATGTACACCAACATGGCGGCTATGACGTAAAGTGCAAAGGGTCTATTGTTCAATGTGATCAAAGTTTTTTAAATAGGTGTATCAATCGACGATGGATGTAAATTAACATCACGCAGCTATTAGTCGAATGTCAGAAACGTTTTTCAGCTCAAGTGGTTTTGTTATTAAAGATAAAGAAGAAACAGCTCAAGTGCTTTATTTTCATCTTTATATCATCTCTGTCACCGAAAGTTAAGGATTTCCCATGTAAAAGATAATGACGAACCTAACATCCAAATCGTATGCATTTGAACAGTACTCAGTGTTAGAAGTGTTCTCGAAATATTATTCTTTTGCTTACCACATTTTCCGTCGGTGTAGACCTGACCTTTCTCACAAATGCCTTTTATCATCTTGACTTTAAATCCTCTATTGGCATCGACGGTGAGGGTGCTCCCGCCAACATTCAAATGAAAAGAGCTCACGTTAATGCCTCGTTTAATAAATGTCATAATATTATGCCTTGTTGCATTAAAAGCGTCGAATGATGTTTCCTTCTTGAGGAAAACTTGAATCACAAAGTGGATCTTGAACTCTCGTCCTGTGCTTCGTCTAATTGTCTGATGTTGTAGACCATCTTTGCATGATGGTTCAACATTGCTGACTTTACATGTGCCACTAGTGTTGCAGCACTTCAGCTTCGACAAAACGTACAAGTTGAGAAGTTTGGTGAACTGCCTTCTTACTGTCTGCATGATTGCATCCCTTAAGCATTTGCTTATTTGGTAGTATAGCTCTCCGTTGATTGCAATTTCCTTTATTTTGGCAATTCCTTTAAAAATAAACATATCCACAATTATGCACATATATACTTACAGTCATGTGGTTTAGAACTAATCTGTAATTTATCTCGACAACACTTTGCAATGGCATAAAGTTGTGTTCATTACATAATAAAAAGTGGGTCGTTTTAATACATAAGTAGTTGAATTGGATTCCTTAGGAATTTAGCTTTTCAGAAATACATTCTTGACATTTAAACCAAATTTTGCAGACAATACTTTTGCAAGTGTTTCATTTTATCCTTGGGTTGACCTACTTGCACAATCAGGAAGGCGTGCCTGTCCATCAACAGTCTTTCTTGCGTGAACCCAATTCTCAGAGACAGAACATAGGTAGAGTTTCTCCACATCACTGGAGAAGGCAAAGCCGGGTTTACATCCAATGGAACAGTAAATACCACCATCACGCCACGGGCGACAACTCTTGAAACCATTGATAGGAGAAGCTATGTCACATTTTTGGGCTGTAAATGGAAATAGGTAACCTTTACATGGTATTCACCGCACAAATGGAAAAGCACTGTTGAATCATCTATAGTAGTCTATAGTGTTAATAAAACGAGTTCTAGCTTCATTCCACTTTAAGTTCGAGCGACTAAATATTGGGAAAACAATACTTCCGAGATATGTAAGCTAAATATTCAGTGTACACGTTTGCTTTCTTACAATAGAGTGTGACGTCAAAAGTGCAGTCAGCGGTATTCCCTGCCTTGTCATGCGCACGAACAGTCATACGATGCTCGCCCCAGGCCAGTTTGGTGCCATTGATGTAATCGATACGCTTGAGGCCAACGTTATCCCTGAACTTGATATCAGGAAAATTTAGACGGGTGATGCGCTTTTTGGTCAAGACTGTATAGTTGATGGGACACGACAGCACACGTGGAGCTTCTTTATCTGTTGGCACAGTGCCAAATAAGATGCATGATCAGCATTGTTAACAAGGACGGGGGCTTAAGGCCTACACAGGCTGATTTCACATGGCCAGTGGTCGGTGTCCTTTCGTCTCTGTTGTCAGTTTTCTTCGTGATCACTTGTTCTTAGAAGAAGAATACTGAGCTAAGTTTTTCTTTCTAAATTCTGGCTTGCGTTTTCAATGTATTTTTACACGCTGAAGATTGGATACAAATATTCAGTGCAAAGTGAGAATGTCTAAAGGTCTTTCTTGGCTTATAACTCATTTTTTAAGTCATTAAGCCAAAATCATTGGGGAAAATGAAACGTATGGAAATGTTCATGGAAATACCATGACAATTTGGATTTTCATTGTATTTCCACGTTATTATTAACACATATTGTTAGAAATTCCAATTTACAGAATTTGTCTATGGATATCCATACTATGGACACGGTTTTCCAGTGATTAAGACAAATTGTTTTACAGTGTTGATTGCTCTATTTTGCTGTGTGACAAGGGAATCAATACTTTCCTCGGGTTTTAACTCTTCGTTATCTGATATACAGTCTGACATATGATATACAGTCTGACATATGATATACAGTCTGACATATGATGGGAGGTGAATAATACCGCTAAATGCGATGACTGCAGCATTTCTACAGGAATATAAAGATATTCACAAATACCAGCGAGAAGGTGTAAACCTCGAAACTCCAACAATACACAGAGTTGTGAATAACTCACCATTTCGCTGGTATTTATGAATGTTTAACTTCAGAATGAGGCTAACCCTGTATAAATGTGTCTGTAGTCATCCTATTCAGCGGTAATTTTCGAATACGAAACTGGCCTGTTGCTATATCCCTGGCATGGTCTATGTTAATGGTCATTTACACTATGATGTCAGTTGACTGCAACTACCAGCATCATTTTCATTTTTTTTCTTATTCAGGGTTTGAAACTCCTGAGAATCCCAAGATAATGGTCTAAATTAGAGCAGCAAAAGAAGCAACGCAAAGAATTCTGGTAGTTATAGTCAACTGACGCCATGGTACCAACCACCTATTGTATGGTCATTGTTTCACAAGATCCTGTACTTGTCTGGCCTTATTGTCTTTATTGCAGTTGGTTGATCTCTTAATTTCAGACGAAGATGGTCGCTTACGAGAGCGGGGATTTCAATAGATGCCGGCTACTGCCGGAGCTCCGGCGGCTACACGATCTCGTACAGCTTGATACTTCTTTTAACTAACTTCCAGTATTCATAGAGGAACTCGTAATGCCTCTGACGCCTAATTTCTAAATTAATGGTGGTCTCTCTGAAAGGATCCACTGTATTAATTTTGGAATTAAGTTTGGATGACAGCAAGAAAGGCAGATATCACAGCTCGAGACTCGTATGCGAATAGGTATAAGCCTGACTAGCCTCGTTTTGGTGTTTGCCGCATACTGTAAACCTAGATCAATTGACAAGGGTTCGTTATTTCATCTCCAAACTTATAAACTTTACTAACATCTTCAACATTATGCAAATTAGCCTCGGCCATATTTTGATTCGCGATTCGGTCAAAAAAGCCTTATAACTTAGTTACAGACCTTCGAAACGTTCAATAGCTTTCACCTCATCTTGCAGTTGATAGTGTATTATTTTTCTCCTAATAATATACATGAAAAAAATGCTCAATTTTGATTGGTTGAGGGCATGCAATTTCAAAGAAACACAGTGCAGAAAAAAGGAAATATAGTGCAGAAAAAAGGAAATACGATGCAAATTTCTTTGGAAAGCAATGAAACATTTCCTTTCGACTTCTGAGAACACTCGAACAATTTGAATGAATTTGAAAGTGTGAACTATTATGGTTTGTTGACTGAATAAATTACTTTGTCACATGACTCCCCAACGTCACTTCCTGACAATTTTTTCATGTATATTATTAATAAATAATCATACGGTTTTCTTTTGCAATTTGGGATTAATGTTCACTCGTGTTTTTTTCAAAGAGGTCAAATTGCACTCTTTAAAAAACCCACTCGTGCAAATTAATCCCAAATTGCACTCGAAACCGTATGATTACCTATACAAATAATATGTTCCCTATTATAAATCTAGATTAGGATGCACAATCATAAATAAATCCGTCGACTTTAGCTCTCACCAACGCTTCATCAAATAAGCTTAGTACTTTCCCATGTAACATTTTAAAACCTTTTATGAAAATTATATTAAATTAACCAAAAACGAGGAAAGGCTGGGTGAAGTGGTCTGCAGTGAGTAGTATATCATGGGCAATGGCTTGGGTAGATCGTAAATAGAATGTCACGAATAGTATCCAGAGGGAAGAAATGATTGTACAATGCTGTCTGTCTTTAAATAGACCTATTCCTTTGCTGCATGTCTCCAATACAATGAAATACACCATGGGCCCATTACCCGGGGCGTCCAGAACATGTCCTCTAGCTGTGAGTTTCTAAAAAAATAAATTTCTACGAATATTTGTTATATGTTTGAAAGAAAAACAATAACGGCGGAGATACACTGTAAGAGCCTGAAGCCATCATTCATGCGTTCAGTGTTTTCACTCTAGCAAAAGAAGGAAAACAATGAAACCTATAGTTACTCGGGCCAGGCCTTTGGCCGGCACAATTCAGTTATATCGCAAGTGTTTATTATTATTTTCCAAGTCGAGGTATTTCGCCCCCAACCAATCAGTTCACACTGTTCAAGTCGTTCAAGTTCACATACTTGAACACCGCGCCGCTCTGGATTAAGCTTTTAATAAGAGATAACCAACATTAATTTCAGTTATGAACACAGCAGATAAAGTTACACAGAGGCACACGAATTGACCACGAATACAATTAACATGACTGTAGAAAGAACAGTAGTGAAATATAGTGGCAGCTCTATCGGCAGGATGGACAGGATACAACTTATGATATGGGATAAATATAAACATTGAGACAATCATATTTTAGCACTCGGAACCTCCAGTACAACAGAACAGTACAGCAGACTGTAAATTGTAGACGTGTGTTACATGAATAAGTAGTGTTTACAGTAAAAGGTCAATTTCTTTAATTGCATACGAGAAAAACATATCTAATGTTCATATGATGAAAAACAAAAATATTAATTTACATAAATATACTAGGGGAGCAGAGAGCAGAAAGTCACCGCGTCTGATAACTCCCCTACCCGACTCCTAATAAATAATAGGAGTGGAGTACCACCCCTCCCCTGTGACCACGCCTTAGAATGGAATGTCTGGAATGTAAAGAATGTAGAAAATAAAAATTGAAAAATGGTGACGCTTATGTGTATACAGCCCGAGTTAAGGCTGTTCCCAGCCTCTTGTTCTATAAATAAGGTATAAATACGGCAATTCAAAGATATAGTATGGGAGATGGACGCTCCGGGTTCGTTGTTAGTAGGATTCCTAAGTGGCGAGGCTCACAATGCCCTAATAACCTCATCATCAATATACAGTTTTAAGGAGAACTGTACCATACAATTGACCCATTCTAAATACATCTTAAACTGGTATGGAGAATCGAGTTTCAAAGTTATTTTTCTCGTGTTGCATTTCGTAATTTAAAACAAGCCCTTGAAAACAAATTGCGAGTTTTGGCCTCGAACACCGCGGCGCAGATTTTGTTTTTCAGCGGATATTTTTGGGAATTTGTATAGGAGAGGAAGAGTTGCCTCCAGCCTTATAAACTATGTTAAATTTCGAGATTTCAAGTTTTTGTCCTGGCTTTAATTTTATAGGTAAGGGGATGAAACTTGCACCAGTTAGTATTTTTGGCTTGCTCTGTCCAATTGTGGCATCCATTTTGAGCTATCACCATATTTTCGATTGACAGTACTCAATGTTTTCTCTAAATCTTTGACTTCGTGTCCAGTTCTTTCTAAATCTTCCTCGTATACTACGTCATAAATTCCAAACATATCTGGTAACATACCAATTCTGCGCCACGGTGCTGGAGCCTAAATTTCCTCATAATATTTTTTTTTTAAATAACGAAGCGAAGCATGAGAAAAATAACTTTTAAAATCAATTCTCCATACGTTTAAGATTTATTAAAAAACAGGACAAAGTTAGGTACAGTTATCCTTTAACAAACCGTAATACGATCTCCCTCAAACTACGAATTCACGTTTTTTGTTAGGCTTCGTAAGCTCGTAAGAATAGTTGAGATAAGCATGTCTAGTTATACAGGGTAAGTATGTCCAGTTCTATAAGGTCCTATAGTAACAGTAAATGAATAGTGTATGTTTCGGCTGTTTAGACATACTCTAGAACCTCTCCTTCCCTCGGACTTGGTTTTGTTAATTGTAACATACCCTCGACTTCAATAGAGAAGCTACAAGAGCTCGTCAAACCCGACTCGTCCTTGGCGGTGTACGTTACCATGCTTTCGCCGGCAGGGAAGTCATGGGGCGGCCTGATGTGTGTAGGCCTGACCAGAAGTTGAGGACTTCTGTCCACGTTATCTTGAGGAACTGGGGTTGACCAAGTGACACGTGCCGATGGCTTTCCCTTATCAGTAGTTGTTTTAATGTTTTCGGGGCACACTATAATTGGTGGCTTGGTATCTGCAAATGAGCATTCTTCCTATGTTACGAAACGACGTAATTTTCAAAATTGTAGAAAGTGTGAACATCACATTTATTTTTATAATGATGATAATAATATTGGGGACTTTACAAGGGAGGTACTGAATGTTTTTATTTGCTATTTTTCCTGATGACGTTGCTTTCCATGTGATGTCATCGTCGCCATCTTGGTTGACGTAAATAACATATATTTGTTATTTGAATCTCTGGTGATCGACTGAAAACAACAAATATGGTATGCTGATGGTGTCTTACATTTTTCTTCTTACGAGTTGCCGGTTCCCTCTATGGCTTTAAGCAGTATGGTAGCGGTAAGAGTTTTAAGGGGATTCGGCATTTCTGTAAACATCTCACTTTCTTTTCTATCATGTGAGCTCAAGAAAATGTACATACTGTGACTGCCAATTCAATTATTAATTTCGCTCACAGTAAAATATTGTACCTGCGAGTAAAGTTTGTGAAAGACAAAACAGATAACTAGAGAATTCTACACACTCGCTCTTTATATAGAACAACATAACAGTAATACAAATTGAAAACCCCAATCGTTCGATTTAATCTGACATTATACTGGAGACCGCACGATACCTTTACACGAGGGAGGCACGCTGTCCATCGTCCACATCCCGTTACTCTGACACGTGGTGAAATCGGGTCCTTCCTTCATAAAGCCAGCGGTGATGTTACACATATAGGAACAGATGACGCCGTAATTGACTCCTAAACCACTGTTACACTCTGATGGGTACATGTAGCCGTACCGTGGGGGGATGGGTGGTAAGCACTTAACAACTACAGGAATAAAACCATAAATAAAGCCAAGTAATGGGTGACAAGCACTTGACAACTACAGGAATAAAACCATAAATAAAGGCCAAGTAATGGGTGGCAAGCACTTGACAACTACAGGAATAAAACCATAAATAAAGCCAAGTTAATGGGTGACAAGCACTTGACAACTACAGGAATAAAACCATAAATACAGCCAAGTAATGGGTGGCAAGCAATTGACAACTACAGGAATAAATCCATAAAGTAAACAAAATATTACATGACACGCTTCAAATACAAATCATGCAGTACGATTACCTATTACTTATTTTTATGGACTAGAAGTCAGATAAGTACTTATTGATTATTTTAATTTAATAAGCATACCTAATCTATCTCCTTCCTCTATTATCATAATTTGTATTGTAAAAGAGATTATGTCAAAAAAGTAAATTACTTTATCATTCAAATAGTTTTCCGTCGTTTTGATTGGCCGAGAGAACTGCAAATAACTGCCAACAAATAATGATCTGCTCATGCGCATTACGGTGCAAAGCCTTTTTGCTGCAAATAATGATCTGCTCATGCGCAGTAACATTGCATTTGTCGACATGGCTCTCTTTCCTGAGCTGTCGGAAAATGACTTGGCATGTTTGATAGAAAGTAAAAACAGCGAAAACACAAAAAAAGCGACTAAAGTTGCTCTGAATGCCATGAATGATAAAACAATTATTGGACTCGGTTATCTCGGGATCGGCAAACAATTGATTGCTCGCCACTAACAAATCACGATATTTTGCTCAGCCTCGTCCAATAATTGCTTAATAGTTTACTATATGCAAAAAAATAACAGCGCTAAAGAAAAATTTATGGAAGGGCAATAAGTTGATCTCAATAAGATCGCTATAACTAGTAAGACAAAGGATATGCATAGATTGTCTCTTATCCCTAGATCTTCTAGACTATGCTTGCTTTTAAAGTATGTTTTACCCTAAGTGCTGTCTATTAGACTACACCGTGTACCATTTTTTAACCGTATTTTATATCTTTATATTCTTATATACGTTTATATATATTTTAATAATTACTATAGTTATACTTCTGTGTGATGAGGGGTTGGTTTGTACATATGCATTTCGTAAATACAAAGAACTATTATTTATTTAGCTTTTGTGGCATTATTCAGTTGTATTTCGAAGTTAAATACCTGTATTATAACCAATCTTTTATGGTTGTTTATTTTTCTAACCTTTGCATATTGGTAATTTTCCAGTCCATGTACCGTTTCTAAGGCAACGAAACATCATTTTGCCTTGAAGGGAGTAGCCAACGTTACACTTGAAGTTGCAGACGCTACCAGGAAGGGTGTTGCAGTAGTTACTAATTTCGCCATGCGCTAAGCGAGAGAGCGTTGGACAGCGGTACACTAAGGATACATTAAAACAAATATGTTAGGGTGGACAAAATAAGGTACGATATTTCAGCTACTTTGCTTCGCATAGAAAAAAATGGGTATTAATGAAGGCATTATTGTCCAACATTTTTAAAATTTGTGGATTGAATTCGCTCCTTATCATGCTTCAAGTTTTATTCAAGTTGTAAAATACAGCATTGGATGAGTGGCTACATTGTATATCGCTTTACTCCAGATACAGCATTGGATGAGTGGCTATATTGCTTCACGCTCCGGATACAGCATTGGACGAGTGGCTATATTGCTTCACTCCAGATACAGCATTGGATGAGTGGCTATATTGCTTCACTCCAAATACAGCATTGGATGAGTGGCTATATTGCTTGACTCCAGATCCACCATTCGATGAGTGGCTATATTGCTTTACTCCAGATCCACCATTCGATGAGTGGCTATATTGCTTTACTCCAGATCCACCATTCGATATATACTAAAACAATTATATCAAAACATATCAGGAAATATGATGTTATTCACTATGCATACCTCCAATACATGTCGTCTGATCAGCGGGTTCTAGCTGAACACCTTCTGGGCATGCGCATCGGCGCCCAGGCGGAGCTAGTCGTGGTAAACAGAGATTGCTGCAACCGCCATTAAACCGACTGCACTTGTTAGTAGCTGAAATGTCATTGTAAAGAACGTTATTTAGCGGCATTTCACTAGTCGGCAAACGTTATCATCAATCAGTATAACATAGCTAATATGAAAAATAATATAATAAATAACATATAAACTTAATTTTCCTACAGGCTGTTCTATGTTCAATCAGTTTGTAGCTTGGAATAAAACTAAGATACGAAGTTGAGGCTGTAAGGAATAGAATGTGCAAAAAAGGGAAAAGAGCAACTTCCTTATTTGGTCTGGAAAATAGTTCTGGAAAATAAATTACTGTGCTATTTCTGGATGCCTGCTTTATTCAGCCCAGATGCTTAATTGAAACGATTTCCGATATTTTCCTTGAAGACTATGTCTATACATAGCTTGTTCGTGATCCGTTATATTTCCGTAATTGCATTTATTTTAACCATCCCACGCCGGTGTACGCGCGGTTTCTCCATTCTTTCAAAAACTGCTGAAAATAACTGCGTCCAGCCCGGAAAGCGAATATAAAAACCTCTTACATGACATAGTCCCTTTACTTGCGCCATTACTCTGATTGTGGCAGGTAGCAGGGAGCCGTACAGACCCACGATCCAGCTCACGAAAGCGAGCATGATCGGGTAAAGTGACTTATCTATTGGCGTGCAAATACAGTTATTAAGAGAGAGGAATAAAGTATACAAGCTATGTCTCCTCCATTATTCTATCGAGGATGGCAGGATTAGTTATATATTTCTAATCAGATTGGCATATGAAAGTGGTTTTATAAACGTTCCTCGACGCTTTGATTTTCAAGTGATATTCTTGGCATTCGAATAGAAGAGCTAGTCTACTGAATTGTTTAGACATTTATCAGTGGCCTGGTAAGGTATCCGGATGGAATGTGAGACGCATTCAACGAAAAGAGTTGAATTGGCTCACTATTACTGTTCTTGCAATATTTTTTAGGAAGCAGAGACTTTCTTAACATTTATAGTAATCATTACATTTTACTTAGCCTCGTAGGAATCAGTTTTTAATCAAGCCGAAAATGAGACTTTCCAAATTTCTTTTAACCATCTGTATTCAGTGCTAAAGTCAATCTGAAATATATCCAGTTGAGCATTATTTAGTGCTTATGGTGATCATTAGAAGGTGTGCTTGTTTAGTTCAAATAAAGCGGATTTCGCACGACTAGGCAAACTTTAATCATGCATTTTGTTCAAAATCTGAAGATGAGTTAAATGAATTAAAGTATTACACATCGTATACGTAACAGTTGGTTTAGCATATAAGTCTGTAGAAACATAGGTGTACCATGTACAGGCAGTTATTGCAATGTCAGTTAGTCATGTTAGAGTTTCATGCACACATAAGAGGTTCTTTGGTCGTGCGAAACCTTCTTTACTGTGTAAGTGCACTTCAAGTGCTATAGAAAGCGCTTCGATCACATGACTTACAGTTCTTTTGTGTAGGAGACTCTATTCCTGCATCTGAAGGAAAAATGTCAAGAAAATTACCACCGTTTCCATTGCTACACGTTGTCGTGAAGTCGCGACGTGAAGTTGGCAATAGACTTCCGCAGAAGTATATTATACAGGAGTGTTCCTGTACCCTTGTGTTGGCCCCTAACACAGTAGATGGTGTGTCTATTTATAGCCGTGAAGTTCTGGTATGCAATTACGTTGTCTTTTGTTCTCTTGCGCTTTAGTATTTTTTTAGCAGTTTGAACCGTGTTAATTACAATTTTTCAGTGCATCCTGATTGGTTAAAAGTGACGGCCTTTGTTTCTTCTCGCGGGAAACTCTATGCTAAAAATAACTCTACCGTCTACAGTGTAGTGTGACAATATAATGTGGGAAGAGGAACACTCCTCTGTAATATACTCCTGACTTCCGGCAATTATACAGTGGGAGGGGTAATTAACTGTGACGGCGGAACGTGAAAATGTAAATATTCTCTCGTCAAATCATAGTAAATAGAGTGGAATGGTTATGAAACCCAGCGACCTTCTTTGTTATAGGTCTTTGTTCGCCTTTTCAACCGTGACCGTGCAAAAAAAAAAACAATAAGAATTGGAATATGTTAATCTATCAGCCAACAGAAACGTGTGGGTTCAGTCGTTCAGGGGGCGCTAATGAACTATGACCGTGCACAATATTTTGTCTTATCCCCTTCCAACCTAAATCGCAGCAACCTTTGTTAGCCCTTTGTAGTTTGCCGGATTTTCTAACCTATTAGCCTATTAACTATGGTCAAATCATGTGTTTATTGTTTCTTTTTTTTTCTTTTTTTTTTTTCTATTTTTTTATTAACGTTCCTTTAACACACTAATACAAACAGTTACACATTTACACCTCAAACTTACTAATAATAATGCAATACAGTACAAAGAAAAATAATAAAAAACAACATAAATTTAGATAACAAATAATAAATAATAAATAATAAATAATAAATCTGCAACTATCTTCTTTAAAAAAAAACTCATTAACATTCTTTTTAATCTATTTGGGACAATGCATTCAATATATTTTTCCATTTATCAAAATGGAAGGTAAGCTTGTGCTTTTCTTTTGCCAATTTAAATTCTATTTTTTCGTAATATGATAACATATTTTTAAATAGGTTTAAGCATAGTTAATAGAGTGGAATGGTTATGAAACCCGGCAAACTTCAAAAGGGCTAACAAATGAGCTGAGATTTATGTTGGAAGGGGGTAAGACAAAAGATTGTGCAGGGTCATAGTTCATTAGCGTTCCCTGAACGACTGAACTCACACGTTTCTATTGGCTGATTGATTAACACATTGGAATTTCTATTGTGTTTTGTGCAGGGTAGTGGTTGAAAAAAGCTAACAAAGACATATAACAAAGAAGGTCGCTGGGTTTCATAACCATTCCACTATATTAACTATGGTTTAAGGAAGGGATTGTTCCTTTCTCTCTTGCTCTATACAAACTTAATTTGAACAATAAACTAATGTAATTAACTGGTTGCTCATCAACACCTAAAATAATATTCATCATATTAGACTTGGGTAATTTAACATCAAACGGTTCAAGCCAGGTTCTTATTGCAAAATAATAATTTTTTGACTCTATACACTCAACAAAGAAATGATCGACTGTCTCATTTTGGACTAAACAGAATGTGCATGATGGCTGACTTACTAACTTAAATCTAAATAAGTCGTAGTTAAGATAAAGGTAATTGTTTAATATACGATATTGAAAGTATCTAGAATATGTATCTACCGAGGTTTTATAAATCCTCTTGTATATAATTGTCCAATCTAATGATTTTTCTGGTTTCATTCTTCTACATATATTGTTGTGAGAGGTTGGTGATTTGAATTTTTGACCTACAAACCAATTGTAGACTTCCTTTGTACGTTTTAAATTATCCACCTCTATACATTTATTACCAACTCTTAAAACTTTTTCTTGCGCTACGAAATCTAATATTGATATATTTTTATTTTTCATTGTAACTCTCCACTCCAACGGTAAAGAATGTATTAGACCAGCCCAGTACAGGAAATCCTTATCTTGAAGACCTTTCCTTTTTGCGGTTTCCCACTTCAATTCACCGTTTACATCACAAATGTCAATTACCTTATAAATATCCTGTTTGGCGAATCGGTCATAATATACTGATTTTTTATCTATTTTAATATACTTGTTATTCCATAATGTTTGTTGGAGAATGTCTGATAAATCCATACTCTCATCATTTTGACACAACTCTGACCATGTTTTTAAAACAGACTTGTAAAAATCTGGCAGGTCTGCCGGAATTCTATCTTTATCAAAATTTTCACCAATTGACTTTTCCCCTCCGATTATGTCCAAATACAATAATGGAATATCTTTCCAAGCTTCAGTTTTGCTATTTAATAAACGACAAGCCCATTTAATACGATTTGCTCTAACGGCGGACCCAAAATCCGGAGCCTTCAAACCTCCTACTTCGTACTCCCCTATTATCGTTAAATACTTAACTTTTGGTTTTTTTCCATTCCATATAAAATTCTTTAACTCATTCGTAACTAATTTTATAAATTCCTCGGAAACGTCGATTTTGGAGCACACATACATTACTTTTGATAATGCCAGGGAACGAACTACCTGAATTTTACCATATACCGTAAGAGATCTCGTTCTCCACAAGGATAGAACTGTTTTCAAATTACAAAAAGTTCTCTGAAAATTATTACTGTGTCGTAACGATTTATTATAGGTAAAAAAAAATCCTAATATTTTTACTCCATTTCCCTCGAAATTGATCCACTTGAATTCCTTATATTTTTTTAAAGTACCGTTTTTGCTTTCCTTCCCTATCCAACCTACCTCTGATTTCTCTTTGTTTATTTTTAAGGATGAATAATTACTAAATATATCTAATTGTTCTAGCGTTTTTTCGAGTGACTTTATATCTTTCAAAAAGAAGGTTGTGTCATCTGCAAATATAACTAATTTACGGCTTTTATCTTTTATTTTTATTCCTCGTATATCACTGCAGTTACGGATCATTTGAGCCATTGCTTTTCTTACTCGGGTTTTCTATAAAAGTAAAATAAACAAAGAGTTACATTCAGGTCGAACCAAAAACACAGATTTACTTTCTAACATAAAACGTTGAGTTTCCACGTTGTGCCAAAATGTGTCGCGAGAGCATGCATTTTCACGTCCAGTTATTGTATTTTATAAATAACTCTGTTGTCTTTGTGCCGTCGCCCTAGACATTTGGGGCTATAGCTCCTCCCACTTTGTATGATTGACGTTTGGAGCTAGCCCCTCCCACTTTGTATGATTAACGGAAGTCTATTGCCAACTTCACGTCGCGACTTTGGTCACGCACCATCACGTAGCAATGAAAACGGAGGTAAAACATTCGTTTCAAAATTCTGAACATCACATGTTTTGAGTTTTAAACAGGCACACCAGAACAAACAAGACTGTTACATGAACGAAAACAACAGCAATAGCCCACTTCCGAGATATTCCTCACTTCCTACATACAAAGGAATCAATACGAGGTTCCGTGCATAATGCTCAGTCGTTCGTGAGAAGACTACAGCACTTCTGTAGTTTGTCACGAACGACTGAGCATTATGCACGGAGCCTCGTATTGATTCCTTTGTACGTAGGAACTGAGGCATATCTCGGAAGTGGGCTATTCATAAACTTCCAGAATGGCTGTTTATGATATCTTGGTAAAAGGTCAAATATATATTGAGGAGAACAGAATTTTTTAATACTAGTTTAGGATTTCGCCTGATTGTCAGAAAATGTGCTAGCAATCTCAATGCAAAACTTATTTATTTTAGACATAAGCATAGTATTTTACATGAAACGTAGTCGAGAATATCGCAGCTCGAAATTCCATTCAATAGACTACTAGTCCAAATGTTAAAAGCTTTTCAACTCCTGCCTAAATAATTAATTATTTAGGCAATTATTTAAATAATTATTTCCCGATTGATTTTATAATATGGAAATGTCTGCTATCACCGCTCGCCGAAAAAATATAATTCTCAACTCTTCATACCCTTTGCTACTCGTTTCGAACTACTCTTGTCAATTATTGGAAGTGTCATCAAACGTACTGCGGTACTTTTCCAGCTAGTATTATTTTGTGGACTCTTATTGTACTCTTATTGATTATTAGTTATTACATTAAATAGTGCAAAAAGACGTGGGTTAGTCGATAGCCATGCATTATTAGAATACCGTTGTAGATATGACGTCATGTGTCGCACGAAACCTTCTTGTATCCTTCTTTTCGTCTAATAATTTTCTAACATAATTTGTATAATACAACAGTTGCGCCACTTCACACACTTTTCTTTTTTACCGCAATTGCCGGTAATCTCGCGATCTGATTGGTCGATGTGCGGTGGTAAATGAGAGTCCAGACAACGGTGCTGACGCGAGAAAGTTATAGACAATGCTGGCTCTTTCAAAGCTGTCACGCTTTGTCACGCTTTGTAACGAAACTATTTTTGTACGTTTTCTAATATTGTTGTAAAAAACAAATGTCCTCTGGTTTTCCGTGGTGTGGACTCTTATTTACCACGATTTACGTCATCACATCGTCAAAATTTGTTGTGGACTCACTCGGCGCAGTCCACACCACGGAAAACCAGAGGAAATTTGCTAATTCTAATCACGTCATTTATGCATCTAAAAGAGGACCGACGAGGACATTGAACAAACTACATGTATTAATTAACTATTTATTGGCAAACGATCTCATATTTCATTACAACAATAAACAAGTCCATAGCTTGCTTAAATCAGTGCTTTAAAATCGCTCTTTCTGTTTTATTTCATTCGCTGAAATACGCGGTTCCTTAACTGATACGATTGTCTCTTGCTTAATTTTGAATATAGTAATGTAATAGAACTGTTACAATTTAGTCACAATATACATAACATATTTTACTAACCATCGGAGTTCTTTCTACTATCCACCACTTTGACATCAGTAGGTCGAAAGAATCCCGAGGCAATCGTCTTTACGATTCCTGTGGCGACTTCTAATTGGTATACTTTTCTCGTCACAGCATCTGCCCAGAACAGGTTTCCACTACTAAAAGTTAGCCCAAATGGCACGCTCTCGGCGTGGTCATTTCCATGTCTTAAATCATATATAGACATTCTATTCCTGCCGTTCAATGTGATAGATTCGATTTTACCCGTCCCCTCATCAGCCCAGTACAGCTTTCTGAACCTCAAGTCAACAGTAAGTCCAGTTGGCCGCTTCAGCCCCTCACCAAGTAGAATCTTTCTATTGCTACCGTCCATGTCGCACATCTCAATCTTAGATATGGTTCCATAGTTTGTCCAGTACATTTTGCTATGAAGGAAATCACATATAAGATTATTATCTTCTGTTCCTCCCTCTCCCAACACACACCCACGAACGAGAGAAATTTTAAAAGTTCTTGCTGGGTTATAGATTTCCAATAATTCACCCATTGGGTTATTGTTGGATTTTGAAGGTTTAGCAGTCGCAAAAGAGAGGAGTTCCTGTCGTAGAATGAATATTTGTTCATGTTCTGAATATTTGCGCAAGTTCATAACATTGCTCTTGGTGTGCATGGATAAAACTAGGTTTCCATACAATTACGGCTACTAACCCTTCAACAGGATCTAACACGACTACGCCAGGTCTATCCAACCCCCCACCAATGAGTGTCATCCTGTCTGTTCCGTCGAGCTTAGCTACCTCGATCCGATGTCTTGCAGGGTCGGTCCAGTAAACATTACCCGATATGTAATCAATATCAATCCCATCGGGGGATAATACTCCCTCGGTAGCGATCACCTCCCTCGACTTCCCATCTCTTGTTCCACGCATGACTGCGCCAATCCTATTATCGGTCCAGTACAGCATTTTGTCTTTAGGGTTGTATACGATAGAAGCAGGAACAGGGCTTGGATCCTGGCGATTAGACTGTGGATTATGGTAAAGCGAAATGCAATGCCCTTTCTGAAGACCTAAGGGAACCTTGAATATATCTCTGTACCTAAAATCGGCGACGAGAAGATACCTTTTGTCCACTGATTGCTCCAGAGCAGCTGTTGATTAAAGAGATTCATATGCGCTGAATTCTCTATGTGCTCGTATCACTTATTGACTGTTATGTTCCAGAGGATCAGATAAAAGAGGCAAATGTCAATCAAGTCTGTTCTTTGATTGTCTAGCTCATGGGTTGACATAGATTTGGGTATATTAAATCTTATGCATGTATGTATGTGCTTGCATATGTACCTACCTAAACAAATATCTACATCAAAAAACACTTACCGTGATCGCATGTCTTTTTATCGCTTTTGAGATTCGCCCCAGTCGAGCATGCGCACCGGTGAGATCTAGGACGCAACAGACATAAGTCGCTGCATCCACCATTTTCTACCACACATCTGATGTTAGCTATTAGAAATATATAAAAAGGCATGTTTTATTGATGAGTAGGTAGTTTAAACTTCAAACTTATATAACCCCCTCATTTTAATAAGCGGTACTACTCTCAACTCTTGCGTAAAAGGTCACTATGTAGGAGGTACTCAGGTACTCAATCGTAACAAGAGAAGGAGTTTATTTTCTATTTTGGCAAACAATGCATCTTTTATACGGTCTTTTAAGGTCTGTTTTAAACAAAACCTTGCGATTCATACAAGTCAATAGACATTTCCGACTGCGCAATTTAAACCAGATACTTCACGATGGAGGGGAAGGAATAGCCATGGTTAAATGTGTCAACTGCTGTAACCCTAGACCTACACCATAGCTATAAATATATCAAAAAAGTGTTTCATACGGCGTGTGCAAAGATGTTCACACATGCGAATCGCTATTATTCGCACAAATGGAAACCAAACAATAGGCTAGTTGAATGATAAAAATAATAAGTGTTTCTTCGTCCAATAAAAACATACTGAATGTTATAATATGGTTAAACATATACATACATACTAGAAGGTATAAGCATCGATAACAACTGAAGATGGTATGACCTTTTTTATGTTTTTGTCTGGAATGTTTTTTTTATTATCATTGCGGTGCAGTTACACAGACTGAGTTGCTAAACACATTACAGTGTGCAGCATTCATTAGAGACATAATCTAGATATATGTGTATCATATAGGTATAAATTACAGTGTGCAGTATTCAATTGAGACATAATCTAGATATATGTGTATCATAGGTACAAATTACAGTTTGCAGTATATTTAACTGAGACATAATCTAGATATATGTGTGTATTGTAGGTACAAATTACAGTTGGTATCGGTTGACATTTTAAGTATCTAAATATATAAAAACTAATAAGAATATAAACAATCTAATCCCTAGAAAAGGACTTAGGAGTTCACTTTTCTCCTAATATGGCCTGGAACGATCATGTAAACTTAATCGTAAGTAAAGCGAATAAGATGCTACTAGGCCTGGTTTACAGAACTTGTGCCAATGATTGTGACCAAAACTAACTCTCTATACATCCCTTGTTCATCCGCAACTTGAGTACGCAACGCAAGTGTGGTCACCCGATGCCAAATTAAATCCATCGAACGAGCGCAAAGAGAAGCAACTAAATTTATTTTGAAGTCAGACCTGGCCTATCCAAAACGTCTTATAAAGTTAGGACTTATGCCCCTTGAGTACAGGAGAGATATTCTAGATCTATGCTTTTACTTCATCAAATGCCTCAAAGGTCATTTTAACGTGCTTTCTTACACTAGGTTTAAATCATATTCCTATTCCATGCGTAATTCTGAGGCTGGTCTCTCCAAGGGTAGTTTTAGAACGAACGTTTTCAAGTATTAATTTTTAACCGCATTGTTGATCTATGAAACGGCTCGCCAGTGGCTATTAGACCTTGAACATTTTAACTCCTTTAAAGGAAATGTAAATAAGTTATATTCTAACAACGTCAGTACCCACAATGAAGCGTTTTCATAGTTTTTAATACTAGTTCCTATGTATATAGTTATCATAGTTTTTTTCATATTGTGTGGTTTTCTGAAAATGGGAGTATTGTTCTTGGTGACGCTCTTGTTTCTGGAGAACCACGTTTAGAGTGTATGGTTACATAATAATTTTAATACATGTACAGGTGGTTTATTTTTATAAGGAACATTTTCATGTTCTGTATAAAACTTCCTAATTACGCAGATATATTTTGTATATATTGTGAATATTGAGTATATAAATAACAAAAATAAATAAATAATTAAAAGCTAATTAATGGCTTAATTAAACGATTTAAAGGCATTTTAGTTTAATAATAGTGAATTCGTCAATAGAAGAAACTACTGTAATGATGAGGCTATTGCATCAGTATACGACAAGTAGTAATGTTACTTTTTGTTACTGTAAAAATACAATTAGTAATTACTATAATATTTGATTGTCAACATTGGAAGCAATTAAACGATATACATTTCCCCTGAAATGAATGTCAAGGGAAATAACTTCAATATGTTTTATATCAAATGTATTCCATAACCTTTCATAACAGTCTTTGTTTATTTACATTACACACTGAAAACATCTTAATCATAGATCCATTGCATATATAAAATGGCATCTAATTTGAATAACCATTGTTTAGGGATCTCTAGCCTCACATTCATGTGGAAACGCTTTTGTGTGGCAACGTGAACACGAGGCTAAAGTCTCCAGGACAATACCTAGTTAAATTAGACGCCATTTATGTAATGGGCCTATCATGTTTAATTAAGCACGATAACAATGGATATACTTACCGTTGATGAGAGTTGTTATGTTGTAGTAGCGCACAGCTGTAGGCCGCATTTTTATTCCCTTAGCCACAGTAATATTAATATTGACATCAATACTAAGACTAAGCTTGAAGATTTTTCCTCGTTTCCAATCCGTAATGAATGCCATTCCACCACTCAAAGCCATGGCCCACGGGTACACCCCTCGTTCAAGATATGTCACCTCGCGGTTAGCTCCGTTGAAGAACACACTCCATATGGCGTCACTTCTTCTGTCTAACCAGTAAATGCGTTCGGACTGGCGGTCGATTTGAAGGCTTGTAGGACACTGGATTCTTCTGTCGACAACAGTTATCCTTGATGAACCATCCATATAGAGTTTCTCCATCTTTGGACGAGAACCACAGTCACTGAAGAACATTATCCTTCAAGTCAAAGGTAAATAAACTTAGGAGAAAAAGAGAACGTCTTTGTTCGATGTTCCATTTGATCAAGACTCAGGAAACTTCATAGTTAATGTTCATAGTGTTAATTGTGTTAATTGTGATAAAAATTACGTAATTGGACCAAGATAACTATTTGTGACATTATAGAGAAGACTTTCACTTACCCTTTCTCTGGATACAAAGCTATAGCAGTCGGCTTCTCCAACCTACGCTTTATTAGAATCTTTCTCATGGTTCCATCCATTCGACTGACTTCGATCCTTGCTTTGCTCCAATCGGCCCAGTAGATATTCCTTCCAATCCAATCAACGCCTATTCCACTTGGATTCTCCACATTACATCGATGAAGAGTTTTGGTCTCTCTAGTCATCATGTTGTACGAGTTCACGGTTCCCGAATAGGTGTCTGTCCAGAATATAACGTCGTCCACTGGATCGTAATCTAGGTCTGAGGGTTTGACTCTCTTAGGTGGTAAGACGGATACTGGTGTCCATAACAGGTGAGGGCCGTCAAGTGGTAAGATATTCAAGCTTGGAGCACTGGCGTCAACAAAAAGAATAAACTGGCGCGCTAAAGAAATGAATGGCCACAATGTTTAGTTTAGTGCAGTCAACATTACTGATAAAAATTGATTATTAGCCTTAAATAAACAGATATTCCTGCACCAGGTTCAGTATAGCCTATTTAGGTACCAGATAGCAACCTCGCATGCATCTCTATGATTTCTACCCTAAACAAAATCAGTATTTCACATATGGTCATAAATATGATTTAGAGCAGATTTCGTATGAGTGGGCAAGTTACGGCAATGACTTCTTACGGCATGGTTACTGCATGTACGACATCCGTGACGTCGAAATGGTTTGCCATTATTTTTGTCTTTCTGATTCAATCAAATTACAGAGTTACGGTACAGTAAGTTACAGTACGGTAAGACTACGGTAAGACTACGGTAAGACTACGGTAAGACTACGGTAAGACTACGGTAAGACTACGGTAAGACTACGGTAAGACTACGGTAAGACTACGGTAAGGTTACGGACGTCGACATGTATTTTTGTCCCACTCATATGGAATACGCTCTATTTGTCTGTAAGTAAACATAATTCGTTTCCTCGCCTCTCTCGCAGGTTTTCCGGTTGCTTCGTAAACGGTATCCCGAGGGACACGCGCATGTGTAGCCCCCATGACGTATGAAACAGAGGTGACTGCATCCAGCACTGTTACATTGGGAATCCACTGTATACACAGAGGAAAGGTCAAAAAGAAATAAGAAAAACCATCACGTTAATTGTTCCTGAACCTTATAGTTTATTAACAATAACCAGTAATGTTTTCGAGGACACCACGTTTTCACGTAGGTTGTCTCAAACCTTATTGAAATCGCGAGCTCTGGAATAATTTGCTAATAATGAACAACGAAATATCGACAACATCGATCGTCTAGATTGAATAATATACTTAGAAAAGAAACTATCATAAGCTAGAGAAGGTGCAAAATAAATAAAACCAGGGCAGTTATTTCTGATTCTTTACAAGTGAAAAGGTTAGAAACATGCCCTTGAAGTTAGCAATCATATAGGACTAACGAATTCAAATAGGCCGTTTAGAAAAATATTAAAGAATATTAAATATTAAATAAGGGACTGGTCATAAATTAGCGGGGGTAGGGGGGGGGGGGGGGGGGGGGGGGTGTGATAGAGAAGGACTTCAAAAAGTATAAAATATATAACCCTCCCCCGACAATAAGCATTAAATATTATACCCAACCCTTTTTTGCCACTTCCCTATAATCCCTATTTTTCAATGGCCTACCTTTTTATGACCCTCCCTTCATAACCAGTTCCGCCTAACCTCTCTTAAAATCTAATGCCTTACTATCACTTTCTAACTTTAACTCTCTATTATTCTGAAGTCTAAAATGGAGAATTCTCTGCAGGGCTTACATTTATAACAAGCACCTAGTTCGTTCCATTTGATATAACTTCCTCTCGCTCCAAGAATGTGCATTCAAAACCAAACAACATTATTCTAAGTTATTCCTGTTTAGAATTAATTACAAGACTCGATCGTCTGGATACCAATACATTCATGCGTATTTTTCTCAAGTTAGCTGCTTGAATCAGACATGCATCTCTGCACTTTTCGTCTTGCTGTACAAAATAAATAGTTATGTCACTATTCTTTCCTTATAAACTGTTTTGTCAAATATGTTCTTATAAGCATTAAACACAACTAGAAAGTAAATAAATGTTAGTTACCTGTTTTGTAAATGTCTGGATCATAAACGTACACCCCAAGGGGGTTGGACAAATGATTGACATAGGAATTCGACAGTCCACTCGATACGGAAAGCTTTTGAACACTCTCGCTATATGTATCAGACCAGTATAAATAATCTCCAAAGAATGCCAAACCGAAAGGGTTAATCTCCCTTCCTTTATAGACGACGCGTCTTTGCTCTCCATACCAATCACAGGACTCTATTTTATTGGTACGGGCATCTGCCCAGTAAAGCTTTCTTCCATGATGGTCTATGGTTAGCACATTCGGCCGACCGAGGTTGTTCTCGATTAGAGGCCATCGGCTTGTTCCATCCATATTGGCTTTTTCGATTTTTGGTGTAGCACCCCAGTCGGTCCAGAACATGTGGCTGCAAAAAATAGAGATTTGATATCTGCTTAAACAAGTCCGTTGTTGCGTGACTAAGAGCGACACGCATTGGATAAATACTCATTAAAAGTTATCACGAAACATATGTTAATTTGTCCTTTAATAGTGGAGCTCCCGCTTCCGGCGCGCGAGAGCGGAGCACCATACATATAGGATGAAAATATTGGCTGACTTCCGGTCTGACGTGTCTGAAAAAGTGCTGCCGCGCGCGCACTGTTGAAGTAGCTAGTGAATTTCTGTCTTTCCTTTTTTTTTTTTTTCATTTTTCGGTATCTTCTTTTTTCTTCTAAACCTTTTGCACTGATTTCCCTTTATTCTACCAGTCATGTTTGTATTTTTATCTTTGTTTTCTTTATATAATTTATCATTTATTCGGGTCGTTACCTTAGTTCAGATAATTGGCAGCTCTGCTGCCTAAAAATATCATATCGTATGTAAATGCACACAGAATAAAAAAATAACGAAAATAGATATGAACAAGTACACTGGGATCATAAAAAGGGGCCAGATTCACGAAACTCGTTTCCTACGACTGTCCTAAGAGATGTCGTAAATGCGATTCAGCAACTTTGACCTAGAGTACTCCTAAGATGTCAGTTCTCAGATTACAATGAAAACGCCAATCAGCGCTGGCCTTATATATGGCCTAATTAATATTTATGTGTTTAAATTAGTCTTCGCGAAATCAGTCGTTATGGCTGCGGAAACGCAAAGAGGCGAGGCCCAATTTTACCAAACAAGCAATAGCGGTTTTAATTTAGCACTGTAAAACAGTTCTTTTCAGAACATTGCAATAAATCAGCATAACCCTGCTAGGATCTTTTAGATCCCACTATCGTCTCTCATAAATAAAGACACCATTAATAGACTATTTAGTCTTCAACCGGGTTCAGATTCCTCCATGAGACTTAACAAACCAGCACTCGAGAAACGATGTAGAAGGTGCGGCGGTGGCAATACCCACAAGACCAACAAATCAGCCTTCATACATGTACCTTCAAATCAGCATTTATAACTAGATTCTATTACTAGAAAGACTAGAGTAACTACTACTACTGAGAGACATAAACTAATTTGTGGAGAAATCGGTGAAGAACCGCTGCGAAGCTGGGAAGGCCAAAGCCGAAGGTAAGCATTCATACTGCCGTGTCTAGTTCAAGTCGTGTACAATCTCACAAAGCTTTCATTGTAATTCAGTTCATCAGTTCGCTAATTCTTCTCATTCTGTCGAAGAAATAGCCGTTTTGTAGTCTTAATTACGAACGATTCTTTAGTTCAGAAAATGAGACTGTCAAAATGCTCCTCGAAGGACTGCATGGCTTCGACTGCATCAGTGCATGCGTGTTAAAATATCGAAGCTGCTTTATAAATATTAAGAAAGCTCCAGTTGTATTTCTTATTATATTTCTTCCCAGGCCTTTAGTTGCTCACCAAAAGCTTTTGTATTGTATAAACAGAGCTTCCAGATAGAGCTGTCAGTCCTGTGGTCAACTAAAAGTGCCTTGAGTTCATGATCAAGTCAAATATTACATCACTCATCAGGCCAAAGTCTGGTTACATGCAGCTCGTTCAAGTTTTCAATGGTAAAGAAAGTACATGTACACTTGTATATGGTCTCCCAGTTGACTGCAGAATACCCTGGCACCCCTTCTAAACTGTGCAAAATTTCGCCATTATAGCTAGCTCAGGTGTATTTAGAATCATTCCATTCATGAATGATTTTGGGGTGGTGAGGGTTTTTGATTATTTTGGGAAGTTTTTAGAAGGTTTGTATGAGGTTTGAGAACATGCATTATTAATGAACCTGCAGTGGCAGGGTATTCTGCATATACCGGTAGCCCAAATAAAGGTTTGGAAGTCAGGCATCAATTTAGTAATAAAAATAATAGAGACGTACATGTACATGTGGGTTTCTGGTTACACTTGCATGGATTTATAATTTAAAATACATTGTAGCTAGGATTATTATAAGTAATACTATGACAATTCGGGAAATTAGTGATTAAATTTCCCCGCAAGCCGAGGGAGAGTTTGTGAAGTCCCGAGGCCGCTTCGGCCGAGCGACTTTTACAAACTCTCCTGAGGCTTGAAGGGAAATTTAATCACTTAAAAATAGAAGAACTGTTCATAGGATCGTTACATTTTACAAAATGGTCAAAGGTTTAACTCTTGCTTATATAAAAGAGCTCTTGCCTGAGCAAGTAGGTGAACGCAGTCAATACATGCTTCGCCCCAATGAAAGTTATACACTGTTGCCCTGTCGTACTGAGCGTTTTCGTTGTTCTTTTCTGCCATCTTCAATACGATTATGGAACGATTTAAGTCCAACTATAGCAAGCATACCGCAATTACCTGGTTTTAAGAAAGCTCTAAAGGAAAGCTTTAGTAGTAATAATCATGACAGACTCTACGATTTTTCCGTTACTAGATTTGCATCAATAGGTCACACTCGCTTAAGATTAGGTAACTCTGCTTTAAATGATAACCTATTTAAAATCAATTGTGCACCAACAGCTTTTTGTCTCTGCGGATTTGCCAAGGAAACTGTTAAACACTATTTATTAGATTGTCCTCTATATGCCGCAGTGCGTCACACGTTATTTGCCTCCGTTGCACTTTTAATCCCTCACTGGCAAGTTACATCGGATAATATAAAAGTGAACATACTAATCCATGGCTCTTCTGAATTAAGCAGTAATAAAAATATAGAAGTTTTTAAAGCAATACAGTTTTATATTATTGAAACAAAGCGATTTGATTAATTTAACTGGCTTTAGAGTAGTATTATCAATTTTATAGTTATGCAAAAGTAATTGTTTTTGGTCCCTGTAAGTTTTTCTAATTATCACAATATAATTTGACATATTATTTTCTATAATTTACTTATTGCGATCAATTGTTCCTGCTTTCTGTTTACTTGCTTTATCTATCATTATTATAAGTCCTTTCCTTTTTCTCTACCTTACTCGTTGTAAAACTTGTAATTGTAACGGTAGTGTGAGCTTCCTAGATGAGCAGCTGGTGCTCTTGAGGCAAACACTAGGACATTATGTTTAAATAATAATAATAAAAAAAATCGCTAATTTACCGAACTGTCATGGTATAACTTTGTAATACTCTGATCGCCGAGGAAGAGAACAAATCTCTGAGAAGTTTAGTTTTCTCTGCCTAAACTAAAGACGTCGCAGTTGAGTTGCTTTCAAAAACGTTTTAATGCTCACTTGAATGACTTTGACTTCCCCTGGGGACAAGTGTGTTGTTTTTTAGAAGACTTGCAGTAAAACACAATGTAATTATGTGCTTGACTAAATATTTAAAGGTCATGCGTATATGGTTTTAAGTATCCCACATGGAAGAAGCGGGTTTGAGAAATAAGAAAATGTGCAGATTGAAATATGTGATCCCACATGGATTACGTTGAAGGTTATGATGAAGACAGGTCAGTTTGGATTCAGTTTTTTCACCCGAGAGCACAGGGCTAGTCATTCCAGAGAGGAGCAAGAGTTGATGCTTTTCACGCTCTCATGTCCAGCCTGCATTGTCTTCTAGTTTTCCCTCATTATGATGCAAGGGAAAATTAGAAATATGCATTGTTCTTGCAGGGAAATTTCCCTTGCATTTGTAATGAGCCGGGGAATTTAGAGATTAAATGTACGTGAACAAACAAAGGAATCCGAAGCGATCATGGTATTATTATAAGTTATACCATGGCATGAGGGGTATTAGTGATTTAAATTGCCCCGAGAGCCGAGGGAAGATTTCGGCCGAGGGACTTTTCCAAATCTTCCCGCGGCTCTCGGGGCAATTTAAATCACTAATACCCGAAATGCCATGGTATAAGTTTGTTGTACCATGATCGCCGAGGAACGGAACAAATCTCTGAGAAGTTTAGTTTTCTCTGCCGAAACTAAAGACGTCGCAGTCGAGTTGCTTTCGAAAACGTTTTGTTTAATGCTTGACTGAGCGCCATTGATTAAACGACCCTGGCTTCCCCTGGGGAAAAGCGTGTTGTTTTTGAGAAGAATAACACTAAAATACAATGTAATTATGCGGTTGACTAAATATTCAAAAAGCATGAATGGATTTTAATTACGTCACGTTTATGGTTTTAAGTATCCCACATGGAAGAAGCGGGTTTGAGAAATTAAGAGAAGAATATGCAGATTGCAATAGGTCATCCCACATGGATTACATTGAAGGTTATGATGAAGACAGGTCAGTTTGGATTCAGTATTTTTCATCCGGGAGCGTAGGGGTAGTCGTGCCAGAGGGGAGCAGAAGTTGATGCTTTTGACCTTCTCACTTCCAGCCTGCATTCTCTTCTAATTTTCCCTCATTACGCATGCAGGGGAAATTTAGAAATATGCAATGCATATTTCTAAATATTCCTGCCATCAGGGAAAATTAGTGGTTTAAATGTGCCTCGGAGAACAAAAGAATCCGAGGCTACCATGGTATAATCATAATTACGACCTGTAAGCTAAGGGTCCCTGCATGATTTCCTTTCAAAACCATTTACGAAAGTCATGTGATGGGGGCTTTACATATTTGATGTGAGCCCAACCCCTGCCCATGCTATATTTTTTGCTTGTTGTTTTGTAATTTGAAAGTAGTCACGTGATAAAAAACATTGACGCCATTGACTGAGTATAAAGGTCGGGCCAGAGAGCAACATATTTAGTTCCCTCACTAGGGCGCAGGCAGCTATATGTGCATGGGGCTTTCAAAATGTTTTTGAGTAAGATGTCAACATAGGAAAGTAGGCATCCAAAATAAAATAAAGTTTATTAATTTATTAATTTGTCTATAGACCATTTTCTCAAGTATGCGCACGCAAAAGGCTTGACGGGCCGGTAAATACTTCACGTGGGCAATCACGTAGTGGTTTCCTATAATCCTCCCTATTATTTCAACCAATACTAAATCCAAGCTGCCTACATGAAGTATTTCTTGGCGGGCCGGGAGTTTTGTTGGCTTTTGTTAGACTCGTTCTGATGCGTCAGCCTTTGTTATTCAAATTATCGGCTATTGTTCAAAAATTGGCGGCTATTGTTCAAAAAGCGATTTGGCGGGCCAATATTGCGTGCGCATACCTGAGAAAATGGTCTATTGATAAAGAGAAAATAGCCAATGCTGCACCTCGAAGCACAGTGAGTTCTAACTTAATATACATACCGTTTTTATGCTGTCCTTTTTAACAGAGCTTGAGAAGCTTTGAACAGTCTTCTGGCCGAATGAACCTCCTAACACCCTAATCTCAGGGGCAGAGGAACTCGGACTCATATCCCCGACGGGCTAGTGGCCTTATCCCCTGACTAGTTTCTAATATGAGAAGGGAGGAAACTAAAGTCATGTGATGGCTTGATGATCGCCACACGATACATGGAACGGAAGTAAAATTACAGAAAATCGAAAACATGAAAATCAGAAACAAGTACAGAATTCAATTCCACAATTACAGAATTCAAACTTTTTCTGTTCGGTTATGATTAAAATATTGGTAAAAGCGATATCTATGTGTTTGTTTCTTTGACTCGGATTTTCATTATATATGTAATATATAAAACAGACTTTGCTGTTTTATATATATAAAAGCCTTTATACATCTCAACGAATAAATTATGTCAGTTGTGATCGCTGAAAAGAAAACTGAAAGAAAACTATCGAAGCTGAAAATCAAATTCCAGTTCTAGAAGCATTATATTCAAATTAGTATATTAGCAAGAATTCTTCAGGCAACTTTGAGAACGATTTCAAATGCCAATGGCTCACATGAGTTTGCAAGGATTTCTTGTTCAGAGATTGTAAACAAAATAATTAAAAGAACATTCAAAAGTAAACTTTGCTTACTTTGCAGGTTTTTTGTCCTTGTATAATTTAAGCTATTCCTGGGCAGCTGTATGAGCGAGATGAATGTGAATTTTTGGTTCTGTTTTCATTCACTGATTCAAAATTTCCTCATCGCCAGTCAACTAGACTCTTGAAGACTTGAAAATCATATTGAACTTTCCCAAATCGCTCTGAGATTCCACTAGCAGAGGCACAGATGATCAGTCTATACACAATAGTACAATAATTGGAATTCGGCTTCCGAAAATACAGTAAATACAATTTTGCTTTTGTCTCTTCTCCCAAGCCTGCTGGTAATTCAACCCTACTGACGTCACTAATCGATTGTTGAAGGTTGTCAGTCATCTCAGCGAAATTACTTCCATTCCATGTATCGTGCGGTGAACATCGAGCCAGTTCTCGAAAAATCTTGTACTCTTGTTTTAGTGTTTTGAAATGAATAATTTCACTAAAACATTGGCTAGCACCCCTCTTCTGAAAAGGAAAAGAATTGTTGGTAGCAAAAAAAAAAAATGTCGAAACGAGACCTGGTTATTTCTTACTCAAATTATACACTTGAATTTAGTTTCCTCCCTTGCTACTTTCTAACTAGTTACCGCGTGCAAGATCTGAGTCTGAGTTCTTCTGCCCGTGCGGACTAAGCCCGAAATTAGGGGTGCTAGGTTACACTGCCAGTGGTCAGATTCGTTTGGCTGTAATACTGAAGCTTATCTGTTAAAAAGGACAGCATATAAACGGTACATGTATGTGTATTAAGTTAGAACTCCCTGTGCTCGAAGCAGACGCCAGAGCTCTAGCAGCTGCTGACTTGTTTCGAAATCCCTGAGTTATTAAATTCAAGTATACTTAGTTGTACGAATTAGGTAGCAGCAGGGTTCTCATTATATTAGGAGCCAGTAAACTGGTAAACATTACTGTTGCATGGTTGTTAGGACCATGCAGTAATATTATTGTTTGCTGCACCATTCTTCATTTCCCTCATGTTGCCATATTTCAGTAGCATTAAATCCTTCTGAAGGTGGATAATTAAACTTTTAGATTTTCATTTTCTTTCAGGTTGAGAGAGTCTGCTGGAAGCACTGGAACCATTTGAGTTAATAAGAAGTCATAACCAAATAAAACTACACAAAGATGATCTTCAAGTCATCTAACAAATTGAATTAGTGAGTTAAGACCTGATCAAAGCCTTGTATGTATATTTTTTATATTAATTAAGCTATGAGGCACTATTTGTCATTATTGTTCATCACAAAACTGTCTTCCGCTCTCAGTGGGCACTATTATACAAATAGAGTGTGTCCGTCAAGGAACTATCGGCTGATAGTTGCCTGTGGAAATTTGATGTTCTTAAAACAAATATAAGCCAGAGGACGAAGTTCGAGGGCTTATATGCTAGTTTTAAGAACATCAAATTTCCAAGGGAAACTATCAGCCGATAGTTCCAAGACAAACCCAGTCTGTTTGTCGTTATTGTTCATCACAAAATCGTCTTCTGCTCTCAGCGGGCACTGATAGTTTGCATCCGCGGACGACACACTATGACGTCACATGATCACTTTTAGCTTATAGGGAGCACATGCCAAAATTTTGTGGTGAACTATAACGCCTTAGTTTGCATCCATGGACGACAACTATCACGTCTAGTGATCGGTTTTAGATAACGAGTGTGCACCAAAATGTTGTGGTGAACTATAACAGGTGATAGCGCCCTGAGGGCGGAAGAGAATTTTGTAATGAACAATAACGACAAATAGTGTGTCTGTCTCCGAATTATTGGCTGATAGTTTCCCTTGGAAATTTGATGTTCTTAAAACTAGCATCCTCAGACTTATATTTGGTTTCATAACATGAAATTTCCATGGGCAACCACAGGCTTCCCAGACTCGACGTATATTTCCCGCTTATTAGTCTATTGGGTTACCTGTGGTTTATCGATTAGTTTCATAACGATCTCAGAAGAGTTTATATAATTGCTCGATGTGAATTCTTTTTTCCGATTCCTACGAAACAAATCTTCAATAATAAAAGATTGATACTTAATGAAGTTGTGTGAGTGGTTTTTTGGCGATTTGGGGCCTTCTAAAGCAGTTTATTAGGATTTGAAATTTTGACCGTTGGCCGCGGCTCTAAAAAAATAGAAAAAAAAATGACCAAAGCGGTCCAAAATTTTCCCGGCCCTACCCAAAACGATGCAAATCGCCTTTCTTCATGGGGGAACCCCCAAGCGTTATATTATACGATTTTGGCGGTTACAGACTAATTTTGAATTTGGAACTCGCCAATCAGAGGACCAAGACAGTGGGCTGGGGTCTTCGTTTGAAAATTCTCCTCTTGGAGTTAACAAGATAGGAAAGATGATGAAAGAGATATCAGCTGAAGTCGGCTTAAGCCAGATATATACAAACCACTGTGTAAGGTCGACCACCGTTTCCATTCTAGATGAAGCTGGAATACCCATCCATAGAATTATGCAGACATCTGGCCACAGAAGTGAGACAAGTGTGAAGTCCTACTGTGATAGGCAAAGTTTGGGTAAAGAAAAAGAATACTCTAACATTCTAGCTAGAATTGGCGACGACCAACCACAGTCGGCTGTAGCCGTAGGCGAGAATACCCAGAATATAACCTAGAACCAGAATATCCAAAACAACATCATGGCCAACGTAAACAGTTCTCCAACTTTAAGTTTCCTTGCAAAATCAGAGTTCTGGGACTGTCATTTCACTTTCAATCTCACAAAAAAGTGTGACTGAACACTGAAGTTGAGACGTTTTAAAAGTTTATCTTTATAGATATAAGCTTACTGTAGACTACAGCCTAGATATTATAAATAAAAGGTATTGCATGCAGACTATAAATACGTAATAATGTTTTTTTTTGGTATATTGTAGATGTATGCATATGCGTTAAATGCTTGTTTGTTAAGGACTCACTTCAGTGTACTCAAATTGAATATTAAAAGTTTAACGGGATTTACCTCCACTTTCGCCTCGTGCAGTATTTAACTTCGAGTTCATTGTTAGTGAACTCGTGGAGGTAAATCCCGATAACCCACTCGCGCGAGTGCGTTAACCTCTAAATATTAATTTCATAGGTTCTGGAGTAGAAAAGTAGTCATGAAATTTGACCAAAATTTGACGAAAGTGCAGTCATATATTTAAATTTAATATTCAAACTTCGTGCACGGTACAAAATGCAGGCATGTGATTGGCTAATGACTGTACTTTATTGGTGACTAATATTCAAATTTCGTGCATTGTACAAAATCCAAGCATATGATTGTCTAACGAGCGTGGATTATAGGAGAACAAAGCACTCGACCCAGATCCTAGCTCTCTTACCTACGGGAAGGGAGACCTGATACATGTGAGCATGTGAGCCACTGAGCCCTTCGCTTAGTTACGTGTTTGGACGGCTTGGAAAAACTCATTCCAATCGCATATTTAACAGTGAAAATGTAGAAAATTACTAGAAACGTAACGGCAAGATTGAACTCTATCTCCTATGTGACAGAATATATATATTTTGAGGCGAACATTTGCATAATCGATCGTTGGTAATGGCTGATTTGCAAGCGCTGGAGTACAACAAGTCAACCTGTGTCCGAGTGAACAATAGCTTCTACAACACTCTAGTAGAAATGGATTTTATTTCCGAGACCTTACTCCGTCAATAAGAGGAGAAAATGAAGCGAGAATTCAGTGGATCGTTCGAAAACCCAGGATTTTTATTTGGAAAATGTTTGCATCAGAGCCGAGCGCATATTGGAGGCCGGTTTCAAGATTTCAATTCACTGGAATCTGCAGTTTAGTCATTTTCGAAGAAACAAACTATTAAAGAAAGTGGAGTTAAGGCGTTAAGCCGGCTAAATACTTGATATTTGAATACATGGCTCCAAGAGAAACGTTTTCGAAAATTTCTTCATTTGGCCTCATTCAGTATTCATTATTTTTCGTACATCGTACAATCAGCGCGTGCCTATATTTGCCGATAAAGCACTCACATCAGTCTCTAAGCCTTAAACAAAGCACTCCTGGCACCAATAATGCACTCGACCCAGATCCTCTCTTACTCTTTTGGAGAATTCTCAAGTTGTTGTGTAAATCTGAGGAAGGGAGACCTGATACATGTTTGGAAAAAACTCATTCCAACGACTTTCCAACCGCGTATTTAATAGCGAGTATGGCAGATAATTGCTAGAAAGGTAACAGCAGGATTGAATTATGTCTCTCCTGTATGACAGAATATATATTTTGAGACGAACATTTGCATAGAAGTGGCTTTATTTCCGAGACCTTACTCTGTCAATAAGAAGAAAATATGCGGCGAGAATTCAGTAGATGTGTCAAAAATCCAGGAATTTTCAATTTGGAAAATACTTGCATAGGATTCGGAGTGAGGCATGGAGGCTGGATTCAATATTTCAATTCCTATGCAAACCACTGGAATTAGGTTAGTCATTTTCGAATGAAAGAAACTATCAAATAAAGTAGCTAGACTGTCTATAAGTTAAACCGGCTAAAGACTTAATATTTGAATACATGGCTCCAAAAGAAACGTTTTCGAGTTATGTACAATACTGATTCAATTGAAATCGCAAGATGCATTACCAGAAATCACGGACATTTTGCGACCGCGATTAAGCCGAACAGCGGAGTTAACACAAGGGCAGAGAGCATGCGCATTATGCCAAAAATAACAAAGATGGCGTCGTGTGGCACTCGACCACAGGGAACCCAAATGCAGCTCAATCCCTCGTTTTATTATATTACAGCCTGCATTTGCTCTAAACAGCGGTAATACCTTTGAATAGTAAGCCGTCGGTGGAGTGGAGAATGGCGGACAAAACACCTTCGTCTCCTGCATGTTTTGATCTGAAAATGTGGGTTGCCTGGCAGGCTTCAGAACTGTAAATGGCGGCTTCTTGTACCCAAAAGTTAGCACTTTTCCAAGCAGTGCTGACCTAACCACACTACGATAAACAGCCTTCAAAATGGCGATATCAAGGCCTGATTATCGGTGGAAGCAAATTAGAAGACCGGGATTTGGCCTTCGTTGTTGGTCAGCGAGTACTATATGGAAGTTGGGATGTACTCCTCGGCAATTTACAAGGAATGTAAACGGCAGCCTGCGGTGATTTGTAGCTAAAAAGACGCATTCGTTTTGACCGAAGGAAACGTGACTGGATTCATCTAATTCTTAAACTAATGGTTTCTATGAGCCCTGAGTTTGAAACTATAAGACCGGAAAAGTGAAAGCTTTCCTAGACGTAAGGCTATAAAACATTTTATGTTTGGTCCCATTTTCTTTGTAAGTGTAGGCCATTTTTAAATGCCCTGCAAAATATATGTATAATTATAATGAGTTATCCGCCATTTTGCCGGTGATTTCTGGTAATGGCTTCACGTTGTATGTTTGTTTACTTTCCTTCAACTTCACTGACCGAACGCCGAAAGTAAAGGATTCTTTGCAAAGTTATCTACTCAGTTAGAATGATAAAATAATTCCTGTTCTATTCATTGTCTATTGAAATAACATTTCTTTATGGAGATATTTACGAAAATTATTTTATTAAGCCTGAATCTTTGATTTCTTTTGAATTGGTTATTGACAACTGATTTCAGTTGAAACGCACTGCTGTGTGCTCAGTTGAAAGGGTTTGTGTTTTATCGACAAATATAGGCACTTGCTGACTGTACGATGAACTTAAAATTTCTTCATTTCACTATTTTTCGTTCATCGCACAGTCAGCGCGTGCTTGTATATTTGCCGATAAAGAATGCACATCAGTCTCTAACCCTTTAATTATACCCTGAGGCACACTGGTAGTGCAAAGGATGTCAAATCGTTACATGTAGCAGTTATAGACCTACTCTTCATGTCACCTACCCGTTAGTAGGATCCAGTACTAGTCCTCTTGGTTTATGAAGTCCCATGATAACAACTGGTGCCTGCATTCCGCCATCAAGCTGCGCAGCCTCGATCCTCCGTGTACCAGCATCAGTCCAATACAAATGTCTCCCTAACCAATCAACAGCAAGGTTCTCAGGCCATACGGTATACGTTCCAAACACCTCTTCTTCACTCATGTTTATATACGCCCTATGGATATTTCTTTGAGCACCATCAATCCAATAGATTCGCTGATCAAATGGATCATAAGTAATCATCGTGCTATTGACGATAGAGAGTACTTCTCTGTTGTGGTTAGGCAGATCAATGTATACTTTGTAAACAACGGGCACGCTTGCGTCTGCTACAAGCATGAAGATATTCGATGCTGGACCATAAAGAAGAAATGTTGTTATTATTATAGTTCTTTACTGCGTTTTGGGTATGTGCGGAATTGCGTGGTAGTTTGTGGAGATTTTCTTGTTTTGTGAAGAATTCTTGAAGTGCAAGGAAGAATCGCAGGAATAGATGGAACATGACATGTGCAGTGGTTTGAAGTGCTGGATAGTGGTTTGACGTTTTACCTTATATGATTTAATGGCATAAATATTCCCATGCGAAGGGTATTTTACGTCAGTTTAGACACAAACTATGTCTAAAATGCCTTCCACTGAGTGGTTTGATGCAATAGGTCGTGTTATTAAGTAAACTAATAGCATCGTGCAGGATGCATTAAATAATGATGTATTCCATTTAGTTATTCCGATTTAAACAGTTTAACCGGCTTAGTTGTTGGCGATGGCTTAACTTAGCTTAATATTTAGGAACCCAGGAAACACTATGAAAATTGTTGTTCCCCTTACCCTAGATAATGCCTCTTGAAACTTAAACTATAGCCTTTCAAAACTTTGTTCGTCAAGCACGGAATTCTATTAAAACCTATATAATTCTGACAATGGACTGCAAAAGGACTCGGAGAAAAGCGCCTTTCCCGACATTGCCAGCTGTTTTTCTGTTACAAAACTTTCACCACACGTTTTTAGAAAAAATACAAAAATATTCGTAGCCAACTCTCCGATTAACAGAAGACTAGTTTACTAGAATAAGTTAAATATTATTTGGAAGGTTAAATATTATTTTGAAGGTCCTTATTAACTACAAGCAACCACGACGGCAACGTGAAAATGCACACAGTCGTACCACATTTTGGCCGTTGTCTGAAAAAACTAAAGATTTTACATTTCAAAGTCGCAGAGAAGGTGAACGCAAATGAAAGCCTGAATAAGAAAAGCAATAAAATGCGAATAAAAAGAAACGATAAACACGGAATTTGAGGAGTGAATACTTTTTTACGTCCCGTCGTCTCAGCCGTCTCCGTTCTGGCCTCTTAAGCCCCACGTACACGACATTCATTTTGGGCACGGCACTCTGTGTCATGGCTTTGCGCATGTCTGGAATCAATATTCGATTGGTAGCTGTTAATTGGCTTCAAACAGTTAAAGTCCCCTCCCTTAATGCTTGATTGAAACGACGCACAGTTCGTTAATCATTTATGTACATTTACTTTGATTACATCCAGCCCACACGCGTGCTAGGATCGTTATAGTTTATAGGAAAATCACTGAAAATATTATTGTTCCGGCCCGGAACATAAAGGCGTGTCCATCACCGTGACACATTTAAATCTGTACCCGCGACCCGATAAGTTTGGGACCGGCACTCTCGACTTTTGCCGTGTAAATGAAGAGTTCCGTGCCCTAAATTATCGGCACTTCTGATATAAGAGTTCCGTGCCCTAAATTATCGGCACTTCTGATATAAGAGTTCCGTGCCCTAAATTATCGGCACTTCTGATATAAGAGTTCCGTGCCCTAAATTGTCGACACTTCTGATATAAGAGTTCCGTGCCCTAAATTATCGGCACTTCTGATATAAGAGTTCCGTGCCCTAAATTATCGGCACTTTTGATATAAGAGTTCCGTGCCCTAAATTATCGGCACTTCTGATATAAGAGTTCCGTGCCCTAAATTATCGGCACTTCTGATATAAGACTGCCGTGCCCTAAATTACCGCACTTCTGATATGAGTGCCGTGCCCTAAATTATCGGCACTTCTGATATAAGAGTTCCGTGCCCTAAATTATCGGCACTTCTCCTGATTTTTGTCGTGTAAACCAAAAATCATCGGCCCGCGGGCACAAATTTAGGAGTGGGTTACCCAAAATGCTTTCGTGTAAATCGGACTTACCTTTATGTAGGACGACACGATTTTTTACCAATAATACAATAGCATATATACAACACAATACAATTCAATACGACAATAGAACGCAACACAATACAATACAATAAAATACAATTTGGTAGCAATTCGTGTCGTCCTACATGAAGGGATGGCCGACTTAAAGGTCCCTAGTGACTCACAACAACCACGACAGCGTCACTAATTTCTTCACAATTTTAGTGCTTATCGTCTCTCGTGTTGCCCTTTTGCTGCTTTATTACACCCAAGTGTTCGAAAAATGGAATTTAAAGAAAATCTCTTCAAGGTAGAACGAGAAACAAAGTATTTTATTTATTACATTCGCCTTCGCGTACATTCTCTACGTAATATATATAGAACTGTGTTTTACGTTGTATTTATTTTGCAGACAACATATTAACTGATATCTGAGTGTCCAAAAATGAAAAAAAATATGAACATTTTAACGCCCGGACTCGGTTGTTCGAAACAAGGGTAACTTCATCCCTAGGATAGCGGTTAATCGGCTGTAATTGTACAGTTTAACCACGGGTTAGAGATTTAACGGCGTGAGGTAGCGCTTATCCTTGCTTAGAACAACCGGGCACAGGGTTGCCAAGATATCGTTACACGCTTACCATTTTTAAGTGTAAAGATGTAATTATAAGTTATATATATACATATGAATGTAGTTATTGAGATGTTATAACTATGATAATACATACTGAGTTACGTACTAACGTTTTTTTTTTGCGTTAATGCGGTAGAATTCAGTGGTATGAAGCAATAGGAAAGAAAGGACGTACACTAACACCGGAATAAGTCATGGTAAAATTAAAAGTAAGTATCGAGTAGGTTTAAATGTAATAGTAAGTATAGGTGTAGGTGCAGAGTTTAAGAATGAAAGCCTGGCATTTGATTCAGTATAAAAGTGATGCCAGGATGAGTACGTAAGGTGGTGGAAATAGCCTGGTGGAAATGTGTGTGGGTTAGAGAAAATGAAGTTAAAGTACGCTACAGTAAGATATATATATATAAAACTATTTTGGAGACTCATTTTGAAATCAAACAATAAAATGATGAAAACATTAACAACTACTTCGCACAAAAAGGGCTTATAATTGCATTATATTTCTTAGTGAACACAGATTTGGATGTTTGCATAGCACTTAGGTGAGGCAACAAAAATCTGAAAGATCGTGTCTTGTTGTAATCACGTTCTGTCACTACGAGTGCACTAAATTATTGCTGCTGTTTTAATGAATCTTTTATAATACATATATTTTAAAATTTTGAGTTACAGCATGTCGTAATAAAAGTATTTAAACAACATTGTGATAAGTTTTTGCAAAGGTAGGCTTCGGTTTATAACGGTAATCGGCGTTCATTCTTTATAGCCTTTTCATTTTAGTTTTAGCTTTTGAGTTAATACATGAATACTTTTTAGGAGTTACGATATTTTATCGGCTCTAATATTTTTTGAACATACTAGGAGCTTGGACTAAAGAAAAATAAAGTTAAAGCCATTGTGATAATAATTTAGGTCTCACCTGGGTGGATTACATGATGGATATTCACATATTTCAAAAATGGTTTTCCGATCAAAAGCAGAAAGCAACGACAAGCAAAGACCGAAAAGGTTCTTATGATTATGAATATAATTATTTTTGGATTAACATTTCATGATCATAGCCACAAATGATTAGCTCACAGTCATCGCTCCGCAATCTTCCATTTTGGTAAAAATACACTGACCACATGCACATCTGAATAAAAAAAACTAGCAACACAAAGCACCGACATCCTTTTCGTCGTTGGCTTGTTTTTGATTGGACAGCTTTCTCTGAATACGTACAAGATAGAGCGATGTTGAGACTTTGACGGGACACTATGTTATGGGTAAAAATATTATTGAGATGACCTTTGGTAGATTTTTACATTATTTACAAACAGGAGTAATGGGCTGCTGTTACAAATAAATAGAGAACGTCTTCGCTGTCTAACACATTTATTTAGAAATAAAGAAGAAACGTGACTTTGGTTATTTATAAAGACTCGTTTATAAATAACCATTACAATGGGGTTCGCTAAAGTGGTTATATATAAATAACCACTTTTACAAATTTGGTTCTAGAATAAATAACCACTTTTTTAGAGCACTCTAAATACATGATTTACAAATAACCATTTCAATTGGGTTCGCTAAAGTGGTTATATATAAATAGCCACTTTTACTAATTTGGTTATTTAATAAATCACCACTGTTTTAGATCGCTCTAAATACTCGATTTACAAAAAATACCATTTCGATGGAGTGGTTATTTATAAATCAATAAATCTTGGTTGCATTTTACCTTTTGATATACATATAACCACTTCTAATACAGATAGCAGTTATTTATAAATAATATACATTCGCTTAAATAATTTACACTCCCTTTGAAATAATATTTTTACACTCGGCGCGCCAAGTGTAAATTTATTACGTCATTTGCTCTGATTCTTGACAGCCATGTTGGACTAAAAGCGAAGCAAGCGAGGCATCGCATCGTACAAATAATAAAAGTAGCCGGAAAACGAGATTTAGGATTGCTTTTCACATATTTCATTCCAGTAAACAGCTAAAATAGCGATGGAGTAGAGAGGAGTGCAAATAAAGTGGTTATTTATTAAATAACCAAATTAGTAAAAGTGGTTATTTATATATAACCACTTTAGAGAACCCCATTGGAATGGTTAATTTATAAATAACCAAAGTCACGTTTCTTCTTTATTTCTAAATAAATGTGTTAGACAGCGAAAACCGGCGTTCTCCATTTTATTTGTAAATAATGTAAAAATCTACCAAAGCTCATCTAAATAATATTGTTACAAACGGCGCCCCATACTATGTGGGTGTAATGGTGTGATTGGTTTCAATTAAAGGCAAGTCATGGTTAGAAATGATGCCGCACAACATAATAGTGTTTTTTAAAATTGAAGCATGATTCCAGTTGCTACATAATTATCGTTCTTGGCATTTGGAACATCGGCAAAAAATCGCAGAGATTTGTTAATAAAAAGACGTTAAATCTTCATGTTTTTCATGTAAAAAAGATTCGGTTCATATTTGTAGGAAGAAAAGATTTGGTTGAAAACGGAGAAATCGCAGTTAGCATTTCCAATTTACCTTTTTTGTTAAACACAATTTGAAGATCCAAGATTTTTTGCCTACCCGGCATAGCTAAAATTCTTCATTTTTGACCATTGAGCAAAGTGTCCCGGTGTAGATTTAACATTTCATTTAATTTGCATTTTTCAGTAATGTGAGGCACTTCTAACTTTAAAGAAGCCGGCCCATATTTTGAAGGAAGGAAATAGGGACAAAATAAATAATTTGAAGACGTGTTTAGAGTAAACATATATTGCAGAAGTTTACTTGAGATATAGCGTTTTCTTCAATTGCAAATTAAAGGTTTCGTGAGTTTAGGAGACGTGTTCATCGTGCATTAGTGGAACAAAATAAACTCTTATAATTTCATGCATGCATAAAAAGAAAAATGTTAAGCAGATAAAACATGCGGATTAGATTTAACATGGTTACCCAACCTGTCATACACGATTTGCCATCACTGGTCAGCTTTCTTCCTGTGGGGCATGCGCAACGTTGTCCCTTTGAACTTGGGAGGCACAAGTAGCTACAGCCACCGTTATTGTTAGAGCAACGGTTGTTTCCTAAGGCGTAATGGACTTAACTCAAAAAACAAATATCGCTTAACGAAGTCACCCTCTAAGATACGCTGGTGTAAAATAACTAAATATCATGTACACTGCAATGACCTTATCGTGAAAATAGAGTGACTTGTCTTTATCACACCTATTACAAAAACGGTTGTCATGCACTGAGAGAGAACGAGGACATTCCTGGACAAGACGGAAATGGGTTATGTTGCTGAAAGTCTGGAAAATTCGTTTGTTTTGGGAGTCAAAACTTTATAGCTTATTATTAGCTTATTATTGATGATTTTGTCGAATCACACCGGCAGTTCTAACCACAATCCCTTTCGGCCTGGGCTGTCGTATGCCGTTTGTCCTATGTACGCACTCCGAGACAACTCTTTTTGGATTAGGTGAATTTGCAGTCTTGAAAGAGACTTATGCCATAGTTTGAATTAGAGTTCAGTTAAAGACTATATGTACCTTTACTGCTGAGTTTATTGGCATAAAAGAGGTTTTATTTTGAAGGAAGGATGTGACATTGTCTCATTTGCAATAGCCACCATAGCTTGACGCAGAAAATTTACTATGATACACTTATCCAAATGGTCCTAATTGGAGCACCATATTCAACCCCAAAATCTCAGAATCCAATAACAGAAGCAATTGAGAAATTTCAAGTGATTTCAAACTGCATACTGAAATAATGAATTGACAATAAGGATGAAAACACACGATCTAAAAATACAGGAACAATAGCACTTCCCGAGTCATTAAATTTCAGCTGCCTTTTCACATTGTTCTTCCAATTACCATTGTCCAGTGAAATCTATATAAACTATTATTTTTGCAAAACGTCATGTTGATTCCACACTATTCAATTAGATACATTATTTTAGTAGTTTCTCTTAACAAGTTTCTGTTCAACTTGGATCGGATGATCCAATGCATTCTTACGAAAAATATCTCCGTATATTGGAATAGGAAAAAAACGAAAAGCACAGCGTTCTTTGTTACGTAAAGTTCACAAATATAAACATATGAGATTTGTCGAAGTGTTTGAATGCAAAAATATTTTGGTCATGGAAGTTAGAAGTTTATACAGTTTGAATACCACACTTGATCCATTTTAGAAGTGACTTAGAGGATGAGAGTAAACAACGAAGGTCAACGTATCCATTTGATAAACTGGCCGCCGGAAAATTAACCAGTGACCAGCCCATCTACTTGTTACGAGGATGTAACGGCCTCTCCCTCTCACAAAGGATAACGGCCTGCAAGTTGGAAATTACATACTCCTATTTTTAAAACGGCTGTCACTGACAAACGACAAGCGACAAATGGTTGTTGTTATTGCTGTCAGAGAAAGGGTTGTTGTTATTGCTGTCAGAGAAAGGGTTGTTGTTATTGCTGTCAGACAACGGGTTGTTATTATTGCTGTCAGACAAAGGGTTGTTGTTATTGCTGTCAGACAAAGGGTTGTTGTTATTGCTGTCAGCCGAATGAGTAAACTACAGCGTAATTCCAACATGGTTTATACCATTAATAGTCGTCTGGATGTTTTTACTCCAAAAGCAAACGAATTTACTTAACTTTAACCATAATCATTTTCGGTCTGGCAATTGCCGTTTGTCGGTGACAACCTTTTTTTTAAATAGCTGTATGTGTTGCCGACAAGCGTGGTTAGTAAATTATAAAGTTGTTAGTCAGCAAAGTAAGCAAACTATGTCAATTTAATTTGCATTTGTTATGGGAAATGAATAGGAATTAATGAATTAAAAGCCTAGAAATTATAAACATTAGTAGTACATTAACACGTCAATTATTATATGAATAAAACGCTGTAATAACCCGTACAGAAATCCAGATACTTTAGTAATGCCTGAGGCATTAAGTAAAGTAGCAATATTTTACTCAGTGTATACAGCTAATCCAATAAAGGTTGTATAACACAACTCAGGCATGTACAACTACGACCAAACCGAAGCACTGTGAATTGCAAAACAGTCACTTCGTACCGACAGCAGCCATCACGTCGCACACGTCGCACACGTCGCACACGTCGCACACGTCGCTTCCTAATTTGCATAACTTGGAAGATAAATCTGTAACGTAGAGGGAAACTTATCCTAGCTGATGGAAGATCGCAATAAAACTAATAGTTGTGTTCAGTTTTAGAGCAATGTGTAGAATTGCTGTTGAATCATATGCATTTCAAATGCAGAAAACAAAAACATGAAAGCGAGGTTATAAAGGCATCCGTTGTTTTTCACATACAAATCTCATTAATTTCAAATGGCTGTAACTTCGTTGATTTTAATTTCTAGGTTCAGTACTCAAATTTCACAAGATCGCTAATGTCGACATACTCTTTCACGTGGTAATGACAATGTTTTCTGTACAACTATTGACACAAATAGGCAATTATAAACACGGTCTATTGACTCTTCTTAATATTTATGCGCATATAATTAGCTACTCGAAAACGAGGCTTTCCCCGCATCGTTGCTTAGCTGAAAAGCAAAATGGCGTCGCGGACGGAATATTGCTGTGTTCCTCTATGCGTTGGAGACAAAAGGAAAAATCCTGAATTGTCCTTTCGAACTCGGATGCACGTTGTGGCATCCTCGATGCGGGGATAGCCTCTTTTTCGAGTAGTGAATTAGATATACGCATAAATATTAAGAAGAGTGAATAACGTAAGCCCAATAAAAACAAATTCTGCATGTTCATATTCTCGTTTCTGATTGGCTGATTACCATTCGATATAAGATGACATTGCATGATAGATTTCTTGACCGCTCGCGCAATATCTTCAAATTAAACTTGATGAAATTTAAAAAATGCTTTGATTAAAAGAATAGCATAAAGACTAATAAATTCGAGTGTTGGGTATATTTTTCACTTGCTTTGCTACAAAAGGGAGGTTTTGTATTAAAGTTCGTATCTTTAGTCTTTTGGAAAAGCCAGCGTTCGTTTAGCTAGGGGATGTACATCTTGTTTTTTTCTTTATTTAATTAGCTAACTGTTTGTCAAATTTAAGTTAATGTTTAAGCTGTAATTAAACATATTTTATCTTAATGTTTAGGGAAATTCAGTGCAGTTTACTATAAGTAATTTAGTTGCCACTCATCTTATCGATATGTAGCGTTAAAAGTTATCATTTAGCTATTAGGAGCCTTAAACAGCCAGCAATTGCAAGGCGACACCTAGAAAACTACGCAAGTAGTTACTGGCAAAATAAAATGTTGCAATCTGTAAAATGAATGCAGCCGCAAGCATTTTTTTTTTCCTGTAAGTGTCTGTTTACATGAAGGGAGGTTGGCCATAGTGGTTGGACCAGCAGCATTGTTGTAGATAAGCAAAACAGAATGCAATGAAGAAAGCCCTAGTCATTGTACACAAACCCAAAAGAACAACGAAAAACCTATTTATTTTACGCACAAAGGATAACGAGAACTTAAAAAGATCTGAAGCATTACTTTGTAACCCCTTATTTTTTGGACCGTGGTTCCTTTAACAATATGTTTTGTATGTATTTACAATCCACCGTACCGACCAAGATGGCGGCTGTACATTTGACCGCAATCCCTTGCGAACTTAACACAGTAAAACATACACGTGGAAATCCTGTTGTTTTTCAATGACAGTGTATTGGCATCGTCACTTGTACTGTTTTGTTTTTATGATTTAACAAATCTCTACAGCGATTTTATAACGGATTTAGAGATTTTCGTGCGCAAAGGATTGTGGGTAAAGTACAAGTCGCCATCTTTCTCGGTCCGGTGGATTTATGAAAATGAGCAAACATTACGTTTCTCTGAGGAGGACAACGAATGGGAAGCAAGAAAAAAATGTTTTTCTGAGCAAACCAAGAAACATTTCACGAGAAATAAATGCTGACGCAGCGCCTTAATCATGCTAGGAAGTTTCCGCGTGCGCAGTTCTGGGATCTAGTCAACGTACATAGTTGCTTCGACGAGAAAATGGGGAATCATTTATTGTGGAAGCAAGTTCTGCTTGCGCAACAAGTGTTTATCGTGTGTGCAAATGAGGAAATATTTTGGGAAGCACTGAAATTCACAAATGTTTCCGCCACAATGTTTTCTCGTTTGCGTAGGGCTTGAGTCTACACCGAATTCTTGTTCAATCGCCTTGAAAACTGCGAAAGTTGTATACATTATATTTAGTGCGAGAAGAAAAATTTAAATTATGTAAAATAGAACTTGTGCATCTTTCAAATATCTGCTTATTTTTTTCATTTCGGAACGGAATTTTCCATTTACACACTTTTTGGAGGTGTTTTGGTTTTCTCGGCCAAAAAAAAGGAATTTCACCGCGCGCTTTGAGTCAAACTGTTATCAAGAAGAAGTCAAGAAATTTCGCGCCACACAATATTTCATGTTTGCAGGTTTCGTTACCATTGCCGCGCGGTCAGATAAACCCTTTCGAAAATCGATTTATATAGCTTAAAATATAAATATATATAATCCGTGGTTGTTGTTTTTTCGAGATCATCAAAGGCTATCAGTAACAGATTATTTTGCTAATATATAACTTGCTAAATAAGGAACTTGACTGGTCACAACACGAGTACATGAACTTACCTGCAGGCTGTCTCGATGTATCGTAGACTGCGACGCTCATTGGAAATCTGCCTACATCATACACGCTCTTCTCCAGTTTACCTGTGTTTTTATTATTTCTGTGGATCCCCAGTGATGCCCAATCACTCCAATAAAGATCATCGCCGAGAATAGATATTCCAAAAGGTTGCACTCCTTTATAGTGGAATATTGTTCTCCTTGAGTTGCCATCTAGATCTGCTGTCTCTAACGTGTCATAGTCACTATCCACCCAGAAGATCTGGTTCGTGGCGTAGTCTACTGCAATCTCATTTGGCCATCTTATGTTTTTTGAAACAATTTCTATGCGTGATTGGCCATCAAGATTTGCTCTTTCTATCTTTGGGTTCCGACCCCAGTCTGTCCAAAATACGAAACTGGAAAGAAGGTAGAAAGGCGTTTTTAGACATGGAACTTAAAGTGCACCTAACCCCTTTGGCAATTTTTATACATATGAATCTTTGAAAGGTTTTGAGTATTTATGCGATGAAATGTTTCGCTTACAGAAAATATTCTATGTTCTAGGCTTGTTTGAAATGGTGAAAATTTGACCTTTCCTGACCCATGACCGCGCAAGAAAAAGCCTGGGTCGATTCTGGATCTTACGTCACCTCATTAATGCATTATTCTCCTTGGCGCCTTTCTATCACAACAACATCGATATATAGAGAATTTATACAGTCTGTGAGTTGTTAGTAAAGAAAACAGTTATTTTAGACAAAACGCTAAACATTTATTCAACTTATTGCAAAGTCGAATGAATTAGATGACGTAAGATCCAGAATCGACCCAGGCTTTTTCTTACGCGGTCATGGGTCAGGAAAGGTCTAATTTTCACCATTTGAAACAAGCCTAGGACGTAGAATATTCTTTGTAAGCCAAAAATGTCTTCGCAGAAGTACTCAAAACCTTTCAGAGATTCATTGGTATAAAAATCGCAAAAGGGGTTAGGTGCACTTTAATGTGCTATCGATATTTTCCGAAACATTTTAAAATAAATTCACATAATAAACTTAAGTAAGAGAAAGGAAATGAAAGTTGGAGAAAAGGTAAGAGTAAAGGGTAAAATCTACAACGTATTAATGACAATTAATTGATACAGGAACTGTTTTAAATCTTGCATCATATTAAAAAAAACAGAAACATTATTTCACGTAAGTTTCTCCTTGTTAGACACTAAAGTGAGCTTTGTCACATTTGAGATCTCAGGTAATAACGCGAATTTGATTCACTGTAAATAATAATCGGAAATGATTAGTATATCATAGTCACTTGTAACATCATTCTCATAACCTAAATACATTAAGGTCGCTTCCATGTTGAACAGAACTGGCTTTAGGCTCAGTTCCCACTGCTGTCTAAAACATATGATGAAAAAAGCGGAAGAAGAAGAGAAAATAACATAGTTAGTACAGCAGTCGACTTTCCGTAGTTTATATATGTACAATTTTGCAAAGCTTTCCACATGCATAGAATAGCAATAGTCATTTTACCAACCATTCAGTTTACATGGTCGTCAACAACAACATTGGAACATAACACTGACTATACTCCAAACACATTCTCAAAATCTTATAAGGACATCAAATTTAAGGGATAGTGTGAGTTTCAATTCAGCGCCATTACGACGCTTTTGGGATATGACTTCGCATGTCAATCATAGCATTTCCAAGAATGCTACTAACTGCTTCCCAGTACAGCTACATCCCTCACATTTTGATCAGTTTATCTTATGCAGACAGTGAATATTTCTGAAATTCGATTTTAAGAAAATTATTTGGCATCGAATTTCCATATAAACACTGTATTTCGCGCAATGTTGCACCCCTTTCAAAATGTGTGACTTATCCGCGAACTGATCTATTCCCGGCCAAATTGTGGTGTACTCCCGAAACAGTCACTGGTTAGACCTGTCACTTCTCCAACCCCCACCCACCCCCACCCCCTACCGTTCTAAAGTCTAGTTACATTTGGGTAGTGTTTTCATTACATCCAGTCAACTAACTCGAACAATCCTGTTTTCAGTTTTCCATACACTTGTCAACGGCTGTAAATTTTCCCGCGGATTTTGACTCGTTATTAAAAGTCCGCGGGAAAATTTACAGACAAGTGTATGGAAAACAATGAAAACACGATTGCACCCTTCCAAGCACAGCTACATCCCTCACATTTTTATCAGTTAATCTTTTACCTGGTATCTTAATTTGCAGACAGTGAATATTTCAGAAATCCGATTTTACGAAAAATTTTGGCATCGGATTCCCATACAAACACTGTATTTTGCGCCCGATGTTTGCACCCTTTCAAAATGTCGGAATCAACCGTGAACTGGTCTTTCGGGAGACACAGGGAATTTAGCGGGAATTCCTACTGAAATTTCTTAGGGAAATGCACGATTTATTGGGGAGTGTATTAATAAATACGGGACGAACTGAAAATAAATCGAGATAACTTTTGAGAAAACATATCACTGCTCAAACAGGCTTTGTTCATAGCCTGTCACCCCCGAATTAAAATTGTTTTATATATTCGTAGGACTTAGAGAGAAGAGATACCGCGTGAATATTTTATAAAAGAAACTCACCCTGCCTGTGGATGGAGGGCGATACCTCTTGGTTTATCCAAACGACTATCAATCAGAATGCGACGACGGCTCCCATCAAGTCGAGCTACCTGGATAAACTTAAATGATCTGTCAGTCCAGTACAATCTCCGTGTTCTCCACTCAACAGCTAGCCCATCACATAGTCCTATCGTGGTGTTGATCACATCCCTTATATTTGTCCCATCTATATTCGCGCGCTTGATTGCCTTTTCCCTGGTGTCGGACCAGTACACGTGACCTGCTCTGACGTCAACATCCAGGCCCACGGCGTTCAGGAGATTATGGATGACCGGTATCACTATTAAGGAGCCTGGTACGAGTTTATTGATGTGCGTTGTATTGGAGAAGAACACGAACGATTCACCACTGCTTGAGCTGACTAGAAGAACTTAGAAATAAATAAAGGTTTAATGTTGTCTCGTGCAGTAAATAATTTGGATATTTATGACAAAATGTTTGATTCAATAACTATTTTCAGATCTGAACCAAAAAAATGCATTTTTCTTTACCGGCTAAACATATCAAAATCATTGCACACGGAAGAGGACATTTGGTATTGGTCATCGCTTTGAAGTAAATGCGATTTTATTTGAGAGAGATAACAAGTTTATAATGTTTATAATGTGGCTCACCTGTTGAAACCGGAACTATACGAAGGAGAATTCTCTGCTTTCGTTTTGACCGTTCCAAAATCTCTCCTACTGCAGCTCCCGCCAGTACAAAGGTCACACAAGAAAAAATAGCAGGAAATGGAACTTTAACAGCGATTTGTAGCACTCTAAACTCGAAAAACCTCGATGATGTATACATCAAAACACTGGAAATTTATTCTCCTATTTAAGCTAAACCCTGTTTTCCTCTGCTTGGTCGTCCATAAACGAGTAACGCCTTGTAAAAAATCACTTCACTCGCGAAAGCGAATTCAAATTTGTTCAGTCGAAATCTTAATATAATCACTCCAAACAGTTACCAGTTGCAGATTAGATGTTACTTAACTTTGATTTGAAGATAGAATATTTTTATATATCATTTTATTTGTTTTAGAAGGCAAAATAGCTCCCAAAACCATGTATTTTCGAGTGAGTTGACTGGGCCGCTACCGGAAGTGAGTCACCGGATTTCGATATGTAGGCTTTTGTACGCAATGACTTTGATACGAGCCCGTATGTGGAGCACCCCACCCCACCCCTCACCCTCGCCCCAGAAATTTCCGCTCTAGATCTAGCTCCGCTTCAGTAATCATATACTGTTGAACATAATCCACCAATGGTCTGATCAAGCAACTAATCGCATGACTATTACATGTCTCTATGTGTACTGTTGCAGTAGCCTCCTCCGCAGGCATCTCTAATTTTCGAAGAAATCAGATTTCTTCAAAAAATAGAGATGCCTGCGGAGGAGGCTACTGTTGCAGATCGTTGTTTAGAATTTCGATTAAGCTGTAAAACATTTATGCCATTTGATTTATAGAAACGTTAGTTCACTGTAAATACATCCCACACGTCATTTCACAATTATTAGTTGTGACACCGAATGTACATTTATATTTTAATACCTTCAAATACAGCACAAAGCTTTTAGAGTCCCTTTGTTTTTAAGCCAGTCGCTTAGTACAAAATCAGAATGTTGTCCTTTTTTGAAGTCGTCTAAAGTGACCTACGGAGCCCTGTAAGGGCCATCCACAAACACAAATGTTATGAAAGAATATCGCCCAATAAAGTGTTACTATCGATTTATCGCGCGATACTGTTTTATTATCACGCGATAATATGTTATTTTAAAATACGTACATTACTTAGCATGGTGGCGAACACGCTACGTGATCATGATAATGCTTTACTCCTTTATATGTTTCTTTTACTTCCGACAACGAATTTGGCTTTACCCGACCGAACACTTAATATTCAAGCATGCATGTTAAGGCCTGGTTCAGGGGTCAAATTTCGGGTAAAAACTGTTTTCCTGATTTCAGCACAGCCGAGTATGGTAAGTACGCCAAGTTTCTCACGATAATAGGTATCGCCATTCTTGACTACCTTAAGTGGTTTGTGTGTAGTAAAACGTGTCACTTAGAACACGAAATCAGTAAATCAAAAACGCGGCTCCGAGTTTAAAACAGCTAGGATGATGAGTGGATATGTTTAGTTAAGGTTGAAACCTTTTACCTAAATCAACTTAGAAAAGATGACTACAATGTTTCGTTAACGAGTAATTAAGGCGAACATATGCAAATTAGGTCACGTGACTTTTTGTACCCGTAATATCTCCTTATCTTTACATGATAGTCATGTTTTCTAAGCGTGATCTGAAACACTGCGGGAGGAGTAATCTTTTAGCAGGGTTACTTTATATTCATATGTTATCGTCGCAGCCGCATTTTACTTAAACGATTTTATATAATTATGACGTCATCGATCACGTGATACGATAACCATCCACTTAACAAATTTAAGGAAGTTGATATTAGTATTATGATGTAATTAGATTTTGTTTAAACTGTTATTTCTGTCAGAAAACATTTTTTTAACTTACATCTATTGTCCATTAAATGAACCAGGCCTTAACATGCTTGAGATATATACAGTCAATCCCAAAAAGGTTGTCCAGCAGAACATAATATAATACTTTAATATCCATTGTTTTAGCCTATTGTTTTGCCCTAGACAATAGCCCAAAACAATGGATATTGTAGTATTATATTATATTCTGCTGGACAACCTTTTTGGGATTGACTGTATATATATATATATATACCGGCGATTCAAAATGATATTGAAAATAACAGGGATGCATTAGTCGAGAAATACTAGCCATCTAAATGCCATATGAAGTTAGGCCCTGGTGCAAAATAATGCCAGCGCTTTAATCTGTGTCTCGCTACCGTCTTTCAACTCTTTCATCAAAGCGTATCTAACAGTTTCCTTGCTAATTTAATACCAGCGAATATTTGTTCCTTAACAAGTGGTGCATTTGCCTGTAGCCTAGACAGCTCCCACTTCCCTGTAGTTCCATTTCTATAGTTGCAGGGAGAGAGAACGTCTGCACGCAGGCTACATTTCTATGGCGTCACTGATTATTTCATCTGGACTACTGTAGTCCTTTCTCCTTCGTAAATTATTGCTTCTAAGAACACGTTCAAGCTGGAGAAGACTCATCTTAATGGCGTTATAAATTAAAAGAAAAGCGAGGATTTCCATATAATTCAAGCCTAGATTAAAGTACTCAGTCGACTAATGCATCCCTGTTATTTTCAATAGCATTTTGAATCGCCGGTAAGTATTCAGGTATTAAAAGCCAAATTCGTTGTCGGACGTAAGTGAAACATATAAAGGAGAAGAGCATTACCACGTAGCGTGTTCGCCGCCATGGTGTCTTGCTATGTAATGTACGTATTTTAAAATAACATTATCGCACGACAATAAAACAGTATCGCGCGATAGTAAAATGGTATCGCGCGATAGTAACACTTTAGCGCGCGATAATAAAGCAGTATCACGCGATAGTCTTTCATAAAATGTATTTGTAGATGGGCCTTCCAGGGCTCCGTAGTGACCTCCCCGCTCCAATTCCGCCATGATTTCGATCGAGGAAACCACGCAGCACATAACATGACATCGAGACAACTTGTTCAAACCCCCCCCCCCCCCGACGAAAATGAGTCAAATGCCCGGGGGTTGCCCGGCGGGGATGTTGATGTTTCGAATTGATCGGTACATTATTCTAAGATTTTACTCTTCCTCTGACAATTGGAGATAACTGGCGTCGCTTTGATGCCTTTGCGAATTGTTACAAGCAGCTCATGATCATTGAAAGGCCATAAACTGACTTACAGTTACCCATAAACTATGGAACAAAAATGAAAGAAAAAATTCCAAACCATTGCATTGAACAGCCAAAAAGATTCTCCAGATTGAACAGAAAAAAAATACCCCCATCTCGATGTCAGTGAGAATATTGATAACAGTTATATCACTCCCCGCGACGAACTTCATGAACATCTGAATCCGCGGCACCCTGCCGATCAGCAGGGGAGCTGAGGTAACTCCAACAGTTATTAAAAGTTTAATTTAGTCGGGCGTCAGTTCTAAAGCTTTAAATTTATCACCTTGTGGTTTGTTTATGCCTTAGAGTTGACAAGCCCTTAACGAATCTGTCAAAGAGAAAACTGAGAAAAGAAGCAGGCATCAATCAAAAGTGCAATTCCAGACTGAATCGGTTGACAGGACCTTCGTCTGTAATTAAAACTTACACTTCTGTACATTCTCTTTTGTTCGAAAAGAAATCGCGATGTAACCTTCAGCGTGTGGGTAAGAAAAACTAAGTGATGTGTGTGATCTTCATTCAGTGCAATCATAGAATAAACTAATAAAGCAACCCTTACTAAAGTTATTTCAATAATTCAAAGCATTAATCTGATAACGTTTGTGATCGATGAAATCGTGAAAGAGTAACTACATTCATTGAATACTAATTATTTGTTCCTTGAAGAATTGAATGAACTGAAAATGCCGACGACTAAACAGAATATCTAACGACTGCAAACACAATAAGCATTGCTCAATGAACTTGACTGACGATAATTAAATAATTAAATTAATAATGAACTCTGGAAATATTAAAGCACGAGTGTAGTTCATTGATAAAACGGGAACAGTTCTCTACACAAAACTCTTCAAAACGCCTATACATTGAAATGATTAATACTGAACTCTACCGGAATAAGCTGATTGAGCAGTGAATCTGAGAATACTCAATTAATCTGAAGCGATATATAGTTCACCTAGATATGGACAACTGACTGATATTCATGTCACTGGCAAAACAAATTTTCATTTCACAGGAAAATGGTACTTTTCGCACCTTTTGCATCAAATAAAGAGCGCAAGGGTTACTTCTGTCAGAGTTGTAAGACATCTAAAGCTCCCCGTCTGGAAGGAAAAGGTTTTGAAAGTGTCTTTCAAGACACAGTCACAGATAGATTTTGCGAGGGCTTTGGAAGATTAGACCGGCTTTTGTACCACTCTACCTGCGGAAGTCTTTCTCTGGTTCGCAGGAAATTCGCGATGTTTCGAATCGACGTGGTATGGAAGCCATCGAGGCAGCCAAAAGTAAAGCCGGAAAAGGAAGGGCAACAATGAGTTCGAAAGTAAATTTTGGAGCTGGGGAAGGCAGGGCAACAAGGAAATGCAAACTAATTTGGTGGCCACTGTACAACAGCTCCTCAAATGACATTTTAACTTTCCAGATTTATGTTAGCCTGTGTACAGCCGTCCGTCTCCCCTCAAAACTAGATTTGTCGGAAAAGTTTCATTTTAATAAACTGACTTCTGAATCTTTGTTACAAACTAGACAGATTGATGTACAATTCATCGATTAAAAGCTGTATATTAAGTTATCTATTTACAGTTATCTCGACTATTATCCTAAGTCTTTCTCGTATGTAGCTTTTCTTTGCCATTATATTACATGATTAAACTGTCTTAACTAATAAACATTATGATAGCCCTCGTAGATCAAGTCTTATACTTTCCTCAGCTAGCACCTGATTAAGTTTTATCAGGGCCCGGTTGTACAAAACCCCGATTAAAGTGAACTTATAGTTAGGCGGCTAATGCGTTAACACTGGTATATGATCACCTAATTGTCAAGGTATCAGGAGCCCTCCAAGAGCGCTTCCCGAAAACTTTTAATTGCGCGCGTTAAATTCAAGAAAAACTCCTACAAAGTATATATTTTCTGAAAGCTTATTAAACATAGATTGTAGAAAACAGCTTGATTTTCCTCATTACTAAATACTCTTTTATTTATTGTGATTTTAATCCAATTTCATTATACCTTATACCTGGAACTCCTGTCCCTCGGGAATTGGACGGAAATCCGCGCTGAAACGACCTTCATAAAGTAGAGATATTGATCTAAGAAAGGGTGTCTTAGTTTTCTGATATCTTATTCCGTCGCGAAAATAATAAACTGCAAAGATCTGGAACACCTTTTTTAGGGGTTGAAGAAAGAAACATGAAAGTATCTCAAGTACAAAAAAACGCATTAAAAAACTGAGACACCCTTTTTTGTCAATATACTGATCTAGCCATATGCCAATTTTCAATCCGATCTATTAAAATCTAGAGGGACAGGAGCTTCGAATACACGCTACAATACTTGCATTTATAACGCCGTGAAAAATGGTTTCAAAGTTTTCTGGCATCCCACTGAGGTTTGTTGACACAATTAACTTATCTGTCATTAAGAATGTCATTTTCCCAGTATTTGATGTTGAGCAGAAGGTATAGTGAAACACGATGCCATGTTGTTCATGGATTTTGCGCGCTTCAGTGAAGGACTACGCAGACCACGATATTTAGCCTACGTATCAGGCGTGTAGCTCTTTCAGTGCGATCAGTATATCGCAGTAGACAAGTTCAATTTTAGCGTTACCATTGAGTGCACAGAGAAGGAAAAGACGAAGAAAGGGTAAAGAAACAGACCAAACCAGTACAATAACTGTTACGGAAGATCGTGTTCGGTTTCAGTCGGTTCTTCGTCTTCAGCTATCGAAGGCGAATCTACAGTCGAAACTTCGTGAAGAAGTTTATAAGCTTTTATAGGCACTTGCACTCTTTCAACTTGGAATTGACTTTGCAGAATCTGCAACTTCTGCCCACTGATTATCTTGGTTATAATATGAGCCAACCAAGATCGCTTTCCGTCAGCGGCGACTTTCGTTTCTTCGCGAAGAAAACGGAAGAAAACGGCCCTCCCTTATATAGCTCAATTCGTAATTTGAGGTTGCCAAATTACTATTACTAGATTTTAGATATGATTTCTGTGTGAAACGTAAATGAATATTTGCAACTCAACGGCTTCAAGACGAGTGAGCGTGTTTCGTGTTTATTTATAAAAGATTCCATGAGAACGCTTCACAAGTGCTAATAAGCCGATGGCAGCCTGCTTTGCCATCCATATTTCGTTTCGCCGTAATTTCTCGTTGATAATAAATATGTTTTGAAATTTTATTTTCACTAAACTTTAGAATTAACTTTGAACATTCTAAAAAAATCAATTATTGTCTATACTCCGTGCCAACAATAACTTATTTATGCTCTAAACCTTTATCTATAAAGCACAGAACGCCTGTATATGTAAACCATAATACTTTATTATTATTGGTAGGATAGGATAGGATATGTGCAGTGCTAGCATGCGAAACCGAAAAAGCATAGTTAAGAATATAAAGAACGGGCCGTAGAAAATGGCGCGAAACACTAAAAATGTCAATCAAAGACGAACGGACACGCTTTAACTTCTGTCCCGCTTGCTGTTTACGGGAGTTTCTTTTCTTTTTTATTGCTCTCTGTTCCGCCGCACGGATTCTCTTCTCGTCTTCAGAGCCAGAGGCAACTTCGTCAGAGAGATACTCGTCGACTGCAGCCCAACCCGCTTCAGACTTATCGGCGATTCTGATGAGCTTGTTTCGTCGATCTACTGACTTTGTGGTGAATTTAAGAGATTCGTCGAGCTTGATCCTCATGGTTGTCTGGGTCCTCAAGGTCGACGAGGTGTTTCAAGGAGTTTACAAGATCAGAACTATGAGAAATTTGATCTAAAGTTTGCGTGTTGAAATCAAATTGCTTCTCAGTTACCGTCGAACTTGAAGTTCATGCTGCTTTCGGATTTAAGCTTCTTTGCTAGTGAGGAAGAGGACTTTATCTGATCCTCTGAGAGCTCACGCTTCAATGACAAAAACTTAGAATCGAAATATGATTTCAGTTGCAGAACTGTCTTGTCAGTTTGATCTTGGGAAGCATGTGGAATAGGATCTTCTTCTTCGCCTCTATCTGACATGATAATCTGGAATTAACTGTCGTTCGATCCATTGCACTGAACTGTCCTAAGAGTGTAAAACGTGATTGCGACATGACTTATATCTGTTTGAATAACAAAATGTGGAATGTACGCTTACGTAATCTAGTTGCACTGCAATGACAGTCCCGAGCATAAATACATTAAGATTTTTTTAACAAAAATTAAAGGGCTCCTGATACCTAAAGGTCGATTTTAGTTCCGGTAATTGTTATGTGGGATCCAGAGCCCCATTTAAACCAGCTTGCTGAACCTGGGCTTCGTAAAATACCAGCCTGGTCAGTTCTCTACTGTCTCCAGGTTTCCAGTGAACTTGAATTCAATATTTACAACAAAACCCGATACGAAAAAAGAATAATAAAAAGGGTAATTGTGAAAAAAAGTTACTGAATTCCTGAGGAAACATCAAGTAAAATACTACAGGTAGAAGTATTTTACACAGAGTCACAGCCTTTAGCCAGGTTTCTCTGCTGTCTCCAGGTTTCCAGTGAACTGGAATTTAATATTTACAACAAAGCCCGATACGAAAAAGAATAATAAAAAGGATAATCAGTGTGAAAAAAAAATTCTGAATTCCTGAGGAAACATCAAGTAAAATACTACAGGAAGAAGAATTTTACACAGAGTCACAGCCTTTAGCCAGGTTTCTCTGCTGTCTCCAGGTTTCCAGTGAACTGGAATTTAATATTTACAACAAAGCCCGATACGAAAAAGAATAATAAAAAGGATAATCAGTGTGAAAAAAAAATCCTGAATTCCTGAGGAAACATCAAGTAAAATACTACAGGTAGAAGTATTTTACACAGAGTCACAGCCTTTAGCCAGGTTTCTCTGCTGTCTCCAGGTTTCCAGTGAACTTGAATTTAATATTTACAACAAAGCCCGATACGAAAAAGAATAATAAAAAGGATAATCAGTGTGAAAAAAAATTCCTTTCAGCCAGGTTTCTCTGCTGTTAACTTGAAAACTTTTAGGAGAAACCCTAAAATGGGAAAAGAAAACATTTGTAAAACATATACGCGAGAGGAAAATCGCTGAAACATCTAGCAGCTCCTAAACCAATTGGTTACTATCCCAACAGACTTGCTCACCTCCTGTAAAACATACATAACATATATATATAGTTTAGCTTTCCCTGAACGTTTAAGTGATATTTATAACATTGTGGCTGTGTTATATCGAAAGCCGGACAAGAAACTAAAATGGAGCTCGGAAAAGCGGTGTAGTTTAAAACAAATATTCTTCAATCTTTATTTTATGTTTACTTTGTCTCCCCAAAAATGGGTCGGTCGGGCAATGATAAACGAAACATTTTATTGGGATGGCCTTATCTATATTAAACAAATATTTAACATAAACTTTAATGACTGACATACTTTCATTTTAAGATTAATAAGCCCGTACCTATACTACGTTTTTTTTCTTTTCTTATAATAAAATATAATATTGTAATTCATCCAATTAAGTAAACGAAAATTAGATTAACAAATCTATTTTATGGTTAGCTTACCCCAGTTCGGCCAATGTTAAAAAAGTCAGGACCGTTTGCCATGACCTAAATGGGAACTTCGTGCTGAGCGTGACTAAAAGCTGAACCCAGTCTCAGGAACTCTCATCGAGTTAACATACGAAGCCAGCAGCGTAATCGCTTTCTTTATACCGCTGTGACACACGATAATTCCTCGAAGTTGATGACATCATCTCTCTTACGAACGCATCGTTCATTTCCCCAGCATGGAGGCAACTACTCGAACATGGTTGGCCTAATTCCTGTCCATTTGGCATTTGAAGCGACCCGAGTTCTTAGTTCTTCCATCAAACTTCTTGACACAATGCCGGCACGTTTAGCCTTTATGCGTGGTCCTATAAATCCCTTGCTTAATTCCTCTAGTGGCCTTGAATTTACATGAAAGATTCTTCGTATTCTTAGCCGGCGTCTCAACGTGAGAGACGGGAGTCGACGGAGGCGTTTCAAAAATGGCGGGAACTTCGTTGGTTCTGCCCGTGATCTTGATTTCGGAAGCCGTAATAATTTCCCGGAGCGCTTCAAACTCGCTAGAACATAAAAACGTTTCCTTCTCAAGGTTCTTGCGGCGTAATGCTCGGCAAAGAATACTAGTACTGAACAAAGTCGATACAACAACGTCTTTCCTCCTCCCTGTACAGAACCGTTCAGCTTTGCCGCCATGTTGGCCTTCTACTCAGTCGAGTGGAACCTCGAAAACTTCCCCTTGAAATAGTTTAAACGCACCTTCAGCCTTCCTTCTGCCATCGCGCTCGAGAAAGCGTAGAACTTTTAAAAAAAACATGACGATCAAGAGGCCAACAAACTGAGAATTGCCAAAATAAATTGGATGAAATAGAAATATTTTCTTACCTGCTCGTTCTGCCTCTGTTCTGGAACGGCTAATGCCTCACTGATGGCTCGGGAAACTGCTGTGGAAATTCGGCTTGCAAGAGCTTCTCTGTCCGCCATATTGATCACGCAAAACTTCCCGCTAAAGCCATGCGCCTTCTTTCTTTCGCAACACCGCTGATCAGGCTGAGCCCGCAATCACATTATATCGCACATTTTCGATATATATATCGCACTTTTGCGATTTACATATCGCACATTTGCGATTTACATATCGCACATTTGCGATTTACATATCGCACATTTGCGACTAATACTGTATATCGCACATTTGCGATTTACATATCGCACATTTGCGATTTACATATCGCACATTTGCGATTTATATATTGCACATTTGCGATTTATATATCGCACATTTGCAATTTATATATCGCAAATGTGCGATTTACAGCGATTTGTAAATGACAGTTACGCTGCTTGTGATTTATAAATGACAAAGTTACGCTGCTTGCGATTTATAAATGACAAAGTTATGTTGCTTGCGATTTATAAATGACAAAGTTACTTCACTTGCGATTTATAAATGACATAGCTCACTATCTGCGATATATAAATTGCAAAGCAACTTAAATTGTGATTTACTAAATAGCACGAAAAACAGTACAAATACAGCTAAATAATTGTTTTACACTTGGCGCCCCATACAAGACCATATACGAAAACGCGAAAGAGGCAAATGGTCGCGGAACCGATGCGAACTCGCCTTCCGCCATGACTAGCTGAAGAGAATTGAATATTCTACTTTCGGAACGAAATGTAATCTTATGTACCGTTGTCTCATATTAACTATTAAGACTGTATCTTAAAGCATCTCTGCTTTATAAAACCAACTTTGTACGTGATGACAAGCTGAAAAGTAGACAACACTGCGTGTTGATGGAAACTTACATTGGATTATTACGTTACCATAACAACTAATCATTTGGCCCCAGTCGCCTGCGTAGCGGCTCAAAAGGGAAGGGAGAGGGAAAAAAGCGAGGGGGACTGGGGAGGGAGGAGGGTCCCCTTCGCTTTTTCCCTCTCCCTTGCCCCTTTTTTCCCTCTCCCTTCCCTTTGAGCCGCTACGCAGGCTATCGGGCGGGCGGGGGCGGCGGCGGGCCATTGACATAATTATACGTTGACATAATTATTTTCCATTCTGTCAATCAGTCTCATTCAATCCCAATTATTTACCTCTTGAATCGCACTAGTCATCGAAAAATCGCGAAATCAGACGCTGATTGACTGAGAGGAGTGGTGATTCAGAGTGGAATCACCGCTGTAGGCTACGCGCGCTAATTATAACTTAGCAAAATATCAACAAACGGTAACAGATAATCGGCTACTGCGACTCAAGGAAAATCACATGCCTGACTCGGTAATTCTACGGAAAATCGCACTCGAAAAACGCGCTACTTGGGCGGCTTTGCTCATGCAATTTTTCGTGCAATTACCGAGTCAGACATTTTCCTATAATGTCCACCGTACATTTGCACTGTAAACGCTTATTCGATGCACATCTCGTTTTCAACGTGAACAAGTATTGTGGGTATTGTAGCGTCTTCAGCTAAACCCACAGGCGTTTACTTTATATTTTTTTTATCACCTAAATGGCCGATACGTCGACATAAATATATAAACAGATATACCGTCAATGCTTCCAGTAGTCTAGGAAGATGATTTGAACCGACCGTACATATATTTTCCACTTTTCCACCCACGTTATTAACGATAAGATGGAACGTTAATCATCACTTAATACGTGTTCGTCGCCGAACAAATACAACAGCTAACAAAAACAACCCCAAGCGTTAGATTGTTTTACAATAGGTTCCCTCGCGCGTAACAGCCGTTGGTTTTCAAGGTTTTACATGAAAAGTGTTTGTGGGTTTGGCTATTTAATAGATTGTATTGTAGCTTCTTTATCCCTTATCGTTTCCGTTCATTCTTTCATTATTTGTGTATATTACTTTTCATATATATATATATATATATTGCTACGTTTTCCACCATCATTGACCGGTGCTCGCGTAGAGGCAAACCTTGTAAGGGACTTCGAGTCCTATTGTTTCTTCTCCATTGACCTTGTGTCCAAATGTCATAAATAAATAAAATAAATAAATATTCAAATCCCATCCAAGTGCTTCCTTTAGGTCTAATGCCGGCTTGCAGCATCGGAAGCCTTCATTCATGAAAATAACGGCCATAAATAACCCTGTTCTAAAATCTTAGTAATAACTGGTCCTTGGGCAGCCGGCTTAAGACAACGCCCAACGCTTACTGGCTGCGTTTAAATATGAAAGTATTGATATTGAAATTGAAAGTATTGATATTGAAATTGAAAGTATTGATATTGAAATTGAAAGTATTGATATTGAAATTGAAAGTATTGATATTGAAATTGAAAGTATTGATATTGAAATTGAAAGTATTGATATTGAAATTGAAAGTATTGATATTGAAATTGAAAGTATTGATATTGAAATTGAAAGTTTTGATATTGCCAGAGAAACTGTTACAAGTTTAAAGCTTCACCGGCGGCACGTATATAGAACTTTTTTTTTTGCTGATGTAAATAAAATCTTTTTTTTCTTATTTTGGATAAACATGAGAGTAAAATAAAGATAAAAATATGAATCTTTACTCGAAGTCACTGCATTGTATCCCTGACATAAAATGTGAATATAACTTTATTTACAACTGCGGCAGCTAGCAGTCGATCAGAACCAAAATAAAAACATTCACTGATTTGAAAAACAACAACTAGCATTTAGCAAGGGCACCCAATGGTAACTGACTTCATAAAAACGAATATTCTGATGTTTTTAAAACAGATTAGATGTATTGAGACATATTTGAGAAACTTTTGTTTCAACTGGCAGACTAACAGCTATTCTACAGTGCCAGCCAGCCTAAAGCTCGTGGAGAATTTCTAAAGTTTCCCAGCTGCAAATTTTGACTGTAGAATTTGGCAGCAGCAAAAACATAATGAAAATTAAGTAATTTACAGTAGTCAATGCAGTGGTAGAAAATTAGTCAAGATGCAGAAATCATAAAATATGTTGATGGTCGAAATACTGGCTGGCCAACAAGACAAGCTTGAAATGCTTCATATTTAATTACATAATAGGTGTATCACCTACATAATTCAGTAACTCTTTTTGAAAAAAGTGAAAGCACAAAAAGCAGAATTTCCCAGCAGAAAAATATCAAAATGTAGAATTTGCCAATCGAGCGCCCAGTAGAACAGATCAGATATTTTGTTCCTGATTTGTTGCCTTGCAGTATTGGCTCTCAGATATAATTGATAACAAATAAAGATAGCATTATTACTAGCCAGGAAGCCATCGGCTTCCTCGCAACAACTGAAGCCGATCAGTTAATTTCGATGATAGCATTTATGCAAGACATCACACATTCAGAGTCAAATCGTTGACTTGAAAACCCTTGAAAATGTATTAACATTTCTAAAAATTCCAAGGCAATAATATATTTCTTTTTAAACTGAGTGGAGCGGTTAGGACTCATTCTAATTTTAGTCAATAAGACACTGATGGTCGGAACTATACCTGCTGTAAATGACAAAGAAAGAGAGTTGTTGCGAAGGCATGCAGGATAGAAGTAGATATTTCAGTTCTCGATCCAAACCCGTTTCCTTTTCCCACTTTTTTTGTAAAGAATAAAATAACCTTCTTTTGACGATTTAGAACTATTACATTTTTTACTCCATTTTCAAAACATTTCTCTTTCTTATTTAGTCAGAGCGTTGTATAGTTACAAAGACAGACTTTATAGACATAATATTCAACTTCTTTCAGTCTGGTAGTTCTGGCAAATCTGTAGAAATGAAAGAGTTTAAGTCAGGGAACTTGTCCGAGGTTACTGGTCTGAGACACTAGTTATGCTTCTTAGGCATGAAGAGGAATTTGAGTAGTGCTCAGAATACCTCAATACGGGCTTCAATTTCTAAACCTTATCAAATGGTCGGAGTTGTGAGCAAACTAACTCCAGACAATCGTATCCGTTTTTAATTGCTGAGGATATCCGGAGTTTCAATGAAAATGAAACATTTTAATAAACCCGGATAAAACATTAAATATCTGCTCTTTAACATTAGAACCACTACTGTTTTTAGCTAAAGTAACAACCTTACCCCTACCGCAAAAAAACATGATGCTAATAATAAACTATTATTCAGAAATCTGACTATGTCTGGAGTGTTCCTCGAAACTCTCCGTGTGATTTTCAAAACAGAATGGCTTCCTGTCCAGAGTTTTCAATTAATTTGTTTGAAGAACGGAAGAGTAATATCTTTAAACAAACATCGTTATTTTTTCAGAGCAGAGGAAATATTAATCATGTGGACTGTGAATATGTTTTGAAATTAAACCCTTCTTAGAATGGTTTTAGAATTTAAGTCATTTATAATTGATGCGCAATGTACTACCCCTGGGCATTATACTGTAGGAAATCGTGTTCTTTGTTTCAGTCATTAATGACTGTAAATTGTTGAGTTTGCTTTACTAATGTATATTTTTCGTTCTTCTTGTTATTAGTACCCAATATCGATAGAATATTCCACACGCACTGCGCTACACATCAAAACTCCAACGTTATTTTTCGAAATAAAGAGTAAATAGTTTTGAAAGCCATTTATAAAGAACCGGCTTTAAAACAAAGGTAAAAGTTATCGAAGTGTAAAATGACCTATGTTATGCTTAATTACCACGAAATCAAAACACTGATCAGTGGAGTGTATAGGGGATATCACATGCGTTTTCTTCTCATTTCAAGGTTTTGGGGGTAAGGAAAGCTACAAGCTGTTGAGTCGTTCTGGCAATTGATCCTCAATTTCGCGACTTATAGTATAAAGAAAGGTCTGAGAAACCGGTCTGAAATCAAAGGTGAGAATTAAATAACAGAATTTTTTCACTTAAGACACGGATTTCATTTCACGAAGGAAAAACAACCACGAATACGGTTGGTATTTATGACATATCGCGAGAGAGCGCAATAATGCATAACAAGTATCCCAAGTATCTCACTAAGCTGAAAAAAAATACGACACATATGCATAGCCATACAAATGCGAAGTATTCTTCACATATCTGGATGCTTACCTGTGAGGAAGACGATGTGAACACCACTTTTCGCGTTGTCATTTAACATGAGTGCAAGTTACTGGAATATCCCTGAAATATACAAAAATACGATGCTAGGCACCACACATAGTACCAGATACATCTGCGACGTATTTGATTTACACAAATGAAGATCTAAAGAGTAGCGCCGGCCTTAGCATTTCGTATACGATGTACAATAGTGTTTGTCCTTACAATTATCAAATTATCTTGGGAGAATCCATCTAGAAACATTGCTGATGAGTTTTCAAAACGTGTTCTCGCTTTTCTCTATTAGTGTTATCCGTGGCGTGACAGGCGATAAGTGCATTCCGAACTGTCTCAGTTCACTTTAAATTTAAAAGTGATGAGGGCTTATCTGTCCGCGTACTATGACATCACAATAATCGTTTAAATACGCCAGTTTACATCTGCTCACATTCTAATAAGCTCCTTAAGGGAATATCAATATCCCGCCGTGCTATTGGAAAATGTGTCCTAAACAACAGCAGTTATTTTCGTTCAATTATTTATTTCGTGTTTTACTAAGGTATATCTGATTTTTTTTCCGTCATATCGAAAACCTGCCTTTGCGAAGGAAATCCCAAGTCATGCGAATCGGCGGCTGTATCAGAAGAATTTTCAATTTGCTCTCCTGAAACAGTAACATTAATTTGGAGTTAATTCCAGTTTTTGTGCATGTGTAATAATAGTAATAGTAATAATAGCATTCACATAATCTGATGCCTACAGAACTTCAAAACAATTTCTTGAAAATCGACAAAAAAGTGAAGGACAGGAAAGTTAAATGTCCTAAATTAATTAGCGACGCAACACGGAAATGAAAGAAAGATGAATTCTGATTAAGGTCGTGAAGACATCAAAGGGAATTTTAGAAACACAAGCGCATTAACATTTTAATTAGTCAGTTAGTAATGGTTTCAAAGTGTAATTGGGGACCTAGTTTCAGGTAATAAGTCCTATCTCAATTATAGACTGCGAACAGTCCCTCCTTTTCCCTCCATTGATAGTAATTTGCGAGCGGAGCGAGCGAACAGAAAATATGGCAGGCGTTCGAGCGGAGCGAGAGGAAGAATGGGGACGAGAAAGAGGAGAAGAAATGGAGGGACTGTGCACAGACATCACACAGAGGAAATAATTACGCGTTGCTGGAACAACGCAAAATTCCCATTGGATAACGAGTTTGCAGCGTGTCAACACCTATCAATCACAAACTAGCAGGAGTGGAACTTGAGAGTTCGATCAACATGGAGAGCTGACGGTGGCCGTCGAAGCGTGTTTGAAAAGTTCAAACTCATTGGCGCCACAAGTTGAATACTTTGGACACTGCTTACTGGAGGACGACAGCGAGCGACGAAGTAAAACATCAACGTATCTCATAAATGGCTTGGAGAAAGTCTAGGCGCCTTTGAGTTTGAAACATATGGTTGTTTAGTACCTAACTTCAACTTCTGTTTAATTTCGGCCCTCGTCAAATTCTTCGTATTTCGGCCACTAAACAACCCTAATTAACTTCTATAACCCCTGTGTTCTCCAGTCGTTATTACAATTCCAAATGAGCTCCTTTGATTATCCCACTTAGTCATACTATGCCTTTATTGCTTTTATGAAATCTCAAAATTAACACAAACACCTTTTACCGGTTGATTCTGAAGATAGATGTTTCATTCATAATTATTGGTAAATTCAAAGCGGCCTGTATTCATGTTTGTTACACGCTGTTTCCTGTACCACTGTGTCTAGCTTTGGTATAGGTCACAAGTAACTCTCAATCTAAACCAAAACACAATGTAATTTTAATTTCAAATTGTAACCGGGCTTAATTCATGATGTATCGACTTTGTAGATGGCCGTATATTTGTCATTTTTAGATACATATCATGTTATACGCCATACTATACTCCAGGCGAGTAAATTTGCAGCCGAAACTTGTGGTGACGAAAACATACGTTTGAATCGCTGCGGTGAGTTGACTTCGATTTGTGGGGCACATTTTTTTTGCCAAGCCAGCATCTAGATACGATTTTAGATCTGCTGCTCTCCTAGTCTTTGTTGCGCACTTTACACAAACACGGGAGGATGAACCAATCGTTTTCTCGAGCTGAGAATAACCCAGGTTTTGCAAAATTTCTGCAAGTGAAAGCTTCAACACTCCAGTTTTGCCAGGAATTGAAAATAGATTTTCCGTGGAGACCCGGTTTCCCCAAAAATTACCGTAATAGTTTTTAAAAGAGCAACTGGAAACAGGGCAGAAATCGTTATACGAAGATTGGTTTGGTTTTCTGCCTCTTTACCGGAGTCGTCGACAACATTGGGCTTTCCTGAGTTTGCATTTGGCGGTATATTTTGGGACTCAAGTGGAGCAATGTTATGTTTACATCGGATACACGGAAAGGGGCGGAGCTAAGAATGACGACTTGATGAAAAGGGGTGGGACAATGGCAACTCGATGAAAGCATGTATCGCAAAAATAGAAGGGGCGGTAATAATTTCCTCTGTGTGATGTCTGCAGTCCGTCCTTCTCGTCTCCATTCTTCCTCTTGCTCCGCTCGAACGCCTGCCATATTTTCTCTTCGCTCGCTCCGCTCGCAAATTACAATCAATGGTTGGGAGGGAAAAGGAGGGACTGTTCGCAGTCTATCTCAATTAGGACGAAAATGGTTTTCTCACATTACTCTGTCGCTACTAGAAACTAAATCATGTACTAGCTACACTCGTTTTAGTAAATAGATCGTGTGCTTTCAAATGCTTCGGCCGATACAACAACAACAACAAATGGCCAACCAATGTTGTGTACCTCTTATCAAGAGTATTCACTTGTTGTTATTATTTTTAATATATTACTTAGCACTACAGCTTACCACTTTACTTCACATTCTTTACTTTAAAGGGGCCGTCTCACCCACAGTGCTTAGCGTGCTTTGTTTTTGTTTATATCCGAGACTTTGACCCCTTGTTCACGGCGGAAACCTCACGAACTGAGCGTATTCTTTATGTTGGTGACCATGATAATATTGATTTGAACATGGATGACCTTGATGAAACTAATAGTACCTTACAAGTTGAATGTGAAGTCAACAAAGTGTTACACAACAGTACTTGGCTGTACCGATAATATTTACCGCTCACCCGTCGCTGCTATAAACAGAGAACACTCTCTCCGGGTAATACTAATAATTATGAAAGCGAGAGGTTTCTATCCTCGGTTTTATTTTTACTTGCAGACAGAGCGAGAGCGCGAGAGCGAGGGCGAGAGCGCGAGCGCGAGAGCGCGCGAGAGAGCGCGAAAGCGAGAGAGAGAGAACGAGAGAGAGAGAGATCTTGGCGGCTCTGTTGTCAAATTTCTGGAAGGATGGCAGAGATCTAGAGAAGATTTAAGACCACTACTGCCATAAAACTCTGGATTTCGATGGCATCGAAAATCGGGCCGCTTTGCTATGTGAGCGCGCTAAGCACCGTGGGTGAGACGGCCCCTTGATCTTTGAACGTAAAAGTATGTCAAAGGGAATTTTAGAAACTTAAGCGCATCAACATTTTAATTAGTCAGTTAGTAACGGTTTCAAAGTGAAATTGGAGACCTAGTTTCAGGTAATAAGTCCTATCTCAATTAGGACGAAAATGGTTTTCTCAAATTACTCTGTCGCTACTAGAAACTGAATCATGTACTACACTCGTTTAAGCAAATGGATCATGTGCTTTCAAATGCTTCGGCCGATGCAACAACAATAAAAGGCCAGCCAATGTTGTTTACCTTTTAGCAAGAGTATTCACTTGTTGTTATTATTCTTAATATATTATTTTACTTAACGTATAATTAAATCCTCGGCATGTTGAAAGGCACATTTTCTTCTGAATCGTGTAGAAAAATATCTTCAATATAGTTTTGGATTTGGATTGTTGGTAATCCATGCAACTGCAATTTTATAATTTTAAAATTTCACATCAGAAGTAAAAACACTTTTCTCCTAGATCGAAATAAAGATTGCAACAAAGTTAATGACGTGCTAATAGTACTATCTGGGGTTTTACGGAGTGTAATTGGTTGCACTGATGTATTTTGATTCTTATCTATTCCCTGTTTTTCACGGCACTGATTCTGTTAATCTGTGGATACACACATCTATATATATATATATATTTATCGAGCATTTTAATTTAGTATTCCTTGTACACCGGTCACTAATCGCGCAGTCATTCGATAATCAAGTGTTTCTGCTCATGCCTCATGAATTCCGTGGTCCATAAATATATAATATGACCTCGGGAGGGGGGGAGGGTTCTTCCTATATTCGGCTGGTAGGGGTGATCGTCGTATTTTTTAGGGTTTGAAATCGGCGATTTAATATTTTTTAGGGGTTGTCCAAGCGAAATCCATTTTTCAGTGTGAGTTTTAGACCATGAGGTACATTTTAGGGTGGGAAATTTCATTTTCACGGTTTGGTTTTTAAAGCTATTTTTCGAGGTTTTCCGACGGTCACCCCTACCCTTTTTACCTTGAACAACCCCCCCCCCCCCCCCCCCCCCCTCCCCGGAATATGACCTAATCAGTTAACCCTTCCACTTCACACAGAGCCTCAGAACTTTGAATGTCCGCTGAACGTAACTTTGTCTCTCCATGTCCCCTCTCCCACAGGCTATGCCTCAAGTTGATACTTTGATTCTGTTAATAATTTAGACATTGATTTTCTCGCACTTGTGTTGATTCAGTAACATTGCTAAGAACCAGACGAGCCAGGCTAGCCTAGCCTCCTCCGCAGGCAACTCCTAATTAAAATCGAAAAAATCGAGAAAAAAGATGCGAAACCGGGCTTCCTGTGGTATAAGAGAGACGAGCAAGGGTCTGGCTAAGGCTAGCCTAGCCGTACGTGTTTCCCTAGGTGAAGATAAGACTGGTATTCCGACGAAAATCACGTGGCCGTGCTGGAGGGAGGGCCAGGAAACCATAGTTCTAACCGATTATTAAGCATATCAGAAGAGTAACCTCCCTGAAGGATAATAATAAATCAGTCATGGTGCTTTTCATGCATCGCAAAGCTCTGATGTGACATTACCATTTTATTGTAACATTTCCAATTAAAAACACTAAAAGTAAAGGAAGAATTTCAACACGAAATATCAATACTGATATACTGAAATAAAACAGACACAATTTACATGTTGTTTTTTTTAGTTTTATACATCAGTTTAGTTCCGTGTTTTACACAAACTGTCCGTGAATTATGTTGCAAATTAAGATTACCTAGGTGATCGTGACAAGTGACGTTATATATAACTATATATCATATATAGATACATCTTGTTGAAATTTACTGTCTTAAAAATATGAAGTCAAATATATTTAATACTGTTTTATGTTGTTTTCATAATTGCCATCAATATATTTTCATGATTGCCTCTTGAAGGATTATCGTTATAGTTATCGTTATCGTTATTATTATTATTATTATTATTATTACAAGTGGATACCACTAACGATAATAATACAAATGTTTCTACCCCCGATTTTTGTAAGCTTCGCAGATATTACAGAAAATTTCCAAACAATACGTTGTAATCGTCGTGTTTAGTAACAAAACTATGATTTTGATGCTGCAACTTTATTCAATCCCTTTCTAAAGGGGGAGGGTACCATTATTAACAGGAAATGCATGATTTTCCACCCCTCCCCCCTCAGTTTTGCAAGGTTCGCAGATCTTACTCAAAATTTGCAAACAATATGCTGTGTTTATCGTGTTTAGTACCAAAACTATGATTTTGAAGCTGCAACTTTATTTAATCCAGTTCTGAACTGGAAAATAGAAAATGAAACTGTCCCAGGATGCCTTGCGGACAAAACGAAAAGGGCGATGGATTTTTACGGGTAGAAAGGAACATCGTAGAGACATGCGGTTTTCACTAAATTGTTACCCATAGAAAACTGCATGGGGTCTCCTTAATTTGGTTGACATTAAAGTTCAGGGGGGAAATGACAGCCAAAATTAAATTTAGAAACGGCCAGGCGCCCATTACCAGGAACGTCCATATATACTGTACCCGCGAGTCAACGTATGACCAGTTTGAGCTATTTTTAGAACATGTTTCCCGGGTAACTGCCTTCTGACTTGTGAAGGGGGAGGGGGGACAAGCGAAGTCATAAAAACTGCCCGCGATGTGTCAGAGGAGTTCGTTCAGTGTTCTGAATAGCCTTATTTTGTCGGGCGGTCCGTACTTAAATGGCGAAGGTTGTAGTATGGGAGATGGACGCTCCTGGTAATGGGCTCCTGAAACGGCTTAACCCCCCTGAACTTCATTTGCGCGAATATTACGAATATTACTAGCTGGATGACATTACATATGATAGGCTAGTTTTAATTCCCATAACTTAGTTCAACATACCAAACATTAACACCTCCAAGCTATAAATTACAATTATTCCCTACCCCACCCACCCTGGAAATGGTATACCCATTTGTGTTGGCAAAATGTCTCCGGAATGTCATTAGTCTGCAATGCAGGCGTTTCTAGTGGTTTTCCCCGCTTCCGCTCACGAATGAATTTCAGACGAGTAGGAATGGAGCGAGGACGAAAAAGCGAGTATATCAGTATTCCATACATTTGTCTGTAAATTTTCCGCGTTGTAGTGCGGTTTATACAGACAAATGTATGGAAAACTGAAAACACGATTGCACGCTTCCCAGCACAGCTACATACCTCAAATTTTGATATGTTAATCTTTTACCTGGTATCTTAAGTTGGCAGACAGTGAATATTTCAGAAATTCGATTTTAAGGAAATTATTTGGCATCGATTTTCCATACAAACACTGTATTTATTGCCATGTTTGCACCTCCTACAAGATGGTGAAAATTACCTTGGATTGGTCTATTACTGTCAATGGCAGTCATTATCACTATCATCATTATTTTGTATCATCCTTATTATCATTTTTAATTTCTTTTTAATTAGCAAAGAGTATATAGTCAGGTAATGAACTCACATTATTATCGATTTATAATGATAATATCGTGTGGATAAAAAAAAATATTTTGCAGAATTGAAATAAATAGGCTACGGGTTCAAGCGATAACAACAATAATAACGCAGTATTATAGAATACTAAACTAAGAACTTTACAATGTAGGCGCGGCAAGATACGACAATACAACAGAATATAAGTGTTATTATTAATTCTAAATTGACGACACAATGTAACTTCTGGTTATATTCAATTCAAGTTCTCGACCCAGATAACCTACATGAGCACATCCCATCACTGTTACATAGCCTGATACTTACAGGGTTCAAACCAGGAGCAAAATATGTAGGTAAACTTCGTCTAGAATCCCGCGCGTTCTTTAAAGCTAAAATGAGTGTATATATTACAGAGTTCCAAGTTTCTTTTTTTAATCCAATAACTTAAGTGATGTAATCTTGAAATAGCTTGTCAACAAGTTTAACAGAGGTCAGCAAACAACGAGGTCAATGCAAAGATCGGGCTACGTATACTTGTAAAATGCTTTAATTGAGAGTTAGAGACTAATGTGAGTGCATTATCGGGAAATACAGGCACGCGCTGACTGTACGATGAACCATATTTTCCAAATAAAAAATCCTGGCATGGGTTTTCGAACCATCCACTGAATTCTCGTTTCATTTTCTCCTCTTATTGACAGAGTATATTAAGGTCTCGGAAATAAAGCCATTTCTTCAATAAGACTACTAAAGTTTTGTAAAAGCTTTTGTTCACTCGGACACCGTGTTGACTTGTTGTGCATCCAGCGCTTACAAATCAGCCATTTCCAACGGACGATTATGCAAATGTCGCCTCAAAATATACTCTTCTGTCACACAGGAGACAGAGTTCAATCCTGCCGTTATCTTTCTAGTAATTGTCTGCATTTTCACTGTTAAATATGCGATTGGAATGAGGTTTTCCAAATACGTAACTACGCGAAGGGTTGAGTACTGATATAACATGGTTTGCCATGTATTATTGTTTTGAACTGGCGGTTTCCTTTCATCGCGCTTGTAAATCTATATTATAAAACAGATAAAGAAGCCATAAATCCATGTTTTATACTATCATAAAACACTCTGGTCATTTGAGAACACTCGAGAAATGTTGAAAGTACGCGCCTTCGGCTTGTGCTTTAACATTGCTCTCATGTTCTCAAATGCCCATCGTGTTTTATGATAGTTTATAATATAGATACGATAGTACGCGTGCTCTGATTGGCTAAAAAGCCATGTTTTATCAGAGTATATAACATGGTTTGCCGTGTTTTATTGTTTTCAACTGGCGGTTTCCTTTCATCGCGCGTGTAAATCTATATTATAAAACAGATAAAAGAAGCCTTAACCCTTTGAGCCCCGTGGGCTTTTAACTGATTTTTGGCTCATTCTAGACTGCAACAAACCCTCCCCCCCTAAGAAAGCTGTAGTCACTGTTACCATGGAATTTTCATCTGACCAACAATACTGGGGGCTCAAAGTTTTTTGTCGGCCATTTTGGATACGTTGACGTCGCATTGCTATGGAGCTGGAGGGAAGTTTGTTTGGGGGAAAACAGAATTTAAGGCTTTTTAAAGCCTTTTTCACCATTTATAGAGTGCTGGAGGACATCATTAAGTCTGATGAGAGCTTCAATCAGCACTTTCTCAAAGAACCGAGTTTGTGCCAGTTTATTGTGACAGAGAAAGAGCCTTATTTCCCACTCGTGAATGGGCCAGGACGTCTTCCGTCACTTTAGCGTGGGCTTTATAAATGGAGTCTGGAGCCACCTATCATAGCTTTTTTTGAATATTGGACAATATTTACTTGCCATTGATTCCAATATGAAGGTATTAGGTCGAAATGGCTTTAGACTTAGTATATATTTTGAAGAATGAAGATGGGGGAAGGGCCATACCGCTGTTTGGTAGGATTTCCCGGTATGCTTTGCGGTCATTCTGGATGGATTTAGCTTGTTGTGAAGTGCTTGTGGACAGAATGGCTTGGTGCTGGGCAAGTTTAGGTGTTGGGAGACAGAAAGTGAGGTTAGTGCAAACATGAAACTCTAAATTTTATGTAAAATATGTATTTTTGTGAGAAAATTTAGAATCTGAGGAGAAATATTTTTTTCTGTAACTGTCATTTTAGTCCCTTTTTCTGAAGTGAAATAATGTCAACTATAGTTAACTTATGCAAAGAAAGGGGGATTTAGATGAAATTATTCATTTTTAATATGCCTAATGCAGTTCAATAGGATCATTGGTCTATACATTAAGGTGTGTGGGAATCTCAGGGCATTGCTCTTTGAACTTAGTCAGATTTATACCCTCAAAGCAAGTAACCAGTAATAGTGCCATATGGCACTCTTGGGGCTTAAAGGGTTAATACATTTTATCATAAAAATCGAAATCTTGGTTATTTTCATTTAAAATCACTACATTGAATCCACACATGGAGATAATCGTTTGCAGCAAGTTTCAATGTGTAACTATTTTCCAGACAGGAGCTAGGAGCAGAAATCAAATGCACTTCTGTCTCAGTTGGTTGTCTATTTTTAAGAACCAAGGCCTAACGTATGGGGGGAGGTCAAATACTAAACTTTATCAAAATGAGTTGCGATAACCACTAGATATGTATATTTCTGTTGTGGTGATCTTATTTTAATGGACATATTGGTATACATTCCACCATGTGACTTACCACGCCCATTTCTATGCCACACTTGCAGAATTGCATTTAATTCATAAATAAATAGTAAAAAATATTCTCCTTTCCAGAATATAGTGTTAACCACCATCAAATTGGCATTATTTGACAACAGTCCATGCAAACATTCAGTAAAAAAAAATGTAGCGCAAACGGCAAAGGCCACATGACATGCCTGGTGTTTTGTTTAAATCCATGTTTTATACTATCATAAAACACTCTGGTCATTTGAAAACACTCGAGAAATGTTGAATGCACGCGCCTTCGGCTTGTGCTTTAACATTTCTCTCATGTTCTCAAATGCCCATCGTGTTTTATGATAGTTTAATGTTCAAATTTCGTGCATTGTACAAAATCCAAGCATGTGATTGGCTAATGAGCGTGCATTATTGGTGACCACAGCACTCGACCCAGACCCTCTCTTACCTAGGGAAAGGGAGACCTGATACAGTGACTGAGTGAGCATTCACTTAGCCTTAGTTACGTGTTTGGACGGCTTACAATCGCCTATTTAACAGTGAAAATGTAGAAAATTACTAGAAATGTAACGACAGGATTGGACGCTGTTTCCTGTGTGACAGAAAATATATATTTTGAGGCGAACATTTGCATAATCGCTCGTTGGAAATGGCTGATTTGCGAGTGCTGGAAGTACAACTCAACAAGTCAACATGTGTCCGAGTGAATAAAAGTTTCTACTACACTCTAACAGTCTTACTGAAGAAATGGATTTTATTTCTGAGACCTTGCTCTGTCAATAAGAGGAGAACGTTAAGCGAGAATTCAGTGGATGGTTCGAAAACCCAGGAGTTTTGATTTGGAAAATGTTTGCATCGGAGCCGAGCACATGGAATGAAGCGGGTTTCAAATTCAAGTCAAGATTTCAGTTCACTGCCCCACTGGAATCTGCAGGTTAGTTATTTACGAATGAAAGAAACTATTAAAGAAAGTAAACTATCTAGGAGTTAAGCCGGCTAAATAATTGATATTTGAATCCATGGCTCCAAGAGAGGGGTTTTCGAGTTAAATGTACAATCATACTTTTCGCCGGCTCACATTATATTTTGAGGCAAACATTTGCATAATCGTTCGTTAGAAATGGCTGATTTGCCAGCGCTGAAAGTACAACAAGTCAACATGTGTCCGAGTAAACAAAAGCTTCTACAACACTCTAGTAGTCTTACTGAAGAAATGGATTTTATTTCCGAGACCTTACTCTGTCAATAAGAGGAGACAATGAAGCGACAATTCAGTGGATGGTTCTAAAACCTAGGATTTTTTTATTTGGAAAACGTTTGCACCAGAGCCGAGAACACGGAGGCCGGTTTCAAGATTTCAATTCACTGGAATCTGCAGGTTAGTTATTTTCGAATGAAAGAAACTATTAAAGAAAGTAGACTATCTAGGAATTAAGCCGGCTAAACTGACTTGATATTTGAATACATGGCTCAACGAGAAACGTTTTTAAATGTACAATGTACAAATCATACTCGCAAGGCGTCAACTAAACTGACCGAACGCCAAAGTAAATATTCTTTGCAAAGTTTATCTACTTAGTTGGATATTAAAAGTCCTGTTTTTATTCATTGTCTGTTGAAATTATATTTCTTTGTGGAGATATTTACCGTAAAATGATTTAATTCATGCGAAATATTTGACTTCTTTATGAAATATTTATTGACCTCTATGGTATTACAATTAAAATTCACTGCTGACAGTGCACTCAGTTTGAATATTAAAAGGGTTAGAGACTTTATGTTTGAGCTTTATCGCAAAAATACAGTCACTTGCTGACTGTACGATGAACTCAAAATGTCTTCATACTGCATTCGGCCTTCGGCCTCATGCAGTATTCATTATTTTTCGTTCATCGTACAGTCAGCGCGTGCCTGTATTTGTCGATAAAGCACTCACAAGCAGTCTCTAACCCTTACATAAAACATGGCTAAGGCTTCTTTATTTGTTAAATAAAACATGGCTAAGGGTTCTTTATTTGTTAATTAATATTCAAATTTCGTGCATTGTACAAAATCCAAGCATGTGATTGGCTAACGAGCATGCATTATAGGAGAACAAAGCACTCGACCCAGATCCTCTCTAGCATGTGAGCCCGAGCCCTTCGCTTAGTTACGTGTTTGGACGGCTTGGAAAGCCTCATTCCAATCGCATATTTAACAGTACAGTGAAAATGTAGACAATTACTAGAAACGTAACCGCAGGATTGAACTCTATATCCTGTGTGACAGAAGATGTATATTTTGAGGCGAGCATTTGCATAATCCGACGTTGTAAATGGCTGATTTGCAAGAGCTGGAAGTACAACAAGTCAACATGTATCGAGTGAACAAAAGCTTCTACAGCATTCTAGTAGTCCTACTGAAGAAATATATTTTATTTCCGAAACCTTACTCTGTCAATAAGAGGAGAAAATGAAGTGAGAATTAAGTGGATCGCTCGAAAACCCAGGATATTTTATTTGGAAAATATTTGCATCAGATCCGAGCACATGAAGGCCGGTTTCAAGACTTCAATTCACTGGAATCTGCAGGTTAGTCATTTTCGAATCGAATGAAAGAAACTATTAAAGAAAGTAGACTATCGAGGAGTTAAGCCGGCTAAATACTTGATATTTGAATACATGGATCCAAGTGAACGTTTTCGAGTTAAAATGCACAATCTACTGATTCAATTAATCTCGCAAGGCGGCTTCACTTTGTCTTCGTTTTCATTTCGTCAACTTCACTGACCGAACGCCAAAGTAAATTATTCTTTGCAAAGTTCTCTACTTAGCTGGATATTAAAAGTCCTGTTTTCATTCATTGTCTATTGAAATGACATTTCTTTGTGGAGATATTTACCGTAAAATGCCGGATGTAATTCATGCGAAATATTTGACTTCTTTATGTTATTGACAACTGATGTCAATTGAAATTCACTGCTGACAGTGCACTCAGTTTGACTATTAAAAGGTTAGAATGTGTTTTGTCGGCAAGTCACTTGTTGACTGTACGTAGGACCAGTTTTTGTGCACAATGCGCATGTCCATGTCGCAAACTACTACACCGAACCATTATTTTACGCTTTTCATCAAAATTTTAGAAATGTTTTAAGTTTTATATAGTGCATATCATAAGTACATTACGATATTCGCTTCCGAATTCTATCGGATATACGATAGCTCGCCATTGTATATCCGATACAATTCGGTCGCTCATATTGCAAATAGTACTTACGTAGAGCTCCGCTATGTTCCTTGTCATCACAAAGTTATTCAAGAATGAATACGGTACAGTAATTACTGCTATGCATTTCCTAATATTCATGACAACTATAGCTATGGTTTCAATAATGCTTCCATAAAAATGTAAATTTGATACCGGCTCCATGCTGTGTTTAATCATGAATTCTCAGGACGTCTCTAATTTGTAATTGCTCTTATCTTTCAGAATTTTTGAGAGTTAACAATAGCTTTGCAACACACAGGGTTTAATATGCATGGCTGAAATCTCCTGCGCACGCGCGAATTTGAGTCTTGATCAGAAGACACTCGTATAGTAGATAGCATTCAAAATTTAAAATTTGAAAATTTCTTATCATGAGGATGGAGAGAGAAATTACATTTTTGTTTGTAAACACGTATGGCACATGAACAATAAGTTCTCTTTGACAAATTAGTGTTATATGTATAGCTGTAATTAAACAAGTAACTGATACGTATACGAACCTATTAAGACAATTTGAATTCATTTCGAGCTTTCATGAGATTCACAGTTCATCCATTTATGGATATTTTGTCAAGATAGCTGCTGTTAATCTTTTCCCTCCTTTCTCTTTTTATCAAGTAGAAACGGCTACTGTAAGTCAATATTTCAGTACCAAATCCGATAAGTGAGTCAAAAAAGATTTCAGTGCAAAACAGCAAAACAGCAGCTGTTCACCACTCACCATGCAGGCTCCTTCCAAAATGAAAACTCTATTGAAAATATATGAATTTCTGTAAACTCATGTTTTTAAAATTCCATATTATATACTTTGACTAAAGATAAAGTCAATATATATATTTTTGAACGATAATTTATCTCGCTCTGGCTTCAGTTATGAAAAGTAATTTCATAGAACACTGATTTTAGTCGCTTCCGTCTCAATAATGGTTACCACGAAATGAAACTGACTACCATATTGTCCAAATGACTAATACAGCTTGCCTGCTGTGTCGCATCTCCTTTCTCCTGCATTGTTTTCTGCCAAACATAGATAACGACATAGATAACAACTAAATATGAAGAAAATGATTGAATGAACAAGGAATGAAACCTCTCAGTCAGAATACTAAGTACAATAGACCAGTTCGCGGTTAATTCCGACATTTTGGAAGGGGTGCAAACATGACGCGAAATACAGTGTTTGTATGAGAATCCGGTGCCAAATAAAATCCGTAAAATCGAATTTCTGAAATATTCTTCAGATACAAACTGAAGGTACCAGGTAGAAGATTAACTGATCGAAATTTGAGGGATGTAGCTGTGCTAGGAAGCGTGAAATCGTGTTTTCAGTTTTCCATACATTTGTCTGTAAAAAAAAATGTAAAAGTCCGCGGGAAAATTTAAAGACAATGTACGGAAAATAACGAATATTTCAGAAATTCGGTTTTACGGATTATATTTGGCATCGGATTGGCCCATACAAACACTGTATTTAGCGCCAATATTGAATCCCTTTCAAAATGTAGAAATTAACCGGTCTATTATAATCTTGAGAGAATAACCCAAAGTAACCTAGATCCACTGCTAGTTCGAAACTTCATCGGCGAAGTACACTTGAAAACATTGACGAAGAGAACTTCACAGGCCTCGCATAAGAAAATGTATTCGAGTGCAAATTTAATGATTAACTTTAAAAAATGTGTATTCGGTGGGTTAGAGCACACTTCTCACTTCAAATGGCTTTCACGCGAAGCACAGCATCGCACACTGTGAATCACTAGGCCACAGGTGAAGCGTGATACTGGTCGGTCGAGTTATCAACATGCTATTGCAGAACGTTATTTGGAAATTATAAACGTAGGTGATATACTTCCGCGCTTATGCGAACACCATGCAGAACACCTTCATTACAACCTTTATGACAAACCTGTCAATAGCCAAAGTTTGACTCCTGCATGCTTTAGGACAGTTACAATGTCAGAGGTCTCACGCGACTATTCTGGAAGAGAGACGAACTATCGTATCTGAATATTTTCCAGCTTGCTCAAAGTAGTCGTCTGGTCTTACATGAAGAAGGCCATCTGCGTGACTTTCAATATGCCAGTGCGTACGCAACGATTCTTTAGTTTTTCTTCGCATGGAAACGAGGCAAAATCGACTGTCCGGCTATACTCGTTACCAACATGGGAGCAGTATGAATAAAATGTTGAGCTGGGTGAAAAGAGGTTTTCCATCGCATGAAAAGTATGAGGGTCCTTAAGAACTTATTGATTTTTGTTTTGAAGTCAGGGGTTGAATATGCTGGAACAATATTTCCTCTCTATTTTTCAGAAAACGTTCAACAGTGATTTTTGGTTTTTCAAACGCAATGTGAACTGGTCAGGACTAGACTGTACGTGTTTCTTATGTTTCATGTTTGTAGAATGGCTAAAGGCCTCTAAGTCATCCAAAAGTTTACAATGCTGTAATAATGATGTGATAATATTGTCTTGTTTTCATTTTTCCTGAAGGGAGAGCGGCACTTCTGTAGCAGCGCCTGAGTGTGTGTTTGTTATTTGTGGTCAAAAATATCCACTAGCTAGGTAAAAGTATCTGATCTAACTCAGTGGTTTTCAACTTGTCGATTTTGAAGTCATTCAGTATCGGCAGTACATTCCGCTCGCATTTGCAAAATAGCCAAAGACCACTAAAAACTCATCCAGAACTTGGCGATTGAAAGCAGAACGTGTACATGTATTCGTAACATCAGTTAAGTTTTGTTTTTAACATCGTTCTATGTGTTTACTGCTCGGCTCTCACCAAACAGAGTTTATCGACTTATTTCAATCAGATACCAAGCCATACAAAGCCGTTTTCATAGTTGTATTTTCTTGGTCGTTCTACACAGGTCAGCCCCATGTTACTCAGTAATACATTTCGGTAACCCAAATCTAAGCTTCTGAGAAAACCCATAGCCAAGGCCTGCAATCATTAAAAGAAGCTTTAAATTTACCAAATCGTCGGCTCACTTCAATGCGGTGTTATTCGATTCCGTCTGGTTGACCGCGCGGCTGTGGCAAAGCATTTTAATTCATTACATGTCTAGCTCTATACCATAGATGTATATAGAGTAATCTATTCAGCTATATACAAAATACAGATGTATTCGTCTTTGTAACATGTGGTACAGAGCGTGTGGTCAAAACTAGTCAGATTTAAAAACACTAGCTTGCCACAACCTAGTGGTTTCACCGTATAGTCACCACAAACTAACGTCCAAAGCACGACTATGTAAACAACGCAGGGGCTGATGCTGTTGGTGCGCATGCGCAGATCTCTAACAAACAGGCCTCGAACTGAACTCAAATAACAATGTTATTAGAATGCTTTAGGGTGTGTTGCCAATAGATTACTTCCATCCGTTAAGAAAATGTCTCAATATTTTTCTATATAACGGGTTCATTATACGAAGCGTTTTAACGACTGAAGTAATCGTTGTTGATGAATAATTAAATACTATACTCTTTAATGATTTTAAAGTATTAATGAAAAAGACGCCAGAAAAACTGTCTGATCTAAAATAATACCGAGTGAATCTTTGGACCTTCAGCTTCGTCTGAATTCATCAACCTGTACACTCTTAATTAATCATATTCTGTTGAATCCTGTTTCTTGTGAGTAGAACGTGTTATACAATTATATTTCGTTTAGTAAACCAGATGTATGTTTCTCTTAATAAGACTTCTTGTTTTCCATAAATATCATTTAAGCTTTTAACGCTACAGTTTACATTAATCTTCGTATTTGGTTTACTTACTTTTAATCAGTTTTGTGAGGACGTTAATGGCAAATATGTGTTTCTTGCTGTAATTGTACACCCTCTTGAAATAAAGTGTTAATCAGCGAAACATAGGGCGCTTATTACTTGCATGGAATTTTCGGTGAGAATTTTCTGACAAATGGAACTCAGTGTACAGTAAACGGAACGGAAGGAAGTTGTACCACTTATAATTCTTCAGATAATCACGAACAAAGAGCTTGAACTAATGGTACGTCTAAACAAATGTAGAGAAATTCTCGGTCATTCCAGAAAAAAAAAAAAGATAATGATCTGGTGGGAAGAGCCGTTCCACTTAATTTCCCATGGGAACAACCGGTTTGTCCATACAATTGGTAAGCGCCATATTTAGCAATAAGTTTGCTGTCTATCTATACATTTTTGAAACATTGTACTTTCTAGAAAAAAGATATACGATTGATTGTTACAGAAGAGATTTAGTATCGACTGTACTGATGCATATGTCGATTTGATCATTATTTTCATCATCAGATAACTTTGAAATATCTTAATTTGATCTCTAAATATTATCAAGATTGGAGTATTTATTGATTTGCCACTAATTACATATGAATAAATTAAAGTAAATATGTAAAAACTAAAACTACACGATCACCTTGTATGGGATCTACTCAGCGCAAATTGCCAGACCTATCTCTATATAAGTAACATAATTATTACATCAGTAGGAATTGTAGGATTCCTACGGTGACGTCGTATTCTTACCACCATAATACCTAACCCATAATACCTAACCCTTACTTCAAACCTAACCCTAACCCTCCGCCAGGGTTTACATTCCTACCGATTCCTACCGATAGAATAATCTCTTATTACTTATTATTAATAAACGTTGCAAGGCAGATGGTACGGTTTGGGAAATATAATGTGAACAAATATTTGGGTTGGCACACTGCCACGTCATCCATTGTGACTAATGTGCCAACCAGAGATCGATTGGTTCCTGACACAAAGCGGCCTTTTGAAATCATGGTTGGTACATTAGCATAACAATTGTAATGTTTATCAACACGAAGTATCGCTATACAAGTTATGAAGACAAGAAATCGTTACAAATTCAGCAAAATCAAAAATACGAATATGAGACTAGTATATTACAAATGGTGATGTAATGAGTGGGTGTGATGGTTTACATCTAGGACGACGGCATAAAACAACAGCCTTAATTACAAAATACGATAACTGAACATGAAAATGCAGGCCGTGCCTATATTTGGACCTTTCTCTGAAAAAAACATGACGTGAAAACCCCACATTTTACGTTAATAATACAACGTAAGAAAGGAAATCACTCCCTTATTCGTTTGGCATGAACGGAATTCTATGCTCATCGTGCCACACCCAAAATTCTTTGTTGCATCCCGTATCCCACTGGATTACGTATAGCCCACCGTCCACCGCACACGTGAGCTATCAGCTCAGCCAACGGGCACGAGAGGTCGTTCGCTAGGCTATTAGCTCAAGTTCCGTTTCATCGCACACGGTGAATTTCACTAAGCTCAGTACAGTACCTATGTGACTTCGCTAGACGTCGCCATTTTAAAATCACGTGAGAGCGCTGTGCGTTTTCATTGGTCCATAGATTAAGTCAAAGCTAAAAAAATATCAAACACGATAGATGTTTTCCTCACGGTCAATTGAGATGAAAAGCTCGCCGAAATTCGCCGTACACGAGAGCTATCAGCTTAGTGAACGACCTCTCGTGCCCGTTGCCTAAGCTAAGAGGGACTTTAAGCAACCAGGACAGAAACAACAATGACGACATTTGGTGTCTGACTATTTCCCTTGCTCGCCTTGAATTGTTTCTCACAACCAGATTTTCGAAAAATAAGTATAGAGTATAGAGTTTCGTTCACGTCGAATGAAAAACGGATTGATTTACTTTCTTACGTTCGCGTTCTCTTTAAGTAATGATTCAGTTAAGAACTGTAGCAAAAGACAATAGGCTGCGGCAATGAGCATATCCCACATACGATTTTGCTTGAATATGCCTGAAGTGCTGTAGGAGATGTCTACAATCCAAACTACACCCAGAAAATAAAGTATAATTTGTTATGCTATGGGTTCCTTTTACTGTGAAAACTCAAAGAAGCCACCATCCAGCCAATCGGAAAGGGAGAAAACAAAAGATCTTTCAATCTCAAATTTGATAACTTCCCCACATACGATGTTCTTCGAAATTAAACCATAGTTAGTTTGATCAAAAATACATTCAAACTTCAAAAATTATCGAATAAAAAATGCATTATTTCGATGGGTTTCTATTGAATTTATTGAGTGTCAACCTTCTACATTCCTTTATTTTGCCGTTCATGCTATCGTTCCTAGACAGAACATTACTTAAAACGTACAATTTGGGGTTTTCACGTTGTGTTTTTGCAGAGAACGGTGCAAATGTAAGCAGCGCTGCATTTTTATGTGCGGTTATTGTATTTTGTAATTAAGGCTATTGTTTCATGCCGTCGTCCTAGACGTTGCCGTCTTGGTTTCTTAAATAATAATAATAATAATATAATATGTCTTTATTATACATTGATTTGTACATATCAGATGTTACAAATATGTAAATGAGGTAAGAAGATAATATTAAAAGCTATCATAAAATCATACATGGCTATATAAAATAGGGCAAAACTTGAATTAAGAAACTAGATTATACTTAAAAAATTATCTATTAACAAAACTACCTTTAAAACGCTTTGTATTAACTTTAGGATATACGGCGGTTTGTTTTCTAAGCCTTCGAGAGGACTGCTTAACCGTAGGCAGCAGTTATCGTAATGGATGATTAGAAATAGAGAGAGTTAACACTGGCTTCCGGTAGTTCATTACGAAGCAAACATGGTGGAAGTTCTCGAGTGATCTTTTGAAGTGGCGGGGTATTCTATAGTTGTACCCTTTGCTTAAGCTCTCTATTACAAACCGTACAATCAGCATTGCAATCATAGATAGATACATATATATATTTGTTTTAATTTACTCTTTAATTTGTGTCCCCAATTAGCAGTCTTTTGCTAAATACCTTTAGACACGTTAATAAAGTTATTATTATTCAGTTATTATCGTTAATTACTCTCATCAGTTGTCGTTAATGGTGCAAACACTTTATCGTCGACTTCGATTATGAAACGAAACTAATTGAATTGTTACCGTGTTCTAGAGTATAGAATAAGTAATTTGGAATCGGGTAAAGACGATTATTATTATAGAGACGAATCAGAGTCTAGATACTGTAAATGTTATTATGATAACAATATATTTATTTGTACCAATCAATTAACATTTTTGTTTGATATAATAATAAGAAAATAAGCAGAAAGTGTGTGGTACGGGCGCCCTAGAATAACTAAAGAGCTAATCTAGCTAGGGCGCCCTTATAAGATAAATGTGCAGAGAAAGGTGCGAAAGAGGAGAGTTGCGTAAATAGCTTAATTTGCAAACGACAAGCACAAGAACGTCGCAGTTACAGACAAAACGAACATACTAACGAACCGGGCAGAACCCGCATATTATGTATACTGTATAGGCATTTTAGCTCTTCAAATTACCTATATGGCATTTCCTTTAGTGGTTTAAAATTATATTATTCCAACCATATCTGCTTGCTAAGGTAAACATTTCGTACATGTATATGCTCGCGGTACTGAGCCAAGGGTTACCCTGATAGCCGGGCCGCCAACTGAATTGCAGCGACAACCGCGAAGTAATTCGAACACTCTTCGGTTCATTCGGTCTTATTTTGCCACTAAGATGCAGGCATATTTACATTTATATAAGTTCCGCCATCACTGACCAGTCTGTTTTCGCGGGATTCCTCCAAATTCTACCGCGACTGCGAACGACTTTGCTTCAAATATGTCTCAGTAAACTACAGCTAAATTGTAGTGAACGCGGCCTATCTGTAACGCTAATCGGCTGCTTGTGGCGTGTTTGAACTAACAAATGGCAAAGCAAGAGACTACAACACTGAAAAGTGGCTGTTAAAAGGCTTAGGCGATAGAAATATCGAGCTTTCCCGCCAACACACACCGACTTCCCGCCATTTTGTTTATTATTAACACTAAACTTGACGTTACAACACAGGGTGACCACACGCATAGCTTTTCGCACGTCTACCATTTCCTTGAAAGATATTTTGGGTTCATGGTCACCCACCCACCAACCAACCGGTCGGTGATCGCCTCACTTTGACGCCCTGGGCTCAGAGGATATGTCCCGGATGTAGCATTTTCGTGTCGTGTTCGCCGATTTCAATTGATACCGTTCGGTTTTCTGTGTCTTTATAATGTAATCCTGCTTTTTCACTTATTTCAATTAAAGTTTTAGTGAAATTTCGGGTCATTGTGTTTGGATTCTTGTTCTCGCCGTTTTGGATTTTTGAGAATTTTGCTTTGTATTCTTCGGTGTTAAGTATTTGAGGTATTTTCTTCTTTGTTCCAAATCAGTTTCCTATATATGTTTTACTTTGGCATGCAGGTTGTCTATTTTTGGCTTTAGTGGCTTCTTTATCTTGAGCATGTACGAGATATGGCAGTGATCAGTATTGTGTGGTTTAAGTATGTTTACTTTTAAGTAACGGACAAGAGGTAATATGTTATAGTACTGGATATTACGTAGTCTACGAGACTAGAGCCGTTGTATTTGAAACAGGTTTTTTTCCAGTGCTGTCTCCTAATATTCTTCCATTTATATAGAATTCTAAGATTATTTTCTGTGCATGCTTCTATTAATAATCTGCCTCTTGCGTCTATTTTGTTTTCATCTTGCGAGTAACGCCTATTGGGGATATCATACATAATACGTCACTAACAGGAGTAACCCCTCGGGTCTTCGGGACAGCAAACGAACCCTTCCGAGTACTAACGGTAGCAAACAAGTAGCCCAACGTGGAACAAATGAAAAATTGTTATTGTTTTGTAGCATTGGCATGTTAAAAAGTGCATCACTCGGACACAAATATTATTAACTTTGAGTTGATGTTTATATTGTTGATGTAGACGGTTGTATCTGGGTGGTGAGAAAACATTGACCTCCAGTCCATGGACTCCCAGTACATTTAGAGAGTCCATAGACTGGGGGTCAGTATTTTCTCCACTACAATTGAATTCTGCCATACAGCAAATTAATGTTATAGTTTGTGATTGTTCACACATTTCAATAAAATATCTATACTAATTTACTCGTCTATATTTCCGTTATCGATGTTGTGTTATTTTCTGTCCAAAATGCACATTGTCTAATAACCCAACACATCATTTTCTCTTGGCAAAGTATGATTTGCAAGTTTCTGTAGTTTTAATCAACTAGGAGTAATTATAGATTATGGCAAGTGCGTTGGAGAAATTTGAATATGATTGTGGAACATAACAATAGTTGATAATTTTCGATTAAAAATTGAAACAAAGGCAATAAAATAAATAAAGTGGAACAATATAGAGCCATAGAAATGTTTAGTTTGCCCAACTCACACTCGAACTAATATCACTAGACTGTCAGTAGCGCTATGCATCCCCTCGCAGCACTTCACTTTCTATTAGAAACTTCTAGTTTAACGATATCATTGCGTGGTACCTTACGCTATAGCTGTCCCTCCTCGGCGGGATTGCATGTAAATGATAGCTATCTTAAGTTTTAACGGCGAAACGGCCCTATCTCCATGTAAACATGGTCTTAGTAACCCACAGGGACTAATAGCTTGTGTACCAAACACTGAGAAAGGTTACCTGTTCTAAGTTGCTTTAGATGAACTTCCAGCCATCAGTAATCAAGCTCGATCATAAAAGTTACAATATCGCATCATCCCAATGACAGACGCCCTAAACTATGCATATGACAACTTCTGAAAACGAGCCAATTTGTATTGTATTGTATTTTATTGATTCGTCACTAATAAAATTTACAAAGTAAATAATACAAAGTACAATATACAAAGGTTAGTGACGAGGAAGCCTAAAAAGAAACCATTAAGGCTTATGTGAATTTAGGCTTCCTTCCAAACAAATAGCTACGTCGACTTTTTCTCGAAATGATAGACAGTCGTCTCGACAGTTGTCTAGAGGGTAATGGTTGCGTAATCCATAGTGTAAAAATATATAATGCATTGCGTAATCCATGACGTATTATATGTTATGGATTGCATAATCCGTGAAAATCAACGCGATATTCATCTAAAGCACCAAATCAGGCGAAGTGCTTTTCAAATCCATGCTTTGATATTTGTTCAAGCTCTTTACAAACAAATTGGCCACTTTGGAAAAGAGTAGGGGATTGGGGCGAGGGTGGTCTCGCAAAGGCGCTTGGGATCGTTACAGGGGACACGCATCGTACAGAATACAAACAAACACGGCGAATATCGCAATTTACTCATCGAATATAAGCACAGAAAGTGAAATAAACTTTAAAAGAGGCACTGCACCAGAAGTAAAGCTCAACAGAAGTGTCCAGAAATGTGGGTTCATAAAAATCAACTTATTAAAGCAGAGCAAAGAAGTGAAAACTACCGAGTTAGCAGAAGTAAAGCGAAGCTGTGTGACCGAATTATGCTACGATCCGACACGTTATGCTTTTAATAGCCGATTCCTACGTTTCCCATCATGGATTTATGATTTTAAAGTAATACTTTGTAACTTTAAACAGGCCCTGTTCTGTTCTTGGGATTGTAGGGTGAAGAGCCGGAAGGAGCTGGTATGTAGTAAATCGCTACAAATACATGTCACCCTATCGGACTTCAAGATCAAGTGCTTCAACGCTTCTCTTGTCAGTAGTTATTCACGGCCTACAATCCCATGAACAGAACAAGACCTGTATAACTAAAGTTACAAAGTATTTAATACTTTAAAGTGACAAATCCATGATGGTGGGAAATGTAGGAATCGGCTAAAGCATAACGTGTTCGGATCGTTGCGGATTCATCGTAGCAATCGGCCACACAACTTCGCTTTACTTCTTCCAAATCCCCATTCCGCGGTAGTTTTCACTTCTTTGCTCTGCTTTAATAAGTTGGCTTTTATGAACCCTTTCCTGGACACTTCTGTTGAGCTTTACTTCTGGTACAGTGTCTTCTTTCAAGCTTATTTCACTTTCTCTGCTTGTATTCGATGAGTTGATTGCGATGCGTGTCCCCTGTAACGATCCCAAGCGCCTTTGCGAGACTACCCTCGCCCCAATCCCCTACTCTTTTCCAAAGTGGCCAATTGATATCGACTTCCGGGAAAGAATGAGCGGTGACGTCACAAACCAGTACAAACCACAGGGATCCCTTAACCTCCCAACTGGCCAGAACAGCGCTATTTCATTGCATTCCCTATGGCGTACCATCCCCGCCAAAATTCATGGTTTGAATTCGAAGTTCTTCACATGAATTTTACACTCAAATAGAATATTTCATATTGTTATTTTGTATTTTATAAGCTTTATCAAGGTTTCAACATACGTGTTTTATATTTGTCGTTCAAGTTTTACATTCGAGATTGTCACTGTTCATTCTAAACTCCACGTCATGCATTCGTCGTTCGAGTTTCACATTACAAAGTCGACGACTTTTATTTTCAACTCGACGTTTTGAATTGAACTTCACGCTTCAGTAACTTCCCGGTTGACCTTGGGAACCTCGTACCCAGAACTCCTCGGTAGTAATCCTTGGAGTTCTTAGGTCTGGTAATAAACGCAGGCGCTACGCAGGCGCTACGCAGGCGCAGATGTGACAGGAACAACACACGTGCTTGATCTCTGTGTTCTACTGACTATGGAACCCGTTAATAATAATAATAATAATAATAATATGTAATGTACTGAATGCAAGGACCAATTCGGACGAAGTGCAGGAACCGGATCACCTTGGATGGGATCTAATCAGCAAAAATATACGAATATAAAGACAAAATGAAAGGCTGATTGTACGGTACTGGGAATATATATAATTATTACCGATATTTCGGTTGGCACGGCCAACCTTCCTCAGGGTACACAAGTATATGGCAAGAAACCGTTAGTTACAAATTTTGAAAACATGAAAACACTAGCAATCAACCTTATCAACAATGTATTAATAACAGGTCACGCTCTTCGTCCTCTCCTAATAATAGCACTCCCACTAACGTGACCAACATTTCTCCTAATCGAAATACTAGCGTTAATTCCACCAAACGTCATAGACGTAAAAGACAACAAAACGCTAATCGCTACTGGAGAAAAAATAATTCTAACATTCGTCTTGATACTAATGCTGTTATTAACTTAAGTAACACTCCTCTTACTTCCAATGAAACGCAACTCCTCGCTCGCGGCCTTTCCTTCTGTCCCACACCTCGTCACATTGACTGGGCTGAAGTTAAAGCAGACATTAACGAATTCTCTCGACGCATGCGACTGTTAGAATTCTTTCACGATTACCCTTCTCAAATTAACCGTAATCCCTTTCGCATTAAAGGCACTTGGACTCCGCCACCTAACAGAGACTCAGCTTTAGACGCTTTTCTTAACGCCGTCGAACAGGACATTCTATCCATTAAACCTAACCGCATCCGTGACAATCTGCCTTCACACGAACGACAAGCCTCTCATCGACTTAACCGACGTAATGACATTATCATCAAACCGGCTGACAAAGGATCAGGTACCGTTGTTATGAACCGCGACTGGTACATCAACGAATGCCTGAGACAATTAAACGACACCAAGTTTTACAAAAAACTCGACACAGACATCACTAATGACATTCAAAAACGCATACAGTTTTACGTTAGACGTATGCACGAGGACGAAATCATCGACAAAGACACTAAGCGCTTTCTCATACACAGCGATCCCAAAGCGGGACGTTTCTACATCTTACCTAAAATTCACAAACCTGGTAATCCTGGACGCCCCATCGTTTCTAGTAACAACCATCCCACTGAACGTATTTCACAATTTGTTGACTTTCATCTTAAACCTTTGGTTACTAACACTCTATCTTTCATTAAGGACACTTCTCACTTTCTTAATAAATTACAACAACTTGGCAAACTCCCCAGTCACGCTCTTCTTGTCACGCTGGACGTTTCTTCTTTATATACCAACATACCTCACAACGAAGGCATTGAGTCTTGTCGTCAGTTTCTGAACACTCGCACAACATCTACTGTACGGACAGAAACTCTGTGATCTTATTAGAATGATCTTAACCATGAACAACTTCGAATTTAACAACGAACACTACATACAACAACATGGTACTGCTATGGGTACAAGAATGGCACCCTCATATGCCAACTTGTTCCTAGCCAAATTTGAGACTGACGCACTCACTCAAGCACCGCACCAGCCACATACCTGGTGGCGTTATATCGACGATATTTTCATGATTTGGACTCACACAGAAAACGAACTACTCACATTTATTTCTTACCTTAATCAATTTCATCCTACTATCAAATTCACTTCATTTCACTCATTCACATCAGTACCTTTCTTAGACGTTACAGTTTCTATAAATGACGGTAACATTGAAACAGATCTTTATACCAAGCCCACCGATACTTACTACGTTCGTCTTCTCACCCACAACACACCAAACGCGCTATTCCTTTCAGTCTTGCTCTCAGATTACGCCGTGATCTGCTCTTCCGACAAAACCTTTACCTCTCGCACCAACGAACTCAAATCCTACCTCAACAAACGTGGATATAACCGCTCCTTTTTAGACAAAGAAATACGTCGCGTTCATACCATCTTACGGACAGAAGCACTTACACCCAAACAAGCTAACAAACAGTCTAACCAAGTCCCTCTTGTAATTAGCCTCCCCCGCAGCTCTTCTTAGACCCCTACATTAATCACGGCCAAACTAATTATACATTTCATTCGACTGGCGAGATCAGGCCCATCAAACATCACATTGACTGTAATTCTAAAAATCTCATGTACATGGTTCATTGTAAACGCTGTAATGCTCAATACATAGGAGAAACTAAGCGTCGCCTTAAAGACCGCTTTAATGAACACCGCCGCCCTGTTGACAAACCTACTAACAAGTCTAAAGCTACTGCTGTCTCGGATCATTTTCTTACTAACAACCATTGCCCTAATGACATGCAATTAATTCCCTTAGAACTCATCCACTCTAATAGAGATGGCGTACGCAAGGCTCGCGAGGCATTTCTTATTGATAAAGGACAAACATTAGAACCTAAAGGCATGAACAGAAAAGAAGAAATGTAATTTTATACCACTTAGTCTCTATTATGGAATTGTATTTAGCTTAGTTCTCTATCACGACCACTCATCACTTGTAATTTTATCTCCTAGTCTCACATTCATGTTTTCAAAATTTGTATCTAACGGTTTCTTGCCATATACTTGTGTACCCTGAGGAAGGTTGGCCGTGCCAACCGAAATATCGGTAATAATTACTCGGGCTGCCTGTGGCAGCGCCGAGTCTAAAAATGCAAGCCGTTCTTTTTTTTTTTTTTTTTATTCTGTGCAACAAGTCTTCTGCGCATGCGTTAAAGGTCAAATTCACACCAATCAGATTGCAATGTGCTGGTCACGCAACAATCGCCAGGTTAATTTATTTACATAATTTAATACAGTAAAGCAAGATGGCGGAGGACCCGCGAGCAACTTTCTCTCTAACTTGGAGTCTCATCTCTCAAATGTAAGCCAGTTTAATGTTTTATTTAACTTCACTCGTGCGAAAGCCTTCCAACAGGCTCAGGATATTTCAACTGGCGCTATTGTCGGAACCGAAGGACCGCGTTTTTTACCCAGATGGCCAGTGATTTTATATACGACACGTACGACGATCGACCTGAAGCAAAGGGGCCAGGATCCGGAAAGCTAAAATTCGAAGAATATTGGAATCTATAAGCCATCGGCTCGCTGTGCTGCATTTAAAACATCCGATAAGAACATCTTATTTTGGGTGAAGGCACTTCAAGACCAATATTATGCGTCTCTTAAAAACTGTCAGAGATTTAAATTTACCGTAAGTTGGATCAGAGAGTATTGAGATCAAGTTATTTCGTTCCAGCGAGGATATTGACCTAGCGGAAACGGTACAAGCTGTCGAAGGATTTTACTTATAATCATCCACGTCTACTTTAATGATTACAGATGAAAGTAGAGAACTTAACGAATGAAGAAACAGAGGTCACGCGCGACATGCTTGAGAAAATGAACATGTTCAACACTTTATGTTATACTAAGAAAACAAAACAAATTACAGAGCCTGCAAGTTCACAAGTCAATGAAAAACCCCAAGAGCCTGTAGTTTTGGATCAACATATCCTTGAAACTCCAAAAGCAACATACACATGAGTCAAATTCAAACCGGAAGAGATGGAATTCTTCAGATTCTTCACGAGATTGTTAGCCCGCAATAAGAACTCTCTCGCTGCTTCAACGACCTTGATTTGTAACATGGAGGCTGGGACCTAACTGTTCTTACTCTCGTCACATCAAAACACGAATCAAGAAACCAAACTCTGTCATTTGGAAGACAAATTAGTGCAGCAAGATAATATATACAAGACCGAAATCAAGATGTTGTCAGCACGAATATATTATTGACCTATAAGTTGAAAATGGCGAGTTGAAAGCGGATATAATACTGAAGCTGAGATCCGACTTTCAAACTTAAAAAAAATAATCAAGAATACAAAAAAGAAGACAATGAAAGACCAAGGTCTCCAGTGTTCCGAGACTACCCAACCTACTGAAGCTTATCAGTTTGTTCAAGAGCCATCTTTCTTACATGACAACCCGATCCCTATTCATCAGAATACATTTTCTGTGCTAAATGACGAGAGTTTACAATCACCTGACCGACAACCCACTACTAAAGAAAGCCGGGGACCATGAAGTACGGTAGTACGGTTAATTCTCGGGTTCAAAACAATGAATATATGCCTGCTCAAATGCAGTGTGTTAAACGAATAAGTAGTGTTTAAATTAAAAGGTCAACATACGAGAAAAACAAAAATATTAAATTACATATATACTAGGGGAGCAGAGAATGAAAGTCACCGCGCTACCGGCCACTCCTAAAGACTGCTAAATTCAGCTAATAATTCTTCCCTTTGGTTATTACTAAGAGGATTTCAAATGAAAGTGTATTTCATCTTCAATCTCATGTGGCCCGAGTGAAAGCCCAGATGGGCTCTTGTTATATATATTCCCAGTACCGTACAATCAGCCTTTCATATATATATATATAATAATAATAGTTTATTTATATAGCGCTCTTTCCTTCAGAGACCAAAAAGATATATATATATAATATTAAAATAATACTACTAATTGCAATATACTATACGATGACTGTAATTGCTCAGTAGTAAGCTTTCTTAAATAAAAATGTTTTTAAGCTTTTCTTGAAGCTGTCAACGGAGGGGCTGTGCTTTAAATCTAATGGCAAGGAATTCCACAGTTGCGGGGCGCAAACTGAAAAAGCGCGGTAGCCATAAGATTTCAGATTATATGATGGTATCTTAAGCAATAGCTTGTCAGCAGATCTAAGGCTACGTTGCGGCACATACTGGTCTAACAATTCATTTAGATAGTGTGGAGCAATACCATTGATTGCTTTATATGTATATAGTAATATTTTAAATTCAATCCGTTGCTCAATGGGTAGCCAATGCAGCTGCATTAAGAGTGGCGTGACGTGATCAGACTTACGTGACAGAGTTATTAGCCTAGCAGCACTATTTAAAACATATTGCATGCAGGCGCTGCAATAAGTATTTGGGCAGACCATATAATAGTGAATTACAATTATCGAGTTTTGTTGTAACAAAGGCATGCACTAGCATCTTACATGTATCATAACTTAAGAACTTTCTAATACGTGCAATGCTTCTAATAGAAAAAAATGCAGATTTGCAGACTTGTGTAACATGCCTATCCATAGATACCGTAGTGTCGAATACAACACCAATATTTCTTGCAAAGTCAGAAGGCATCACAGACGCATTTGCTACTTGCATACAATCCAGGGAAGGGGCCGGGCGATGTTTGGCATGAAAGACAAGTATCTCAGTTTTATCATACCAATATATCAACATCGCCAGAAATTCGAGACATTGAGGCCTGATGGTATATAGATGGTTGACATAGCATAGATGGTACATTGGGACACTATAACGCGGAATACATAAAGTACCAACACGTAATTGGGTAACACCGCTCACCAGAATTTTATCGCAGACTCGTCTCTTTTGGTCCGTTTAGGACCTACTTTCCAAAAGGACAAATTAGCTTGAATAACCGCTAGCTGTTTAAACAAACACACTGCAGTTTCTAGAGTACAGAACAAGGTTTCCAAAGCTGCCATGTTTATTGGTCACTTGTGGTCAGAGTTTTGATAGTCTCAAGACGAGCAATATTACGGGTTTTAGCGTGCCATATGGAGTCTGAGGTTTCTTGTCGAAAAGCTGAATTTTCAAGAAGGAAAAGGAATCATCCAAAATGGACTTTGGGACATCAGAAGGGAAGAATACGGTAGGTCTTGTTTATGTGTTCAACTCTTCGTGCGCACATTTTTTGCTAAGGTTGTAGATTTGCAGCAGATCCATTTTATAAACTGTTATCTGCATGTTTTTACTGGAAATCTTTAATGTCCACTGTAAATAAATGCGAATTTTATGCTTCCTCTAAAACGAAAGAAAGGAATCATCAAAGTGTACTACTTGGCTTTGAATTGCTTTGAATTGAATACATAATATCTGTAGAAATAATGCCTTGATCGCACATTTTTACGATTGTACCGTATTTCATGAGAAATATGGAAAATGTTTAGGATCCCATACATTTCTCTGTAAATTTTCACGACCCATTTCACACAGTGAACAGGGGTCAATATGTGTTGCGCAATAACCATGTCTCGAATTTCTGGCGATGAATATATCAATACGAAAGCTGCCCTTCGCCGTGTTGCAGATAGCCTGCTTTCAGCGGATAAAGCGGCGAACTGCGAGAGGTTTGTTGTCGAGTTCTCTTTTGCAAGTTCGTAAACCGTAAATATCATGCTCTTTCCATAGCGCCAGAAGATCTTTACTTAGAAGTAGGCTCTGCTATAGCTTCCTCCTGCTCCGTTTTCAAACTGAGTTCGCCTTCGCCTTTACCCTCCTTCGCCTTTACCTTGGTTCCAAAGGTTTTCTAGAGAGAACACAGCTGCTCGCAGTTCTTTCTCCGCGGCTGGGTAAAGGTACTTTGAAAACGGAGCACTGAGGAGGAAGCTCATACAGAGCCTAGGCTTCTAGGTAAAGATGTTCTGGCTGTGCTTTCGACAGGCTTTGGAAAGAGTATGATATTTACGGTAAAGAGAACTCGACAACAAACCGTGATTTAATTCGCCACTGAAAAGTACTATTGTCGACCAAATTGCAGAGATGCAATCCGGCTATTGACTTCACGGCCGTTGAACTTAGTAGCGATGTACAGTAGAGGAAATAATCAGAAATCCGCCTCAATACATTTATGCAACGGTCGTCCATTTTTTTCGGCAAACATTCACTAAGCGGATGGACTTCGACTCCTCAGAGAAAGACTGAGCTTCTCGTTTCTACTCTTCTCGTTAGGGTTGACGATCACAACCTTTACCTCTGTACTTTGCACTCGTAGTTTGTTTGTCCACAAGTTCTTCAATATCGAGTTCTGACAAAACATTGTCTCTAAACTATGCTACTATAATCATCCTCCTGTTGGCAGTTATCGAGTCGTTGAATTGTTTCTTGAACTACGGAGAATACAAACTCTGCCGCCATTTTGTGATCGACTGACTGTTGCGCCTGCGTTGTTTATGTCAGCGGTTCCCAAGGTCAACCGGAAAGTTACTGAAGCGTGAAGTTCAATTCAAAACGTCGAGTTGAAAATAAAAGTCGTCGCCTTTGTAATGTGAAACTCGAACGACGAATGCATGACGTGGAGTTTAGAATGAACAGTGACAATCTCGAATGTAAAACTTGAACGACAAATATAAAACACGTATGTTGAAACCTTGATAAAGCTTATATTAAAAATACAAAATAACAATATGAAATATTCTACTTGAGTGTAAAATTCATGTGAAGAACTTCGAATTCAAACCATGAATTTTGGCGGGGATGGTACGCCATAGTTCCCCACACTTTCATTCTCGCCATCTCCGCGCGCTGGCGACATGCTTCCGGTAAATGTTGTTTGGTAGCTGCGAAAGGGACTTTCCTTTTCCTCTCTCTCTTCCTTTCTTTCTTTTCTACATTTTTCTCAAGGTAAAAGAGAGCGGGTTAATATCAATGGCTAGTAGCCGTTGGTATATTTTAAGAGTTTGTAAAGTCTATGGCTACTCTAAAGACCACCTTGATTCAGTTTGGTTTGAGCCTATCGGTCTTCTCTTATGCGCTGGAGGTTTATGGTTTAATAAGTATCGTAAAATCGATAGACTTTTTGCTAGAGCTCTAAAGTCTGGATACTATAAAAAGCGCTATTATATAACCGATCTATATTCTTGCGAACTAGAGGTTTCTAACAAAAGTGAAGTGCTGCAAGCAGTATAGTATAAGAAATTGTAGTTTAATAATCTGACTCCTAGCTAGAGCCGTGTGATATTGGTGCACAAGTAACTAAATTGCCTGAATTTGCCATCGACACTTCGTCAAACCCCTTTAGTTGCTTAATTATTGATAAATAAATGACTTCTTAAGTTATAATCCGCTGAACGTCCGTGGTGCATTGAATAGTGTATATGTTTATACGAGGTCGCAGCAGTACATTGAAATCAAGCAGCTGTTACAGCCGTCAGACAAGGTTTTAATCCTTCTAGCCTTCCCACAGCACCGGGAAAACATCTGATCGTATCGTCTGTTACTCTGGTGAGGAAAGAATTAAACCTACAGAAACTCTGCTCGGATACAAGCCGCATTCACCGAGGAAACAGTGTTTTCTTTCACAGCCCAAAGCAGTAAACAGCATCCTAATGTTTTGATAGAATGTTTCAATAATTTTTTGTGCAATATCCTACTTACCTAAAGCGATAAAAGCGGGGATTATTGTGGTTATATTGAGGTCTCATTCGCTATCCAAAATGGCGAAAGGCCAACGACACGTACCGAAAGCACGTGATTGTAGTTACCAGTTTTCTGCTGCACAATGTAGGTCGAGGAACCCAAAATAATTCAAATGAACTCGGTATGCGCATCGAAGACGTTCGAAATAGGTATAAGAATAAGGATAAGAACATGAGCTATGGGATAGAATTGCTGATCCCGCTAAAAGTCCAAAACAGCGCTAGATGACTTACATACATACACACTTTATTTAAACACGGTAAAATCATCAGTAAGTACAAGTTAAAAACAAATTAAAATGCATTTAAAATTGGTTTACATGATTGCCGTGTGGGAATCCGTTGCCGCCGGCAAAAGAACGTTTGATTTCCCTTTTGAATTTCCCAAGTGACTCAATTTTTCGAATGTTTTGGGGAAGGTTGTTCCACAAAACAGCCCCATTATAACTGAGGCTTCGTTTTAAATAATCGGTACGGGGCTTGGGTACATTTAATTTCAGTTGTTGTTACTGTTTCGTAGGTCAACATTTTTGCTGCGTGGAGTAAACTTTTTTGCAAGTACACTGGAGCGAGGCCATGTATTATTTTAAACATTAAGATAGCTTTGTGCTTTTTTTCGGCGTAAGGATAGACTATCCCAGTGTAGCTTATCGAGAAGTAAAGTTGCGCTAGTGTCGTAATTCGATTGAAGGATAACCCTAGCAGCTCGATTTTAAAGCTTTTGCAGCTTTTCACTTAATTGTAGGTTTAATCAGGAGCCTGGTTTAATCCATCCCAAACAGAGCTTCAGTAGTCACTTACTTCCAGCTGTCAGATCACGTACACTATGTAACAGCTTAACGTGTCAAGAAAACCTTTATTAATATATGTTTATTCAACTAATTATCAATAGCTTAAGATACATGCACCACTGTATTATTATATTTATTTAGTTGCCATTTATATATAATCCTCAGTAATCTTTACTTTTACAAGTTGATTTGATTATATTATTATTATTATATTATTATTATTATTATTATTATTATTATTATTACAAGTGGATACCGCTAACGATAATCAAACACGCAAAATACAGAGACCACTTGAATTTTTAAGACACCAACTCAAGTTAAATCTTCAAGTGGATATTCTTATCATATCCATTATATTAGACAATTGGGTACCGCTAACGATAATCAAATGATACTGGAAATTTTACACGATTTAATGAAAATAGGGCTAGAAAATGTCGGCTGCACCCCCTAGAGTTCACCTTTCGCCAAAATAATAAACAAATTCGAGTTCTACGGGAAAATCTAATTCAGAAAACATCAATTGCGTTTGTTTATCTGTTGTTATTATTCATTTTATTAGTTCTCTTATATTACAGAAGTGGGTACCGCTAACGATAATCATACAATGGTTTCCACCTCTCCCCCCTTATTTTTTAAGCTTCGCAGATCTTACACAAAATTCGCAAACGATATGGTGTATTAGTTATGTTTAGTACCAAGACTATGATTTAGATACTGCAACTTTATTCAATCCCATTCTAATGGGCCATGGGGGAGGGTACTACTATTAACAGGAAATGCATATGCTTTTGCACCCCTCGCCCCTCAGTTTTGTAAGGTTCGCAGATCTTACCCAAAATTTGAAAACAATGAGTTGTGCTTGTCGTGTTTAGTAACGATGGATAGATCTTTTCGAGATAAGCAATATACCTGAAGGCTGGTCCATATTGATTCTACCTCGTTACCGTGCTGATTGACCACATGAGATAGCAAGCGCATGCGCCAATCAGTGCAACGTTTGATAGCCGATCAGGAAAGATTTGTGTTTGTGCACGCAAAATCACAGAAAATACAGCGAATTCAAGCTTTGAATACACAAAATCCTGTCTACTGACAAACGGCCTTAAAAACAACTGACAAATGACGTTTTTTTTACTGACAACCGAAACATAACTGAAACAAACCCCCCCTGGAATGCCGAGTTAGGCAAAGCCACGCCAACGACTGCCAAAGCACGTGCTACAAAGCACGTCCGCTCGACTCCTCAAAGAGAGTCCACGCTAGGGACGAAAGATCCCTCAAAATCACAAAAAAAGTGATACTGAGAAATCCCCCAAGAAGGGTTCACAGCGACCACTGTCGTTTAATTTTTCAATTTAATGATACTCTGCTTTTCTCGCGTTCATGTTAATATCCCGACGTAGCTAATTGTAAAAAAATGAATAAATTATCAAAAACCAATTGATAACAATTAGTTAATTGAATATCAATTGTATCAGCAATTGATAACAACAGATTTTCACTCAGATTTTGGCAATTAACGTATCAATTGATATCAATTTGTATCAATAATTCTGAAATGTGAGATGAGATGTTATTACCACAAAATGAAAAACCGAAATTCTTAGATCAGTATATTTTATAAAGTGACTCCATCTTACGAAAAACAAACACTGAATATTTTGTGGCCATAATATTAACACAAAATATTGCCTTCAGCGCCATACTCATCACAAGCAGCACACTTCTCCCTTTCGCGGCAAATGTTGTAAAATATTATTTACATTTGTTCATGCAACACGTGCCATGCGCATATACGCCGTATGTGTTAATAGTCAGTTAATGTTAAACACGTGTACGTTATCTCATCAACTGGCGGGAAATAGGCCGTATGTGTGCTAGTAGCCAGGTAGTAGTCAGGGTATAGTTTAATATTTGGTCCAAGCCACGACAATGTCAGTAAAGGGATTAGAAACTAACACAGACTCAAACCGAGATTGTCCACACGAAACAATAGTAGACCTTAACGTTCAATGTGATGTCAAAGGATACCACAACGTAGGAGAGGAATTTGTAGCTTTAAAGAAGCATGGTCCCAAAGGTAAAGCTTTTCGACTATCAAACAGTCGGAGGTCAACTTGGACATCTACAGAGTTAGCTTGTAGCCCCGTAGTGGACTTAAAATGATTCTGATTCTGATTATTATCAATTGCTTATCAATTGTTATTAATTGCTTATCAATTGTTATCAATTGCTTATCAATTGTTATCAATTGCTTATCAATTGTTATCAATTGCTTATCAATTATTATCAATTTTTGTCACTCACATTTTGGCTATCAGTTGTCATCAATTGCTGACATGACGAGCTTAACCCGGTTCAGGAATGCGGGTCCCCGGTCGTTTTCTAACATTGAATACTAGAAATCCGATATTTGAGAAGGAGCTCTGCTTCAAGAGTTAGATCTTTAAGATTCTTTTAGGTGTGAAATAGGTGTTTGGTATACACCTACATAACATTTCCGTTCAGTTATTAATAGCCTGCTTTGCACGCTAAAAATAAACCAAACTAAACACACCGTGGCCTGCGTGTAGACGTCTGCCGCACGCAGGCGAATAGCCTGAATTTCAGCCGTCTCCTCCAGTTCGTTCCTCCCGACTCAGAGGAGACGGCTGAAATTCAGGCTAGCAGGCGAAATACATCATTACATGTATTCTAATGCACGTTTGCGCTAAACAACACTTCCAAATAACTTGTTTACTGGCATTCGAAAGTAACATATAAAGAACACGCCGTGACACTTAATAGTCTAATCAGAACATTTCATGGAACAAAGTTTGCGTTAAAAACTTCCAACAGCTTTCGAATTTCGCTAATGAGATTCACGGCATTCTGGTGAATTGAATCCAGCTACGCTGCCAGGACTTCCCGAACTTGAAATCAATCTTATTTTGGTAAACTTAAATGCCGGAGTCGCTAGAACTGAAGAAATAAGTTATACCCGGCAACGCTCAGGCAGCGAAAAGCTGCCTTTTTAGCTGTAAGCTCTCCAACCGTGTCATATTTCTCGCTTCAATCCTTCAGCGAAATCAGGGTTAGCAGTAGCGAAGTGCATGTCGGCTTGAGTCGGTCAATCAGTGGCTTGAGCTTGTTCATTTCGTCTTGCAGGTCAAGGTTTTCTGGCGTGGCTGTTTTCAGTCCAAACTTTACGGTTCTGATTCTGTTTTGGCGGGAATTATTACCATGTAGATTTACGCCACCTTTTAGCACTAACATGCAGCTAGCTTCGCAAAGTCACCAACGTTTAATCCAGGCTATAAATCCAAATTGTTTGGTCAAAATTGAACTGACTACCCAAGGAAAATCAGAATGATATTACTGGTATTCTACTTCCAGATAACAACAGTTCAAAATGAACTGACTACCCGAGGTAGGCAGAATGCGTTTAAATTTATATTACTGGTATTCTACTTCCAGATAACAACAGTTCAAAATGAACTGACTACCCAAGGAAGACAGAATGCATTTAAAATTATATCGGCTGGTATTCTACTTCCAGATAACAACATGTACAGTTCAAAATGAACTGACTACCCAAGGAAGACAGAATGCGTTTAAAATTATATTACTGGTATTCTACTTCCAGATAACAACAGTTCAAAATGAACTGACTACCCAAGGAAGGCAGAATGCGTTTAAAATTATATTACTGCTATTCTATTTCCAGATAACAACAGTTCAAAATGAACTGACTACCCAAGTAAGACAGAATGCCTTCCAGATAACAACAGTTCAAAATGAACTGACTACCTATTAGGAAGACAGAATGCGATTAAGACATGATATTACTGGTAATCTACTTCCAGATAACAACAAATTATTCAATATGAACTGACAGCCAAAGGAGCTTACAGAATGAGTTAAGTTATCATTGATATTATTGATATTCTATTCGGAGTCAAAAGTAATACGAAAACTTTTTCATTGAAGAATTAGCTCAGAAACTGGTCTTGAAGACTGCGAATCGTTGGTGTTAGCTCACGATTTCCGGTGTGATTGCCGTCAGAATCTATTGTTTCGTTGTTCAAGTCATCCGCACAGAGTTTACATCTCGGCTAATATTCGCGCAAAGGAAGGAACCTTCCTAGAACAAATACTAATTCAAACGATGTACCTGACCAACCACGTAGTACTTGTTAACGTAGAAGTACTTCGTACTGAGTTCTTGCGGCCAGCCGGAGTCGAAGATCTTTGAAGTCTTGTTCTGGCCTTTTGCCTGCCACAGCTCTTTGATCTTCATAAAAGCAATTTCGTAGCCAGATCAAGGTCGTAGAATTAAAGGGGATACCATCGCCTTTTACTATCGACTGCTGTCCCAAAGACGACTTGACCTTGCGAAGTTGCCCGCCAAAACTTGAAATTCATGCGCCTATTTCGGCGATAAATCTAATATTAACTATTATTCTAATTCTCAGTAGGGAACTACACAAGGCGAACGGTGTTCTGCCGATGACAGATCAGGCGATTTATTTTTCACTGCCTGAACACTCTTAAAACCACAAGGTGCGAGGGTTGACGAGATTTGCGGTTTACAAAATGAATTAATCCTGACATCCAGCAGCGCATTCCTGAACCGGGTTAAGCTCGTCATGTCAATTGATAATAAATTAACTAATTGATATCAATTATTATCAATTGAAACAATTATCAATTTTATCAATTAGCTACGTTGGGTAATATAAAAGTGGACAAATGTTAAAAATGCTAACCGATGGGCGAGATCAGGGCTGCTTTTAATATTTTTCATAAATTGATTTGAAGTATGATAAGATAAAAAGAAAAATATATGCTTGTTACTAAGCCAGTGTTGATAATACGTTTGCGTGCAGAAGCTAAATACTTCTTAAGGCTAAATTATATTGTGATTCCCAGACGGTAACATGATCTATATCCAAGCAACCAATGTTTTGCGAAATATTGTAAAACTGCAGGGACCAACGGACGAAGTTTAATACCGGCCATGACCACCTTGGAAAGATCTAATCAGCGAAAATGTGTAAACAATAACAACGAAGAAAGGCTGATTATACGGTAATGGGTAATTTCATATAAATTATCCATTACCGTATAATCAGCCTTTCTTAGTTGTTAATGTTTTGCGACTGAATTTACTTAATTTCAGCTGGCCAGAAGAAGATACATCTTTTCGAGATATACAGTCTAGTCTCGATGTAGTCTGCCTCAAAGCTGGTCGATATTTATACAGATTAAAGATACTCTGCTTGTTTCAAGTTCATCGTGAGAGAAAATGATGCATGCAAGTGTTAGAAAAAGCTTTCGTGTCTCTGGCCTCGCTTGTTCAAGTCGCTTGAATGACATTCCAGACAACGCATTGGCTAACCATGGCAAGGGAATGTCATTAATAAATCAAGGGCATAAATAGGGACAGTTCAGGCCTTTTTATTTCACTTCAAGAATTAAGATTCTGATCAAGAATAACTAAGAAAAGGACAAGCTAAAGGTGAATTGACTCAAAATAATTATTGCATCAAATACTTCAGAAGTAAATACATGTATATCGTTAACAGGCGCGGATCCAGACCGGTTTAGAAACCGGTGAAAATTTCCAGATTTAAGGGGGAGGGGGGGGGTTCAGTAAAATTTCCAATGAGTTGGGAAGTCGGAAACCGGTCAGATTTTTCAGATTTGTTTCTGGATCCGCGCCTGGTTAAATAGGATTCGAAGAACTGGTTGTTTTTCCTATAAGACAAGTTTTCTAGACGGCCGATATTGTTATCTTATATTTTCCATGACGTCGTATATTCTGTCTACGTTACCCCTATATCTCTAAAATGTTCACTAGAATCGCACTCTCTTGGTCAATTTAAAAACTGTATTGAAATTTCTAAGTATACGATGTTTGCCTGCATGTGGAAAGGACGAGGCCTCATTTAGTTAACATTTCTCGACGAGTTGGAATACTAGAATCACTAAAGTGAACTGATTATCGAATTAGAACACGTTTACCTTTGAAAGCGATTTCAAAGGGAACCTGTGGTTGGGTGCTTCAAAACGTCCTTGCTTGAGAATACCAAATTTACGGAACATTATCTTAAGAAGACGACTACTTTCCTAAATCTAGAATATATATAAGCCCAAAATGTACCCTTCCTATTTTTGTCCTGTTTCATCGAGAATTAAAATGCCGAACTTTGTTTGGAAGGCAAAGTTATACATGATTTACAGAAATGAAATATGGAAAAACAGTACATGTTCTACTGCACTACACACTCTTTAGAACTGTGAAATCATGGTCTAAAGAAATGAAATAAAGAAAAAGATTACATACTTTAACCGAACTAAATACACCGTCCCGTAGGACAATGAGATGACGACGGTCTAAAGAACTGAAAAATAGAAGAACATATACATTCTGCTTCCTCCACTCTGAGCAGAGTCTCTGCAGAGTCGCATCCATACCGGTTCACACATATGAGGTTCTGATATGTTATCACATTCAACTGCGATTTTACAGCTCAAATGGGAGGCTTCAATCTTCCATGTGGGAAGCATTTAATAGATGGATCTCAGGTGGAGATTGACTATCAAATTAATAGTGCTCCCAAAGAAATAAATAATTAATATCAGAGTTTTAAGTTAATAAGTAATAGATTGACATCCAATTTATTTGCTAATCAACCCGATATGCTCCCAAGTGAATATCGAAGAAATTTAGTGCGTATGAATTTGTTTGCTATCAACCCCATATGCTTTCAAGTGGATATCAAAGAAATTGAGTGCGTCAGTACTTTGTTTTCTATCGGTCCGATATGATCTCAAGTGTGGATATCCAAATTTAACATAATTCAGGTCAACTGCGTGCATATAGCTGAAATGGGAGTGGATATAAAAAAAATTGGTGTGCGTTATTTTGTCTGATATGCTGAAAATTTAAGATCGTTTAATGAAAATGTGGCAAGAAAATATGTCGCCGCATGGCCCTGGATTTGATTTTTCAACAAAATGTTAAAATTCGAGCTCTAACTGCAAAATCTACTTCAGAAAACATCAATTGCGTTTCTTTTACCGTTGTTATTATTAATTTTATTATATCTATTATATTACACTAGTAGATACCGCTAACGATAATCCAACATGCGTGTTAGATGTTAGCTACGTCATAGCGCGTGTTGGGTAGTGCCATGCAACTTGCATGGTAGTGGTCATGGGTGTATGGTTATTTTCCACCTACTAAGGCTAAACTGCAATGTTGGAGCACTTCTCGTGGAAATAAGTGGCCTAAACTTCCGCGAAAAAAAATTCTCCTTGAAATGATTGTTATTTTCCATCCAAGTGCATTGAATGTCATCACAAGCTCGCGAACCGACAGCCTTCCGCTGTTCATGCCGCATGGCAGTTGTCGCGTCGAGTACAGAAACCATGTTTTAACTCTGCCACACCACTTAATCCATTGTGATTTGAAGCTGCAACCTCATTCTAGCCACTTCTAAATGGGGGAGGGTTCCATTATTAACAGGAAAGGCATAGGATTTTCCACCCCTCCCCCCTAGTTTTGCAAGGTTCGCATTTCAATCTTACCCGGCATATTTGCAACCTATATGTTGTGTTCGTCGTGTTTACTACCAAAACCATTATTTTTAAGCAGCAACTTCATTCTAGCCACTTCTAATGGGGGAGGGTTCCATTATTAACAGGAAAGGCATAGGATTTTTCATCCCTCCCCCCTCAGTTTTGCAAGGTTCGCATTTCTTACCCCACATTTGAAAGCTATATGTTGTGTTCGTCGTGTTTACTACCAAAACTATGATTTTAACGCTGGAACTTTATTTAATCCAGTTCTGGACTCGGAAATAGCAAGTGAAACTGTCCCAGCATGCTTTGCGGCCACAACCAAAAGGGCGATGGAGTTTTACGGGTAGAAAACAATTTCGTAGCGACATGGGGTTTTCACCAAATTGTTACCCATGGAAAACTCCAGGGGGTCTTCTTAATTTGGTTAACGCTGAAACTCAGGGGGGGTGGCAGCCAAAATAAAATTTCAAAATGGCTTAACCCCCCCCCCCCCCTGGACTTCATTTGCGCGAATATTACATCAAAAATTTAATCTAGTTGGATGAAATTACATATGGTAGGCTTGTTTTAATTCGCATTAACATAACGCAACGTACCTAACATTAACACCTCCAAGCTATAAATTACAACTTAACAAGAGCCCATCTGGGCTTTCACTCGGGCCACATGAGATTGAAGATGTAATACACTTTCATTTGAAATCCTCTTAGTAATTACCAAAGGGAATAATTATTAGCTGAATTTAGCAGTCTTTAGTGGCCGGTAGCGCGGTGACTTTCATTATCTGCTCCCCTAGTATATATGTAATTTAATAGTTTTGTTTTTCTCGTATGTTGACCTTTTAATTTAAACACTACTTATTCGTTTAACACACTGCATTTGAGCAGGCATATATTCATTGTTTTGAACCCGAGAATTAACCGTACTTCATGGTCCCTTTCTTTAGTAGTGGGTTGTCGGTCAGGTGATTGTAAACTCTCGTCATTTAGCACAGAAAATGTATTCTGATGAATAGGGATCGGGTTGTCATGTAAGAAAGATGGCTCTTGAACAAACTGATAAGCTTCAGTAGTTTGGGTAGTCTCGGAACACTGGAGACCTTGGTCTTTCATTGTCTTCTTTTTTGTATTCTTGAATATTTTTTTTAAGTTTGAAAGTCCGCTATTATATACGCTTTCAACTCGCCATTTTCAACTTCTAGGTCAATAATACGCGATGACAGCATCTTGATTTCGGTCTTGTGTATATTATCTTGCTGCACTAATTTGTCTTCCAAATGACTGAGTTTCGTTTTGATGTGACGAGAGTAAGAATTCATTACGCATATCAGTTAGGTCAGCCTCCATGTTACAAATCAAGGTCAGTAAAGCAGCGAGAGAGTTCTTATTGCGGGCTAACAACCTCGTGAAGAATCTCAAGAATTCCGTCTCTTCCGGTTTGAATTTGACTCATGTGTATGTTGCTTTTGGATATGTTGCTTTTGGATATGTTGATCCAAAACTACAGGCTCTTGGGGTTTTTCATTGACTTGTGAACTTGCAGGCTCTGTAATTTGTTTTGTTTTCTTAGTATAACATAAAGTGTTGAACATGTTCATGTTCTCAAGCATGTCGCGCGTGACCTCGGTTTCTTCATTCATTAAGTTCTCTACTTTCATCTGTAATCTGGGAAACTCAATCTTTGCCCATAACTATTCCTGTTGTTAAGTAGACGTGGATGATTATAAGTAAACTCCTTCGACAGCTTGTACCGTTTCCGCTAGGTCAATATCCTCGCTGGAACGAAATAACTTGATCTCAATACTCTCTGATCCAACTTACGGTAAATTTAAATCTCTGACAGTTTTTAAGAGACTCGTAATATTGGTCTTGAAGTGCCTTCACCCAAAATAAGATGTTCTCCTCGGATGTTTTAAATGCAGCACAGCGAGCTGATGGCTTATAGATTCCAATATCTATTTCTTCGAATTTTAGCTTTCCGGATCCTGGCCCCAGTTCACTGGCTTCAGGTCGTCGTACGTGTCGTATATAACTGAAATCACTGGCCATCTGGGTAAAAAACGCGGTCCTTCGGCTCCGACAATAGCGCCAGTTGAAATATCCTGAGCCTGTTGAAAGGCTTTCGCACGAGTGAAGTTAAATAAAACATTAAACTGGCTTACATTTGAGAGATGAGACTCCAAATTAGAGAGAAAGTTCCTCGCGGGTCCGCCGCCATCTTGATTTACTGTATTAAATTATGTAAATAAATTAACCTGGCTTGTTGTGTGACCAGCACAGTGCAATCTGATTGGTGTGAATTTGACCTTTAACGCATGCGCAGAACGCTTGCTACACGGAATAAAAAAATAAAAAATAAAATAAAATAACGACTTGCATTTTTAGACTCGGTGCTGCCACAGGCAGCCCGAGTAATTATTCCCTACCCCACTCCCCCTGGAAATGGTATACCCATTTGTGTTTACAAAATGTCTCCGGAATGTCATTCATGACAAAACTGATCGGTTTCTAAGATTTCAAGTTCAACACAGAACCACATAATTAAAGTTAAACGGTTACCCAGGCCCCGCTCGGCCAACGAAAAACGGAGAAAAACCGCCTTAACCCCCCCCCCCCCCCTGAACTTCATTTGCGCGAGCGTTAACCCAAAAATTTAATCTAGTTGGGTGAAATTACATCAGATAGGCTGTTTTTTATTCCATTAACTATGCGCTAAGTGGAAACCGCTAACGATAATTAAACATGCAAAATACAGTGGCCTGACTTGATTTTTAAGCCATCAACAGTAGTTCAAATGCGTTCTGATCAATCTGGTTATAACATAGGATAAAACGAAAATTAATAGCGAAGTGGCCATAAGCAAAATGAGATCCCATCTCTGCTCCCCCTACCCCCTCACGGGCGCTGTAGGATTTGGGAGCAGAGTCTCTGCAGAGTCCCACCCATACCGGTCCACCCGTATGAGGTTCTCATATTAGATCACCTTCAGCGGCGCTTTTTATAGCTGAAATTGGAGGCTTCAGTCATCCATGTGGGAGACATTAATAGATGGGATATGTAAGAAATAAAGGTTTTAAGGTAATAAATAATAGATGGACACCTAACTTGTTTGCTATCAACCCGTGGATATCGAAGTAATTGAGTGCTTATTTATTTGTTTACTATCAATCCGATATGATCTTAAGTGGATTTCGAAGTAATACTGAAAATGTAACACAATTTCATGAAAAAATGGCCTGAAAATATGACGCTGCACCCCCTGGATTTAATTTTTCGATAAAATAATGTCACAATTGGTGCTCTTCATCAAAAACTACTTTGTTTCTTTATCTCCTGTTATTATTCATTTTATTATATCTATTATATTACACAAGTGGGTACCCCAAACGATAATGATAAAATGGTTTCCACCCCTCCCCCCTTATTTTTGCAAACTTTGCAGATCCTACAAAATTCGCATACGATATGTTCTATTAATCATGTTTAGTACCCAGACTATGATTTTGATGCTGCGACTTTATTCAATCCCTTTCTAATGGGGGAGGGTACTACTATTAACAGGAAATGCATAAGCTTTTTCACCCCTCCCCCCTCTGTTTTGCAAGGTTCGCATTTCTTACCCCAAATTTGCAACCAATATGTTGTGTTCGTCGTGTTTAGTGCCAAAACTATGATTTTTTTAGCTGCAACTTCATTCAACCCACTTCTAAATGGGGAGGGTACCAATATTAACAGGAAAGATATATGCTTTACAACCCCTCCCCCCTCAGTTTTGCAAGGTTCGCATTTCTTACCCCAAATTTGCACCCAATATGTTGTATTCATCCTTGTTTAGTACCATAGTTTAGAAACTATGATTTTAATGCTGTAACGTTATTGAATCCAGTTCTGGACTGCATCCCAGGATGCTTTGCGGCCAATAGCAAAAGGGCGATGGATTTTTAGAGGTAGAAAGGAACATGGTAGAGACATAGGGTTTTCACCAAAGTGTTACCCATAGAAAACTGCAGGGGGTCTTCTTAATTTGGTTAACATGGGTGTTCAGGCGGGAAAATGACAGCCAAAATAAAATTTCAAAATGGCATAACCCTTCCTGGACTTCATTTGCGCTAATATTACATAGGCTTGTTTTAATTCGCATTAACATCGCGCAACGTACCTAACATTAACACCTCCAAGCTATAAATTACAATTATTCCCTACCCCACTCCCCCTGAAAATGGTAAACCCATTTGTGTTAGCAAAATGTCTCCGGAATGTCATTCATGACAAAACTGATCGGTTTCTAAGATTTCAAGTTCAACACAGAACCACATAATTAAAGTTAAACGGTTACCCAGGCGCCGCTCGGCCAACGAAAAACGGAGAAAAACCGCCTTAACCCCCCTGAACTTCATTTGCGCGAATTAGTACGCAAAAATTTAATCTAGTTGGGTGAAATTACATAAGATAGGCTGGTTTTTATGCCATTATCTATGTGCTAGATACCGAACATTAATTAATTATTTATTTAATTATTTATTTAATTAATTATTTAATGATTGTATTATTTCTATGATTATCGTTAGGAGTTATTACTGACGATTTTTTACAACAGTAATTTTTTCAAAATGTTATATAAGCTATGATTCGAAATTAAGGATATTTGTTTCATTTTCCAACACTACATCGGTTTTCTTAGGGAATGATAGCCATGATCAATTCACGCGAATTATACCATCCTAAAATAGAAAATCATTCCGTTCCGATCCTATGGAGACATTCTCCGAAACCTTTGGAGTGCGTGAGAAATAGCTGCTTTAAAAAAAAGGGGCCAAGCGCGAGTCGTAATAAAGGAAATGTTTCAGATGGTCATACAGATATGGCCATCAACCGCCAGCAGAGCCACGCATCTGCCTAGAGCAGTCGGCGTTCGGTCTTTTACAGTGTGATAAAATATAAACGAATACACAAACGAGTTATAATCTTTGAATACAAATCTCATATTTCAAATAAAAAACAGAGTTTTATTAGCCAGAAATGCATATACGTTTGTATTCGTGGTATAACAACATTTCATGATCAAAACAATAAAAATTATCTACATATTCGACTCAGCGTGATTATGCTTTCATGGTTTATTTAACTTAAAGGACTAATATGTTACCAGCATTATTTTTTCTGTTTTTCGGTTCAAATATAATAACTACTATCTATAATTTCTTATTATGCGAAAAATACTCCTTGAACACCAATATGTGTACCATACTTCTTGTCACCCTAATTTTTGCAAAAAGGGATCCCTTTTAATCAGTTTGGCCAGGCACAAAGAATACGACGCAATGCTTTGAGAACACTTACTTTGAGAAGTGAGTTCAAGGGCTTTTCCGTTTTCTCGTCCTTCCTACCCTGGGTTTCAAAGGCTCGAGGAAATAAGAGGCGAGAGAGAGAAGAGAAGAGAAGAGAGAAGTAAAACAAGAGCCTCTGGTGTTATCCATTGAGAATCACATTTCCATGCGCTGAGAAAACACTTCAAACCGGTTTTGCTGAGCCATTGGTAAACCAATGAAAATTACCGTATGTTACATCCAGCACTCAAGGTTGCGTCTGGTAATAAGTAGTTCATCCAATCAGGAATGAGGTTCAAATTGTGAACCTAGTTTTCGCATGGAACGGATACGATAACACTGGAGTATCTATTTTTTCTTTTCTTCTCTCTCGCCTCTTTGCCTCTTATTTCTTCGAGCCTCTGGTAGCCTGGATACGTCCTTCGGGATAGGACAAAATATTGTTGAAAAAGAAATATACCGGGCTCATAACATCCCAAGAATTGCCACGCTGCAAGAAAAGACACCGCATTCCTTTCCTAGTCCATCTAGGACTTCCTAACACAGGAGAAATACTACAAAGATATACCACCCTGTTCTACAATCCTACAATGATATTTATCCATTCTTGAAGGAATTAAAGGACATTTCTATGGCAGCCTACATGCAGAACTAAATGCATTAGGGGTGTCTCAGTTCATGCAGAATTGATTGCAATAAAGAGATTGAAGAAAATGGGATTGATAAGGCTTGTCATAACCACGGGGTGGGACAACCAAAATTGTACAGACCGAGGACTGTGTTATCAGACCGAGGATTGTGTTATCAGACCAAGGTCAGTCAGTACACGTGAAGGCCGCGCCGAATCCAATAATTTATTTATTATATATTCACAATCTCAATTACAACCCAACATTTTAAAGGCTGTGATAAAAATGACAACTGACGAAGTTGTAAGTGTAAAATGGCAAAGATATATAAATACTCACACGATACTCTAAATACCTGACTGCTACGACAGAAGAAGTGCTTTAGTTATTCTCAATAATTTCGTAAAGTAATTTGTCTTTGTTGACAAAATTGTGAGCTCCGTTCGGTTTTCGCTAATCTTTCCTTCTTCTGTAGTTACACAGACTGTGCTGAACACACTTGGTTGACTTCCAACTCCTTTCCTTTTATAATATTTAAACCTGACAACTGTAGTCTAAAACCAAACCACCAAATTCCAACCACCGGAGCGGACAAATCCTGTGGTAAGCCCGGTCCTCACTACTGAGCGACATAAGTATAAACATAAGCATAAGAGTCTTACGTGCGCTATTGAGGACAGCCGCAACATAAGTGTAACCATAAGCATAAACATAAGCATATGCGTCTTATGCCGGCGCTAGTGAGGACAGCTGCGACATAAGCATAAGAACATCAAAACGACCCGTTCTTCTTGTGCTTATACTTATTATGTTTATGTCGCTGTTCTTCCTAGTGAGGACATGCACGACACAAGCATGAGGTAGTGAGGACAGCAGCGACATAAGCATAAGAACATCAAAACGACCCGTTCTTCTTGTGCTTATACTTATTATGTTTATGTCGCTGTTCTTCCTAGTGAGGACATGCACGACACAAGCATGAGGTAGTGAGGACAGCAGCGACATAAGCATAAGAACATCAAAACGACCCGTTCTTCTTGTGCTTATACTTATTATGTTTATGTCGCTGTTCTTCCTAGTGAGGACATGCACGACACAAGCATGAGGTAGTGAGGACAGCAGCGACATAAGCATAAGAACATCAAAACGACCCGTTCTTCTTGTGCTTATACTTATTATGTTTATGTCGCTGTTCTTCCTAGTGAGGACATGCACGACACAAGCATGAGGTAGTGAGGACAGCTGCGACATAAGCATAAGAACATCAAAACGACCCGTTCTTCTTGTGCTTATGCTTATTATGTTTATGTCGCTGTTCTTCCTAGTGAGGACATGCACGACACAAGCATGAGGTAGTGAGGACAGCAGCGACATAAGCATAAGAACATACGCATGCGTACTAAACACCTCCGGGTCGACTCGTCCGCCATTTTGTTTTCCTCTGTTGAGAGAGAGTAGTGACACAAATAAGCCAGAGATGTTTAATACGCATTTGTATGTGATTATGCTTATGTCGCTAGTGAGAACCATGCTTTATGGAGCTTGGACTGCTTTCCAGTTCGGTTTCGCAAATTTATCAGTAGGAAGGATTTACTATAACTAAATTTAAGATTAGATTCAACATCATAAATCTCGTCTTAACGCTCGTAAGAAGCTAGGGCTAAATATGATAAGATCTACGAACATTTCAATTATAGATAATCAACATGGACTAGCTTGCTGATGTCAGTATCTTGATAATTGATAAATGTTCAACTATGGAGGCACTAAAGGAAACCCAAATGCGCATATCGCTTAAAGGGGCGATACCCTAGTGTTGCGAGTGTATGGAGTCAATGTTCGATTGGTGTCTGTTAATTGGCTTGATTGAAATGACTTTCAATACACAGTCCATACACAGTCATGCAGTCATTGATTTTAACCATCCCACATACACCCGAGGTTCGTAAGTTCATGTCAAATTCGCTGAACACAGCCCTTTTAAGGATCCTGTTTGTTGGGATTAATTATGGACGATATTTTGGCAGCAAAAATCCATGAAAACATTCTAATGTTTAATTCTTTAGTTATGTCATCAGTTGCCCTGACGAAGACTAAAAATAACAACAAAGAATAGTTTAACAATAAGTGGGCAAGGCAGCCAAAGGTTGAATTGAACAGAACTGATATTATTACCAAGTACAATAAAATATGAGATACAATACTGGCTCAAACTACAATAGAATATCAAAGATTATAACACACCACATATTTTCTCTCCCGTGTGATCAGTGGAACGCGTCACATGACCCGACATTGCTCACCGCCAGACAACAAATATCAGCGACGACAACCCATCAAAAATGTTCTCTCGCGCGTGATTGGTGGAATGTGTCACGTGACCCGATATTTTCTCTCCGCCAGAGTTATCAGCGGATACACCCCATGTGAGCGTGCGTCAAAGAAAATATTTGAAGGATGGTAACAACAATAACCTACATTGTGGTGTCGAAATATGCCCTGATATTTGTCCTTGGACATTATCTGATCCTCGAAGTGTGACGAGTTGGCGTGACATGCAAATTAAGTGTTTGTTTGGCATGACATGTTTGGTATTTGCATATGTAAATTAGTCAGGAGTTGGTCAGTTTCGTAAGCACACTCGTGTCGTGTAGTTTTTCATAATATAGGTCTGGTCCAGAACACTTGTGTCGGGTTCTTCACGTAGGATAACGTTACATGGTGGCAGCCGTGTTAGCTATAGTGTTGGAGAAACCACACGTAGTTTTACAAGAAACCCAGCGTTTCAGAAGAGATATTAGTCGATATTTGAAACAAGATGGCTTCGGGCTATTCATTGCCGCCACCACAGGCGCTCGAAATTCATGATTCAAATGCAGCCGAGATCTAGAAATGGAAGAAGTTTGAAAGGGCTTGGAACGATTACTCTCGGGCTACAGAGCTAAACAAGAAAGCTGAATCTATTCAAGTCGCCACTCTACTCACGGTGATAGGCGAGGAAGCAGCGGATGTGTTTGCAACATTCACCGACTGAGGAGCAGAAGGCGATGAAGATAAAATTCAACCGGTGCTGTTGAAATTCTCACAGTACTGTCAGCCGCTGAAGAATATTCCATTTGAAAGATACAAGTTTAATTGCCGAAAACAAGAGTCAAGTGAAACATATGACCAATACAGAACAGCTTTACGGAAATTAGAAGCGAGCTGTGATTTTCTGACCGGATAACACCCGAAGAGATTTTGCGTGACAGGCTAGTCTTTGGCATCGAGGACGATAAAGTCAGAGAGAGACTACTGAGAGAGCCCAAATTAACGCTCGCCAGGACGGATGAAATCTGCTATGCCGCTGAAACGACGCTAGAAACGATGAAAATCGTGGGGGATTTATCCGGTACAACTGTAAACGCCATTAGTAAGAATACGAAGCCCAAACGTCGTAGAAGTACTGACAAGAACAAAGAATGCTGGAACTGCGGAAAGAAACGCGAGTTCAGCAAGAGAGAGTTATGCACAGCCTATGGTAAAGAGTGCTATAAGTGCAAAAAGATGAATCATTTTGCTGTTATGTGTCGCAGTATGCACCACCCCAAGACCAGTAACAAGCCAAAAGCAGCCATGTCCGTCGATAATGATAGTGACATAGAGGTGTACCCTGCTAACGTTTCAGCTGTGAGCCTGGACGAAGCACAATTGGTCACACTGAAATTGAAGTCTGGAAACTATATGCGTTTTCAAGTGGATACCGGAGCCCAGTGTAATGTGATTCCATTACATTTGTACAAGAAAGCAACTCGAGACTTCGACTTAGCGGAAGTGACCCCGAACAAGTCATCAATTACAGCCTATGGTGGAACCAAACTCCCTGTTCTTGGTAGAGTGGTCATCCGAGTCTCTCGTGGTGATTTAAAGTGTGGTTTGGATTGTAAGTTAGTCGACAACGAGCGTATTCGTCCATTGTTGGGTAGAAAGGCCTGCATCGGCATGAAAATAGTCAAGTACCTAGATAATGACGAATTAAGCAAGCCTGCTACTGGTAGTTCCCCTGTGTATGCTGTTAACAATACAGCGACACGCGCACCATTAACCAAAGAGAGTTTGGTCAAGAGTAATCCCAAAATCTTCGGTGAGGGAGTCGGTACGTTGGAAGGCGAGTACCACATCAAGCTCAACAAGACGGTGGATCCGGTACAACATGCGCCAAGACGTGTGCCTGTAGCTTTGAGAGATCGTCTCAAGGACACCTTGATGAGCATGGCGCAGCAGGACATTATCGCTCCCGTTACTGAGCCCACAGCATGGATAAGCTCCATGGTGGTCGTCCCAAAGAAAGACGGTTCATTGCGCATCTGTTTAGATCCGAAGGACCTTAATCGAGCAATACAGCGTGAGAATTATCCTTTGCCAACTATTGAAGACATCGCAACGCGTCTGCATAGAGCCAAGCTCTTCACTGTCTTAGATGTCCGCAGTGGATTTTGGCATATAATGTTGGACGAGACGTCATCGTATCTGACGACGTTTAACACACCTTTCGGGAGGTATCGTTGGAAACGTATGCCGTTTGGTGTATGTTCTGCGCCAGAAGTGTTTCAACGCAGGATGCATGAGCTCGTCGAGGGACTGCATGGAATCGAAGTTGCTGCGGACGACTTTGTTGTTGTTGGCTATGGTGATACGCTGGCAGATGCTACTCTAGACCACGACAAGAACATGGAAGCGTTCTTGCAGCGTTGCGAGGAGCGAAATGTTAAATTGAATCCAGAGAAGACCAAGCTGAGGAAAGAAGAAGTTCCGTTTATTGGTCATATGGCCACTGGCAAGGGTTTGTGTGTAGACCCATCCAAGGTTAAGGCGATTTTGGAAATGCCTCAGCCCACAGATGTGGCCGCAGTGCAGCGCTTGCTGGGGCTCACGCAGTACCTGAGCAAGTTCCTGCCAAGACTTTCCGACATCACAAAGCCCCTTAGAGTACTTACTCAGAAAGACACTGAGTGGGTATGGAATGAGGCACAGCAAGTGGCGTTTGAGGATCGGAAGAAAGCTGTTTCAAATACGCCAGTACTACGTTACTATAATCTAGGAGAAGAGGTAACTCTACAGTGTGACGCTTCGCAGTCTGGTCTTGGAGCTGCTTTGATGCAGAACGGTCAACCTGTGGCTTATGCATCGCGTGCGATGACTTCAGAGACTAGATATGCGCAGATCGAAAAAGAGTTACTCGCGATTGTGTTTGCATGTAAACATTTCGATGCGTATATCTATGGTCGTGACGTAGTCAGTGTGGAAACAGACCACAAACCACTGGAGATGATTGTACTCAAACCGCTAGACAGTGCTCCAAAACGACTTCAGAGAATGCTTCTTCAACTGCAGAAGTACAGCTTACAAGTTTCATACAAGAAGGGTAAAGAAGACATGTTCCTAGCAGATACGCTAAGCCGTACATACCGTCCCGAGGTACACGCGTGTGATTTATCCCGTGAGCTAGAAGAAGTGGACCACAGCAAAGCACTCGCAGTCAGTGATAGTCGTCTACAACAGATTGCGCATGCGTCTGCCAGTGATCCAGTGCTCCAACAGCTGTGCGCGATGATCCAGCGTGGCTGGCCGGACAGCAAGACGAAGGTGCCAGAGAGTCTACACGCGCATTACGATTTCCGTGATGAGCTAACCAGACAAGATGAGTTAGTATTCAAGGGATCTCGCCTCTTAGTGCCAACTGTAATGCGCAAGGAGATGATGGCTGTGACACACGCAACTCATATTGGAGTAGAAGGCTGTCTTAGAAGAACACGCGAGAGTCTATTCTGGCCCCGCATGTCTACAGAATTAAAGGAGTACGTCTCCAAATGTGACATTTTCTGGCGCACCGACAAGCGCCTAGCAAGGAACCACTGCTTCAGCACGAAATAGTGGCACGCCCGTGGTCCAAGGTCGGTGCTGATATATGCGAGATGAATGGACGAACATTGTTAGTTGTAGTTGACTACTACAGTGGCTTTATAGAAGTGGAGCGTATAAAGTCACGTCCCGCAGTGTTATCAGGCAGCTAAAGGCTATCTGTTCAAGATATGGTCCTCCCGATGTGCTGGTGACTGACAACGGTTCACAGTTCGCCTCTGCCGAATTTGCTGTCTTCGCGAAGACATGGGGGTTCCAACATGTGACGTCATCTCCCCATTACCCTCAATCTAATGGGAAGGCAGAAAACGCAGTTAAGACCATCAAGCGTTTGTTTAACAAATGTCGAGTCTCTGGGCAGTCAGAGTATCTTGCTGTTTTGGACTGGCACAACACCCCCATTGAAGGTATCGGCACAAGTCCAGCACAGCGTTTCTTGGGTCGACGTTGTAAGACTCTCCTACTCATGGCAGGCACGTTACTCAAGGCAAGTTTTCCAACAGAACTTGACACTCGTGCTCTCGTGGGTCAGAAGAGGCGCCAGCAGTTTTACTATGACCGGCAGGTCAAACCCCTCAAACCTATTGAGGCGGGTACGGTAATACTGTCCGCATGAAATTGCCTGGTCAAACGACTTGGAGTACTGGAATTTGTACTCGTCCCATTGGTATCAGAAGTTATGAGGTCAAAGTTGGCAGCTCTAGCTATAGACGTAATCGCCGCCAACTCATCCAGACTGATGAGCTCTTATAAGTCCAGATGAGATGCCGACTACAGAAGTTCCAGCTGAGCCAATTGCAGTTCTGATTGAGCAGCCCCCCCCCCCCCTACATCGGTTCTGCACAGCCCTGTGTCCCGCAGTTCAGAGCAGGCTGAACATATATTTCGACGCCACAAATAGGTTATAGTTAATTTATTATACCTTACAAATAACCCACCAATCAAGTCATGGGCCAGCCAAATATTTTGCCATGTAGGACAGGTACCTATTGGACAGCTACATATAGACAAATCTTTGTTTTTTCCTCATTAGCATACATCAAACTTCAAGCGACGTACATATCGAGAGAGATTGTCACACTTGATAATCACCGAAAATTTGAGAGTGACATGATAAATATATTTTGAGGAATGAGTGTTTAAAAATCTCAAAATCTACAAAGAATGTATGGCAACTCTTGTCGCCCAGTCATTTGACAGTTCCTCCGTAAATATTAAACATATAACAATCTCAAACTTTCGGTAATTACTAAGTTTAAAATTCTCTTTCAACTGATGTAGTCTGTTTGTTTGTTTGTAGCTTCTAGTTTTAATTTATGCTAATGAGGCAAAAATGTAAACAATGACGTCAGAAAGATTCGCCTATTGTACAGTTCGCACGTGTTTATTGATTGGATGATTATTTGTTAGGTATAGAGCGCAGTCATTATATCCATGAAACAAAATCAAAAAAGTATACTCTAATTGCTCAGCCTATTTAGATAGAAATACCAACTATCATTCAACCGAGACATAACTGATCAAATTTATTGCACGAGCTAGAGCTGAAAGGTATAATTGCGACCTATAGAAAAATAACTATTGTTAAGATGAATGAAATAAAGATTACACTAATTACAGTGAGCTGTTGACAATAAGCCTGGAATTTCACAAGATGCGACTACGAACAGCGCACGAGCATTTCGCGCGCCAATCTAATCAAAATTTCAAGCATGTAACGCGGGCTCATTTTGTGAAGTAATTTATGCGTGCGCTATTATTTGATTCTTTATTTGCGTGGTCGAAGCCGCGTTGCCGGCCGGTTTGTAGTTATATATCGAGTTTGTCTTTACGAAATAAAGGTAAAATGTGTGATCTGTCAAACATTAAGTAGCTCTAGGTTCATACATTTAACAACGTTTCCTGTCGAGGAGCTTTACTTGAAAAACAAGCGCCTTGGCGATGTTTAGTTGTTTCGATCGCTCGGAAATAATCTTAGACTTCAGTCATTTTGTCGATTATCTCGGTCAGTAAAACGCAAATTGTAGGGCTAAGGTAACCGAGTTTTGGTGCAAGGAGAAGTGTACAGGAAGAGATGGCTTACGGAACGCAGGTTGAGGAGATGGATCATATTGCAATTGTTACCTGAGTATGTCGGCAGCAGTTGAAGTGGTCGTCATTTATACCTCCAGAAAAAGTGGTCATTTTTAGTCGTCTTGATGTATTTGTAGATCTGGTACAGTGGTTGTTATAAAACATGCACAGCATTATATATCTTGATTGTGTTGGGAAAGAAATGGTAAATATTCTTACCCTGACTCTTCATATTTTGTCTAAAGATACTCTTGGAGAAACATATCACAAACTGTTACACAAAAGCAATGAAAGGTTTGGAGTAGTTGTGTTTTTGGAAAAGAGAAATGATTTTATGAAAAGGTTCCATGAAAATTAATTGTAACTAATTTTTTGAGAATAGCTGATATTAAAGAAGTTATTTCAAAGACAGATGTAGCTATAAAATTTAACCGACTTCGGAAGAACTTCAGTTTAAATGACAAGGGTGCTTCTACTGATATATCCCAAATAACAGCCATCAACATTTGAGTTTACTAATTTGTGGTGAACAAAGGCATTTACATCAACAAAACTTCTCCTACAGTTTAATAATACAAAGAAACATCAGTCTCTAAATAGAGCTATAAAATACTGGGAACTTTTGAAGGACTTCTTGTCCTAGCTATAATTATTAAAACTCCATGCCCCACTCCCTAGCCAGCAACTGCTAATATATAAGCAAAATTAGTACAAGAAAGCCCTCAAGACCTGTAGAAATAAAACCAAAAACTACCTTAAATGCATCTAGATTCAAACAATAAAATTCAAAGACTTTTGTGCAAGTATTGCAAACAGATCTTGAGACCAACAACACAATGGAATCAACTGAATATTTTTGTTGTCAGCAAATGCTGTTTTAGTGGAGACTATAGCCCGGCTACTTGGTCTCACTTGGCTTATGCTCCTCTAATTATTCAAAAAATATCAAAATAAGAATGTACCTGAACAAAAGCTTGAAACTCTAATGGCAAGAACAAATCAAGTTTAAACAGAGTTATAGTTGCAAGAATCCAGCTCTATTCCACCTCTTTCTTGTTGGAGATAAATGAGATGCAGACTTTGATTAGCCATTATAGTTGTTTCAAGGCTTATTAAACTTAAGTGTTTTTTAATCCTGTTCACAGGGTCACATAGCTCTAATGGCCTAGGTCTAAATAATTGAACGCAGTTGGTGTATGTGCCACCATTCAAGAAAAAGAAGCTCAGATGTCACTATAAACTGCTCAGTAGCAGTACATGTAGCTTCACAGCAATCCCAGTGCCAAATCTGAAGAAAACAGAGGAAATGTTCCAAATACAGCAACTTAAGTCATCTTTTTAAGTGTAAACAAGCCAATACTTCCTTTAAAAAAATGTTTATTGCTTAAAGAATAGCAAAATTTAAAAATACATACAAAGACTGTACTACTGATGTTAAAGTGATTTTCATAAACCTGTGAAACAATTATTGCTTGTTAACATCTAATAGTCAAATATACACAAAAGAAAACAATAGAATTAGCATTTAATTGCACTAAATATTCTAGTATCTGTTTCACAGGTTTATGAAAATCACTCTATAATACTCAGATATTGTTAAGAATACTCAATACTCCGATAAAACAATCTTTATAAAACCAATATAGCTGAATTTTGATTGAATCTTTTCATTTTAATATCTTTTCATATCAACATACATGATATGTGCATGTAGCTTATTTTCATCATTACAATTTGTTTTATTGCCCAAGAGCATGCAGGTGTACAAATTGTGTTCATGCAGCGAAATCTACCCTGCGAGCAGAGGTTTCTCATCTCTTTGCCTGTCCCGTCTGCCGAAAGGAAGGCAAAGGACAGGAAAGGCAAAGAGATGAGAAACTTCTGCTCGCAGGGTAAGTGAAATCAAATCATAAAAAAATTGGCTAGCGGTCATTTTTTTTGTAAACTGACACGCCAAATAGTAAGAATTTGTTGTTTAGCTTTCAACAAAATTAATGAATGAGACAGACAAAATAAATAATCAAACTATATACACTAAATATCACAATCAGCGCAGCTACCAAAATTAAGTAATATTTACAATGTCCGTGGTATAAATCACGCATGTAAAACTCATAAACACAAGCAAATGATAATTTGCATATTACAGAATTTAAAAGAAACTAACATGATATGGAGAGGGCCTCATACCTGTTCAGAAATGATGAAATATTCTGGTGTTAGCCATCAGCAACGACAATCCGACTACAACAATGTTGCCCAGTGTGTAAAGTAAAATATATTTTTACATATGTTAAAATGGTTCTCCTTACAGTTTTCCTTCCACAAAGTCACAATATAGTGACATTTATAGTACAATGCTAAAGTTGTTAATAACAAAATTCGGTCGAATTAAATTCCAGTGTGAAGCAGTCTCTAAAGAACGTTACCAAAACTGAATAGCTTTCAGTTTTGTCTCGCAACTCTTCCTCAAGCTATCCATCGTATTGCCTATGAAATCGAAACACTTTCTAGCCAGAATTTCGACTTGGATACTCCGTTGTATTGAAAACGCCTGAAAATGAAGTACCTATCATCACAGAAGTTTTAATCCAGAAAAAGGTTATCTTCTCCATCAGATCAGAAAAGAGTCCCAACTTCATCTGATTCCTCTGAAGAATGGTGAGAGAATGCGAAATTCTGACAGTGGTTCTTCTTGTAGTTCAGTTGTTATTCAAAAGTCAAAATATCCCGTGTTAGTTCATGTTAATTTCGACGTTAACCTTCGTGACAACTTTTCGTTGCAAATAACCAACTCAGTTAAGGCTATGAAGATCCGATAAATGTGGCTAAAGTAGGTTGAAAGTGTGATACAAACTTCGCCAGTGACAGTTAACTTTCTCCTCTTTTTGATCGCGCACATGCGACGAACACAATCCAGACGTCGTCGCGAACGCTCTGCGAACAATTATATCCGCTGGGGGTGGTGATGGAATCGAATATCTAATGCGCATGCCTATACACTAGACATAACTTCCAAAGGCCAGATTTATGGCGGGCTCACATTGAAGATTAGTTTGTGAAGGAACCATGCTAGCGAATTGCTCGTGAGCGGTTCCGAGGGTTGATTCACTGGTACGGTACTTAGCTGATTCAAGTCTTATATGCTTGATCGTTCACAAAAGGTTGTCATTGGCAACACAGAGTCCAAGCCTCAACCCCTTATGTCTGGTGTCCCACACCCTCCGTCCTTGGACCCCTATTGTTTGTTCTCTACTTCGGACCTCTTCAGGTTATTATAAAAGCTCGTGGCCGGCTGGACTGCATGTTATATGCTGATGACTCCCAACTTTATATTACAATGAATCCTGCTGCAAGGCAACTTGCCCTTACAAATCTGGAACACTGCATTAATAATATTCAGATCTTTTTTCTTCTTAATAAGTTAGTCTGTAATCCATCTAAGACCGAGGTAATTCATTTTTCATCTCGGTTTTCCCGCGCTGCACCCGTATCGAGTATTACTTTTGGTAAAAATAATATAAGTTGTGCTACTGAGGCCCGTAATCTGGGTGTTGTCATGGACCGCCATCTAACCATGACCAGCCATGTTAACAACATATGCCGGGGAGCATCATTAGCGCTGCGTAATATTGGAAGAGTAAGAAAGTATCTTAACCAGACCACCACGGAACGTTTAGTACACGCCTTTATTACATCTAGGTTGGACTATTGCAATAGTCTTATGTATGGTCTGCCATCTACGGAGATCCAAAAGTTACGTGTTCAGAATTCGGCAGCCAAATTGGTAACTAGAGTTAAACGTACAGATCATATGTCGCCGGTCTTACGTAATCTACACTGGCTTCCTGTTAGAGAGCGTATTTCTTTTAAATTGTTATTTCTAACGTATAAAGCCATTAATGGCTGTGCTCCTTCATATATAGAAAATCTCCTTACGCCTTATGTACCGAAACGCAATTTGCGGTCCGCTACTCATGGCCTGCTTTTAGTTCCCATATCGATCTCATATACGTATGGGGACCGCGCTTTTTCTATTGCACCGCCTAAACTCTGGAACTCCTTGCCTAGTTATATAAGGAACGCGCAATCGATTTCGTCTTTTAAATCTCTATTGAAAACGTATATTTTTCAATCTTCTCATACAAGCTAGTAGGTTTTTGTATTTTAAATAATTTTATATGAATAATTTTTAATCATCTCTCAGTTGTATAGATGTTAACATATATATTCATTTATTGCAATTCCTCTATTTAATATTCTATTCTTACTTTATCTTTTTCAAATATTGTAAACGCATTGAGACCTTCGCTAAATGCGTACTAAGATTCGTTGTTATTATTATATTACGAACAGCGGTTCCGAGGTTGGACAATTTTACCAACTAATGATGTTTTTACTGATGGAATGAGTCCAAAGAACATGCTTTTAACGTAAGTTGTATGGCATGTACAAATACTACTAAACTTGGTAAGCGGTCGACTTGGCAAGTCTTGAGTGAGCTTTAAGGTTCATTATAACATATCGGTGGTCCCTTCATTTAGGCAACACATGAATTGCTATCAAAATACAATAGAATTAACACAATACAAAACAATAGAACGAAATACAAAATACAATAGTACACAATACAATTTGGTAGTAATTCGCCTAAAGGCTCAGGCAATTATTACAACTTTCCAAATATCACTCAGTGCCCATAAATCCCGTGTAGCACTCACATTCGTGCGATTTCCAATAGATATTAATTTGTGTCATTGATTGATTTGCATGTGTCATTAAATTGTTTCGTGAATTCTTGCCTGCAAATACTTAAATCAAGTGTCTATTCTCGGTGGGCACGTGACGTCATCAAAATTCTAAATTCTAAACTAAAAGATCTATGAAGTTGTTCTTTTAAGATGATTTAGATATCGGTATTCTCAGTATTCTTCAAACATTTCATGTCGATACGGTGATTAGTTTTTGAGTTAGAGTATGTTGAATTTCATTGTGACAGCCCAGCTCAGCGTGTTTCCTAAATGTCATGAAAATCCATATATTTCTGCCAATTTAAAATGTTAAGACTTGATAAACCTTTAAAAGTGATATCTAAAGTGTTTTGAAGTGAACTCTAATCATATTGCATTGATGTAAAAAAAAGCGTTATTTGTAGAATACGTTTTCGGCCGCCATCTTGGTGTACCAAAACTGTACACCAACATGGCCGCCGCATACTAATTACACTAAATTGTTCGAATATTATTTGTCCGACAGCTCGGTTACAAAGTACTCTGTTACTCCAAAATTTCGGTCATTTCTATATGTTTACCTGCTCTATACACAACATTTCAAATACTTTACTAATATCAGTTTTTTCTTGAGGAATGTTTTCATATGAATTGTATTGTTGTTTCATATGTTGTTTCTTTTTCGGCATCGCGAATTTAAACTCGACTTACACGACAAGCATATTGGGATCGGCACTCTTAAATTTGGGCCCGCGGACCAATAAGTTTGGGACCAGTACTCCTGATTTTTGTCGTGCAAATCGGGCTTAAGTGTATGTTTTGATGCTATTTAGTTCTAATAAGTGTAACTGCTAGGAATCTAGAGGTTGCTGCTTACTCAAATCTCAACAATTACAGGGGTAGCTTGGTACAAATGAATTCGAACTCCACAGATTGATTACATATTTATGACATTACTTATGATTCCATGAACCGAAATCGAATAAAGCAAATGGAATGAAATTTTCATGGGAAGTAGTCCTATGGCACAGGTATGAAATATGCTAAAAACATCGCTTGAATCGGTCCTGAAAACACAGTTATCGACGACTAAACAGAAAGTAAGGCGAATTGTTAATTGTTTTAACGAAAATATTCAACCTAATTTTTTTCGAAAACGCTCTCATACAATTTGTTTAAACTTTGCAGTCTCGAAGGCCTAGATTTAGACTACAAGGGACACTAGGTCGTTTTAAAAGTTTAGGTCTAGATTTCGAGAAAATACATGACGTCAACGCTGTGTTGCTATAGTAACACCGATGTCAAACAAACCTACACTTTTGGAAATTGTATTCTATTTCTAGTACATGGGTGAAGTGGCTAGTCCGACCGAGCTCTGACAGTGGAGTATCAGCCGTTCAAATTGGGTATGGTGCGTCCCTGGAAAATCCTTAATCAACAATAGTTCACTGTCCTCAATTCGACAAGATTCTGGTAGCCGACTAGGTTTGTAGAATATGTAGAATTGTGGGAGTTGTAGCTTTCGTAGTAAATGTAGTATAGAAGTTGTAGGGATGTAGGTTCGAACTGAAATACGATAATTAAAATAGACTCTAACTTATCCAAGCATAAAATACACGAGCTATAACATCCTAATAAACAATCTAACAACATTATAGGGTGTAACATATGACAATCGATACTTATATAACTAATTGTTTAAGATAGCATAATCATAGCATAAATAACATGCATATGATCAAACTGAGAACACAACAGTGTCGCGTGGAATTGAATAGCACTGACGTAACTAAATCACAACTTCGATAAATCGTATAAATCTTCTGGCTAACACATGAACAGCATAACAAATCATAAACGTTCTGTAATTGACTCGAGCATAATAAATTTTACTCTAGCAAGCGTTTGATTTGCAACGATCAAGACTATAACTTATATGAACTGTACAACTAGACAGTATAAAGAAAATATAAAGACTTACTTTGATTTACGCTTGTACCAAAGGTAGCAGATCGTAGATAAAGTTGTAGATCCTATATTATCGTAGCGTGGTAGCGGAATAACTAACTAACTGAATTTGCTTGATAGAACAGTCGCTTTTATGACTCGGAAATTAATCGAAAGCGTGCCTAAGGTAGTATGAGTCATGCCTTGCGGCATTTTCCTTACGGACATACGCGGCCTAGATGAACAACCGCATTGCTTATCACAATGATCTAGTTTAAGATAATCATTTAATTAACTTTCCATAGCTATTGCCAAAGGTGTTTACGAATTAATTATAACCACACGTTTCGAGCCAACAATAAGTTTGGAGTTGTTTCGCGGATATAATGACGGCGCTCTGATAAAATATTTATAGGATTCATCCTCATCCAAATCTCGACTTTTAAAATCGACTTTCAGTCTCGCCGAATATCGAAGTCTTAAATATATTTGTATTGAAACTTAAATAGTTTGCCATATTGGGCTCCGATGAAGTGCATAATACACCTGTGAGTGTTGCGCATTCAAGGGCTCCCATAAAAGAAAATATTTGAAGGATTATATATAGCCTACTTTGTGGCGTTAAAATATTAACTGGTAATTGGGCAATCCCTTTATGTAGGACGACACGAATTTTTACCAAAAATACAATAGAATACAACACAATACAATTCATTACAACAATAGAACGCAACACAATACAATACAATAGAATACAATTTGGTAGCAATTCGTGTCGTCCTACATGAAGGGATGGCCGGTAATTGTCCTTGGAATTTCGCTCTCGGGAACTGTTCGCTTCTCGGAATCGACCAGATAATGTGGCGGTCCTTCATGTAGGAACACATGAGTTGCTATCAAAAACAATACACAATACAAAACAATAGAACGAAATACACAATACAATTCATTTTCTATTTGTATCATCGTCGACCCCTTGGGACGTTCATACTCCTTATAAACCACTCCTTAGACCTGTCACACCACTTGACGTCGCACTTTCAGCGGCCCTAGTTTCCTAGCTGCTTTTCTGTTTTCTTGCATGATTGTAACACATTCAGTACGTTTTTTTTTCAACATTTGGGCGTAATTTTAACGCCACAGGAAACAAACAATAGGGCTCAAAGTCCCCTACGAGGCTTGTCTCCGCTGGCGGTCCTCGCACATATATCAGTGCATATTTCAACGCCACAAGTAGGTATTGTTTATTTATAGATAATTACAAAATGATTTATGATAGAAAAATGCATAATTAATGTATAATGTATGGCTAGTATCTAAGTTATTAAGAACTTTTACAAATTGAAACACTTGATATAATGAAGCTTCTATATGGAAACGAGAGCTTATACCACAGGCTTACCATCCTCATAATTGGTATTGGGCTTCCTGTGGCTACGGTTATTCATACGATTGGTACTCAGACCCACTAATTTTATTTCAAAAATAATTTATCAAAATCCGCGCAGTGAAATTTTCTAAAAAGCTATGAAAATTTTTTTGCGCTTGGAAATTTAATTTTCTTACAGAATATAAAAACAAAAACTTTTACACACTCTTTGGAGGTGTATGGTTTTGTCTACAAAAAAGTGAAGACATTTCACCGCGCGATTTTGAAGCTAGCTGTTACCGGGAAAAAAATACAAGAAATTGAGATCGTAAAATCAAGTGAAAAAAATATCCTAGAATAAGACGTGATCCACCCTTTACAAGGGTCTTTCCTTTGCCGGCCGAAATGTTGGAGTGCGGAAGTTCCTGGGAATGAGGTTGGGTCGGGCTTGTGTTCGGCAAGGAAAACTAAATGGCATTTATTTCAAATTTTCGATATAATTTTGGCTGTTTTAGTTTGTATTAAATGAAAGTAAATAAAACTTTGGTCCTTGTAGAACTATATCAAAAATGCACTTATAAGCCAAATTTGGAACATTAGAGTATAGTCACCTAACCGATCTGTGGGCCAATGAATGTACGACAATTTGATGTAACTTTGTATGCGGCCGCCACTGATGTTGGTGTTCAGTACACTTTAGAGCACCATCATGGCAGCTTCCAGAGTTTAGAATAAGCTGATGTTGTGACTATTATTATTAGTTTTCGCCAGGAGTATATTACAGAGGAGTGTTCCTCTTCCCACATTTTATTGTCACACAACACTGTAGACGGTAAAGTTATTTTTAGCATAGAGTTTTCCGCGAGTAGAAACGGCCGTCACTTTTAACCAATAAGGATGCACTGAATTTTTTTAATTAATACGGTTCAAACTGCTAAAAAATAGTAAAGCACAAGAGAACAAAAGACAACGTAATCGCATACCAGAACTTCGCGACTATAAATAGACACACCATCTACTGTGGCGAACACAAGGGCACAGAAACAGTCCTGTGTAGTATACTCCTGTTTTCGCTTTATATCTGTTTAGTTTAGCCTTAAATGTTACATTGGCACGAACCCCTTCTGTCATAAAATTCAAAACGTGAAATTTTCTGTGAAGCCTTTTGTTATCAATATCTAGAGTATATAAAAAGAACAGCTTTGTAGGGCTTATAATTTAGATTTTTTTGATGACGTCACATGCAAACCAAGACATGGCAGCAAATGTATTAAGAAATAGTCAAATTATAGTTAAATGTTCCATAATGGCCTCCTGCCCTGCCCATATCTCCAAGCAAGGGTTAGCGTGAAAATAGCCAAAAAGAGCTCAATTTTCGATTTTTTTCTTTGTAATGTTCATATCCGAGTTATCGTAGTCTATGGGGGTTTCAAAATCCGAGTGGAATTTCAAATGTCGAGACCGCTTCGGATTCGCTTCGAGTGGTAAACAAAACAGAACAGAATACGGTGACGAGGATATTTAAAAACAGCTTCTACTATTCATTATTACATGCAGGTATGTTTTATGTAAGCAGTACTAGTGTTTCTTTTTTTGTAATTAAGGGTATTGTTGGACTATTGTGTATAGTTATCCCGCTCATGGATTATTATTCGTTAATTATGTTTCTGTAAGCATTGTTTCTATTGTTTGTAATTAAGAGTGTTGTTGGACTATTGTGTATAGTTATCCCGCTCATGGATTATTATTCGTTAATTATGTTTCTGTAAGCATTGTTTCTATTGTTTGTAATTAAGAGTATTGTTGGACTATTGTGTATAGTTATCCCGCTCATGGATTATTATTCGTTAATTATGTTTCTGTAAGCATTGTTTCTATTGTTTGTAATTAAGAGTATTGTTGGACTATTGTGTATAGTTATCCCGCTCATGGATTATTATTCGTTAATTATGTTTCTGTAAGCATTGTTTCTATTGTTTGTAATTAAGAGTATTGTTGGACTATTGTGTATAGTTATCCCGCTCATGGATTATTATTCGTTAATTATGTTTCTGTAAGCATTGTTTCTATTGTTTGTAATTAAGAGTATTGTTGGACTATTGTGTATAGTTATCCCGCTCATGGATTATTATTCGTTAATTATGTTTCTGTAAGCATTGTTTCTATTGTTTGTAATTAAGAGTATTGTTGGACTATTGTGTATAGTTATCCCGCTCATGGATTATTATTCGTTAATTATGTTTCTGTAAGCATTGTTTCTATTGTTTGTAATTAAGAGTATTGTTGGACTATTGTGTATAGTTATCCCGCTCATGGATTATTATTCGTTAATTATGTTTCTGTAAGCATTGTTTCTATTGTTTGTAATTAAGAGTATTGTTGGACTATTGTGTATAGTTATCCCGCTCATGGATTATTATTCGTTAATTATGTTTCTGTAAGCATTGTTTCTATTGTTTGTAATTAAGAGTATTGTTGGACTATTGTGTATAGTTATCCCGCTCATGGATTATTATTCGTTAATTATGTTTCTGTAAGCATTGTTTCTATTGTTTGTAATTAAGAGTATTGTTGGACTATTGTGTATAGTTATCCCGCTCATGGATTATTATTCGTTAATTATGTTTCTGTAAGCATTGTTTCTATTGTTTGTAATTAAGAGTATTGTTGGACTATTGTGTATAGTTATCCCGCTCATGGATTATTATTCGTTAATTATGTTTCTGTAAGCATTGTTTCTATTGTTTGTAATTAAGAGTATTGTTGGACTATTGTGTATAGTTATCCCGCTCATGGATTATTATTCGTTAATTATGTTTCTGTAAGCATTGTTTCTATTGTTTGTAATTAAGAGTATTGTTGGACTATTGTGTATAGTTATCCCGCTCATGGATTATTATTCGTTAATTATGTTTCTGTAAGCATTGTTTCTATTGTTTGTAATTAAGAGTATTGTTGGACTATTGTGTATAGTTATCCCGCTCATGGATTATTATTCGTTAATTATGTTTCTGTAAGCATTGTTTCTATTGTTTGTAATTAAGAGTATCGTTGGACTATTGTGTATAGTTATCCCGCTCATGGATTATTATTCGTTAATTATGTTTCTGTAAGCATTGTATCTATTGTTTGTAATTAAGAGTATTGTTGGACTATTGTGTATAGTTATCCCGCTCATGGATTATTATTCGTTAATTATGTTTCTGTAAGCATTGTTTCTATTGTTTGTAATTAAGAGTATTGTTGGACTATTGTGTATAGTTATCCCGCTCATGGATTATTATTCGTTAATTATGTTTCTGTAAGCATTGTTTCTATTGTTTGTAATAAGAGTATTGTTGGACTATTGTGTATAGTTATCCCGCTCATGGATTATTATTCGTTAATTATGTTTCTGTAAGCATTGTATCTATTGTTTGTAATTAAGAGTATCGTTGGACTATTGTGTATAGTTATCCCGCTCATGGATTATTATTCGTTAATTATGTTTCTGTAAGCATTGTTTCTATTGTTTGTAATTAAGAGTATTGTTGGACTATTGTGTATAGTTATCCCGCTCATGGATTATTATTCGTTAATTATGTTTCTGTAAGCATTGTTTCTATTGTTTGTAATTAAGAGTATTGTTGGACTATTGTGTATAGTTATCCCGCTCATGGATTATTATTCTTTTTGGGACAGCAGAATTCAACAAGCGATATTGACCCAATATTGATGGAAGGAGGGTTGTACCCGGAACCCACCACCTATTTTGGCAAAATTTAGATTTTTGACCACAAATATATTCTTGAATAAAATACTTATTGAAGAAGTAACTATATTTCTAGTTTCTACAGGCAGAGAAGAACGTGTGTCTGCATTAAAATCAGGTATCCCTATTTTACAACGCGAGAAAATCACTCTCTAAAAAAAGGAGTATGGGTATTACCCGCCACCCATCACCTCTCCTGACAAAATTGGGTCCCATTCAGAAATGCATTGTTTTGACCTCTTCCCTTAGTTTCCCAGTTATCATGGACAGGACTGAGACATTGCAAAGTCAGTACTAGGACTTTGAAGTGGTGCTGACAGTATTTTTCAAAGTACGGCACGTGGTACAAATCCAGCCCTGGGATTGGTGGTTTCATGCTTAAAATTGTCCACCCGGAATGTAAAAATACGATCATTTAGCTTTATTATGATTTTTGAGTTTTTTTTGTTTAGGTATGTTGAAAATAGAACACGCGGAATCATGCTTGAAATATTTCACTGGTATGATCAACTAAAAGTCGATTAAGGTATGCTAACCGCCGTGGGGGAGTGAGTAGCAGCTGACGTTTCGAGCGCTTTATTATTATTAATGATAGTTTCGTCAGAGAGAATAATTTGCATATAAGGATTTTCCTTCCAAACGGTACTGACAAACTGTACTGATTCACTCTTCAGTTATCGCTAATCCCTAAGAACAATAGCAAAGTTGATCTAAGGAGTCATAGCGGATTTACTGTAAATGTTTAGAAATATTCTGAACTCAGAGTGATAGCGGAGTTATTAACTGTAAGGAAAATAATACAGACATTTTAGGAGTTCTGTAGGGGTTCTGTGGGGGATTCTGTTGTAGGGATTCTGAAAGGGTTCTTTAGGGGTTCTGCAACTGAGGAGAATTGAAGCTTTCCGACGGAACAAGTGAAGTCGGAAAACGTATTCATAACGGCTTCAGAGCATCATTGTAGTAAGGTGTCGTAGTTTTGTTTATATTTGGCACGTCATTGTTGACAAAAGGCCGGCATGCAATGGTGCATGTATATAACGAGCAACTTCAGAGAGCAATTTATATCTTGCCGTTCGTGCAGCGTCCGGAAGGCAAATTTTATTCAACTTGTAATTATTTACTAGAGAATTATTTTAAGGTCTTAATCCCCGAGACCCTGTGCTACTGCATTCGATCGGAGAATACGTTTCCCAGAGTTGTTTTATTTGCCTAACGAAGGTTTTTATCTCTGGGTTTTTCGTATCGGGCGGAGCACGTTTTTAGATTATGTTATTTCCATTTAGACAATCTTATTGATGTAAACTTATTTTAGTATAAAACACGTAAGTGTGAATCATTAGTGTTAAGTCATTGGACACTAGCACTGCAAAAGTTAATATTATACAGTTACGTGTGAAGTTATTTTTCACCTGTAAACACGTGAAGTGTAAGCTGTTGCAATACACGTGAAGTGTAAGTCATTGACACACGTGAAGTGTAAGTCTTTGTGACACACGTGAAGTGTAAGCTGTTGTAATACACGTGAAGTGTAAGCTTTTGCAATACACGTGAAGTGTAAGCTGTTGCAATACACGTGAAGTATAAGCCGTTGCAATACACGTAAAGTGTAAGCTGTTGCAATACACGTGAAGTGTAAGCTGTTGCAATACACGTGAAGTGTAAGCTGTTGTAATACACGTGAAGTGTAGCTCAGTGGTTAAGCGCCGGTCTGTTGTGCGGGAGGTCGCGGGTTAAAACCCCAGCCGGACCAACACTCTGAAGGGTATTAAAATAACTGAGTAGAAGGTGCTCAGTGCCTTTGTGAAACAATCTCGTTCACGAACTGCAAATGGTTAGACCTACACGTCTTCTCGGATAAGGACGTTACTGTCGTAGGTCTCCGGTCGGCCTCAAGTTGGGAGTGATCAGTCTTTCAAGACTGTTACGAGTTACCGACGTTAAATAAGGTCCCTTTACCTTTATGTGAAGTGTAAGTCATTGTGACACACGTGAAGTGTTAAGTCATTCTGACACACGTGAATTGTAATTGTAAGCTATTATAGCACGTAAGTGCAAGTCATTGTGACACACGTGAAGCGTAAGTCATTTTGACACACGTGAAGCGTAAGTCATTGTGACAGACGTGAAGCCTAAGCTATTATAGCACGAAGTGTAAGTCATTGTGACACACGTGAATTGTAATTTTAAGCTATTATAGCACGTCAGTGTAAGTCATTGTGACACACGTGAAGCGTAAGCCATTGTGACACACGTGAAGCGTAATTATAAGTCATTGTGACAGACGTGAAGCTAAAGCTATTATAGCACGAAGTGTAAGTCATTGTGACACACGTGAATTGTAATTTTAAGCTATTATAGCACGTCAGTGTAAGTCATTGTGACACACGTGAAGCGTAAGTCATTGTGACACACGTGAAGCGTAAGTCGTTGTGACAGACGTGAAGCCTAAGCTATTACAGCACGAAGTGTAATCTATTATAACACGAAGTATAAAGTTATTGTGGCACACGTGAATTATAGGCTATTATAGACGTAAAGGGCGGGAACTCTTTATGGAAGTTATAGTAGTTGTTTGTTTGTAAGTTACGTTATAATAAATCTACTATTATCGTTGCACACCTCAGCGACAGTACAATAACACACTCCATACAGTTGTATTGTTGTTGATGCGGTAAAGAATTATGAAAAACGAACTACATATTATCGCTTATTACGTTTTGAATTAATAAAATATTGTTCCGAGAATGAGAATCAACAAACCTCTTTTAAGTCTGCCTGTGGTAGTTTTCATAAGAATTTGCATCTAAGGTTTTTCCTCCAAGCAATAGGTCTATTGTTTCTGACAAACTGTACCGATGGCTCTTCTTTTATCACTAATCCCTAAGAACAACAGCGGACTCAATAATATTTTCATTTCGAAATCTTTGTGACAGTCCATGATGACTTCGATAAAAATATCGTGAGAGTAAACAAACTATATCACTGAAGCAAGTTCAAAGTAGAGTGAAGCGTTAGTAAGAAGTAGCATCGCTTCATGCTTGATCTTCTAGCAATAGGGGCCATTATGACGTCAGAGGGGTATTGTGACGTCAAATCTCTTTTATGGCGTCAGTGGTGTATTGTTACTACACAATAAGCTTGCATAGAATCCTAGACGCGAACTCATCAATTATCTCCCTATAATTACACAGTGATTAATCATTGCGCACTATTATTACTAATGAATTATTCATTGCCCCCTATTATTGCTCATTAATTATTCATTGTTGCGCCCTATTTGCGCCCCATTATTACCGCGAGCTCATAAAGAACCTAGACAAAATAAATAAACAGTTCTTAAGCGCATTACACTAATGTATCAATGCTCTCACAATTATCATAATAACTAGTAAATTAAAATTAACTACTAAATACCCAATAAAAACTACATTACTAGATACCTAAGATCTAATTGGTTAAAAATACCTAAGTATAGACTTTCTCAAAGCCGAACGAAGGACTTTTCCCACTTGCAGCGCGCCAAATTTACAGGTTGATTTTTCAACCGGAGGCGTAGCTTATGACGTACTAAAGATTTTTGACGCAGTAATCGCTTACCCAGTGACTCAGCGAGTTCGACTTGAAGCAAGTCTAACCTAAGTATTACCTAATCTAATAATAATAATAAGTATGCATAATGAGATTTAAAATGACTGTGGTGAAAGCAAAATTAAGTTGGAAAAAGAAATGTTTTAAGGACAGATTTAAAGCAGTCAACTGATTAAGTAGACTTTCTCAAAGTCCTTCTTAGCCCCCCGCATGAAGGACTTTTCCCACTTGCAGCGCGCCAAATTTACCGGTTGATTTTTCAACCGGAGGCGTGGCTTATGACGTACTAAGATTTGCCTAATCACAAAGCGTCAATTCTTCATGCATTGTATGTTGACGTGTCAAGTCAGTCGACCGTGGATGTAGTATTTACAATTTGATTGTACTCAGAAAGAGTTTGTCAAAGGCTCGAATAGGAGATATTGTAGTTGAGTCTACGAATAGCAGTTTCAGCGGTATTGACCCGAACGCCTCACTTCAATGTAATGAAGCGCTATTCAAACTGTGTATCTAAATTAGTCATGCTTGTTTAGTGTTGGTGTCGTGTAAGAATGATGGTTTCAATGGCGCTTCATTACATTGAAGTGAGGCGTTCGGGTCAATACCGCTGAAACCGCTATTCGTAGACTCAACTACAATATCTCCTATTGTAAGCTCCGCCCCTGAAACGTGTTTTCGCGCCAAAACATAATCCCTCGATTCAATTTCCTGCAAGTGAAACAAGTCGAACTCGCCTCTCCCTTCGATTCTTGCGCTCGATTTTTGACCCAGTAATCGCTTACCCAGTGACTCAGCGAGTTCGACTTGGAGCAAGTCAACTGATTAAGCAGTTCTTATTTTAATAGGGAGAGCGTTCCATAATTTAGGTGCAGCTATAGAGAAGGCATGGTAAATAGACAACCAGTAATGTATATACGCTGGGCCATGAGGATGAATATTATGAAATAAAGTTGCTGAAAGTGCTTGTTTCATTCCATTTTTATGAGGAAATCCTTTTCCAACCAATAGGAATTGCCGAACACAAAACCTACGAAACTGGTTCCTCGCATACGATTTTATTTATAAACAACATATGGAACTACCATGTAAATCATTTCTTCAAACTTCAATAAAATCAGAGAAAATGATACGTATCTCTTACTTTTTTGACGATTTTTGTTTCAACCAATGAAATCAAGAGTTTTAACAATACAAAATTAACACTTCACTGCATTCCTTTGCCGTTGGTGCTATCGTTCCTACATGAAACAATTACTTAACATGTAATATAGGTAATGAGTCCACTGCCTTCCACCGCCTAATTAATAGTCAGCCACCATTTTAAGTAGGTAATGAATCCACTGCCTTCCACCGCCTAATCAATATTCAGCCATCATTTTAAATAGGTAATGAATCCACTGCCTTCCACCGCCTAATTAATATTCAGCCACCATTTTAAATAGGTAATGAATGCACTGCCTTCCACCGCCTAATTAATATTCAGCCACCATTCTAAATAGGTAATGAATGCACTGCCTTCCACCGCCTAATTAATATTCAGCCACCATTTTAAATAGGTAATGAATCCACTGCCTTCCACCGCCTAATTAATATTCAGCCACCATTTTAAATAGGTAATGAATGCACTGCCTTCCACCGCCTAATTAATATTCAGCCACCATTTTAAATAGGTAATGAATCCACTGCCTTCCACCGCCTAATTAATATTCAGCCACCATTTTAAATAGGTAATGAATCCACTGCCTTCCACCGCCTAATTAATATTCAGCCACCATTTTAAATAGGTAATGAATCCACTGCCTTCCACCGCCTAATTAATATTCAGCCACCATTTTAAATAGGTAATGAATCCACTGCCTTCCACCGCCTAATTAATATTCAGCCACCATTTTAAATAGGTAATGAATCCACTGCCTTCCACCGCCTAATTAATATTCAGCCACCATTTTAAATAGGTAATGAATCCACTGCCTTCCACCGCCTAATTAATATTCAGCCACCATTTTAAATAGGTAATGAATCCAACTCCTAATTATTATTCCACCGTCTTCCTCCACCACATTCGATTCCACCACCACAGAGAGGCTAACCATCCATATAGTACAACTACATTGTTTGGTATGTAAATGCTACGGGAAGCGGGAAATGACAGAAATGAATATTACAGAAATTCACAATAACGATAAACCTTAAGGTGTATTTTGATGGCTATATATAATGGTCTAATTTACAATTCAAAGGGATTGATTACATATTTTATATGTTTGTCGGCTTTAAAGTGCCACTACGACGAAAATTTACCATTTCGATTTGCCACTTTTTCAGTGTCTATAGGTCAATCAGTATTAGAAATATCCGAAATAGTAAAAAATATTCCCAAATGGGCATCTTAAACCACAAATTTTAGGAGAGTTTACCGGTAAAATGCTGTCCGCCATTGCTGGAAGCCGTGCCCTTTGTTCAGCTTTAAACAAAGGTTTATTCACCGGAAGTGATGTCATACACTTAACACGACAACCTCGTGGCGCGAAATAGCGTGCATAAAAAAGTAGCCAACCTCGCAAAGATAAATATAACTTTCTTCTTATGTACGTGAAGACGTATTTAGTAGAAATATGCCTCCAGGCGTTGTGTTCTGCAGGCGAGCGTTAAGTGTATGACATCATTTCCGGTGAATAAACCTTTGTTTAAAGCTGAACAAAGGGCACGGCTTCCAGTAATGGCGGACGTGTAGATTCAATATTCGGAGCTAAAAAAATACGGCTTCCTGTCGTTGTATCGAAAAAAAATTTGAACTGGTAATAATATATGAACTCTACTTTATGAATATGCAAAAACATTGATATGTCAAAATTTGATCGTAGGGGCACTTTAAGACAGCGTATTTATTCAAGTTTGTCTTTCTACGTACACCGCACGACTGGTCAGAATGTGTTAGAGCGCTGCTCATCCATATGGGAGATCACAGGATCGATCCTTGCCGCATAATAATAATAATAACAATAATAATAGGCTTTATTAAAATACTCAACAACAGACATGCGATTTAACATGAGTATAAATAATGATAATAAAACTCTAGCAGATACAAATTAAATATGGTAATAAGTTATGATAGTTTTAATAATATAAGCTAATAAGTTCCAATGAGATAAGTAAGTTCTAATCGTTCAAACAAGATAAGCTAATACATTATGATATGTAGTTATAATAACATAAAATATATAGGTTATAATCGTTATCATCGCACAGGAAAAAGTAGTTCAAATAAAGTTTTAACTTTAAAAAAACTAAGCCATCTGTTGATATAAGTTCGCTTAAAGCGTTCGCTGCATACTTTCGGGAGAGTAAAGTCATGACCACGATCACGTAGTATTCTACTTCTCCTAGGAGGCAGTAGCTCATATAGAGAGTGGCTAGGGTTACTAGTGATTCTTTTCCACATCTGATCTCTTTCTCTAATTACATCAGTGATGGTTACATATTTAGCGGTGTACCAAAACTTAAAAGCACGTTTACAAAAGCTATCAATACGACTGAGATATTTATCTTCATATACACTAGCCCAGACTTCAATGGCATAGAGAAATAGTGACATAATTAAACTATCTAATAGTGCACTAAGCTGGTCTTTGGTATAGCCATCGAGGGATTCTCTCTCCATTAGCTCTGCTGTTAAAGAAGCTCTCACTCGTCAAATTATAGTTTCTATTATTGTCACAATTTACATTTATTACTCATACTTCTTACTTGTGTACAACATATAATTTTCTATACAAGAAGTAATCATGATCATAGATTATTAAAGTGCGTTCGACATATTTTTTGTATGAGAACTACGCCTCTCGGGTTTCAATTGTTTTCTCAATATTTGGAATACCACTCCAATTTGTTTTTGAAATAGTACATAGGAGTTAGTATAGCACACAATCAATCCTATTCAGATGTGTATAAACTGGCTGTCTCCACAATACTGACTAAGTGTCAGTGATTACACTCCAGTGTAGACTGATAAAATATATGTGCATGTGTGTAAACTACACCAGTTCCTTCAGAGGTTTCAAATTATTCTTCAAGTGAGACCAAGGCTGGCTGCAGAATATTGAGTGTCCATTAATAGTTATTGCAGAATAATTTCTGATCATATTAGGGTACACAGAAATAAAGAGTACTTTAAATTTCCCTCTCCTTGTTTTGATATTAAGTTCCTTGACATATCCAAGTGTGGTTATATACCCTGAATGCAATGTTAATATGTATAACCACGATGAAACCACCACGATGCACACATCTGTAGTGTTTAAAAAACTTCACAACTCACACTGAAATATTCATATCCATATATTGCTCTTCACGTATGATTTATAACATCTTGATCATTTGCAGTTTTGATATCGGCAAAGCAAACAGCACAATTCAATGCAGCGATCGCAGATTCACTCGCAGATTCACTGGATAGTCCAGCACCAAATAAATATTGCCGAGTTGAATGTTCAAGGTGCAAAACAGACCATATTGGACTTTGTCAGTGCTTCAGATGTACTACACACTTTCCTCAGGCTTTGCTCAATTCTACTTGCGAACCTCTTAAACATCATTGCATTGGATTATCGGAAAATGAGGCAAGTAACTTACCGATCGCGAGCAAAACAGAAACCATGCGAGCGGCCATTTTGGTAAATGCCCGCATCGTGTACGTGTGGTTACCAGTTTCCCGGCCGGTGAATACCTGCGTGCGCATATGTACACCAGAACGAGGTTCTTCGAAGTATCCACATACACCAAAAAATCTCGATTTCTTCCGCCTGGAAACGCACAGGTAGCCCACACATGACCACAGGGAGCCCCATGCAAGATTAGTATGCGTTCTCCTTCGTCGAACGCATTATGATTATTAATTTATTCTCTTCCAAATGCCAAAATTATCATTAAGTAATATATGTAAACTTAATGTCAATCATTTTTCTCTTATTAAGAATATCTAGTTCAAATTATTATTATTATTTCAATTTATATTTATATGGCTGATGAGTAAATTTTAAATAAACTTGAACTTGAACAAGCCGTAATGGCCTAACCTCACTATGGCCTAACCTCACTAATGGCCTAAAACTCTTGCACTCTAGTTTAATATATTAGGAACACCAAAGAACCTGTCGTGAAGGTCGATAGTTTACAGCCTGAGTTTCACTCACAATTACACGTAACACGCGTCCATACAATAGGTTCGAATGTAAAACATTTTTAAGTGCTCAAGTTTGTGATGTGTGTACACAAAGAACCACTATATAGAGCAGTCATAACATAATGTATTTAATTATAATGCATTCTATATTAACATTTTAGCTATATTGTATATGTGTATTAAACATTTATGTCTTGGGTGAAATTTTCCTTCCCACGTAACGACCTAAACATTACCTATTTAGAACCACACGTAGAACAATTTAAACCACAATATACATTTTAGAAAATATATAGGTTTTTCAAAACGAGAAAGGAACTTTCCCCCGTTTGTGTTGGGTTTGTTTGTTGATGTCAGTTCATTTGAATTCCTTCAAACAACCAAATATTACGTTCAAAACTTAAACCTCATCTTCTATAAAAGATAAAAATTGTATTAACGGATACAAAGTTTCATTTGAAGTCATTAAAATCATAACGGCGAATTCTAAATCGTTTCCTTAAGAGAAAAACAGTGCTGGTATCTGATGCTAAAACTGCAGCATCATGAATATGATAGATATCGCCAATATCGCAGAGACTTATTACTAAGTACTACATGTACGAATCTGTTGAACGGTATAGTTCAGTCCATTAAATATATGTGGATAATCGTAGGTAAATTCATCGACGTTATATTTGTTCTTACCTTATATCGAGAAAGGTTTGCAGCAACAACCCGTTGTCTATTTATAAATGCAATGAAGACGTTCAAGTGAAAAATAAATGTCACCCAATGTTAATTAAGAAATAAAAGTTGGCATTACTTGCCTCTTGGGTATACTGAATGACATTTATTTGTTTGATCTTCAAACCAATCTTGTATTCTGAAATACAGTATTTTTATGAAAGAATATTTAACGACTCATTTAGAAACAGTTAAATTCCTTGAAAATAATTAAACCATTCGGTCGACCACATTCTCAGTTAATGCCTCGGTCAGTATTTGAACCATTAAATATAACCTAAAGAACTGGAGTTTAATGTAAAATTGATGAAAATACTAAGCTGTCACTTTACAAACGAATTTTTAAAATTGTGAGAACGGAAGTTTACGTTAAGCACTTTTCATCCGCCATAACATGTCGTCCTGTGACATATCTTATGGATTACGAAACGATGAGCTGATAGACTGTTTGTATTAACAAGTAGCTAGTTTTAGCTACTATTGAAATATATACATTTTCCTAAGATGCTTGCAGTTATATCTTTAATCTATCGTTCAATTATCTATAATTTACGTTTCAGTTTTTCGATTACTTAAACGTTTATATACACTAGAACATTCACGCAATGGCCTGAAATATTCCAGAGATTGTGACTGAAAATAATCGATGTTTGTCAGGTTTGTAACGCCGAATACAAGCAGATAAAGAAAATAGTGTACATGATGCATGCTGATCATCCCAGAACCTACTTTAAAATCTGGAGTGAGGGGTGGATTACACTGTTAAAGTGCCTATGAAGCTTATTATTTTTATTTTAGATATCAATTCTACATCAAGTGAATAGTAGAATGGTACAATATATCTTGCTTTGAATGCTGTGCCGCTGAGTTAAGGAGGTTTTAATATCCAAAATGCTAATTACATGACGTCAGGGGAGGCATCAATTATTATACATTTTTGTTTTGTTACAGTGTTATACCCATGGCCATGCTTGAAATAAAATGATGTTAGAAATTCGTTTTCCTATATCAGTAGAAACGCCCATTCACAACCACTAAGAAGTGATTGCAGATACCTCCCCTGACGTCATGTAATTAGCATTTTGGATATTAAAACCTCCTTAACTCAGCGGCACAGCATTCAAAGAAAAATATATTTTACCATTCTACTATAGCCTGTACACAGACCTCCGTAATCCCTTCAAAGGAAGGAAAAGGTGGTCTGTACTACGGATGAGTTAATCGTGTTCAGACATAATTTTGCATAAATTACATATCGATTTCCATTGGCCGAGAAACACTAGGCGGTACACATTGTAGATTTCAGATTGTTCATTTGCTATTGTTAACGGCAATGCAAGGACGCGCTGGTAAGCGTGGGAAATAAAATAAATTCCCTTCTTCGATAGCCTATATACACTTGAGAACCACGTGAACTCGAGGTTTGAGAAGTCGCGCTCGTAGCAACTCGCCTGACCGCCGAGGCTATTGATATTGCTTCTGGTTGATCGTCTCCCACAGCCATTCGCTTTGCAAAAAGAGCTCTTGAACATGGACTTTCTTTTCGTTTTGAACAACTAGACGATATCTGAAGAAGAATTTCGTTTGTTCCCTGCAAATTCTTTCAAACTTCCTAGCTAGGCACTTTCTGCATATATGTTGAGGCCGACTTTTCACTTGAAATTCGAGAGAAATAATTTATTCCCAGACTTGAAATGCAGCAGTTCCATGAACGATATTCTTATATTTTTTTTCTCGATATTAACCGAGCACTGGACACAAAATGACATAGCAATTCGTCTTAATACGTAATACCATTCCAAACCAGAGTGAATCGAGCTCGGATTTTCCCACGGAGCCAGAACTAAGGTCAACATAACCGCTAAGCCAATCAGCACCCACAGACTGGTTACAGCATTCCTGTAACTATCCACGTGACCTAGAACACGATTAACTCATCCGTAGTACAGACCCTCCTTTTCCTTCCTTTGAAGGGATTACGGAGGTCTGTGTACAGGCTATTCTACTATTCACTTGATTTAGAATTGATATCTAAAATAAAAAGTTATTGTTCATAGGCACTTTCATGGGTCCGGTTTTCCAGGCCTATGTGTTGCCATGGTAACGAGCTCATCAATTCAATAACAAAACTCAGATCCTCTAGTTAAACCTCTTTCACACTTGGACACAAAAGCCACGAGTTAAAAGAGTACATATCTTATGAATAACCCTTTCGAACCATTGTACCTATTTCACTGTCAAAATGAGGATATATAAAACTCCGCTGGGAGGATCTTGATTTTTATAAGTATTCCAGTCAGTCCTTACGAAAGCCAAGGCCCTGGCGGCGAATCTTTATGTAAACCCTCATTGTGATAGTGCAAAAAATCATACTGATAAAGACCAAAGCCTCAACTCGTAGTCATCGCCAGAAATCTCGTACATTGAGCTCTCGGTACGTAAGAAGAATGTATGGTATATACTTTCGATCGTTCCATATAGTCTCCCTGCATAATCATTTTCTCTACTGTTTTACAGTATTATGCAGGGAGACTATATGGAACGAAACACTACCATGAAGTATCGGTATATACCGAATGTATGAAGCATAAATCAATTTTCACCGTTTCAAGCAAATGTGATCTTCATTCCAAATTTGCCGGACCGCCGATACATTTTGCTAGTTATCCCCTTCCGGTTTATGTTAAAATTAGTCTGTGAACGAGGCTCTCCAAAGGGAGGGAGAGGGGAGAGGGAGAGGGAGAGGGGAAGGGGACTGGGGAGAAGTCCCCTCCCCAGTTTCCCTCCCCTCTCCCTCCCTCTCCCTCCCTTTGGAGAGCCTCGTTCCCAGGCTATGTTAAAATAAACAACACATGAATGCTTTTTCCTTTGCGATTTGACTTGCTCCATGTTGGTAGAGCGAACGCACACATTTACTGTTAATTATTACGAAAACACGCTTACATGAAGAATTGAAAGCTCCATACCTCAATGCGTTTCATAGATATTCCATTTGCCGCGGCGGATCCTTGTGTAGCTGGTAACCGAAAATGCAGGCCTTTATTAGGTTTGCAATTTACCTTGCGTTTTTGGACTTATTAAAAACACTCAAAATCGCAAAACTGCTCATCGCTGTGTAAGTGAGCTTCCAGTTGAAGAATCCACGTCCACAAAGTTCCATCGAAATCCCTTCAAAATGAAGCAAATTCGCCCATGTTTGGTACCAATGTCTTACTCGATTTCTCCTCTATTTATTCCTGCATAGAACTCTGGGATAGCTGTTAAACTGTGCATTTGGTCAGCAGTTAAACTATGAGAAACTTTACTTCCGGTAAAATTTTCGCGCGAAAATCAAAATAACTCACAATTTCCATCTCACTCAGGAGAATAAAAACGCTCTTTTTCCAAATGTCCGATGTACCTAATATTTCCAACTGTGAAAGATTTAAGTTTCGGTCTGTGAAAAATAAGTGTATTCACAGGGAAAACCGCTGACGTACCGCAGACTTGTCATGACCGGAATAGTTGGCGATGTTTAAAACTAACAAAATCCTAAATAATTATTAGACGAGGTCGAGCAATATATCATAATTTGTACGTGGCGAGCTGTTATTTGCCGATACCGAAGGCAGTCGAGAGGGAAATCATTGACAACGAAACACGAACAAAACATGATATTTTGCGATAGTCATCACGAGTTCAATAATTGTTTTATCATTCGACAAAATATAACATTACCTACAGAGTTTCGAAACTGAGAATTTGAGTCACCAACAGCTCGGAAAATCCATCTGCCTTGTTTACCAAACGGAGTGGTCAATGATGCGCATGTTCAGACCGTTATTTGCAGGTCTATCAACCAGTCAACATTCAGGATGGACATGAGCAGTGGGAAAAATCGAACCATTTACAGACGTTGCAAGATGTAAAAAGGTTTGTAAAATGTTTGCAAAATGTCTGTGAATGTACAAAGCATTTTACAGAGTAGAAAATTGCCCTGCATTTCAAACTACTGTCAAAAAATGTCTATAAATTTGTACACTCAAATTTTACGACAAACATTTTACGACAAACATTTAAAAGACTTTTTACAAAGTTCTTTAAAGTCTGCCTTTGTAAATTGGTTCCACTTTTCCAGTGGAGTTAGACCACAGGCTAACCATCCTCTCATTTTGTGTATTTTTCACTTATATTAATCCATTATGTCTTAGCAAATTGTGAAATAAAATACCGTTTGACTTGATTCCGCTGTGTATGTGTTGATTTAGCGCGCGCTCATAATACAGCTCGGGCTTCCTTGTGGCTCAGGTTTGTTTACATATAGCTCGGGCGTCCTGTGGCTCATCTCGCTAACTACTTAACAATTATTCACCGAAGTGGAGGTGAATAGTGGTGGATATTTACCGAGCCGCTTCGGCGAGGACATTTACCGAGCCGTGGATATTTACCGAGCCGCTTCGGTAGTATATACCACACTGCAGATGAATAGCCAGCACCAAATAGTTATTCTATTTTCTGTCAAATGGGCAAAAACTCGCGCGAGATGATCGCTGCTTTGCTCGGAGGTGAATATGAAATCATATTCACTGTTTGAGTAGCCAATCAGAGCGCGCGAAAAGTGATATTCACTGGTGTGGTATATACTAAATAAAAATACACAAGGCAGGCAACTAAATTCATGGCCGACAAGCGAGACGCGCGAGAATTTTTCCGAAAAAACGAAAACTTCCAGATTCCTGCTCTCTCTCTAACATTCAAGGGGGTGGGTTAATTGGATCCCTGTGGTTACTGGCAACAGTGAGCGGTGACGTCACAATCCAGTACAAACCACAGGGATTCCATTAACCCACTCAGACAAAATATCAGCTAGAAGGCCTTGAGACTTTACAGTGAGACTACTGAAAACAAAGCATTCCAGCTTATGGTTACTTGAGCCAATCAGTGTCGAGTACAAGACAATAGCATTTCGACTTGCTCGAGCTTCGATCCAGTAAAAGGCGAATTTGGTGACTTGTTCAAAGTCAAAGTATTTTGATTGAAGAAAATCGCATGAATTTATACGATTAATTTTTACGCTTTATACTTTGGAATGCTTATTTTCGGCTTGCAATGTGTTTAGTTCTCGTTGTCTAAGTGGCCCCGGTTTCAGTATAGTCACACTGTAAAATTGTGCAAAACACTTAGGGCGCGTTCGATTGACCGTATTCCGGATTAAGAATAGATGGAATAATCTCTGGAAATCACTGGTTCAGGCACATATTGCAGTGTAAGCTACTAACGTTCGTTGAAATGTGATATTCAGGATACATTTAGTATTCCATAGACTAAACATTCCCGATATAAGCGATTTGAAGTGATCATTCTGTCCCCATTCTGTGTATCCTTATTCCGGAATACGGTCAATCGAACACACCCTTAGTTGCCAAGCCGTTAGGGTTCTCTATCGTTGCCTCGCTACGTCGAGTTGACTAACGTTTTACAAAACATTACATCCCTAGCCGACATATTTAGACAGGCAATAATTGTTTTCCTATCGACATTTCAAGAATTCTTTCAAAATGTTTATACGAATTTTCTACTCAGCTTGAGATAAAATTCCCTGACCGGAATAGAACATAGGATCTAGTACCACCATAGTTGGTGAGGGGCGTTCTCAACATATTGACCTCACTGTCAAACTACTGGAACTTTTATAAACTATTTTGAGGTCGAATATCAATCTAATTTACACTGAAAGGTGTTTAAAATTGAACATTTATAATTGCTGCGCAGTTAGCGAAGCGACCGGAACAAGAATTAATAATTTGAATTAATAATCTCGCAACGGTTCATTGCGTTAACTCGCTGTTTCGACCACAATCCCTTGCATGGCCAACCACAATGCGCCCCTCCCCTCCCCACTGGAGGAATTATTTTTGTAGTCACTGACACGATACTGAAGGGCAAGATTCGCGCGTCAATGATAGACTATAATTCACCCTTCTCACGCGGCGGCCATGTTGAGTCCCAGGAGAATAAAAACCTTTGTTTTTGCGGGCTAAACTCGTTCTGAAACTGCTCAGTGCGAGGCTAGCCACGCAAAATCTATTGTTTCTATCCAACATGGCCACTGTGTGAGAAGGGTGAATTACTGCGTAGGTTATATGCTTCAATCTCAGCCAATATTCGTTGGAACACTCCCTTCCGTGTGACCGTGGGAGATCTGGGTACGAGATTAAATCAAGTCATGATGTGGTCTGCAAGTCTAGACTGGTGTCAATCAATATATTAGGTGGGATCAGATCGTTGATTATCCAATCAAGTTTGTCAAACCAAGTGTGGCTCCGCCTCCAGCATCATTTACATGTATGGCAAAAATAGCTTGAGGCTCAAATTATCAACGGAATGACCTGAGGCCCATAGGGGATGGGATGGAAATATAACATTAAGGGAATTAACGATCACGTGCCCTTTTCATATTCTTCCAATATCTAGTTAAAAAGCTATCAGGTATAATTTTATTGAACGTTCTAGAAAAAAATATTCCGATCATTTTCAAGTAAGTGCGAAATGGTTGTACTGTAAAAAAAGGTTACGCACGCGGTCTGAACCATAAAAGTGAGGACCTATCTCTATATAAGTAACATAATTATTGTAGGATTCCTACGGTGACGTCATATTCCTACAACCATAATACCTAACCCTGACCCCAAACCAAACCCTAATCCCCCATGATCCACCAGGGTTTACATTCCTACCGATACGATAGAATAATCTCTTATTACTATTCGAAATAGTAAATTATTAATATAAGCTATGGGACCAACTCGCTGCAATTGACAATAGGCCCTTTGCAGCTAACAAATCACGTGGTTGTACTGGAGAGCAAAAACATTCTGACTTCATTTATTTAAAGGCCTTGTACGAGATCGGTATTGATATTAGCAAAACCTGTTTGTAAACGCTATTTTCCACCTCCAATCGATTGTCGATCTTTCTAAAATAGCGTTTTTAAAGAGAGCTTGCTCTCCAGCATCCATGGCAACGCCTTTCCCATGGGGATCACGAGCTCAATTCATTCGTTAACGAAGTATTATATCAGCAAGCAACTGCGACAGTGTATGAAATATGCTAAATTACTAGATCGGTGTATTTTGCAGCTTTTAGCAAAATCAAAGAAATGTTATTTAAAATGTTGTTACGAAAAGAAATGAAAAGAAACTATTCGTGACCATAACAAAACAGAGTGCGGAAGAAACGGATAGTTCTTCTTGTACAGTTGTTTATGTCGCGTCCAAAAGTCACGACTAATGAGCTGATTAGTGAAACTGAAAATATAGTAATTGGTTCACAGGTTGATTCTCATTCGGCAGATTTAAAGTTTCGGAAATGATTCATAATTTAAGAGTTATCCATAATTGGGGAAGTTAAAATGAGTTCTTCTTTATTACTCGGGCTGCCTGTGGCAGCACCGAGTCTCAAAATGCAAGCGTTTTTTTTTTTTGTTGGGTGCAACAAAATGTAACTTTTGACCCATGCCATGTATTAAATTTCAAGTTCACCACCAATCAGATCGCACTGTGCTGGTCACGTAATACTCGCCAGGTTAATTTCTGTACATAATTTAATACAGTAAATCAAAATGGTCGGCCGCGAGCAAATTTCTCTCAACTCTCAAATGTAAGCGGTTTAATGTTTTATTTAACTTCACTCGTGCGAAAGCCTTCCAACAGGCTCAGGATATTTCAACTGGCGCTCTTGTTTTAAATTTGGAACTTGCGAAAATTTCTCACGTCATAACACTCGGCGAAGACCCCCAGCTCACTATTGGCGATATATACACGAAGCCAGAATACACCCTCAGGCCTCAGCACAGATTAATTTCTGATGAGCCAAGCAAATATGCATATGTTCAACTCTCGACTCACTCAAGGTAAAGGTAAGCTTAAATTAAAGATCTATTTTGGTCTTTTTTCGTGGATCCAAGGGAATGTTTCAGTGTTTGGTCATTATGCGGACTATAAGATTGCTGCAGGTAATTTGTCCAGAAATGTAGAGTGTGAAGCTTTCAGTAATAGCAAAAGTACCTGTTTACAAGAATCTTAATCACTGAGTGAATTATTACTCGGGCTGCCTATGGCAGCACCGAGTCTTAAAATGCAAGTCGTTATTTGTTTTATTCCGTGTAGCAAGCTTTCTGCGCATGCGTTAAAGGTCAAATTCACACCAATCAGATTGCACTGTGCTGGTCACGCAACAATCGCCAGGTTAATTTATTTACACCATTTAATACAGTAAAGCAAGATGGCGGAGGACCCGCGAGCAACTTTCTCTCTAACTTGGAGTCTCATCTCTCAAATGTAAGCCAGTTTAATGTTTTATTTAACTTCACTCGTGCGAAAGCCTTCCAACAGGCTCAGGATATTTCAACTGGCGCTATTGTCGAAGCCGAAGGACCGCGTTTTTTACCCAGATGGCCAGTGATTTTATATACGACACGTACGACGACCTGAAGCCAGGATCCGGAAAGCTAAAATTCGAAGAAATAGATATTGGAATCTATAAGCCATCGGCTCGCTGTGCTGCATTTAAAACATCCGAGGAGAACATCTTATTTTGGGTGAAGGCACTTCAATACCAATATTATGAGTCTCTTAAAAACTGTCAGAGATTTAAATTTACCGTAAGTTGGATCAGAGAGTATTGAGATCAAGTTATTTCGTTCCAGCGAGGATATTGACCTAGCGGAAACGGTACACGCTGTCGAAGGATTTTACTTATAATCATCCACGTCTACTTAACAACAGGAATAGTTATGTGCCAAGGCATGGGCAAAGATTGAGTTTCCCAGATTACAGATGAAAGTAGAGAACTTAATGAATGAAGAAACAGAGGTCACGCGCGACATGCTTGAGAAAATGAACATGTTCAACACTTTATGTTATACTAAGAAAACAAAACAAATTACAGAGCCTGCAAGTTCACAAGTCAATGAAAAACCCCAAGAGCCTGTAGTTTTGGATCAACATATCCTTGAAACTCCAAAAGCAACATACACATGAGTCAAATATAATTTCAAACCGGAAGAGACGGAATTATTTAGATTCTTCACGAGGATTGTTAGCCCGCAATAAGAACTCTCTCGCTGCTTTAACGACCTTGATTTGTAACATGGAGGCTGACCTAACTGATATGCGTAATGATTTCTTACTCTCGTCACATCAAAACACGAATCAAGAAATCAAACTCAGTCATTTGGAAGACAAATTAGTGCAGCAAGATAATATATACAAGACCGAAATCAAGATGCTGTCATCACGAATATATTATTGACCTAGAAGTTGAAAATGGTGAGTTGAAAGCGGATATAATAAAGCTGTGATCCGACTTTCAAACTTTAAAAAAAAACATCAAGGATACAAAAAAGAAGACAATGAAAGACCAAGGTCTCCAGTGTTCCGAGACTACCCAACCTACTGAAGCTTATCAGTTTGTTCAAGAGCCATCTTTCTTACATGACAACCCGATCCCTATTCATCAGAATACATTTTCTGTGCTAAATGACGAGAGTTTACAATCACCTGACCGACAACCCACTACTAAAGAAAGGGACCATGAAGTACGGTTAATTCTCGGGTTCAAAACGATGAATATATGCCTGCTCAAATGCAGTGTGTTAAACGAATAAGTAGTGTTTAAATTAAAAGGTCAACATACGAGAAAAACAAAAATATTAAATTACATATATATACTAGGGGAGCAGAGAATGAAAGTCACCGCGCTGCCGGCCACTCCTAAAGACTGCTAAATTCAGCTAATAATTCTTCCCTTTGGTTATTACCAAGAGGATTTCAAATGAAAGTGTATTTCATCTTCAATCTCATGTGGCCCGAGTGAAAGCCCAGATGGGCTCTTGTTGTCATCACGAGACAAGGAGTATCGATCGATGAGTCATTGTCAGAAATCTATTCCCGGCCGTAACGTTACGCAATCTGTCAATGGTAAAACTGTTGACAGTTTGGGCCAGGTCAACTACACAGCTAAGGCATGTTTGACGACAGAATAACCTAGCTAGAGATAGTTCCCATACAAGTCATACAAACACGCGTTTTTTTTTGCCAACCACATTATATATGCAAATATATAAATGACGTCGTGTTTACAAACAGTAAGTATCGCTATAGCAAGTTACATAGAGGCACACAAATTGACATCAGCATAGCTAGCTCCATCACAGGATGGACAGGATACAACTTAAAATATGGTACAAATATAAACATACATTTGAGACAATCATCTATTAGTACTCGGAACCTGCAGTATAACAGAACAGCAGACTAAATTGTAAAGTAACGTGTGTTACATGAATAAGTAGTGTTTTGTCAACATACGAGAAAAACAAAAATATTAAATTACATACTCCTAAAGACTGCTAAATTCAGCTAATAATTCTTCTCTTTGGTTAATATTACTAAGAGGATTTCAAATGAAAGTGTATTTCATCTCCAATCTCATGTGACCCGAGTGAAAGCCCAGATGGGCTCTTGTTTCAGATAGAATTAAGCAAACACACATCTAACTAGAGTAAACGTACAAGTTTAGTCGTTCTTTCTCGTTAACACTTGAGAAAGCTTTTGTTTGTTTGTTCTGTTGTGCCTGATTGTCACGACCAAAGGAACAGAGGAAGTAAAACTTGAGAACACCATTAGTAGGAATAACCATGTTTTGCCATAGAATATCAATGAAAAAAGCAGTCCTTGAGTGTGGGACTAAGGCGTTGTTCATGAATAATATTGTTTACTCTTGGTTACATGTATGAAATCATTTTCTATTTCTTCCAACGGATAAGACTTACTTATTTTATCAGTGTTACATAGACCATGCCTTGACTTATTAGTACAGGTCTTGTCTTTGTATACCAAGCTCTTTTTCTTAACTAGAATCTACTTTTGTCAATATTTTATACTAAGATAATGAGTATGTATTATCATATTATTTGTAGATCGAGAATACTTATTCTTAGCCAATCAAATTATAGTAATTATTGACAAGTGTTAATCAGTAAGGAATTCGTGAGGGGCTCTTAAAAAGGAACGCCCCAAGCTCTCCTTGACAGTGACACAGTGACACGGTGACACTGTGTGTGTGTGTGTGAATGTTGCACTGAGACCACATGTACATCTACAAGAGAAGCTGAATAAAACAAGTCCACTGCAAGATCTCGACTCCCGCTTAATCCCTCAGTGTGTGTTGCAGACCACCCACCGCAACAATGTATTTATTTGAAATGTTATTAAATAATGTACACATCTTTGCAGTCGTCCAGTGTAATTCTATATGCAGTCATCGATAGTAATGTAAAAAAACTGACAAAGATAACAGCAATAAGTCATCAGTGGCCGGTCGCAGGGAAATAATGATGACGAAAACCATGGTCTCTTGCGAAAACGTAAGACAGCGGATGTGTTTTGCGACTTCTTTTCCTTATGTTTGGTTATGCAGATTTTCAATGCAAGATTTGATATGTCATTAAAATATAGCAAAACAGATAGGTGATTTACTGATTTTTCATTGAATGAAAACGATCATGAAGCTCGTGTTTTTCACATTTACTTTAACATGAGTAAACCCTCATGCATTTACTTAAAACGTGTAAAATAAATACTCGTGAATACAACTGATAAATGTATGAACAAATAGAGTGATATAATAATGATAATACTTGCTATAGCACTGGAAAGGCGTAGAAGGTCTTAAAGTATCGAGTGTATTTTAAATTATTGTTATTGTAATTAATTCATGCAGAATAATTTAGACGATGTGTTACTGAACGTGGATATCCTGTTTATATCCCAGGCATCAGATTGTAATAACTCTAAGACCATAAAAGTGTAGCGAAGATCAGATCGACTTTCTTCCTCGATGATGCTCAGCTCGCCAAAATGATCGTCTTCGTTTTGGCTCTCATCAAACCTCACATTCTAAAACATATACTTTCTAATCCCTTGTTTCGAAGATAGAATGCACAAATTGGAATCTGATAGATAATTTTTTATAAGTAATGTTGTGTGCACTTTTCATTAAAATACATCAGGAAAACCTTTAGTTGGTGTGGTATTTTGGCATTTCCTGATTTCCTTTCCTTTCTTCTGAAACACCACAAAACCACACGATCCTACGACAACCTCTGATCACTGTACGGCCGACTTCTCTGGCGCAGTATAGTGCTGTTAAATATTCTTTTACGCCTGCGGGAAGTAGCGAGAGCAGCAAAGGTTCATGACTTCTTCACACTTTTACAAAGAAACTCGAAGCTTAACCGTGAAAACACATATCGGATATTGATATATTTTATGGCGATGCGCTAGAATCTCTCTCATCTATACATGAACAAAACCTATGCATTCAAGTGTATTTTTATTGCATTTATTTCTCATCATACCTTGAAATCTGTAGCTGTTCTTCGGTTGAAAACTTTGCCACCACTTTGTTTCCAGGTCGAAAGAGTTGTAATCTCACGAAGTAATATCGCGAGTGGTGTCTTATTCGATGTCTGTGCTCATAGTAGTTTCTCTCCTCTGTATTACACTTCAACTCTTGGAACTATACATTAATGTTTCATGGATCCTGTAGACTCGAGGCAACACAATTACCAGAATTAACTTTTCGCCAAAAACCAAATCATTAACTATTAATGATTAAGGTTTACCTAACCTTGAAGTTTCACGTCTTTCATTCACGTTTGTCCTCAAGCGTTTGTTTTGAAGAGGCAAATCGAAGATTCCAGCTTGCTTTCCATTTGGGGATTTCTTTTTGTATCATTAGCCATGCACACAACTGTTAAAACTATAGTATAATTTTGACTTCAATGTGTGTCAAACCTTTGGGGGCGAAGCCATGCACATCGAAATCCGTCATTACTTAAGTCTCGATACATTAACACGAAATAGAGCCTTGGAAAACATTGCGTAAAACTACTCAAAGTATATCTCAGTAAGATTCTCCTCATAGCAAAAAATATAATTCTCAAAGGAGAAACGTTACCGCCTTCAAAATGAATAATGAAACACTGAAATATTAAAATTTGAAATTCTAACTAATTTAGCTGGAGGTAAAAAAATGATATCATGGCATTGGCAAGTTAGTATAATAATAGATCGGCTGTAGGGTCTACTAGAGCTTCTAACATTTTCATCTCTCTCAATAAATCGGAACATCAAGACAGCAATATATTTCCTTTCATGTTTCAGTAATGCATCTATCTGAGATTTTTTAGGTTGGCTTTTATTACTTGTGGTGAATTCTAGCCCAGCTGCCTTCTAAACCCCTCTTTTTCTGTTACTAAAGATCACATTTCTGTGAATTTTCGTAAGAGATTAAACCACAGCTACCCGAGCGACGTTTTGCTTCCATAGTCGACCTTTCTGAAAACCTGTCGCGTCCTAAGCTCGGTAATGGTTACACACGACCACTGTCTTGATTTCGTGCTTACTCCTAGTTGGCTAGATACGCTATCGCCGCATCGCAGGTATGGTAAGAACGCTTTAGGGCGGCTACACGCGTGTACGTACGTCCAGGTACAAGATACGCTATCGTCGCATCGCAGGTGTGGTAAGAACTCTTTAGGGCGGCTACACGCGTGTACGTACGTCCAGGTACAAGATACGCTAGCGTCGCGTCGCAGGTGTGGTAAGAACGCTTTAGGGCGACTACACGCGTGTACGTACGTCCAGGTACAAGATACGCTAACGTCGCGTCGCAGGTGTGGTAAGAACGCTTTAGGGCGGCTACACGCGTGTACGTACGTCCAGGCACAAGATACGCTATCGTCGCGTCGCAGGTGTGGTAAGAACGCTTTAGGGCGGCTACACGCGTGTATGTACGTCCAGGTACAAGTGTACGCACTTTCTGATTTAATTTCTTGCGATTTTTTCAGTCGCGAGACATGGCAACGCGGCGGTTTTTCAGAAAGTCACGCGTCTACTACTACCTAATTCTGATTAGGTATCATGAGCTAATGGAAGTATCGCTAGAATGAGTGAGTGGTGAAAGAAAGTGATAAAGAAAAACTTCAACTTGCGATTTCGTTACACCGCTATTTTGTTCTGTGGGCCTGCTCGTTACAGAAGAGCCGGCAAGGACGCCAAACTTGGGCTTATAGATGTATTTTTGTTGGGTATTCGTAATTAGTACCTCGTGCTCTTCCCTAAGGACTAGGAGTTGTTATTTAAGATGATATTTACATATAGTTTTCACTTGACGCCAACCAGTTGACACGCTTGGTTATCCGGGCCAAAATTTATAGACATTCCTCTGTAATCCGGCTTTAACAGTGTTTGTACATGTAAGTTTTGGATGACACTTAACCTCTATGGGTCTCGGCGAATTCGCATTGGGTTGGAGTATACGTTTCCAGAATATATTTTTCCTCAAAGTGAGGTTTTAACCTGGTTTTTCGTATCCGGCGATTCGTCGTTAGTTTAACCACAGGCAGCCCAAGCTCTGTATTTGCACTGTGTGACTATTATTTCACAAAATTCTCAGATAAAGAAAATAAACTTACCTTAAGAGTTTGTTGCTGTCCTGTTGTTTCTCTGGGGTCTAGAAATGGCGGTTATGGGGCATTTCTCTCACTTTGGGTTTTTCCCTCTTCTCTGTCTTAAATAAAGGAAAGGCTGCACACTCCAATTCAAACCACGAGGCACTTGAGGCCGATTTTTCCCACGAAAACCCATCCGATAGGCGTAATTTCCTCCGTCAGGTGAAAGGTAGATAGTTTTTCTTACCCCAGAAGTTTTCAGACTTGAGAAATCATTATCCTAACTCTTCCAAATGAACTCATTTCTTTGAAAAAGCCCTCTCATTTTTCGTCAGAAACTACGTGTTTGCTGCTATTCGGCCATGACCGTGGCAAACTCGGTTTTGTAGCCTGGTCTGCTGACAAAATTCCTCTTTCCGGCAGAGGGACAGTCAATAAATTGCAAGGTACTGTACTCTCTCCCCACGGGGTCTAACGTACCGAAATGTGATGCTTACTATTTCCTTCGTTCGCCTTTAATTACTTCTCACATTCATATCTTCGAAAAATATGACAAGCATAGAGTTCCGTTCACGCCGAAAGAAAAACGGAGTGACTTACTTTATACGTTGGCGTTCTCTTGTAAACGTAAAATGTGGGGTTTTCACGTTCTGTTTTTCCAGACAACGGTTGAAATGTAGGTGACTGCGTGCATTCCCACGTGCAGTTATTGTATTAATATGTAATGTTTATATGGCAATAAACTTGACATAAATGGTCGGCATCCTCCAAACACGCCTTGCTTGTTGTGTATGTAGAATATATTTTCTATGCGGCGGAGCGCAGTGACAGAGCATAGAAGCACTTTTATTAAGTTAACTCGAAAGCTTAGCTCCTCTAAAAGCTAAATGTGCGCCTTCCAGTCGTCTAATGAGTAAATGTAGGTCATTATTGATCCTTCGCTCGCCTATTACGCGCTATTCAAGCGTTTTGAATAGCTAGCAGGCCCACAGAACAATGACAGCGTAACAAGCAGGCCCACAGAACAATGGCGGCGTAACGAGCAGGCCTAGAACAATGGCGGTGTAACGAGCAGGCCCAGAACAATGGCGGTGTAACGAGCAGGCCCAGAACAATGGCGGTGTAACGAGCAGGCCCAGAACAATGTACCTATTGGTACAAAACAGATATTTAGAAATAGAAGTATATGATAGGTAACGAAGCTGTCTGCAAGTTTTTGGTTGGAGATTTTTTTTTTACTCAGACGAGGTTGGAGCCGGGCTTGCAAACCACACATACTGTATAAATAGTCTCCAAATACGATACATGCAAAATGTAATCATGTGTAAATTAAGTTTCACTCGCTAGAAACGGCTAGAGAGCACTTTACTTCTCATTTGGTGCCAGCACAGGCAGCCCAAGCTCTGTATTTGCACTGTGTGACTATTATTTCACAAAATTCTCAGATAAAGAAAATAAACTTACCTTAAGAGTTTGTTGTTGTCCTGTTGTTTCTCTGGGGTCTAGAAATGGCGGTTATGGGGCATTTCTCTCACTTTGGGTTTTTCTCTCTTCTCTGTCTTAAATAAAGGAAAGGCTGCACACTCCAATTCAAACCACGAGGCACTTGAGGCCGATTTTTCCCACGAAAACCCATCCGATAGGCGTAATTTCCTCCGTCAGGTGAAAGGTAGATAGTTTTTCTTACCCCAGAAGTTTACAGACTTGAGCAATCATTATCCTAACTCTTCCAAATGAACTCATTTCTTTGAAAAAGCCCTCTCATTCTTCGTCAGAAACTACGTGTTTGCTGCTATTCGGTCGTGACCGTGGCAAACTCGGCTTTGTAGCCTGGTAGAGAGCTTAAGCATCGGCGACGGCAGCGAGGACGGGACCTAGAAAAATGTTTTCTACCAAAATGTGATGCTTACTATTTCCTTCGTTCGCCTTTAATTACTTTTCACATTCATATCTTCGAAAAATATGACAAGCATAGAGTTCCGTTCACGCCGAAAGAAAAACGGAGTGACTTACTTTATACGTTGGCGTTCTCTTGTAAACGTAAAATGTGGGGTTTTCACGTTCTGTTTTTCCAGACAACGGTTGAAATGTAGGTGACTGCGTGCATTCCCACGTGCAGTTATTGTATTTTGCAATTAAGGCTATTGTTTCATGCCGTCGTCCTAGACGTTGCCGTCGTGGTTGCTTAAGCTCTCTAATTGCCATGGTCATGACCGAACAGCAGCAAACACGTAGTTTCTGACGAAAAATGAGAGGGCTTTTTCAAAGAAATGAGTTCATTTGGAAGAGTTAGGATAATGATTTCTCAAGTCTGTAAACTTCTGGGGTAAGAAAAACTATCTACCTTTCACCTGACGGAGGAAATTACGCCTATCGGATGGGTTTTCGTGGGAAAAATCGGCCTCAAGTGCCTCGTGGTTTGAATTGGAGTGTGCAGCCTTTCCTTTATTTAAGACAGAGAAGAGAGAAAAACCCAAAGTGAGAGAAATGCCCCATAACTGCCATTTCTAGACCCCAGAGAAACAATAGGACAACAACAAACTCTTAAGGTAAGTATATTTTCTTTATCTGAGAATTTTGTGAAATAATAGTCACAAAGTGCAAATACAGAGCTTGGGCTGCCTGTGGTGCCAGAAGCTCGAAGCCGAAATAAAATTAAAAGAAGAGGAAACGTATTCATGAACGAAATGACAATTGCACACGATGTCACAAAGACCCAGTACGTTGTATACTCGCGAACGAGGCCAAAGTTTTCATTTAGATTTTTAAATATTTACAAAATTGTCGCTTTTCACCAAATATTCACAATTGACTTGTCGTCATTCATCTAGTGATATACTCCGTCCCGCTTTCTACATACATAATCTTTATTTATTCACGGAGTCTCATTCACAAATATGTGCTCTTCCAGAGCCGTGTTCTAACCTAAGCTATTTTAAAAATACGTGTTAATAAATAAATAAAATTATAATACTAGTTGAATAATTTTGTGGTTGATAAAATATGAGCGGACGATCTTTACATATACATTGATTTAGAATTAAATCATTACGGCTTTGTTGTTCGACCTTTTTCAAGCCATACGTTGTAATAATTTCAGAGAAGACCAAAGGAAGATTTCTGTAAAAAGCCGATTTGAAGATTAGTTGATATTCTTCTAGTTCTCTGGTGGCAAAATGTTAACTTCCTTTATCTTGGATCGATCGTACAGATGACCCGCGGCCCACGAGTTTCTCGAGCGGTCGAATCGGATTGGGTCACCCTGTCACGTGTTGAGAAATCCAAACCCGAAAAAAAACTTTGAATAACGGGCTTCCTGCGGTAAACTTCTATTAGATCAATCGAAAATTTCGGGCTTCCTGTGGTAAGCTTCTATTACACATTATTTAAGATATAGTTATAGAAACACGAGTGGGAGTTTAGGAGAACGAGAAATGACAGTGGAAACACAAGCCCAAAGGGCGAGGTTTTATTCCCAAAGGAAGTAAAGATAATTTGCCTTAACATGTTCACGAGACAGCCGTTTTTCAGTATCACAAGTTCAGCGAAGGTCCCTTGGGATTCAGATAGCAATAGAAAAACTAGATAAAACCAGTTTCTCGCTCTCAGGCAAGGGTGTTTTGCGAGGGTGATCGATTGTACATCTGGTAAATACAGTTTTTTTTAAACACTGCATTTTTTAGTCAAGTACATGTGTGCTATAATTTTTCAGTTCAATAATCATACGATGGATTTCTTTTTAACACATTTTTTTTGTCCAGTTGCTGGGAAGAAGACTTAGAAGAGAACGGCGGTGGAAACCTTGAAGCGTAAATTCCAGAATAGCTCGGAGAAATGTCGAGTGAACAAACCAAAATTTGACTGACAGAAAAGCATGTTGTCAAGCTTTTACCTTTGAAAAGAAAATAATACTGATACCATAGTTTTATCATGCAATTTTACTTGATAATAATACCTACTACATTTTTTTAAAGTATTCGATTATTTTTCTTTGTTACATTATATTCTTTAATGATCAACATATTAGGAGTGGAACCAACTGTCTAATATCCCATTCACACGAAAGCTTAAACATGTCTAAAAGCTGCTTAATAACCCAACTTAGAATAATAGCTGTTCACACCGCATAACTAGTGCTAAAGTGACCTTTTTTTAAGTACACAACCTGTTCGAGGAAGTTTTAATATAACCCAGTGTACATAAACGCATCCAGATGATAGATAAACTCGGTTTAATTAAACAGGTTTAGTTGGTGTGAATGGGATAGTAGTAGTAATAATATATTTACCCACGTTTCACAGGTCGATGAATTGGTGAATTGACATCAGCTAATTAATAGACAGATTTAATTTGACATTTGTTGTCCCAATTCAGATCATGTGACAGCTCTCCAGAGGATTCAGTGCTTTGTTTTCCAATTAGAGAAATTTATACCTTTCCTCTGCGGGAAACATAAAAACAAACAAAATACTCAGCTGACCTGAAATGGGACAACAAATGTACAAGCTAAATCGGTCAATTAAGTAGAAATTTAGACTCAAAAAAGTCAAACCTTATCAGACAAAGGTGTGGTTGCACTAGCCCCTCTTCCCGTGGTAAACAGCCCTTTTACCACGGTGAACAGGAATTGATACGTGTACCTGCACTTTCCCGAGCTAACTATACCTTGGTGAATTTCCATGAAAACATCAAAACGAACAAAAGAAAAGTCCGTGACATTTCCCAAGCTCCTGAGCATGATTTTTGGGATCCGCAAGATGGCTTAACCAGTTTGACAAGTATAGGAAATCGCATGTGGTGTTTATCTAAGAGCTTCTTTCGCTCCAGTCTGTCACGAATTCTCAAAATGGTAGGGCTTAGCTTAGCTACAAATTTCTCGACAAATCGCCTAAATTTCGTTCCGGAATTTTCTCCCAAAACTCTTACGGTAAGACCCAACAAAAGGACTTCCCTAAATGTCCAAACAAATTGTCGGCAATTTGTAGCTAAGCCTACAACATAGCTGGATTTCGTGCATCACTGCGAGTATTTCTAATATTTGCGTTTAACTCGGGCGAGTTAAATGGGCAGCAATTAACTGGGAAATCCAAATGAATCTAGCTGGCCAACTCGAATCCTCAATGATTTATGTTTATAATTCACGCCAAAGTTCACTCGGGTCAGAGTTCACCTTGGGGAAATAATTTGCATATAGACGTAAATCCGTTGGTAAATTGAAACCCAAGATGAATTCAACAAGGGAAAATTACCACGAGAAATCACAGATACAATGGTGCATGTAACCACAACTAATGTTGGCGGTCCACATAATTATAAATCTATACAATTTTCTTTTTATTTCTTTTAAAGATAGAGTATCTATGTTAAAAAAATTAGAACACCTGCATATTTTGTCCGATATTCTGAGCTAAAATCTCCTAATCAAGGATATACTTATTGAGAAAAAAAGCAATATATAAAAATATTTCAAGCCGTAGACGAAGCCGTAGACGAAGCAGTAGTATTGAAGCATAATATTGCTTGAAAATTATAAACTAGTTTGATTTGACTATAAGATTTCTATCCAAATATAGGTGCAAAAATCGTAAAAGGTGACATAAAAATAGTATTTACAAATACTTTAAATTTCATTTTAAAAGTTAAGACGACATTTATACGTTTTCAGCCTCATACTGTAACACAAACCTAAGTCATGTTATCTAATGGCTCGTTTAGGGATGGTTAGAGATTGCATAGAAATGACAGTTTAGATATAACATTTATGCAGCTATATTTAAATTCCGAATTAACCAGTCAACAAAATACCCAGTGATTCTAAAATGAACATAAACGTCATACCCTGTTTTTCAATTTGAAATAGTATCAATAAATCAACATGCTTTACATGCCAGGCGAATTCACGCCCCGTAGTTTAGCATAGTTTAAGTCGTATCCCTGGTGGCCGGCCACGGAACTCCTACATTTTTGTTACGCGTGCAAAAATGTTTCCCACGGCACTACTTATTTTCAGTGCAGATGTTCCGGCTACACGTGCCCTAAAATTAAGGGTGCTAGGACCCTGTGAAAAGGTAGTTCTGGACCGCCAGTTTGAAGTGCCGTGCCCAAGTTACGAGTGACATGCCCACAATTCTTGTCGTGCACACTCGGCTTGCATCGTCTGGGGAGAAGCTTTTGTCAAAGGCCGGTTAGTGTCACGTGGTTGTAACGGACCGAAAAATATCTAACTTCATATATTTAAAAGCAGTTTTACGAGACGGTAGTGTTTATTTGCAAAACCTGTTTGTAAATGCTATTTCCACCTCCAATCGATTGTCGATCTTTCTAAACAGCGTTTTGAAGTTTGTTTGCTGTCCAGTAAAGCCTTTCCCATGGGATCACGAGCTCAATATATTAGTTATTAAAGTAATTTATCAGCACGCGACTGTTTCCTGCGAAAGGCCTGTTTCGAGTTTAGAGATTATGTCTTGCCATCAGGCGAGAATATTTTCAAGACGAGTATACTGGCCAGTGACTTGGATGACTTCGTGGTCCTGTAGGTTTAGCCACACGTCTTCCGTAACCTATAGAATGGTTAATGAATATGGACATGAGACTTGAAATTAACGGCTTGTAAGCCATTCCAACATGAACCATCGCCAACAAAAAGGGCTGAAGAACGATGGTTTGTAAATGTAAATGATGAGGGATGCATTCTTTTCACAATAATGCAAATGATAAATATGAATGAAAGGAGATGGAAATCAAAAACATGAGGAAATAATGAATGAACAAACCTAAGTCATCCTCTGATGTGGTCAGTCCTTCGACTGTTAAGAAGAGCAGATTGTGATAGTTAAATAACAATATGTATTGTTACGTAGACGAAGGAACATGAAACACAAGTGACGTTCCCTTCGCAGCCGTTCACAGGGTCGTCTCTCTGCTAGCCCCACTAACGGCTCCTTGCCTCAGCCAATCAAGACCCATTACAATGTACACACATTAGTTACCATTCCACCCCCTGGTCATTATGATAATTTGTCGACTTTTGAATGCTGTGCATAAGCCAATAGTCAAAAAAGTGGGTTGATTGACGTTACGATTACGTCAATATATGTACGATCGGGACAAGATTTTGACATTATCAGTTGTATCAATAAATTGTGTCCTGTTTGTAAAACATTAAGTAGAATCAATCAAACATCTTTAAAGTTATGACATTTTGTTTAAAATTCACAATGTGGCTTCGGAGTTTCGATTGAGACACCTCTGTCCGAGTCCATGGTGCTTCGTACGCGCAAATGATTTTCGTAGGATCCATCGTCCTAATGTTGTTAAACGTATTTTGAGCCTCACTTCTGCTGATTTTGACATTTTCGGCAAGTTCTCCTCCATCTGTTTGTTATTAAAACCTTTGCTGTATTTGTCGTAAATACAGTCAAATTTCGTACTTCTTCCATGAAATTGGCGTTGTCTACTTGTGTTTTGGACGCCATCTTGCCGAAAGTGATAAAGTGCATTTTGGGATACAATGCTTTGGTGTGCAATGCTTCCTGGGACATTTTGGGTTGCAAGAGTGGTTTCCATATAAAAACTTCTCGATCGTAAAGATCGCAAGGATCGCAGAGATATAATTTTTTCTATCTCTGCGATCGCAAGGGTCGTAATGATCGCAAGGATCACAACGTTTTTGGTTTCCATATGATCACGAGGATCTGCGATCCTTGCGATCGTTGCAATTATATGGAAACCAGGCTTAAGTGCGCATGCGTACAATATGATCTGCTGGCAGATAATACTTATCGATAATAAACAAATACGACAATTTTACGCTAAAAAGCAGGGCATTTCCCCCGTTATTTTGAGCCATTTTGCTATTTTAAGCGCTCAGCTATGTTTCTAGTCATTCCTTTCTCCTAAACCTGTAAAATAAATGCAATTTTTAGATAGATTAAGAAAGAAAACATCTTGAATCGTAAACAAACTAATTTTATACGGCGTTTCATTTAGCTTCGTTTTCGATAGCTTTTTGTTTTGCTAAACCTTGAGCTTAAAAATGTATAATAAAACAATTATTGAATTCGGTTTTCGCATGATAGCGAAAATTATCAAGACCTCGGTCTGTGTTATCAGCCTCAGCCTTGGGCTGATAACACAGACCTTTGTCTTGATAATTTTCGCTATCATGCTCAACCTCACCAATAATTGTTTATTATTGTGTGACTTTCGAATCTTTCGAAATCCATCTCTAGTTTGGGCCTTCGTGTAATTATTTCTAGATATATATATGTTTAACTGACTTTTTTTATCTTAATTTTTGTATATATACCTTTTAAAATGAAACTTTCGTCGAATATGTCTTCGAATCCCGGTGTACCAGCGACCCCCCCCCCCCCCCCCCCCCCGTGAATTCGCCCCCCTCTAGCGATTTCTTCCCCTCCCATCCAACCTTTTAAAAGGTTATGAATACATGTTTTCCTTCTTATTATTACTGTAATGCATTGGACGTGGAGAATAGTACGGCAAAAAGCTATCAGTAATGTGCATGTAATTCAATTTTATTTTAAAATTCACGCTTCACTTTTCTTCGACACAATTCGTTACGGTAAACGGAACGCTACGCTAAACGCTGCAATTTTCATTCGCGCGAGCAGTGCAACAAGAAATTCGACAAGGGATACTGCAATCCACCTACAATCTTCGTCAACCTTCGAATGATTAGTTGTTAGTATTTCTTGCCTGAAGCCAACATGTAGATGTTGTAATTATTGTAGACACTTAAAGGTTTTGATAACCCGTAAATCCGCCTACTTTGAAAAGACTTTGCCGAATAAAGGAAGTGTTACCGACTCGCGTGTAAACTTCCTGAATAAACAAGCTAATGAACTAATTAAGATCTAAAACGGCGGGAAGTTTTAAAACGTACTTTAGCAGGGCTCCTGACTTTAGCTTGTAGCGAGTGGAGCTCATATTTGGAAACAACTGCCAAATAGCCTGATAATTTTTACATGCATGAAAACCATAACGAAGTTGTCGTAATTATCGTGGTATGTAAGATCTTTATAACCCGTAATGCTAGCGTCGATCCATCCATCTATTTTGAAATAACTTTGCCGAATAAAGGAGTGTTACCGACTCGCGTGCTTTGTTCTATTTCAATTGGGCTAATGGCGCTTGTTAATTCGGTAATTAGATCAGTTCTAAGGAAAACCTTTCTTGATAAACAGCTTATTAACTAATGAGAAGATAAGACGGCGGTAACTTTTGCAATTTTCTAGCATGCAGTAAAATTAATTCAAATCCGGAAAGAATTTGAAATGACTTTCCGAAGAAAAGGAGTGTTACCGACTCGCGTATCTTTGTAGTCAGTAGTAGTAACAGTAGCTAGGGGCCTTACACTTCATTTTATTTAAAAAAAATACTTTAGATTTATTCAGTGCGTTGACATGCACTGCCTCTATTTTCTGAGGCGGGCCGATTTCAATAAGAACAAGAGGCCCTGAGTGGCCTTAACTCGGGCCACCTAGGAATAGGTGAATACATGTAGTTCTCAAACTCATGAATAATTCATGAGAATATTACAAAAAAAATCACAAGCGTGAAGGAGTTTGGATATGTGATGAAACACTTGCATAAATTATCGAAACTTTCTTCTCCGTTTTCTCTTCAATGGTAAATTCGTTGGAGAAGCCATATACAACACTGTCAGCCGTGTTTTATCACATATCCAAACACCTCGAACTGAGTTTAAAAAACTCCGCTTCGCGTCGTTTTTCAAGTTCAGATCTCAGTGTTTGGATATGTGATAAAACACGCCTGACAGTGTTGTACATATTACTTCTAGCATATTTGTGTATCAAACATGGTTTGTGCTAGGGGAGCTGGCTGTGTGCAAAAATGGTGTAAGTGACTCTTTATAACATTCTAAGTTCTCCATCAATTTCTTTATTTTCTAAGGGAGAATTTAGAATGAGATCAATAATCACTCATGGCCTTTTTGCACACAGCCCTTCAATTTATAAATAATGGATGACCTTTTGCAGGAATGCAATAACATGGTTGTACTAGATGCAAACAAAATCTTAATTCATATATTTAAAGGCACTTGTATGAAAAACCTGTTTGTAAATGCTACTTCGATCTTTCTAAAACAGCATTTTTAAAGATAGCTTGCCATCCAGCATCCATGGCAATATCTTTCCCATGGAGATCACACGCTCAATTCATTCGTTAACAAAATATTATACCAGCACATGACTATTTCCTGTAAAAGGCCTATTACAACTGCTCCCAGTAATTATGATAAATCAACTTCACATAACACTGTCTCTGAACCTATTAAGACTTGCTCAAAAATATTACAATATTAATTGAGATGTTTTTTTGTATTTTAGAAAACTATTCGTTTTAGCAGCATTACCAACCCATACTTTTCAACATTTGTAGCTTTTCAGTAGGATTCATACCCTGGTTCCAGAGGTTTTCTAGAGAACAGAAAGAGAGAACAGAAGAGGCGCGAAGCGGCGAGAAGAGAAAACCTCTGGTATCGGTGGGTGCTAATCTCACTTTCATGTTTTGAAAACTGTCAAACATATCAACTGAGTAATTAATACATCGTCCAATCAGGAGAGAGATACACGTGCGGGTCACATTATAATTTAGCTAGAGTAAAAGAATGCTGTGTCAGAAGATTAATTTGTTTACATGTCAAATGCAGGCGATTCAGTTCACAGCAGAGAACTCCCCGTAAAATTAAAACACCACTCACTGAAGCCGTAAAATCTCGAACAAACGACCATTGCAGAGTCTGCAGAGTCTGCAGAATAAACATTAAAGCACGTAGCCGATCTACAACGCATACCGACCTAAATGGCGTTTCACAAGTGATCCGGTGTCAAGAAAATTATGCCACAGAACTATTCTGAAGTTCGAGAAGACCTTAGATCAATGGAGAGCCCACCAATGATTTTAGAGGCCAGATAACAATAACTATTACGTTCCGTGGATAACTAAACCCAGCAACTGAAAAATTATCGACTTGCCATGACCAGTCGGTAGGATTTCCGATTTATAACGCCAAATGACGCTTTGCCTTGCTTTATATCAGTCAGTGGGAAAGCGATCTTTTAGTACAGATGATACGATGACTTCATAGATGCTTTGAGGAATCGCCGTACGAATGACTACGAGATCGAGCGGACTTCGATCGAAGCTGAGCCAGCAAACGTAAACAATTACCAGTTGACCATACGATGTCACAATGATTACTTATCCTTCCGTCCCTGAGAACAATATATCTAACCAATCACAGTTCTTGTTGAGCTCATTAAATATTCCTCCAATCAGAAAAGACAGTCAGATCTTGACCCTCATGAAAGTGAGATTAGCGCCGCTTTGCGGCTCTTCTGTCCTCCGCGGCTCTTCTGTTCTCTCTAGTTCTCTAGAAAACCTCTGGAACCAGGGTATAGGATTCATGGACTAATAATATTATTTCTAACTTCTCCATCCAAGCACAGGTGCTATTGCATGTAGCATACATGTACATGTAACTTTTCCTTTAGCTAATAGTAATAGCTTATTACTCGGGCTGCCTGTGGCAGCGACGAGTCTTAAAATGCAAGTCGTTATAATTTTTTTAATTTTTTTATTTCATGTCGCACGGGTTCTGCGCATGCGTTAAAGGTCAAATTCAAACCAATCAGATTGCACTGTGCTGGTCACGCAACAATCGCCAGGTTAATGTATTTACATAAGTGAATACAGTAAATCAAAATGGTCGACCCGCGAGGGCGAAAGCCTTCCAACAGGCTCAGGATATTTCAACTGGCGCTCTTGTTGACCATAAAAATACATGAACAACCAGGAGCCGTAATACATTCGATCAGCGCTGTTTGGACAGATCCAATGTACATTTAGAAAAGTAAGCGAAATACAATATCCAAACACGTTTGGATATCAACGGGTATCGAATTATAATCAAAGGTTAGATCTCGTCAGGCGCGCTCAGATAAGAAAGTTCAAAGCTCTCAGACTAGGCGAGACAAGGAGGTATCACTTTCAATGAGTCATTGTCAGAAATCTATTCCATCGTGGGCGGTCTTGTACAGCTAAGGCATGTTTTACGACAGAATAACCAGAGTCTTTCTACTGGATTGAGAGCTCGAGATATTATACATGTCGGCTAATATGGGGAAAACTGAAACAAAAAATGAACTTTGACGGCAGAAACCCTCAATTGAGCCAAGCGGAATATTTACATGATCCGCTAAGATTGTTACAAATCTTAGTTAAGCAGATGTTTTCAGTGTATGCCAACTGAAATGCGGCAACTACACGAACAAGAAGCATGAACTGCCAGCAAAGAGAGAGGAAAAAGTATTTGAAATGCACAGCGCTAGCTGAAATAGGGCATATATATAATATCTGAGACGTTAAATTACGTTACTGTGAAGAGGATCAAAATTCAAGTTTTGTAGCTTGAGACTGTCTTATGCCGTGACTCGTGAGAGAAATTGGAAAAGATCTAGCTGTTTCATTCAGACACTGGCAAATTTATTGAAAGCTACGGGCTTACTTTATGAGATTATTATTCATTGTGGAATGAAAGGAAACAGGTTAGCTGAAAGTTAAGTTTGAGGTAGGCTTCGACTTTCATTCCGATTCAGTGCATATGTGCACGAAGGTGGGTGCTGTCAACAACACTACCAAAAGATCCAAAACGAAAGTTCAGTTACGTAAGTACTGTAAGTAAACTCTTTTTGATTTGAATAAATTTCCTCTCAGTTTGTCTGTTAATGTACTTTTTCTTCTAATTATCGCTTTATTTAACATCTGTGATTTAGAGTATGCGTACCTCAGAATAAATTATTTGAAAGGTCAACTGAATTCTTGTGTCGATAAGCGCAAATGTTTTTTTGTGAAACATTCTGTGTATATGAGAAGCGGCTTAATAGAAGAGCTTTCTCATTTATAGGAATTACAATTTTTTTTCTTGCTATGAAATTTATGTTTCATTTCACATTTATTCATACAGTTTTAGCCGGACATTTCCCCGAGTTTTTGATCTATTTTCAATCAAATTCAAAGTCTGAATATGTCATTGTATTGCATTTATACACTTGAATTGTCAGTATTCTGTTGTTCGAATCCTGCGTTATCATAGTCATGCCATAAAAGCGATTAATAGACCAGTCTGTTTTTTTGACGTTCTCACTGGCGAATTAAAGCACGACTTGATACTAAGAGGATTTCAAATGAAAGTGTATTTCATCTTCAATCTCATGTGTCCCGAGTGAAAGCCCAGATGGGCTCTTGTTTAAAATTAAATATCCCTTGTAAATATTTAAGGATGTGTCGTTCTAAATGTGAAATAAAGCTGCATGCAAGTTTTATTTCGAGTAGAGTGGTGACTTATCAAATATTAGTGCTCATGTTCATTCTCTACATCTTGAAGGAGACTGAAATTTATAACGAAACATGATTTTGTCTTGGAGTCTGGGGTCACCTATCCTGGACATCTCACATTCAGACTATAACTTCTAAGATTGGTGTTATTAATAAATCCCATCAATTCTTCTCTTGTGATACCCTCCACATTCTGTATAATTCTCTTGTATTACCTTATCTACAATATGGAAACCTTATATGGGCATCAACTTATCCTACACAAATTCGCCCTATTTTTCTCTTACAGATAAAAGTAGTCAGAATTATTACCCATTCATCCTCACATGCCCACACACAACCATTATTCAATAAGCTTAAAGTGTTAACTGTTTCAAATATCTACAAGTTTCAGATCTCATGTTTTATTTTCTCCCATATTAATAAACTATTACAGTGTTCCACTGTCCTCCTTATTCAAATTCAACCAGGATTACCATCAACACTTTACAAGACACCAGTCTGACATGCATCACCACTTTCACAAATACAAACACTAATACTATTAGATCCCAAGGACCCAACATATGGAATGACATTCCCTTATTCCTTCATGAATCTCTACAATCTGTACATGTAATTTAGGTTAGCTGTGTAATTTAGTTTAGCCTGATTAATTTCTGTTTATACATTCTTCTCTCGTATATATTTTTTTGTCTTCTCAGTCTGCAGTGTAAGAACATTTGATCTAGATTAATGACCCTTGTCAAATAAGCCACTGGCTTCGACTTTACATTTATCTATTGTAAACAAAAAATGTATAGCTCAATAAATGTTCAAATCCCGAATTCTTACTCATGAAGTGACCGATGCTGGCCTGGAACTACTGAGGAATCAGTCCATTTACAACTTTATTTGATGCCATTACTTTTAACATAAACGAATATTAAATAACAACAACGCAATCTGGTATTAAAGTAAATGTGTATTTTACTTACAAACGTAATTTCACCACGTGCGTTGAGGAGCGCCAGTTAATGGTCGTTAATCCATAATCCTTTCGTAAAATGTGAGAAATTTCCATCCAAACACAACATCTTGCCATTTCTATCGAAGAAGCCTTTGGTTTCTGCAGCAAATCAACATGCTAAATCCAATTCGATCTGTGGATTAGTCGGGAGGCTTTGATCAGCTAAGGTCGTTGTGTCATATATAAAATCTCTAGCCATCTGGGTAAAAAACGCGATTCTTCGGCTCCGACAAAGAGTGCCAGTTGAAATATCCTGAGCCTGTTGGAGGGCTTTCCCACGAGAGAAGTTAAATAAAACATTAAACTGCTTACATTTGAGAGAATTGGGACTCCAAATTTGAGAGAAATTTATTCGCGGGGCCGCCATCTTGATTTTACTGTGTTAAGTTGTGTGAATAAATTAAGTAGCACATGGCCTGGCGATTGTTCACGTGACCAGCACAGTGCAATCTGATTGGTACGGTGGCGAAAAGAACTTCAAAGAAGGTGCAATCTGATTGGTTGACGCCGCAAAATCTCGACACAAAAAAAATAAAAATAAAGGATAAACACTTGCGATTTCTGACTCATGCCTCGGCCGAAGGCCTGGCCCGAGTAATTACGAGTACAATTCACTAGCGATCTCGCCCCAGGGAGGGCGAATTCACTAGCGATCTCGCCCGGGGCGGCGAATTCACTAGCGATTTTGCCCCGGGTGGGGGCGAATTCACTGGGGAGGGGGGGGGGGGGGGGGGGGGGGGGGGGGGGGTGGGGGGCGAATTCACTGGGGAGGGGGGATCGCTGTGACACCGGTCTAGAGTGGCGAGTAGAGGAATGCCGAAGAAAGACAACAGGAGCGAGGCAAAGCGACTCGACAAATAAACCTTCAACAGTCCAATTTTTGCTTTCTCTGAATCTAAAAGAGAACACTTGCAGTTCCAAAGGACTACGTGATTTCCCGGGGATTTGCTGCACTAAGGACCGGTGGGCTTCGTTGGAAAGACAAAGCAACCATGGCGCTGCGAAGGGTTTATTACATGTAACACTTCTGGCATCAAAATCATTGGTAATTATAATTTCACACGGCTCAGCTCCACTGAGGTGTTACCACTTATGTGTGAAACTTCAGATTTGCATTTTTATTAGCAGAGAAAGCAATGCCCTTAACCCGATCCGCCGAGTTCAACTGCTTCTTCGCTGTGAGTGACTCGAGTGCGAGTACGACATTTGCACTCAAAATATATCATTCGCAAGAAACGTAGAGATCTTCAAATACAGCTAAACAATGCTGGAGACATAAAAACAAGCTACCAGAGTATTTGTTTGCTTGTGGATTGTGAAAAGTCGCACTCAAACCGAATTCGTATCGAGTACTGTTCAAATCATATTCAAAGCATCCGGGGACAATTCATGGGCTCGATTGGGTTTTTAATCCGGTAGAAATTATGAAAGTCGTTACCCAAAGCATATGTATACTTTATGAAACTAATAAACAATCGAGAACATTTTAGTTCGATAAAAGCTAGTCTTTTATTTATGCGGCCGTTGATAAACAAACTAATCAAAACACTGGCGCAAAGCACCATGGGCTCGAACAGAGGGTCTTAGGACATCATCAAAATAAACGCGTTCTTCTAAACTACATGTACATCTCTCTGCATAAAAACTGAGAACAGAATGTATACGAAGCTATTTCAACCAATTCTACATCTGTTCGATATTTTCAAGTTTAGTCTCAATATTTCCAGTAATGATTTCTCGCCAGACTGTGGTTCTTAAATTCTAATAACCGAATTCTGATTGGTCAATACCTCGGAATGGAATGTATTGACAGTGACAATAACATCACTGTCATAATCATGTCACTGCCATAGTGACAATAACATGACTATGACAATGACATGACTATTACAGTGACAATAACATGACTATGACAGTGACATGACTATTACAGTGACAATAACATGACTATGACAGTGACATGACTATTACAGTGTCAATAACATGACTATGACAGTGACATGACTATTACAGTGACAATAACATGACTATGACAGTGACATGACTATTACAGTGACAACAACATGACTATGACAGTGACATGACTATTACAGTGTCAATAACATGACTATGACAGTGACATGACTATTACAGTGACAATAACATGACTATGACAGTGACTTCGGTATTACAGTGACAATAACATACTATGACAGTGACATGACTATTACAGTGTCAATAACATGACTATGACAGTGACATGACTATTACAGTGTCAATAACATGACTATGACAGTGACATGACTATTACAGTGTCAATAACATGACTATGACAGTGACATGACTATTACAGTGACAATAACATGACTATGACAGTGACATGACTATTACAGTGTCAATAACATGACTATGACAGTGACATGACTATTACAGTGTCAATAACATGACTATGACAGTGACATGACTATTACAGTGACAACAACATGACTATGACAGTGACATGACTATTACAGTGACAACAACATGACTATGACAGTGACTTCGGTATTACAGTGACAATAACATACTATGACAGTGACATGACTATTACAGTGACAATAACATGACTATGACAGTGACTTCGGTATTACAGTGACAATAACATACTATGACAGTGACATGACTATTACAGTGACAATAACATGACTATGACAGTGACATGACTATTACAGTGACAATAACATACTATGACAGTGACATGACTATTACAGTGACAATAACATACTATGACAGTGACATGACTATTACAGTGACAACAACATGACTATGACAGTGACGTGACTATTACAGTGACAACAACATGACTATGACAGTGACATGACTATTACAGTGTCAATAACATGACTATGACAGTGACATGACTATTACAGTGACAATAACATGACTATGACAGTGACATGACTATTACAGTGACAACAACATGACTATGACAGTGACGTGACTATTACAGTGTCAATAACATGACTATGACAGTGACATGATTATTACAGTGTCAATAACATGACTATGACAGTGACATGACTATTACAGTGACAATAACATGACTATGACAGTGACATGACTATTACAGTGACAATAACATGACTATGACAGTGACTTCGGTATTACAGTGACAATAACATGACTATGACAGTGACATGACTATTACAGTGACAACAACATGACTATGACAGTGACATGACTATTACAGTGTCAATAACATGACTATGACAGTGACATGACTATTACAGTGACAACAACATGACTATGACAGTGACTTCGGTATTACAGTGACAATAACATACTATGACAGTGACATGACTATTACAGTGACAACAACATGACTATGACAGTGACATGACTATTACAGTGTCAATAACATGACTATGACAGTGACATGACTATTACAGTGTCAATAACATGACTATGACAGTGACATGACTATTACAGTGTCAATAACATGACTATGACAGTGACATGACTATTACAGTGACAATAACATGACTATGACAGTGACGTGACTATTACAGTGTCAATAACATGACTATGACAGTGACATGACTATTACAGTGACAATAACATGACTATGACAGTGACTTCGGTATTACAGTGACAATAACATGACTATGACAGTGACATGACTATTACAGTGTCAATAACATGACTATGACAGTGACATGACTATTACAGTGTCAATAACATGACTATGACAGTGACATGACTATTACAGTGTCAATAACATGACTATGACAGTGACATGACTATTACAGTGACAATAACATGACTATGACAGTGACATGACTATTACAGTGTCAATAACATGACTATGACAGTGACATGACTATTACAGTGACAATAACATGACTATGACAGTGACATGACTATTACAGTGACAATAACATACTATGACAGTGACATGACTATTACAGTGACAATAACATACTATGACAGTGACATGACTATTACAGTGACAACAACATGACTATGACAGTGACGTGACTATTACAGTGACAACAACATGACTATGACAGTGACATGACTATTACAGTGTCAATAACATGACTATGACAGTGACATGACTATTACAGTGACAATAACATGACTATGACAGTGACTTCGGTATTACAGTGTCAATAACATACTATGACAGTGACTTCGGTATTACAGTGACAACAACATGACTATGACAGTGACATGACTATTACAGTGACAATAACATGACTATGACAATAACATGACTATGACAGTGACTTCGGTATTACAGTGACAATAACATACTATGACAGTGACTTCGGTATTACAGTGACAATAACATACTATGACAGTGACATGACTATTACAGTGACAATAACATGACTATGACAATAACATGACTATGACAATAACAGTACCTTAAGGTCGCCAATGCGACTAAGAATTTTGCCCTGGTGACCCGAAACTTTCAAAACTGGTCGCAATCTGGCGACTTACCCTTTTAACCCTTAGTCATTGGTATTTGTAATAAAAAAAATATCTAGACTGCAACTCAATAACCAGTTTGCTATAAAATATCCTTCCAAACGAAGTCCCAATCGCCTTGTAATTGATCGCCATGTTCGGCTAGGCGCATGGGCACGTCATTGATTCAGCGGTTTTTGATAAGAAGCGCGGGCGCAACTTGTATCAAGACGTGCTTCGATTTTCGTACTGTGGCGACCAAAAATTATGATTTGGCAAATATTTATGTGTAGTTGCCAGCTGGCGCCTTGAGAAAAAAGGTTAATGTCAAGTCCTGAATTCTATGTACAAGTGGTCTGAGAAAAATATACAAGCCTTCAACAACGAAGTACTGTACAGTTCAAGATCAAGTATTTCTATCCAATTAGGTACTTGCTCACTTATACCAGAGAACGCCACACACAAATGGCAGCAAACACAAGAGAACACAGTATTAATCGTCTTACCTGGTGACCCAGAGCAAGGAGTGTGAGCAGGTGATGGCTGTCGTCGAGCCACTGAGAGCTGTGTGTCATAGGAAGAATAAACATCATCAACAATTTACATTCACTTTCATGTCCTTTGTTTTAATTTTCTTTGTTTTTTTTGTGTTATTGTTAAATCAAGGAAGATACAAATTGAACTATAATTGTTGATGTTTTCGCGTGAGAGGATGGCTCTTTAGTTATTAGTATCAAACTCATTAATAAATCATGAAGGAAAACAAAGGAAATCAATGTGCGATAAGTGATCTGTAAATCTGATACAGATTTCAGACTTTTGCTTCGATTTTAATTTCTCGACCAAAATAGGTCGTATCGCCAAAATAACTGAAAAACACCCTATACATCTAGACGTTTGATAAGCAATATACAGAATTTGCATCTGTGCTTTATCGGATTTACAAATTCTCGCTTCCAGCTTAAGTTCGTAAATCCGATGAAGCACGGCTACTCATTCTGTATCTATTACGTACATGTTCCTGAGATGAATATCGAGAAAAAACATACTTACCAACACAAACAAAGTTAGAAAATCAAAAATTGATGAACTTCAAATACATTTGTACAATGGATCAATAACAACAATAATAATACTAATAATACCTCGCTTTACGTATCAAACACGTGCGCAAATTAGTAAAATGCAGAATGTAGTAGCTGCTGTTAGAAGGAACCTATGATACTGAAAAACAATGTTTCCTCTCAAATGTTCTTTATGGATAATAATAATAATAATAATAATAATAATTTATTTACCGTCGGTAACGCAGGAAGTGGTTGCCCAATCTCCCGAGCCAGGGGCTCATGATATAAGCGCTCGACAAATTAATAGTAACAAAATATAAAATTTGTAGTAGGACAATAAAGCTAGGGCATGACATTATAACACGAATGGAAGCTAAGATAACTCTAGTTTCAACTATTTACATATATATAGTAATATTGTTAGTACATAACAATATGGATGCCTAAATGGATTGTGTTTGTCTCCTGTCAATAGTCCACTTCGTAGTTCTTTACCGCCATTTTGAAAGATAACCAAGCCTTTGGTGACATAGAAGATAAAAAAATATTTTTCTTAAATATCTCATTAATGCATTATTCTCCATGGTGCCTTTCTATCACAACAACATCGATGAATAGAAAATATACACATGTTTGTGAGAAAAAAAGTCATTTTAGTCAACATGTTAAGTATTTCTTCAAATGATTGCTAAGTTGAATCAATTATGTGACGTCAAAATGACGTATACCCAGAAATCGACCCAGGCTTTTGCTTACGCTGTCATGGATCAGGAAAGGCCAAATTTACACGATTTCAAACATGCGTAGAATACAAAGTAAACACTGTAAACCAAAAATTTCTTCACAGAAGTACTCAAAATGTTTCGGAGGTTCATAGCTATAAAAATTGCAAGAAGGGTTAATTGTTTTTACCCACTAGTAACAGAGATATTCTTCATTTTATGATCTATCTCGTCTGCGTTAATCAAATGACGTCACAGTACATGACATTTGCATATTGCAAAAACTTGAATATCTCTGGAACGAGATGAGATATTGACAAACGGAAAATGCCACCTTTCCTCACTTCGAAAGGATTTTTAAATGAGATCAGCTTAATTTTCGATTCGTATGATAATCAAAATCTATCCATATTTACAGAAAGCCTCCATATGCAAGGCTAAGGCTTGGTACCTTTCAAGAACTACGAATTGGACTGAAACTCATTTGAGTTTCCTGCACGCTGCCATCTTGGATCTTATGACGTCACACGGTTGTCCCTATTGTTACACGACAAAAGAGATACTGTTTTATGACAATGGAGGCAACACCGTGACGTCATAAGATCCATGATGGGTATTTCAAATGAGCTTGATGGTTCACTTACCTTTGATATTTGAGCTCCTGAAACAATGTTCCTGGCTTTGGCTTTGAATCGATCCAAGGTGCGCGGCGACCGTGAGGAGGTCTGTACAGAGTCATAACCATCATCTTCACCTGGGGGAAACAAGAACAAAAAATTCAAAATCAAATGCAAGTACTTTCAATGTTTTCAAAGATGAAAACAAGTTTAGCAGGAGACAGTGGAGCCGTAACACGAACAATTACGGCTTCATTCTACATCCAAGATGCAAAGATATGAAGGAGGAACAGTTGTGTTAGGCAACAAGGCAACAATATAGCCCCTATTGGGTTCAATGGGCCTTTTGCAGGAATGCCATCACGTGGTTGCACTGGGTGGCAAAACAATCTGAATTAGATATGTTTGAATGCACTTGTACGAGATCGGTAGTGTTATTCGCAAAACCTGTTTGTAAATGCTATTTTCCACCTCCAAACGACTGTCGATCTTTCTAACTGCGTTTTTGAAGATGGCTTGCCATCTAGTATCCATGGCAACGCCTTTCCTATGGGGATCACAAGCTCAATTCATTCGTTAATGAAGTATTATATAAGCACGTGACTGTTTCCTGCAAAAGGTCTATTTCCTACCCAAGCCGCCGATCACAAGCGCAATAGCGACTATATGTTGGCTCTATCAGGCACACCCATCGCCCCACTGCTTCTTGACCGTAACCCTACGACAGCAACGTTCTATCTGGTATTTTTCGGGGTTATTTTTAGGGATTTTTTTTGGGGGGGGGGGAGGGGGGGTCGGATGGGCTGATTCACTGTTACACAATGTTGCAATATTTAAAACAAAATATTCACCACTGCATAGAACCATGCACCCGAAACTCAAAATGCTCTTTAAAAACATAGGTCAGAGGAGGGGATGTTTTGTAGCCTAGGGGACTATTAGTGAACAGCACTATCAATAATTTAGTCAATTTAATTGTTTTCAATGTTTTTGAAACAATCTACATTTCATAGAAAGAAAATACTACCCTAATTCGTTCGGATGACAGCTATCGCAGAATATCTTGCATGTGTAGGTGACAGATATTGAGGGAGAAATGACATTATATGGGCAATGTTACGATGTGTTGAATAATAATACTATATAACCCAAAGAGCTAAACCTCGCGCTGTATTAGCATTAAACATTTCCTGCGTTTTAGAAAGGAAGATGAGTGCAACAGACTTGTGTTACCAATTACTTACAGATTCAGTTATGCAGGAAAAGTACCTAAACGCCTGGCATGACATGCAATAAGTTTAAATATAATGGCCGATAAAATGTGACAAACTATTCATATCTTACATAGCGATTCAAATGCACCAACTGTCTTTTGTGGCACAGGAGGGAGGTCTTCACTGGTGTCATCGCTGGACGACGACGTGGTACTCTGATGGGAAAAACGAAAGTAATGCATTTTATTGGGCTTACCTCCGTTGCCAGGGAAAAGCCAAAGAGCAACTTCCAAAACCAACAATTGGAAACATTGTAATACAGTTTACTGAAATATATCGAGACACAGTGATATCTTCCTATTTGCATACTTTCACCATTTCAGCAAAGACATAGGCAAATAAAACCTGTTCTTTTTCCAGAGCGCTAATTGTGGAGCTCTCTCAAACACTCATATCTTGATGACAACTTATAACATGCAGTTTATCAATGATATGTTTATGTGGAATTTGAGTTGCAAAACAAAGCCCACAGATTTCTATTGGTTATCACATTGACACTATGAGGCAACGAATACATTCCTTCTTGAACCCATGTACCGATATTCTTTTTTCTTCTTCTCTTTGTCCCAAACTGACTCATACAGTACAGGCACACCGCGACCACACAGCGGTCAAACGTCTGCGCATGCGTCAAAAGTCTTGCAACAACAACATATTCCAAAACAAAACAATCTCGTTCCCAGAGCCACCGCTGGCCGAAAAACGCGCTGGCTCTGGGAACGAGATTGAAAACAAATTCAAAGCGAGCCGGCGGCCGACACTGTTCACACACCCGTTTTCAAACCTTGAGAACTTTTTTGGTAAATTACGAAAATATTTGGTAAAGTTTGTTCAATTTCCCGTCGACTGTGAAAATAAAAAGCTTAACTTTCACGTATTTTTCTTAACGTTTGGGGATAGAAGTTCACTGTAATATGTTTTAAGGTAAATTTTGCGTGGAAAATTCGCGCAGCCGCCCACCAGACTGACCGTAATACGCACGCGCAGACGTTTGACCGCTGTGTGCGTCGCATGGGTGGAACAAACTACGGCGACGACTACGGCACGGTTACTGTACGGCATGCCGTGATATTGAAATAGTTTCCCTATTGTTTTTGTCCTGCTGATCCAATCAAATTACAGAGACAAGATACAGTATGGTTACAGTAATACAATACAATATTCTTTATTTACAGAGGGAAGACACATTAACCTTACATAGTTATCTAACATGCGGCTAGGGACATGCTGTAGTTTGTCTCATACGAAATCTGCTCTAAACCTGTTAGTCTTAGCTTTAAAGTAGTTTTGTTGTTTTTGACGAAACATTTCACAAACATACCTAAAATTTGAAACAGGGGTGATTGCCTTTGTTTTCTTTCAGTTTGGGCGGGAAACTGATGGGACATGTGTGCACTGGGCTCATCAAAAGCGCATGCGCGTGATATTTTTCCACGGTGTGCAGTACAGGTGGCATGATGCACACTACCCTACGTCACACCCACCCGCCTCGTACTGGTCATCCCACCCCTTACCTTTAAGCTGCTAGACGAGTCTTGTGAGTTCAACATTGATCTTTCTTTTAGGCATGGCGAGTGCAAGGGGAGAGGACCGTCTGCAGGTATCCAAATCTCAGGAGATAGAGGTGTTCTTTTTTTACCCTTTAGTCTGGGTCCAACGGTGGCATACGTACTTTCAAGCATATCACCTGATGAATTTAAAGAAAATCAACTACTACTTCTTAAAACAATTATTAATTCATGTATTTAACAAACAGAAGATGGTTCCCCATTTTCTATACAAGATAATGCAAGCTTGAGGTCTTGAAAAGCTGTGGATGCAGGAGTGGAACACAAGTACATTTACACCTCGATAGCGCATATTCTTATAAGAGATAGGAAAACCATATTCTATTTGTTTTGTACTATATAACAGGCCTTATGCATGATGATGTCACGTGATCACCACCTAGCCTCACTTTGACACATTTCCTCTCAACACCAAAGTGAGGCTTGGTGGTGATGACAAAAGCATGACATCATCACGGATAAAGCCCCGGTCAAACGGAGGCTACCTTTTCATGCAACATCGTGCAACATTGTTGCATGAAAATGTTGCGTCCGTTTGACCACCCTGTTGCACGATGTTGCATGAAGTTTGACTCTATTCAAACTTTCGTGCAACATCCACGCAACATTTCTATTGTTGTCTGCGATGTTGCATTGTGTTGCGTTCGTTAGACCACCTTCGTGCAACATTGTTGCATCAGAGCATGCGCATTAGTTCAATTTAAAGCACCATTGGCATGGTGCCCAGACCTCTTATCGACAAACCGGGTAAAAACATCGAACATGTTACAACATGTTGCGTTCGTGTGACCACCCCTACACGCAACATGTTGCAACATGATCCAACAATGTTGCATGAAATGTTGTGTCCGTTTGACCTTAAGGCATATTCGATCAAGTGAAACGGTGAGCATACGATTATAGATGGGTCATTGTATTGCACATAATCGCTCTTGTTGTGGTTTTAAAGATTCAGTGCAATCTTAATACTCGCTGATATACTGATTTGGAATCAGTGAAAATAGACTTCACGTTACGTAATAATACTCCTGCAAGCAGAGGTTCTTTTCGCTTTGGTTACCACCCTTTTTGAAGGATAAGGTTAAGTCGAGCTCCTCGTAGACATAATTGTTATATATTCAGTCTCTTCCCATTGAAATTGGTTGGTTTTTCCAGCACATGGAAAACCAATGAAAAAACGTGAAAAAGCTATGGAAATTCGTATGAAAATATACAATAGTCTTGAAAATTCCAATTTACAGCATTATCCCATGGTTTTTTTCAAGGTATTTCCACACTTTCGAATAATTGGACGTATCGGAAAATGGGGAAAAACATGGGAAACTGCTGTAAGATTATTTTACATTTACATAGTGTGGAAATACCATGGAAATCCGAATTTTCCATGGTTTTTCTGTTTTTCCATGGTTTGTTTTTCTAGTGATTGGTGGTGACATACTTTTCAATTACCTTATGGCTGTGTCAAGTCATTTGCAAAGTTCATTTTATAAACATAACACTGAAATTCCTCAAACAATGAATGTGATATATCACATCTATTCACAGACTTTACTAATATCATGCATTAAGCATAACAGAGATGAACTGTGTCCTTCAAAATGATATTAATTTTAATTTTAGAATATCAAATCATGCATCCTGGTTTTCGCTAAACAGCTGCCAAAACAAATTCAAGAATGTAAGAATCCTAGATCCCATGAACAATTCAGTAAAAGTCGTGATCAAATCACAATCAAATGTATATATATCGACCCGTCGCCAGACTTTTTGTCACAGTCGATTCTGTCACCGATTGGATATGGATAATCTTGTGCTATACGGGATTTATGGGCACTGAGTTATATTTTGAAAGTTCTGGTAACTGTACAAGCCGTAATAGGCGAGTACAATTTGAGAACATTCAAAATATGACTCAGTGTCCATAAATCACGTATAGAACAAGCAGTTCATGCGATTTTTAATTTTAATATACTGAGAAAACATTCTCTGAGAGTATGCAACTGTACACTCTAAAACCTTTTTATGCACTCGTTATTGACCAATCAGAATCCAGATATTTTGTTGAGTATATTATAACGACATCAATCATCTTGTTGCCTCCGATTGGTTCCGACTATTCATCGAATGTCATTTAAGAGGTCTTACGCATTCCAATCTCTCCCGATAGCACAGGGTCTATAGCTTTATAGAAGCAGTACACAAAACAATAAAACACGATGGGATCAACGTTCAGTCAGCCAGTGACATGGTGCGTTCTTAGGATGCTCACATAGTTTAATGACATGTAAAACACGATGGGATCAACGTTCAGTCAGCCAGTGACATGGTGCGTTCTTAGGATGCTCTCATAGTTTAATGACATGTAAAACACGATGGGCTCAACGTTCAGTCAGCCAGTAACATGGTGCGTTCTTAGGATGCTCACATAGAATTCGCACCATATAACTTGAAAGGGTATGGCTATAGAGCCTTCTCTGTTTCTGCGCCTAGGCTCTGGAACTCACTACCGGACTTTATAAGAGATAGCCAAACAGTTGAGAGTTTTAAAATACATATTAAGACTTATCTTTTTAGACAGGCACATTTTTATTTATTTTTTATTTTTTAATGTTTTTTTCTTAAGATTTTTAATTTTATACTATATGTAAAGCGCTAATGGACTGTAGGAAATTGGCGCTATATAAATGTATTATTATTATTATAGTTTAACGACATGTAAAACACTATGGGATCAACGTTCAGTCAGCCAGTGACATAGTGTGTTCTTAGGATGCTCTCGCAGTTTAATGACATGTACATGAGGTCTCGACAAAATAACAATGAAATCCTTTCCATAACTGAAAGTAGTGGAACCGGGAGGGTTGCTTTCGTGACAAAATAACATGTATGTGACCAATGTAAGCCTCTTTTAGCGTTGAAGTAATAACCACATGCATGGAATCCATCTGCTGTAAATGCTCTGCGCAGAGCGGTATTCTATCCACATTTTCACTGTGTTACGTATTGCTGGTTTGAAATCATAAGAATCTACCGAGGAATCTTTAAACGTCTTCCAACGTGGCGGCATGACGTAACAAGCAAACGTAGAATACTTAAAGAATGACAATCAGGATTAATTATGCTTTGCAAGCTTGAACAATAGTACTGTACGAAAATGGCGATTGTAACGGTTTTCTATTGTTCAAATGTAAACACGGCCTCGCAAAGCATTAATCCTGATTGGCATTCTTTAAAGGAGCTGTATCATGGCTTTGCGCATGTCTGGAATTAATGTTCGATTGGTGGCTGTTAATTGGCTTCAACTCATTTAAAGTCACCTCACTTAATGCTTGATTGAAAGGAAATCTAATGTTTTCTTTGAAGACTAGATCTACGCACAGCTTGTTAATCATTTTCGCACATTTTCTTTAATTTCATCCATCCCACACATGTGCTAGGTTCGTCAGTGTATATGAAAACTGCTGAAACTAATTTTGTTCTGGCCCGGAACATACAGGTGTCCCACCCCCCACCCCCCACCGTGACACAGCTCCTTTAAAGTGCCCCAACCTCATTTGAGTTCTATTTCTATTTCTTTTCAAAGTCTATATGAAAATTGAGGAACAATGAAAAATAAAAAAAGTGAAATCGGTATAATCCCTAATTTTTATATGGTGATTAAAGTCCTGCACAATTTGTTTCACAACCGCGCAGTTTGAGGTCTTGGTCGAGTGATGCAAGATGAGGCAAAAATCATTGTCCACTGTCTAGCACTTGCTGTAGTTTCTATTTTGTGGATTCCCGATCTTACGTCGCACTTAATACACAATGTACAATGCCAATGCTTCTCATTAGTGCACTGTGGCTCAGTCACACTTAATACACAATGTACAATGTACAATGCCAATGCTTCTAATTAGTGTACTGTGGCTCAGTCACACTTAATACACGATGTACAATGTACAATGCCAATGCTTCTCATTAGTACACTGTGGCTCAGTCACACTTAATACACGATGTACAATGTACAATGCCAATGCTTCTCATTAGTGCACTGTGGCTCAGTCACACTTAATACACGATGTACAATGTACAATGCCAATGCTTCTCATTAGTGCACTGTGGCTCAGTCACACTTAATACACGATGTACAATGTACAATGCCAATGCTTCTCATTAGTGCACTGTGGCTCAGTCACACTTAATACACGATGTACAATGTACAATGCCAATGCTTCTCATTAGTGCACTGTGGCTCAGTCACACTTAATACACGATGTACAATGTACAATGCCAATGCTTCTCATTAGTGCACTGTGGCTCAGTCACACTTAATACACGATGTACAATGTACTACGCCAATGCTTCTCATTAGTGCACTGTGGCTCAGTCACACTTAATACACGATGTACAATGTACAATGCCAATGCTTCTCATTAGTGCACTGTGGCTCAGTCACACTTAATACATTATGTACAATGTACAATGCCAATGCTTCTCATTAGTGCACTGTGGCTCAGTCACACTTAATACACGATGTACAATGTACAATGCCAATGCTTCTCATTAGTGCACTGTGGCTCAGTCACACTTAATACACGATGTACAATGTACAATGCCAATGCTTCTCATTAGTGCACTGTGGCTCAGTCACACTTAATACACGATGTACAATGTACAATGCCAATGCTTCTCATTAGTGCACTGTGGCTCAGTCACACTTAATACACGATGTACAATGTACAATGCCAATGCTTCTCATTAGTGCACTGTGGCTCAGTCACACTTAATACACGATGTACAATGTACTACGCCAATGCTTCTCATTAGTGCACTGTGGCTCAGTCACACTTAATACACGATGTACAATGTACAATGCCAATGCTTCTCATTAGTGCACTGTGGCTCAGTCACACTTAATACACGATGTACAATGTACTACGCCAATGCTTCTCATTAGTGCACTGTGGCTCAGTCACACTTAATACACGATGTACAATGTACAATGCCAATGCTTCTCATTAGTGCACTGTGGCTCAGTCACACTTAATACACGATGTACAATGTACAACGCCAATGCTTCTCATTAGTGCACTGTGGCTCAGTCACACTTAATACACGATGTACAATGTACAATGCCAATGCTTCTCATTAGTGCACTGTGGCTCAGTCACACTTAATACACTGTGGCTCAGGCGTGAAAAGAGTCAGGTCGCTTTTCACCTTTTTTAGCTTCAAAAGATCGTAGATAATCAAGGATTCAAGGAAAATCAAAACATTGTTTCGTGGAATTACTTTAAATATGACGAGGATTGATAGAATGAACTAAACAATTGGGGTTGGGGACACTTTAACGCAGACATATGGTTACCGATTATCTCTAGACTTACGATCTCCTAAAAAATGTTCACTTATCATCTACACCATAGTTAGAACTTGTACCATTATATCATTGCATCATTATAGTTTCATTCAAAAGGATAGATACCAATTTTGGGTTTAGAGACACTTTAAAATCCGCACTGGAAAATACTTACTTGGAGTGGTGGATGGTGATAGTAGAGCACCACTATTGCTCCTCCTCAATGCTACTGGTTTGTGCTTAACAGGGCCTTCATCCTCCGCACTGGAATACAAAGGATGTGACCTGTTACTGCTCAGGAGATCCTCTGACTTCCTTCTTGTTGCTGGAACTGTGGCAAGACTGTAGCCTGTAAAATCTGTATCTACGCTGTTTTGCTTCAGCAGCGCTCGAGGTGTTCCCATAGACTTGTTATCGGGTGACCCATGCGACAGCTTCTCTTTCGTGTTTTCCATAGACTCATGCGATAGCAAATTAGGGGTGCTTTTTGTTTTTTTGTCGACAGAGCTGTGCAAATCCTCGAGTTGATGAAGCTTTGTGGACTTATCGTGAAAAGGAAGACCTTCCTTGATCTTATCTATCTTTTCCTCATTTTCATTCTCAGATAAAGTAACGAGACTATATGATCCCATTAAGGCTACCTTCGATGGGGCATTCTCGACCCTTTTAGTTCCATGAAAGTCCACTCCATGTTTACCCTTAATAACAGGAGTATCGCTTGCACGCCGAGGAGCAACTACTGGTTTCTCGGTTTTCTGAGGTCTCGTATCTAACCCAAACTTGTCTTCGCCAAAAGACGTCCATCCTTCTTTTTCGGGTCCTCCATCTGCTACCACAGCCTGTCCCATTCCAAAGGGCTGAAATGCAGCAGGAAGGGATGCAATTTTTGTGGCGTGGGTAGAAAATGGAGCCTTCACTGAATCTTGAGGAGATATTAAAGGGCTCGCCAGAACACCAACCAAACTATACTGACCGGCCTTATTGGGAACATGCCCACTTGTTTTAGAACCTTGGGTGCTAGTTTTGACCTGGTGAATTAAAGAGGCTGTTTTTTTCTGCTGAATGCCTGCAGCAAGCACAGGCATGTTGTCTGAAGATGGTATTTTACTACTCAAGTCGTGTTTGGAGTCGTCCTGGATTGGTCGGAGAGTACTTTGAGATTGTTGGACGTCAAGACCGACAGGTCTTTGTTGTTTAACATCCGGAACACTTCTTGGAACTTGAAACAAAAAACAATAAAAGCTGAGCGTTGCTATGGAAGACAGTGAAGGGCTCATTTTCTTATCGCAGCAATGGTCAATTGTAACCTCGGTTCTAATATGCATTTTGCAGCTAACAGTCATGTGCTGATATATCACTTCAATAACAAATGAATTGAACGGAAAGGCTTTACTGGATGGCAAACAAACTTCAAAATGCTGTTTTAGGAAGATCGAAACTTTGAGATGGAAAATAGAATTTACCAACAGGTTTTGCTAATAACACTACCGATCTCGTACAAGTGCCTTTTAATAAATGAGGTAAGATTGGTTTCCCCATCCACTACCACCACGTGATTTCCTAGCTGCAAAAGGCCCATTGAACGAAAATACTAGAAAGTTAACATAGGTCGTGCAAACAACAAAAAAGACCAAAAATGCATTAATTTCCAACTCCTAGATTTAAGCAAATAAATAACAACTATATATTGTGCTGCAGTAATTTCATTTTCGTTTATTTCATCCGAATTGAGTCACAATCCTAAAGACCATGAGACGTGGAAAGAGCCTAACCATTCCGTACCTTCCACGTTCTCATATTTAACTGGTAAGTTGTGCGGCGTTGAAGAAGGAGTCTTTACTGGTGACTGTACTGTAGGCATACTTAGGTCGAGTAATACGCCTAATCAATAAAAAAAGACACTAAAGTTAATTTGATGAACTTGATATAAGAGCAAGTAATGAATACATGCTGCCACATTATACATTTGGACATGAGAGGTATCTAGCAACTGCTGACTATTCCAACACCTTTTCCTCCACATTCTCGTTCTGATATGTAATTGAGACATTTTGTGTGCATGAATCAGTAAAATATTGGGGCGCCTTTGTCAAGCATCAATCGATCAAGCAACCAATCAATCAATCAAGCATTCGATCAAGTAAACAAGCATTATACAAGCATGCAAGTAATCAAGCAAGCATGCAAGCATGTAAGCACGCAGGCACACAAACAAGCATTAGCAAGCAAGCATTAACATGCAAGCAATCGACCAATCAAGCAAGCAAGCAATCAATCAAGCAAATAAGCATTAGTTAGCAAGCAAGCATGCAAGTAATCAAGGAATCATGCAAGTACACAAACACGCAATCAAGCACGCAAGCAAGCAAACAATCAAGCAAGCATTAGCAAGCAATCAACCGATCAAGTAAGCAATCAAAGCAATCAAGCAACCAATCAAACAAGCATTCAATCAAGCAATCAAGTAAGCAATCAATCAATCAATCAATCAACTCATTATTCATTTACTCAATTAATCAACAGTGTCGACAAAAATAAATAAATAACTACGTCACCACGCACATATAATTAACCCACCATTTGTCATTTTCACGGGGAATACACAAGATAATAAACATGCTACTTTATTGTTACCTTCAGGAACGTGCCAGTGTTTCTCGTTAGTGCTTGCCCCACAGGTAGAAATTGGTGAGATAACGTAATCACAGTCTGGCGTACCTGGACTTCGATCTTGTCTCGGAGAAATCTCGTAATCTGGGTCATCCTTAGACGTCCGTGACGTCAGCTTCGTATCTGATAGCGATGGTCTCGGCCCACTTGGGAGTGAAGTTTGTTTAGTACAACCAACTTGGGTCGTCGAAAGCTTCGAGAAAGCAGCCGGTTTAACAGGTGTAGCAGGTTTAGCATGACCAGCAGGTATTGGCACAGGCTTACCGTGGGATGGTACAATATTAACATAGTTTTCAACGCACTGCTCCTTTGATGGTTTCTCAACTGGATTATTTCCAATACTAACATTCACATACTCCTGTACGGCCAGCTCAGGTTTTCCAGGCCCTTTATCGTTCTTAAAGTTCTGACTAACATTGGGAAGAGTACCCTGTGCTATATTACCAAAACTAGTCTTTTGTCTGGCGCTAACCGGAGGTTTTTGTTGCGGTGATAGGTTTTCCTTAGAGTCTGAGTTTTCCTTAAGAGAAGGCATATCTTGGTTCCTAGCTGCACCTGGACGTGCTGGTATCATTTCCTTATTTGGTATCACAGCCAAGGCTTTGCTCTGGGCAGCACCCCTGCTGGGTGACGTAGTTTCCTTATTTGGTAATGGTTTGCGAGCCGCATTCCGCTCTTCCTGATGCAGCCGCTGTATGCTACGTATGAAGTCCACATTCTCGTACGTTTGCTCCTCTTTGGGTTTCTCTCCAATGGTAACATTAACGTACGTATGGTGGCTGTGACGTCTTTTTTTCAGATCATTCCTCACGAGCTCTGCTACTGCCTTGTAGACAAGCGCATATTGCTCCTGCGTGGGATAAATTAAGAGACAGTTTCGCGTGTAAGACAATTTCATTATCAAAGTAAAAAGTCGCATTCAAATTTATAATATTGTATCTGTATACGTGTACGCAATTACCGTGACATGTCTATAAATTGAGACAATTGCTAGCAGGTTTGTTTGTATGTATGTAATAGATACAAAATTCGTGTCTTTATAATCCGATAAAACACGGACACGAATTCTGTATATGACTCATCAACGTCTCGATGTAGAATCATATTTTTCAGTTATTTTGACGATACGACCTATTTGGGCCGAGAAAATCGAAGGAAAAGTTTATGTAAATCATGACGAACCTGTATCACATTTACAAATTACCTGTTACACATTCATTTCCTGTGTTTTTACTTCATGAATTATTAATGAATTTGGTAAATGTTTGTTCAATATCTAATGAGAAATCTATTTACCTGTCATGTTTAGAAACGTTCTGCAGGCCTGGTTGTTCGAAGCCCGATTAAGCTAATCCAGAATGAAGGGAAATCTTTACTTCGATTTGCTAGTAACTTCACGACCATTTCGCTACTGACAACTGTTAACAAACTAAAAACATCTTTGAGCCAGCGATAATATAGTCATCAAGCATAAGTTACATCCACTAATCATGCGCACTTCTAAAATCGATTTGAATGCCGATCGTTCCTTCAAAAGACACGTACTACACTCATGATAGTTTAAAGCGTTATATTCTTGCACTCTTAGCTGTTCGATGGAGGAGTTATGAGGTAGACCTGAATAAGCACCTTTAATTCGACGTATTGGGGTATTTTGGTGCATTGTTCGAGTAGAACAGCAGATATTTAATCCCTGAGAGGTACACGGTTGAAACTGGATTCTACAGAAACGGCAGCGTTTTTACATTACATGGTGTGCTTACAAAAATTACACACGAAACTCAGCTCGCAGAACCAACATGTGCTTTGGTGGAGAAATAACAGTTGAGTCATTGGGTGTTTTCATCAAGCCAGTGATCATCAATCACCTCGTCTTGAAGGATATTATGGACAGCATTTGTTTCTGTACAAATAAGTTTCCTGGAAAATGTGGTAAATAATTGTGTGTCTACAAGTATTTCAACCAGTAAAGGTTTATTTGTATATTGTTTTCGCCATTGTAAGGGAAGTCTATTCCTGTTTTCGGTTTCCCTCAGCTTCTGTATTTGTATTCATTATTTGCATGTTCTTCTATAAAGCTGTAAAATCTTTAAAGTAAAGTAAAGCTTAGCCTGAGAAAACAGCCGACTCTTTATTATCGCTCTCCCCGTGAAAGAGACGTCTGAGCAACGAGCCGGAACATTCCATACTGATGACGTAGCAGATAGCATTTCACAATGCAGAAATTTAGTTGCAATCTCAGAAGCCTAGAGGCTAGAGGCGAACTACGAGGTTGTTTTCAAGGTACATAACTTTTTTTCTTGGCAGTGGATCACAGTCAGGAACAACCATGAAATTCAAGCCTATTTAGCGTATGTCGGTGCTGTCTGTGGCACCTTTGCTTCGTTCTTTCAGCGGCGAGAAAAGCGAATATGTCCTAAGGACACTGTAATAGTCGTTTATAATTTCATAACCTAGACACACTGAGCTACCACAGAACATAGGGCCACTTTTCAAGCCGGCTCTTTTGCTAGGTAGTGAATCTCGGCTATAAATAAACATCTACAAGTAAAGCGTATATTTTGCACTGTGAATCACGAACTTTATGTTTTTCTTTCACCCAAGCTAACGGGCAGCCTCGGTAGTATACCGAAAATAACTGCATTATGTAGCTATTTACCTCTTCGGCTACTCACCTGCATGGCAAAAGAGCTGGCTTAAAAAGTGACCCACTATGTTCTGTGGTAGCTGTGATGTGTGTAGGTTTTGAAATAATAAACAACAATAAAGTCGATCATAGCATGTGTTTTGAAAGTCGTAGGACATATTCGCTTTTCTTGCCGCTGAAAGAACAAAGCAAAGGAGCCACACACAGCACCGACATATGCTAAATAGGCTTGAATTTCATGGTTGTTCCTGATTGCATCCACTGCTAAGCAAACGAGCAGCATCGGTAGTTATGGACCTTGAACACAAACTCGTACTTCGCCTCTAGCCTCTTCGGCTTCTGAGATTGCAACTAATTTCAGCATCGTGAAATGGCTATCTGCTACGTCATCAGTATGGAATTGTCCGGCTCGTTGCTCAGACGTCTCTTTCGCGGGGAGAGCGATAAGAGTCGGATGTTTTCTCAGGCTAAGTGAAGTTCAGCTGTGAATACATGTACTTGACAATACCATATCAAGAAACTGTGTATAAGTTTAGTCTGAAATTCAAATCCTTATTCCACTTAAAACACCAAAATTCAAATTACCTTGCTCTACATTTGTATATGGCTTATATTTTAGCCTACGTTTACAATTTTGCTGAAAGAATCCATCTGATACTTTCGCCATATCATCTCAAGAGTCTAAATATGATTTGTAGCCATTTGTAATTCCCCTAACACCTAGTCTTGATGTTATTTTTACAGCCCAAATTTTAATCATATAAATTACGCCACATCGTTTACAAGTGTAATTCAGAAAGTCTGGAAAAATGTACGTAATATAAAGTTTTATAGTTACCGAAGGCAAAATGTTCTTCAAAAAAATATTTCCGTAATACTGGGTGGCACATTATCTATTAATAGAACCGACGTCACAATCCCAACACTGAACAGTTTAGCGATACTTTAATAAACGTTTGAAAATGTTTATAAGCACTTCGGAGTTGGTGTCTTGATGTTGCTTTTACAGCCCAAATTTTAATCATATACATTACGCCACATCTGAAAAAATGTACTTGCTTGATATAAAGTTTTATAGTTACCCAAATGTCAGTCCTCAAATAAATATTTCCATATAATACTGAATGGCGTGTAAACTGTATAGAATTGATATGTCTCAATCCCAACACTGCACAGTTCAGCGATACTTAAAGGGATACCCGAGTGAAAAACACATTGGGGCTCAAAAGAATCTTCAACATGTTCTTTGTTCAGAAAATGTATTAAAATTTGATCAAAGGTTTTTAGTATTAAGAACGAGCACCTCAAAGTTGGCCCCACGAAGACATGGGCGCCGCCATCTTTGTTTGCATTTACGGAAGTGACGTCACTTCGTCCCATCAGCGTTCTCACTCTCTCACTTATTAGGTGTTTTTAGGATGATAAACGCGTTAACTGTACCTCACATACATTGTAGTTCTTATACTTATTCAGAAGTCACTCGAGTCTTTTAAGCCATGTTGTTTTGCTGTTATTAAATGGCAGTTACGAGACCTTGTTGTTCGTCTGATAATTTCTCGCCTTCCCAATGCTTTTCTTCCTCCTCCCAGTCTTCTGAACTTTTCTCATAATGTCGTCTTCATCATAATTCCGGTTTCTGTAAGAATTCCTCTGCAATCTCGATGAAAATATATCCACTTTAATTCCGAGCGTGTGAAAATCATACAAAGACAAGTAGCCGCGATACGCTGGTGGGACGAAGTGACGTCACTTCCGTAAATGCAAACAAAGATGGCGGCGCCCATGTCTTCGCGGGGCCAACTTTGAGGTGCTCGTTCTTAATACTAAAAACGTTTGATCAAATTTTAATACATTTTCTGAACAAAGAACATGTTGAAGATTCTTTTGAGCCCCAATGTGTTTTTCACTCGGGTATCCCTTTAAATGTTTGAAAATGTTTATCAACACTTCGTTTGGTAGTGAATCGACTGAGACCTCTTCTGCATGTTTGCCATCTTTAATCGGTGTTTGTCTGTGTGCTTAATTCTTTGAAAAGCACGGTGACGCTTTGCGCTTTTTGTGCTGAATGTACCGATTTTGGAATCAACCCTTTCGCGGAACTTTGAGACCTGTGGAACACTTAAATGGGTTTTGGTGTGCTGAATCAGTGCACCCCGAGCATCCCATAACTCTGTAACATCGAAACAGCTTTTAAAAGAAGCTTCACCGAACTTGGAAAGGCTATAAAAACGGCTGCTACTTCTGGTTTTACAAATGCAGCATACCTTCTTAGATTTGGAAACAAATACCTGACCGAGAGAACCAAAACCATGGGTTAAGACTTAATCCAGGGTTAGCGCTAATCGGGCTTGACGAACAACTGGGCCCATTGTAAAAAATATGTATCCATCTGCAATACTCATATGCCGAGCATAACTTGAAATAAGCTGCCTTGTGAGAAATGTCAGAAACCACATCCCTAGATAGTTAGAGTTGGATAGATAGATAAATGAAAGACAGACAGAGAGAAGTGTAAGGTACATGTATACAGATTTATAGATACATTTTGTAGATGGACAGATGTGGTAATAATACCTTAGTTTGAACCATTGCAATCCTCTGTCTTCTAAGTCCACTAACAATATCATAGACACTAAAGTTCTCTGTTTCCTGAAATAGGATATCAAGGAAGAGAGTAAAAAAGCGTGCAGCACTTATTTAAAAGTCACATTTAACCTCTAATAGTAATATATAAATAAACAATTAAAAAATCACTTTTACCTCATTTTTCAGAAGTGTCCATGCAAAATCCAGAGCGCATATTGTTCCTGTTCTGCCACAACCAGCACTACATGACGACAAATGTATCATGTTATGTACGTTATATGTCAAGTACATGTGGGGGGGGGGGGGGGGGGGAATGGTAAAGTGGCCCTAAGGCTATTCTAAATATGCTTTACTCCTCTATGTTTTCGGTTTGTATCCTCCGCATTATTTATGCATGACCTAGAATGGCGTGAACTGGGCAAAGAAACTCGCTAGCTGCTTGGGTGGAGCCTTTTCTGAGTGTTTTTGGGAGAGTCGTGTGAGAATCATACGGTTTTAATCTGTTCAGCCACAGTTAGTGCAGTCTGTACAAACGTGCCAATTGATAGTTCCGACAGCCGCAAAATTAGCTCCTACTCCCTTAGTTACTGTTGCTACGTCCCTCCTTAGTTACTGTTGCTACGTCCCTCCTTAGTTACTGTTGTTACATCCCCCTTAGTTACTGTTGCTACGTCCCCCTTAGTTACTGTTGCTACGTCCCTCCTTAGTTACTGTTGCTACGTCTCTCCTTAGTTACTGTAGCTCCTCCTCCCTTAGTTACTGTTGCTACATCCCTCCTTAGTTACTGTTACTACGTCCCCCTTTAGTTACTGTTGCTATGTCTCTCCTTAGTTACTGTTGCTACGTCCCACAAGCCACAGACTCTAACCCGAGAAAATTCAAAATCAATATGGCAAAAAGGACTGACTGAGTTCAGTGATAGTCTTCGTAACAGTCCAAATGATTTATCAATATCCTACCTTTTGCTGAATTTCTTAAATCTTTGCGAAGAAATCAAGCCTTGTTTTTTCTTGTGGGACGAGATGACAGCCGTATTTACCCGGAGAACATTACTGCACTCTGATTAGATTGAATTTTTATTTTTTTATTGACAGGTTGAAAACTATAAATTGGGAGCAATGGAGATTAAGCATCGCAGGGATTTTGTTGGAATTTTCATACTATCTGTCAATAGAGGTAATCGGCTAAAGCTGTTGCCACCCAATTCAGATCATGTGATGTAAACACACATTACTCTGAAGAATTGACTCTTTGAAAATTAATTTTATTCAGATAGGCAGGACTGCATTATGATTAGAATGAAAAAGAAATAATTCCCCAGAGTAGCATCTGTTTACATCACATGATAATAATAATAATAATAACATTTATTTAAACACGGTATTGGCAATACTGCAGCATTCAGAGCTGATGTGGCCGTGATAATACAAAAGGAACGATAAAGAAATCTAGCTAACCTCATTGATTATGTAAATTACAAGTTTTTGATCGAAAGACTATTGCATTATAAGATATTGGAATGATACTAACTGACTAACTAGTTGAATGACTAACTAATTGACTAATAACTTAATTGCTGCGAAGGCGATAGCCGTAGCAGCATCCCTAATTTGGGCTCCCTGTGGTGGACTTGAATTAGGCGGATGCTTTCTAGGATTTTGCGATGTCCACAACATTTGCCTCGATCTGGTGCTTGACGTCATGCTCAGCGGTAATGTCACTCGTGGCGTTTCCTCGACGGTGTTGTTGAATTGCGTTAGTGAGCTTCGAGCTTCGACGGCGAATTCGGTAAGTATTTTTCCCTCAAACATCATGATTCTAGTGGGAAAAGTTATTGAAACGTTTTTCCAAGGCATCTGGAAACTTTGGAGTTTGTATAACAGGAAAATTTTGCCGATTTTCTTTGCTAAGCACAACACACCGTGTGATCTATGTGATCAATGCGCGAATGGCATTTCCTGTGTTGTCGCTAGTGAAAGCAGGTAAATAAAAATTATGCTCAAAGACGAATGGACCAACATGACAAACAAGATCAGCTGACTTACTTTGTTCATACCGAGCAACAAAACAAAACGATCAAACATGACTGTTGTTTTACAACTGAGACAAATGCCGTTGTCGGCCAGCCAAATGATGGGAGGTCGTTGTGCCAACTGAATGAAAGGCCGTTGTGCCAACTGAATGAAAGGCCGTTGTGCCAACTGAATGACGGGCTATTGTGCCAACCACCCAAATGACAGGCTATTAACTGAGACAAATGACAGGCCGTTGTGCCAGCTAAATAATGGAGGCCATTGTGCCAACAAGGCCATTACGCCAACCAATGACTGAATGTTGCTGCAAAACAAATGGGGCGGCCTTCACCTCCTCGGAACGTGGAATAGTACTGGCTATCCAAACAATGCCTAACCCTGAAACAATACAAACCCTAACCCTAAAACAATGCAATTCTTTGTCAGTGCAGTCCAAATGGGGTCCAATAAAATGCAAGGTTTTGAGAGGTGAAGGGCTGCTGAAACAAATGAGCCAACCAATTGTGGTTGCAATTTGCATAGGGAATCATTCAACCAATCAATATGTACTGACATAGAAACTGATGAATCACAGAATTTTCTTGATGCTTTGGAAAAAGTTCAAAGGATTATTTATTTCCTGTGTCAAGGGGAAGGTTGGAATAGAAAGAAACGCGACACAATTTGAAAATTGGAATCAACTTTGTGTAAACTATCGAAAATAGAAATAAACGTTGCGTACCATGCCACTGCCCTTGATGATTGCAGTCATGTGTCTAGCTAGGATTAGATCAGTAGGAAAATAATTTAGTAGGACAATTATACATGTAACGGAAGTAATTCATCGCTTTTCTCAAAAAACCCAAGCGGAAGAAAATTAACTAGCCAGACCAGCTCCTGCCATGTAGAAAATCTATCGGACATTTATGCGAAATGATTGGTCATAGTCCACTGAATGATGACACTGATCGGTCATAGTCCACTGTCTGACAACACGGATCGGTCATAGTCCACTGCGTGATGACACTCATCGGGCATAGTCCACTGTCTGACAACACTGATTGGTCATAGTCCACTGTCTGATGACACTGATCGGTCATATAGTCCACTGTCTGACGACACTGATCGGTCATATATTCCACCGGTTGACGACACTGATTGGTCATAGTCCACTGTCTGATGACACTAATCGGTCATAGTCCACTGTCTGATGACACTGATTGGTCTTAGTCCACTGTCTCACGACACTGATCGGGCATAGTCCACTGTCTGACAACACTGATTGTTCATAGTCCACTGTCTGATGACACTGATCAGGCATAGTCCACTGTCTGACAACACTGATCGGTCATAGTCCACTGTCTGATGACACTGATCGGTCATAGTCCACTGTCTCAGTGACAACACTGATCGGTCATAATCCACTGTCTGACGACACTGATCAGGCATAGTCCACTGTCTGACAACACTGATTGTTCATAGTCTACTGTCTGATGACACTAATCAGGCATAGTCCACTGTCTGACGACACTGATCAGGTATAGTCCACTGTCTGATGACAGTGATTGGTCATAGTCCACTGTCTTGACGACACTGATCGGGCATAGTCCACTGTCTGACAACACTGATTGTTCATAGTCCACTGTCTGATGACACTGATCAGGCATAGTCCACTGTCTGACGACACTGATCGGTCATAGTCCACTGTCTGATGATACTGATCAGGCATAGTCCACTGTCTGATGACACTGATCAGGCATAGTCCACTGTCTGACGACACTGATCGGTCATAGTCCACTGTCTGATGACACTGATCGGTCATAGTCCACTGTCTCAGTGACAACACTGATCGGTCATAATCCACTGTCTGACGACACTGATCAGGCATAGTCCACTGTCTGACAACACTGATTGTTCATAGTCTACTGTCTGATGACACTAATCAGGCATAGTCCACTGTCTGACGACACTGATCAGGTATAGTCCACTGTCTGATGACAGTGATTGGTCATAGTCCACTGTCCTGACGACACTGATCGGGCATAGTCCACTGTCTGACAACACTGATTGTTCATAGTCCACTGTCTGATGACACTGATCAGGCATAGTCCACTGTCTGACGACACTGATCAGGCATAGTCCACTGTCTGACGACAATGATTGGTCATAGTCCACTGTCTTGATGACACTGATCGGGCATAGTCCACTGTCTGAGGACACTGATCGGGCATATAGTCCACTGTCTGAGGACACTAATCAGGCATAGTCCACTGTCTGATGATACTGATCAGGCATAGTCCACTGTCTGACGATACTGATCAGGCATAAGTCCACTGTCAATCTGAATCCCTACATCATGTTTTTTTCTTTCCGCTAACAGCAGCAATGACCACTCGACCACGATTTTCTCGCATTTGAAGTTTGCGGTTTCTACGCGAAGAAGAGTTGTTGTGAACATGGGAATTCTTTTCCATTTGTCTTACAGCAATATTTAGTATTGTGAGGAAACTATGTTCCTCCGATCCCATATCACGCCAAGGCAATAGTAGCTACTTTTTCAATGAAAACTGTTTCCATTTCCTACTAACATACACAAAGGGTAAAGGTGCACAGTACAGCAGACTAGCCATTTAAACAGAATAACAAGTAGATACAGTGCAAGGGACACGTAGAAAGAGCTGGGTTCCCTGTGTTAAAATAACCACGAGACCATATCGCGGTAAACAACGGTCACACGCATGCCATTTGATGAGCCCTATGCACGCACATCCCGCCAGTTTCCCGCCCAAACTGAAAGAAAACAAAGGCAATCACCCATGTTTCTAATTTGAGTCACATCTGTGAAATGTTTCGTCAAAAAAAAAAGTTTTTTTTTTTAGTCAGTTTACTAAGTTAGAAGATTATTTTCTAAAAAAGTTCAAGCTCCCGGAAAAATACAACCTGTATTTGACTGAACAATCTCCTGCACAGAGCCTCTGTTCTTACCGGCCAGCAGAGCATAACGTTTGGCTACGGTGTGACCCAAGACTAACGTCTTTTCTACCACAGGGATCCCAGTTCTTTCTTTCTCCCCATAGTGGCTTTTTTTTGGAATTTGTATATTTAACAAGTTGAGTGAGAGACCCACCTACAGTGCACCAGGACTGGTATGTGTTGAGTACCAACAAATGACCTGAACGACATGGTCAGCTCTATTAAGGGTGTGGCTGAGCGCGGCACATCATGATCAGGCCAGGCTGTATAGTGGAACTGAGTGACAATCTGCTCTTCCTGAATTGAAAATAATAAACAAATGAATTTACCATAATTAACATACATCTTAAGTTTGTGCTCTATAGCACAGGTACCATCAACTCTCTAGACGGTGACAATATCAAAAAGACCGATGATTTCATCTATCTTGGTAGCAACATCGCCTCCACTAGGAGAGACGTCGAGCTATGCCTCGGCAAGGCCTGGGGAGCACTTAACAGCCTCGACACGGTTTGGAAATCAAACCTGCCCCTGGACCTGAAACGCAACTTTTTCCGAGCCACCGTCGAGTCAGTCTTGGTCTATGGTTCTACCACCTGGACGCTGACGGCAAAACTGCAGTCCTCACTCAACGGTGCTTTTACACGCTTGCTGAGAGCAGCATTGAATGTCACCTGGAGAGATCACAAACAGGGTGCTCTACGGAAATATTCCTCCGTTATCCACCACCATTCGGGAGAGGAGGTTGCAATTCGCTGGCCACTGCTGGCAAAGCAAAGAAGAGTTAGCCAGTGACCTCCTTTGGCAGCCCAAGCACGGTTACACCTCAGTGGGTCATCCCGCACGTACCTTCCTAGACCAACTGCGGGACGACACAGGCTGTCATCCTGAAGAGCTTTCAGCTGCGATGGCAGATAGGGAGGGATGGATGGAGGGCAAGAGTCAAAGGGGTCCGAGCAAGCTCGATCGGATGATGAACATACATCTGGTATTTGTTCAAGGCCCATGAAACTATAGACCAGTTTACGGTTCATATGCAGTCATACAGATCCTTTGTTTATTTGGCGGTTGGCAGATGTTAAACCAAGGCACAGATGGTGGCCTGCCAGTTGAAACAAAAGACTTGAACAACTGCACATGAACCATAAACTGGTCTATTTGGGCAAGACAGGTCAGGATTCTCATGGAACCTACAAGTACTTTTGGCATACTTCCCTGCATGGCTACCCTAACCAAGAAACCCTAACTACCATAAACAGTGGACAGTATAGTCAACTAAAATCGATTAAGGTACCTGTACGATAACAGCCTTGGGAAGCAAGTAGCAGCTGACATTTCGAGCATTAGCCCTTCGTTAAGGAAAAATAACTAATGCTTGAAACATCAGTTGCTAGCTACTCACTTCCCATGGCAGTTAGTTAACAAATACATTGTAGATTCCATTCTGTTGTGCATCTGTCCTCTTACAGATGACGTCACCATGTGAAGAGAAGGAAGAATTAAGTGCACCACGATATCAACACAGTCGAGTGGTGTAACTGATATTCTATTCTGCTGTGCATCTATCCTCTTATACATGTAGATGCACAGATGACGTCACAATGTGAAGAGAACAAAGAAGTACACCATGAGATGCAGTCAAGTGGTGTAACTGATGTTCTCTTCATGTTGTGACATCATCTGTGTGCATCTATAAGTGGTCAGACGCACTACAGAATGGAATCTATTTGTTTTATATAATAATCGCAAACTAAAAACTATAAATTATGCAATCAAAACGAGTTGAGAAATTGGTTGCGTACGCTCATAATGCCATCCACGTGTGTGTCCTCTAATAGCACATAGCTCTTGACCAATCAGAGCATGCATTTTGGGCTGATTATCATATAATATACCTTATAATAATCAACTTTTAGTGTACCAGTGTTTATATTCCCAGTTGATGCTGACCATCATATTTTTTTATAGGACTTCAACAACACAACTTTCTATCTATCATCAAAATGGAATGGTTATAATCCCTGATTATTCCTCTCTTGTATTCATGCAAATTTCCACATTCTCAAAATACAACTTACATGTTATATACTCAGAGATGTTTTCTATTTCTTCAATAATGAATGTACCCACCGTGCCAGATTTTGCTGAGATTGTCCTTATGACAAAACCATCACCCATGGACTCTTGGGACACCTGTTGCAAATGTTTCATAACATTAATTTTAATGATTATTTTGCACCACATTGATAATGAGAGCATTATTTTAGCTAACCAAAAGTTAACAACTGTGATGTATATGTAGTCCCTACTGGTCTGGGAGTCTAGTTTATACATACATGTACATGTATTTTAAGTAATGCGTGTAAAATCTAGGCAAAATTATATTGTTCAGAGGAAATTGGCCTTTGGCATATGATAATTTCTGTTTTTCATATTGAGGACATATCAACCCTTAAATAATAAATTTCTGAAATCAAATCCACTGAAACTGTGTTTTAAAACTACTTTCCTTTTGTGTGAAATTCTTCCAATCAGAAGAGTCCAAAACAATAACCAAGAAAATGTTCCCCATGTTAAAGTTTCATCACATTAAAAGTTATAATTCAAATCTGTTAAAAAAATCAGAAAATATTCTTCTTCAAGTTGATAGATTTTGATGTTTAAGCCAATGAGGTGGACGATTGAAACAATACCACAATATTATTAGCACCTTTCTGCATTCCTTGCCGTTGGACTACCTAGTTCTACTACTTAAAGTGCAAGTAGTGCCATAAAACAACATTAACTCTTTTTGCCCAAAATTATATTTCTAGTATACTTCAGTTGTCTAATTAGTTTTCTTCGAGAGACTGGAGCAGCAATTAAACTAGAATAAAAGCTAGTACCCAAATTGCTGGACTGTTTCATCTTGTGATGTCACAATGCATATGGAAACCTACAGGATTTTATTGTAGTAGTTTTCTCTTCGTCTTATGACATCACAGGATCCACGAAAAAAGTAATCAAAATTAAGGATTAAATGCCAGAAATGTTACAAAATTTGCAAGATTAATACCTTTTTGTGAGAAACTAACAGAAACAGTACAATATTTTTTTACATTGATACTTGCACTTTGCACTTAAACAATGAAGCCCAGCTACATTTTGTAAGTTGTGATTTATGCACTGTCAGGTTTATCAAAACACAAACATGTACATGACTGTATTTGCAAATGTCTTGCCATGGGTTGTGTCAAAAAGGGTATCACACATCATCACACACTTTAACAATTAGACAACAAATTGCACCAAACTTATTGAAATAAACATGTCACATACTGAATGTCAACATTATTTACATCTCACCAAAGTTATTTCCATTCCAGCAAATGACAACTTCTCACTTCTATCAACTGGCCAGTATCGTTTACACTTGAGCTTAAATATGAAATATATAACACATTCTGCAACTTGAAAACTTGTTCAGGTAGATGCATGCATAACTTTATACCTACCATAAGTAACTGGCGGCATTATTACATGTATAAGGCTGCACCCCAAACTTAAGATGCCTTTTTTTGTTGTTGTAAAAATGTTAGAAGGTTCATAAAATTTATAATGGTTGTACTTGAAGCAATTAAAGCTTCTTCAGAATAGATTGTTGTCATTCCATATTATGTCAACTGCTATCGCAACTTTGAATGTGGTTATAACTTTCCTTGTCATTATTTGTGTATTTTAACCTGCTGTCTTTAAACCAATCCTGACCAGAATTATTCTGCTTTCATTCCCCCATTCACTAACAACATTTCAAAGCAACCTCTGTCATTTCTTTTATAACTACATGATTGTGTAAGTACATGTACAAGAGATAGCAAGGTTTTCTGGTGGAACTAATACATGTATGTAGTGTTTACAACATGAGCGGGAGTGTTGTAATTAGGCCGATACAAGTGAGTGTTGTAAACTAAACTGTCTTGTGAAATGAAACTACATATTAATATTAAAAATTATATGAAATTTTGATGGAAACATAAGATTAGAGTTCAGCACCATACATGTAGTTTACAACATGGTCATGCAGTGTGCACAAAAACAAGTCCCACATTGTATGCATCAATACCAGAGTCTCACCTTGACATTTAACCTAACCGGTATAGGGGAAGTCAGTGATCGGATGTGAGACCTACCCCCAACAGACCCTGGCATAGTGTTTGTTGGATACTAGTTATACAGAACTGATGATTAAAACATCAATGTCTGTAACAGTGGTACAAGAGTGTCAATTTCAGTGATACAGACGTCGGTGTTATATTAATCAGTATCTGTATATCTGATACAACACTCATCTGATGTTTTATTAATCAGTGTTGTATCAAATATACAGATACTGATGTTTTATTAATAAGTTCTGACTGAATATCTAATCAGTTCTGTATGTGGGTTTACAGTCAGTGGTATTCATGTGACTTGAATACTGTGTTTGGATTGGTTAGCACCCTTATGAATTATTAATGAATTTTAAAAGCATACTTAATATTACACCTTACAAATAATCCACCAATCAGATGTGTGCATTGGGGTCACATGTCTGCCCAATATTTTGCCATGTGGGACAGCTACCTATTGGGCAGTTTGCACGAGATGTTCACATTTTGTGTTAATAATTTTTTACTATTGATTAGAAGATTATTTGTTCAGAATAATAAAGCACTTGTAGGATTCATCCTTGCCCAATATGGAAAATATCGAACTTGTCCAATATTGAAGTCTCAACTTGAATATTTTACCATATTGGACTCCAATGAATCCAATAGGAGTAGAGTGTTGTAAGGAGTGACCTGGGGAGTGTTTACCTCGGTAGCTCTGTGATAAAAATATTAATATGATTGTACGTCCAAAAAATGTGGCTTAAAGATGGGTATTTATGGTAATTTTAATCAAACTTTTTTATCAACTCTCGTTGGGCATCAAACCATTTTATCTGATGGTTTAGGAACTTTACACAACCCAAATCTCAACTTGAAACTCAAGTCCCAGCTCGGAAGAAAGTTTAGGCTCCATAGTTTACCCCAGGAAATGTTTTTATAATCTATTATTGGGCCTTTTCTTGAGCTAATTTCCCTGTTTAGCTTTCATAGTGTGTTCTTGGCTTCAGTTGCCGAGAGAAACTGTTAACTGTAAACAATGTAACCTATGATGTCATTGTTATGACATCACCACTAAGTGATTCATGAAGACCCAATACCATTTCAGTCAAAATTTGAGCTGCCTGTCATTAGAAATGAGGGAGATACAGGTGTGTACTAAAAATCATGTGATTTTTTCCTGCCATGACATTCATGATGTTGTATAATTCTATACATTGTACATAAGGGAGAGGCCCCTCCCTTATATATGGTACATACATGTATGGTATGATCATACAGAAAAAAAAAATCTACCAAAAACCCAGCTGGGTAGGGTGGCATTTATAAACAGAAAAAAATTGCCCTGTATGTCTTGAATGTAATGTTTGTAATGTTCAATGGAATAGCCCACACATTTTGTACAGTTAAATGTAAAATAGATCAGTGTTACCTTGCCCAGTTCATATTCCCTGCAGGCCATAACAACAACCTGTTACAAATGAAAAGGAAAGGAACATTCAATGGAGATTATAATTTGGCATGTGAATAACAAAAACAATTGATTATTGAAAATTGTAATCACATATTACGTGCATAGATGAAACAACAAGTGGAAGAAAATTATGTACATATATGCAATGTTCTTATTAGTAGTTTTGAACAAGGCAGTAAAGCTGCTACAAAAATGTACTGTCTGTAACTGCAGGGGTTACAAATGATGAATATAATGATATAATGCAGCAAATGCTAAAATAATGGCTCTGAACAGGTGGTAACAAGAGCTTAACAACTGAAGGTAATATTGTTTACTGATTAACACTAATAAAATAACCAAAGTTATAGTTCATGTCGAAACGTGTTGCATCTAAAATAGGAAGTAAGTAAACAATGGATGTGTCGTGTGTGACACCCGGCTTTTCTCAGGTCAATGAATATTTTTTGCATGTTAAACAAAATAATTATTTTACAGATGTGACAAAGGACTACCTGGATTTACTCAAGCAAAAGGGTGCAAGTGACATCTGATTGACACCTAAGCTCTTGTGGCTTGTTGGCCAACATGAATGGAGGTTTACATTTAATACAACGTCATGAACAGTGTTTAATAAAAAAGACAACTGATCAACTTGCAGGCTGATTCTCCAGGAACTTTATTTTGCAGTTAGACTGTTAATCGAATCCTGTTCACACACAAACGGCAGAGAATAAAATAGACAACTTGACTAAGTTTACTTTGTAGTTTGTCTGTTCATAGAACTCCTGTTCACACACGAAAGGAAGAGTTTAATAAAACAGACAACTCATCGAAGTATGAAATAAGCAGAACCTTTCAGGGTCCGAAATTAACTTTTTCACGTAGGCGGCAACTGGCGACTAGCCAAACTTTTTTAGTTGCCAAAAGACCAATATTGTGCTCGGCACATTTCAAGTTTCAAGCGACACATGACAAAGCTAGAACATTTGCTGTCATGTTTTATTGCCTAAATTTACTTAGAAGATTGTGTGACTTTGGGACATTGTGAAAACATTGTGAAGACTTTAGGTAAGTTGCCAGCTGGCGACTAACTCTGAAATTTTGACTGCCAACATCTCAAAATTTAGTTGCATTGGCACCAAATAAGGCGCAATTTTGGACCCTGCCTTTTGTCGCATACCGTAGAATCCCGGTTATAAGCCCCCCCCCCCCCCCCCCCCCCCAGGTTATAAGCCAAAAACAAAACCCATACGAAGTTGTATAAGCCCAGGGCTTATAACCGGGATTCTACGGTATACAGGTTGATTCTCAACTAGTTTATTTTGTAGTTAGACTGGCCAAACCGAGGATCAAAGCATTTAAACAAACCATTAAATTAAGCGTTTGAATCACACGTTATAAATGGAAGGTGCATGCTTACAATACGAGACTCTGAAGAATCAAAGAAAGGAGGCAGGCCGCAAAAATAATAGCACTAGAAGTTTAAACATAGCACCGCAATGGCGAACTCGTAGATGTAAAGTGAATTTTAGTGTGTTCTCAAGAGTAAACATATGGAAATGTTCAAAGTTTACATACATACATACTCTTTATTTATACACGGAGTCTCATTCATCATGAAAATTACAAAGATGCTCTTCCAGAGAGCCGTGTGTTTAGTTCTAAGTTAATGATAACAATAATAATATTGACAAGATTAATAATAATTAGGTAATAAAAAATAAGAATATTCTATTTAAATATGTTCGCTTCTTAAATACTAAAAAATGATGCGGTAGAATTAAAAAAGAGGCTACAAGTCTTTAGAAAACTGTTTAATACTTGTAGACTCTTGTGCTACTTTAGGTAGACTGTTCCATAGAGATGCCCCTCTGTATGAAAAACTCTTTTTTAGGGCTTCGGTGTTGGGTCTTGTAATGAAGAGACTATTCTGAGAACGGCGCAAACTATGCTGATGAATTGTGTTTGTTTTGGTAAATAAATCAGTTAGATATGGCAGAACTTGGTTATTCATGGTTTTGTACATAACGCTTCCCAATTGGCAGTGGCGTCGTTCTTCTAAGTCTTTCCAATTAAGCATGGCTAAGATGTCTTTTGATCTAACGTCATAATTAGAGAGCCTGTAATGATTCTAGCAGCTCTGTTTTGAAGTTTTTGAAGTTTCTGAGAAAGGCCTTTACCCAGACTTCCCCAGACAGTGCTACAATAATCACAATGTGAGACTATCAGTGAATTATAGATAGAAATTAAAAGATTATAAGGCACGAATGGCTTGAGTCTTCGTAAAATACCAAGTGCCTTGGCAATCTTTTTAGATATGTTGTCAATATGAGTCTCCCATGTAAGAAACTCATCGACGTGAACACCGAGACATTTATAAGATTTAACTCTATCGATTTGACTGCCATTTGTGCTTACGTTCGGATCATCAGGTATTGGGGCAAGTTTGGCGCGCGTTCCAAGAAACATGCATTTAGTTTTAGTAGTATTTAGACTTAATTTATTGGTGATAAGCCATTCTTGCACACTAATTAGATCATTATTCATAGCAGAGAGAAACTCCTCCTGATTGCTAGAGGCAAAAGTAAGGTTGGTGTCGTCTGCATACATACGGACATTAGACATTAAATCGCAATTTGGCAGGTCGTTAATATAAAGCAAAAAAAGTAATGGACCCAGAATAGCCCCTTGAGGAATTCCACAACTGACTATGTTTGGGTCAGACAGAGTGCCATTTACTAGTGTCCTTTGGATACGATCGGTAAGGTAGTTCGAGAACCAGGATAGAGTTTTAGATTTTACTCCGTAGAGCTTCATTTTCGATAGTAGGATAGAGTGGTCAATAGTATCGAAGGCCTTTTTTAGATCCAAAAATATGATAGCATTTGTAAGGCCATTATCAATATTTAAGAACCATTCATTTGTTAGGTCCAAGAGGGCAGTTACTGACACAGTGGAATGTAATGGTCTGAAGCCCGATTGGAACTTATTTAACAGATTGTTTTCAACTAAGTATGTGTAAAACTGATTAAAAACGCCTCTTTCTAGAATCTTAACGACAACTGAAAGAACCGAAATGGGTCTATAGTTGTTAGGGATGGCTTTGGGTCCCTCTTTATGTATGGGATAGACTTTGGCTTTTTTCCAGTCTGACGGTAGGATGCCTTGCCTGATAGATAAGTTGAAGATATGTGTTAAAGGCTCTGCTACGGTTGAGGCGCAATGTTTCAGAAGTTTGGCCGGGATGTCGTCTAGTCCACTAGCCTTATTAGTTGGTAGTTTTTGGATGAGATTATAAATATCGTTGATGTTAAATTCCTTAAGGTCAAACTCCGAATCTGTTCGTTCAATATACTGTTCAAAGTTTACATTAGAATTAGGAATTTCGGACGCCAGTTTGGGACCGACCTCTACGAAATGGTTGTTAAAAACATTGCTTATTTCTTTTGAGTTCAGAACTTCGGATTTATCTCCCATAACAGACATAGGCTGCCCAGTTGTTTTGTTTTTCTTAGAGAGGATAGTGTTGATTCCTCTCCAAGTCTCACGCATTTTGCCTTGATTTTCTAGGAAGTATGCCTCATAATATGATACTTTACTTTGTTTGATGGCAGTGTTTAATTGGTTTTTGCATTGTTTGTACGCATCCCAATTAGCTACGTCGTTAGTTATAATAGCTGTTCTTTTTAGTCTGTCTCTTGTATGCATGAGATCTTTTAATGGAGTTGTTAGCCACGGAGCGAAAGAATTTCGTATCCTTCTTCGTTTGATTGGTGCATGCCAGTCAACTATTTCCAAGAACATGTTTTTCCAGAGTTCCCATGCGGTATTTGGGTAAGTTTAAGTAATTACTGCTGTTGTGATAGCCTGTGTAGCCTGTAAACAATGTAACCTATGATGTCACCATTACAACATTACCACTAAGTGATTCATGGAGACCCAATACCATGTCAGTCAAAATTTGAGCTGCCTGCCAATAGAAATGAGGGAGATATGGGTGTGTACTAAAAATCATGTGATTGATGATGTCATCATTAGGTCATCACCACCAAGTGAATATGGTGACCCAATACCATGTCTGTCAAAGTTTGAGCCACCTGCCAATAATATTAAGCAAGTAATTTTTAGGCATGAAAACATACAAGGGTATTACATCACTATTGGCGGAACTCAGGTATGTGCAGCTGAAATAGCACACATCTCCCACATGGATAACTCTGTTGCTTGCTCAAGTATATAAATTAATATGCTTGCCTTCACTTTACAGTTAGTAGCAAGAGGGGAACCAGCGATGAGGATTTGAGGAACATCAATTCCAACAGCAATTAATGTTTGATATTGATCTTCAATTATTAATTAAACGAAATAGTGATTACTATTATCAATATGCATTCCAAGCATTCCAAGCATTCCATTCTGCTGAAATCCTAGTGGGCAAGTGAGTGACACAATTTCCCCAACCATCCCAATAACTCGTTCCTGCACTTGCGCACATCCACGAGTTAAATAGTACTGGGCCCTCGGTCTTGAAGGTACATGTACTTAATACATTTCAAGACTTCAGACACAGTTTTTCTCTATACAGACTGACCCTAAATCTGCAAATACATGTAGCTCATAAAATTAATATGTTTTAACCTATTTCATGAAACAAAATATTTTTCATGATTTATTCAGTGACATACATAAAACTTTGCTCCATTCTTAGCCAAGGGAGCTACACGGAAAAAGAAGACCAAGGCCCAACCACTGAGAGGATAACTATTTTATTACTAACATGTACTTCTTTCTCAGTCATTCTGGCTGCAGTTACACTTGTACTTTCACAGTTCTGAACACATGTGCAATGTAGTCTTTTTCACCTGTATTTTATGGGAAACAATCATCCTCCAGAAATCATCAACTGTTTTGGGCAGTGGGCCCTGTGCTGTAAGATATGTTATCGCACTGGATGGACCCTGAAATATAACATAGCATTAACATAACATAGCATTAACATAGCATGTCTCAATTTATAAAATATTATTAATTAATATAGATCGAGCTACATATAAGTTGTATGGTTTTTGCTAGCTAAAGCTTTTATGTTCTTTTTAAAAACAGCATGGTAAGAATGTTTCTGATTACTACATGAATTGTAGACCATATGAAATTATTTAAGGCTCATGCAATTACATAGTTTCGCCAGAAAACCTCACTTTCTCTTATGCTTAAAGGAATGCAGTTCCTTGAAAATCTTGTCAGTAAATAGGGGATTAACAGAAGAAGAATTCTGGAGTGATTTAAGGACAGAAAGGTTAAAATATACACAACGAATACATGACAAGGAAAGTTGTAACCATATTCGAATTTGCGATTGCAGTTGGCATGACTTGGTCTTGGAATGACAATAATCTCTTCTGAAGAAGTTTTGCTTCAAGTAAAAACATTTAGGAAACTTCTAAGTTTGGGGTGCAGCCTATATACGTGGGCCTATATACGTGGGTGCAGCCTATAAAGATCGATCAGATACGCGAAAATTCGAATGCCAAGGCGAAATATCGCCATTTCGACGATATTTCGTTTATTGTCAAACGAAAATTCGGACCAGGTTATCGAAATATTGTGATCCGAAATATCGTGATCCGTATGTGTCAATTGCACAGTTTTGTATTTTAACCTTTCTTTCACCAGGATTAACGCGTGACAAATTCGAATTCATGACAAACAGTTTTACAAACGTACAGTAAGATGGTTTTGGTAAATACCCTGCGTGCCAGAGACGTTATATAATAAAAGTCCCCGTCAAACGTGAACTGTCATCCAGACGCGTGTCTCATTTCTGACACAAATACCGCGAGGGCGCAATTAATTTCCATTTACGCGAACTGACTGATCTGATCCGATGCATTAAAGCTCTTTTAATTCAAAAGGAATTGCACTTTCCCAGTAGAAGTTTTCTGGTAAGAGTATAGAAGTTTTTGCACGTCTTTCAATATGACAAACGTTGCTTCAAAACTCTGTTGATGTTCAGTAAAAAATCAGTATGACACGTTCACGCCTGACTGATTGCACGTGAAATTTTTTGAGATTTTAATACGCAAACATTTACAATTATTTCTGCCGAAACCTTTTAATACTAGTAACAAGACAAGGATCTACTGTAAATGTGAAACTACACTGAAGCAAAAGTTTATTGACAAAATTGAACACTTCCGAAGTTGGGACGTGCGCGCGGTATATAGTAACGCATTCCTTTCGTTTATTAACCCTTCCGGCCTTCGATTCAAACCGGGTTCAAAGCATCGGATTTCTGTTCTTAGCGGAGCCATTCTTAGCCTGATTATACTGACTGAACTGAAGTAAACTCTACAGTTGTCCTCCTGTACCGTTCGAAAGGGAGCCGTAAAGTTCAGTTAGTCAAAGTCCGAATAAAGTTTACACTCAGGTTGGTCGAATTGACCGAGTGAGCCGGAAAAAGTAACTTGATCTTTGACGGGCAATGATCGAAATTTCGAAGAAGCTAAGTTTCGTGCGAATATTCGCAGAGTACCAAACGAAATTTCACACGATATTTCGTAGAGTGCAGCAAATTTTCGTGCTAACCTGTCGCAGAGCACTGCAAAATGTCGAACAGATTAAACAAAAGGCTTAACGAATTTTCACCAAAATTTCACCGAAATTCCGGGCCGTGAAAATTTTCGTTCATTTTCCCTGTAAAGCCCCGAAAAGCCCCGAAATTCGCCAAAAGGTGTTTGCAAGACTTTTGCACAATACTGTACATGGGTGGGTGCAGCCCATACAAGAGTATTTACGGTAACTTAACATACCTTGATGTAGTTACCATTGATGTAATCAGAGCCTTCTACTCCTTCTATATCAGGAAGAATGATACGTGTGTAGTCATCTGAAAATTGTAATGGTCATAATTATTATAAAATTAATGAAGGGGTGAGTGGAAGAAAGAGTTAAGTGATGACAGATCAAATTCCAAATTCTCCTTTATCTTCTTTGTTTTGTAAGGAGAATTGGAAACTTGATCTGTCATCACTTAACTCTTTCTTCCGCTCACCTCATTTGGGATTGATCAAATTAGAATAAATTTTCACAATCCACATGCAAAGCCAAGTATAATTTTTATCAGTTTAAATTTATAAAACCAATGAATTCCAAGTGTCACAGCAGCCAAACCAGTAGTACATGTATGTACATGTACATCTTACTAGTGGACGTTAAGAAATATACCTAAAGATACATGTCAAATCCACCATATTAAAAATGGGGCAAACTTGCATGATGCAGCAAATGTATGGGAAATTTATCAACTTTGACCTCACGTAAAGTAGACTCAGTTCAAATTCATTGGATGGTTCCTCTTAAAGTAATCAGTCCAACAACCATGCATACTTGAATGTAAATTAACCACATGCAACTTCAGTATGATTATATACCATTGAATTTTAAACTCCATACAAATCTCTCTTCTTAACAGAGTTGAAATATGAGACCAACTGCAAACATTATAGTGCTGCAATGGCAAACTCATTAATGTAAAGTGTATTTTAGTGTGTCCAAGGGTATATACATGTATGTAAACATGTGGAAATTTTCAAAGTTTAAGTTATTATTGCTGTTGTGATAGCCTGTGTAGCCTGTAAAATCATGTGACCAATGACGTCATCATTACATCACCACTAACTGATTTATGGGGACCCAATACCATGCCTGTCACAATTTGAGCTGCCTGGCATTAGAAGTGAGGGAGATACACTTATAAAATGTACTTAAAATCATGTGACCTGTGATGTCATTGTTACAATATCACCACTAAGTGAATCATGGGGACACAATATCATGCCTGTCAAAGTTTATGCTTTTAAAACCATGTGATAGATGAGGTCATTATTATGACATCACCACTAAGTGATTTATGGGGACCCAATACCATGTCTGTCAAAGTTTGAGCTGCCTGCCATTAGGAATGATGGAGATATGGACATGACGTACTCATGTGATCAATGACATCATCGTTACAACATCACCACTAAGTGATTTAAGGGGACCCTGAATACCACGTCTGTCAAAGATTGAGCCAAGGCGAGAATTGCCTGTATTATTAATTTGCATTCCATTCTGCTAACATCATAGTGAGTGAGTGAGTGAGCACATGCATCCACAAGTTAAAAAGGTCTATTAATTATTATAGAGTCAAGCCCAAAACTTTGTCACAATATTGCTGCTCAGCAATTGCTGTAAAAACAGCAATTGCTGTGGTTAACATTTAGCAATATTGCTGTTGGCAGAAACGATATTGCTGTTTCTCAAAAACGATATTGCTGTTTCCGAAAAATGATATATTGCTGTTTCCCAAAAACGATATGTTGTTTTGCTGTTATTGAAACAGCCATTGCTGCACAGCAATTTGCTGTTTAGAATGTACAGACATATTTAATTCCGGTGACGGGCCGTGCACTGCCGTATCAACAAGTTTTTCGTTGTTCACAATCTACCTTGGATTCCGCATGTTAATTGTGACGTGAAAGTATAAGCCTGGCACTTACACTGACCACGAATTTCCTAATTCCCTGCTATTAAAATATCTTGGTAAAAATTCGCTTTCCATTTTTTTCAGTTTGGCTAAAGCCAGTATATAAAAGTAAATTTAATTCTTCTCACCTTCTGGCTGCAGCCTTTTTCAAACTTTTCGAGTTAAATCTTTCTTTGAAAATGAGCTGCATCTTGTAAAGTAATTAATTGCTAATCCGTTCCCAGACCCAGAATGAAAATATTCAGCTAAACTGCCAGGACTAAATGATCACAGTTAAATTTTTAAGAAACCCTAGTTCAAGAAACACTAGTGGTCTTTTACAGTTTAGCATCAGCTGATCATGTTACATTATTTACAGACGATCGACATCTTCACAGCTTCAGAATAAACACCTGAACCGTCAAAATAGCCTCGTTATGGTGATTGACGGTTGGTGCTCTGTGTCCAAATTCATTAGTATGGAGGCTGCCCTGTAGTTGGTCGAAAGTCGCAAAATAGTATTCGATTTTTTTCCAGAATGAGGGATCGCTGGATCCTAAAATTCAGACAGGGCTTAATTTATTTATCATTCTAGCAACGACTGGAGTTTCGTGGCATTTCGATAAAGAAAAGTGAAATTTTGGAGTTGAAGATTGTGGGTGATTGTGACAGAAGACTTCGGAAGATTCCAGCCTTCTCTTCTTCTTAGAGGTGGTGAGCCGAGGTGGATGAAAAACTCCCCAAAACAGCCTAAAATGGTTTCAAGACAAGAAAAACCACAAAGGAAACAACATGGAAGTGAAAAAGTATGTTTATTTGTACATTGTCCTCCATTGTACGGCAATTTGAAAGGATTTATAAAACCCCATACATATCTTCTATTTTCATGCACAAACCCTGCTTTCTCAAACACATTTGAGGCGATTTTGAGAAGCAAAACATTCTCCTCCCGAGACTGATTAACATAATTATTACCATAGCACTTTCCTATTGGTTAGTTGTTTTCACACTCACTTTTCTACTGGTTGTTGTTGATTGATTGATGGATAGGAGTGAAATGTGCACTTTTTCATTCAGACCCGTGATTGTGAAGTGTTTTGAGTTGTTTAGTCCAAGAGCATATGAGTTGTATCCAAATCGACACAGAATGGCCTTTTCATGTTTGAAAATATTATTAATTTTCCTGAAACTTAGATTGCTGCTGGGCATATTTTCAAAATTAAAATCTGAAGTTGTCTGAATTTCTGTCTGAATTTCTCCATGTGCAATCAGTCACGCGTGAACGTGTCAGTCTGATTTTTGATTGCTGCACTTTCTGAGAATGTGAATACAGTTTTGAAGCCAAGTTTGTAATGGAACATGTGCAAAACTATACTCTTACCAGAAAACTTCTACTGGGTTAGTGGAATCCTTTTCCTCCTTTTGAATTAAATGCACTTTAATCATTGAATAATGAATAGTCTTCCCAAAACTTTGAAGGTCAACAAGAAGTGGTAATTTGCATATTGCGATCGATTCAACAATATAAATCGGTAAACGTGCAAATCAAAAAAGTCGGATCGAACTGCAAAACCAAGGAAACCTGGCAAAACGAAAGAAACAATATCACTACCATAAACGAAAGCATTTAAAAACATTATATTTAAATGTCTTTGAAAATAAGTTAATCAAAAATATTACCGAAAGTCTTTCTAAATAAATTTGCAAACAAACCACGAACCAATGCAGCATGCATTGTACTTGCATCTCTAAGTTCTTGCATTACCTTGACACTTTTTGCATTATTTAACTTGGTGAGCGTTCTTGCGGTTTAGCCGCATTAAGAGCGGATTATCCACTTCTTTACTTTTTGCATGTTCTTGCGGCTGAGCCGCAAAAAGCGGGTTATCAATTTCTTGCGGGTTCTTGCAGTGCTTCTCTGTTTTCGAGACACCCTGAGTATGGGCAGTGGCATGATTTTTGTTACACATCACAACAGAAATAACTCGAATCAGCAAATGTACGAACTAATTGGAAAGAACAGCAATACTGTATTCACTCACGGATAAGCCGCACCTTTTTACCAGAAATATTCGTTTAAAATCGGGGGTGCGGCTTATCTGCGAGAACATCTACGGAACAAAAGGTCCGGAAATTTCCATAAATTAACATTTACAAGAAATACTAAGCTATAATAATAAATACTACACCAAACAAAAAGAAAGTAAGCACTGGCCATTGCTTTTGCAAGTTTGGTGGCTCCAAACAGATCCGTTTATGTTGTGAATATTTGTTCCTCCGCAAACGATAAATACCACGCTAAATGGCACAATGTTTCTTTGCAGCTTTGCACTTTAACAGCAAATTTGTCGAACAGATCTTCCACCTTTCTTTGAGTAAGTTTTTCTCCAATAGCTGGCTTCCGGATATCCTTTTAGGCATGATAGCAACAGACAGCTGATGAAAAAGCAAACTACTCCATGTTGTTTTGACTTCGTTCAGCGAAAACAAAACTTCTAGTGTCCAGTTCTCTCTCTTCCAACAGGTGCCTGGTTACTAAGCTACGGACGAACGTGAGCACGTTGTTGGCTTCGTTGACATGTAAAATTCGATCTAAAAGGTGACCTGAATCAACAGATCCCGGTAAACAAACACCATGGAAAGATAAATCATATATCTAAGTACAAATGTATGTAGACATGAAGTTTATACTATTTCAGAGCTGAAATTACAGGTACAAGTTTTCTCCAGTTTGAAAGTCTGATGAAGGTTTATAAAATGTACATGTATGTTTGATATTCTTCCAAAAAAACTTTTTTCCCTAAATCAAGATTCTAAACTCGGGGTGCGGCTTATCCGCGAGTGCGGCTTATCCGTGAGTGAATACGGTATTTGAGATGTAAATCAGCAATTGCCGTTTTACTTACAAAAGCGATACTGTATATCGTTTTTGAGAAAACAATATTTTGATTACCAGCAAAACGATATTGCTGTTTGCTGTTTTTCAAAACAGCAATTGCTGTTGACTATCAGCAATTGCTGAGTCGCTTCAGCAAATGATTATTGTTTCCGTGCATGAAAAAGTTTTGGGTTTGACTGTATGTACAGTATGTCTTGACTGACAGTGTGTTGACCCCATACTAACATGGCAGTATATCTTTATATCTGTTCTTGGACCGGTTAACCTCCTTCTCTCCATGTGTTGTGGAGTATGCCTTGTCTTTTTTCAGTCTGGATGACAGATTCTTCAGTTCCTTGGAAATTAAATAAACAAGCTAGTTAATTATTAAGGAAGAAGCCCATCGGTCCTAAATGACGAGAAGGGGGGGTATGCATATATGGATATTTTCTGGAACTACACATTTGTTATCCAAACCCTAACCCAACATTTAAATAAATCCGGACAAAGTAATACACAGGGTTCAGGATGCACAGGGCATGCAGGGTGCTCAGGGCACGCAGAGCATGCAGGGTACGCAGGGTAGCCGGCAGATCACTATCGAGGCTAGTGTGAGCCAGTCCAAGATGGATGGCAGGACTGATTTCGTCAAACAACACAATTAGTGACAAGGCGAATGCAAAAAAGACACAACTTTTATATCTTCGAGGAAATTCTGACATGAAAAGACCCAAAAAGCATGAGAATATTGTATATCACCTGATAGTCTGGCATCTTGTTTTGTTCCGTAAAATTTAAGGCGGGAGCTTTTCTAAGTTGGTGTCAACTAAATAAATTGTGTCTGCCAACAATTTTTTATCTGCTTTTATTAATTTCCATAAAAGCGGGTCCTGCTGTACGTTCTGCATGTTATGTCTTAAAATTCCATATGCGTGACAGCATTGCAATTAGTTACAAATTCAAGGATTAAACTGTTTGTGTACATTCCTTGGGAAATCATTAAAATATACAACACGTATAGGCGAGAATGGCTTCACGTAGGCTAGACACGTATTTGGGAAAAGCTTAATTAAGGAAAGCAACTAAAAACATTGATAAATAGATACACTTTTACTTTCACTCTAAAATTAGCATAATATTTGCCATGTGAACAATTGACCTTTGCAATCTGATATTCCAAAGGCACTAAATTATGTAACTTTATTTTTTTTACTTTGAACACCCTGCATACCCTGTGCGGCCTGCATATTACTCCATCCAAATAAACCAACCCCAGTAAACATAAGTTCCCTTTTCAGAATCTTGAAAAAAAATTACGTAGTTGAAATTTTTTTACCTAGTTGGAAAAAAATTACCTAATTTTTTTTTACCTGCAACATATACGTAAATTACACTGCCGGTTACTTGTTAAATTACAAATGATTGTCAGCCCTCATAGACATCTACTTTATTTAAGGAAGCAACATACCTGTTAAATTAATGAAACCTATTTATACATTACCTACATTTTACATTTATATATTATCTGCCATAATAAAAAATTGTCAATATGAGACCGTCAAAATATGAATATTATAATCAATAGTTTATTTATAGTTTTACCAATGTGTTCTCGATATACGTACATATAAATTGAGCATGCATGCGAAAAGCCCTTTAATATAGATCGATGGTGATTTTCAACAAGACTCAAGTGAACAAAATTCCGTGAGTTTCGAAAGTGACATGCCACATGGGCTTATTTTGGAACGCCCAGCCATATCCATAAAGCCTTTAAAGGCATAAGACCAGTAGAAACACAATTATCAATCAAGAAAACTGTATTGAACAGATAAGTAGCGTTCTCCGGTACAATCAGTTAGAACTTCCTATATCACGAAGAGGCTATACGGCAAAAAACGTCATAACACAGATCTTTGTAATAAATCCTAAATTAAATTCAAGCAAAGATTTCGATCATTTTCTTGTTGGCATAACCAGTGAGGAACAAAGCTTGTTTCGATCGCTCTAACCCAACTTTCAATCAATAATTCAACCTACATGATATATCTATGATACTGGATACTCAGGCAGTAAACAGAACATTTTATATCCTAGTCGTACCTGGAATTCCCTTGCAAAGCCATTCTCCCTTCGAGGACTATTCTGCGGAGCGAGGGACTCCGTGTGCTGCAAGAATTGCCTCAAACCTTCAACTGATCTCGAAGTTGACATAATCCCAGCCCAAGCAGAGGTGGAAACTGCTGTGTTTTCCTATAGCATGCATTAAGAGAGTCACATGAGGGATATCTATAGCATATTCTTGTCTAAAAGCCCATGACAATAGCGTTTCCGACCCTTTCCTTTGCTTCTTTGCTTTCTCAGTTCAATGCAGGAAGTACATATATCCAGCATGCAATGCTCTTAGCCGGAAGTGAAATTTCAAATTCAGGAATTGGATATAATGGACTGCATATAAATAGGAACTGAGGATTGGAGAGAAGTGAATTTATCTAGCATATCCCCAGATATGCAAAAACATGTTAGCACGATTCCCATTTGGACAACTGCACCATGCTGACATATCTCAGATACAAAGTTGAACCCTAAAAGGCTACCTTGAGTTATGGAATGATTTTGTTTTTAATAATTGCACTTACCGGTATATACACAAATCCTTTACCTAATTTCTAAAGGTATGTCTCAACCAGTGTGCATTGCATGCATCTGTAATTGTTATTATCCAGAAACTTTCAAATATATGCCCTCCGAAGCATAATTGTGTCATAATTTTGACACTGGTTGAGACCCTAGCCCTTTAATCTGAAACTGGTATGTTAGCTTACTGATTAGGTAGTTTATTTTTATTTTCTACACTCATCGGAGTTCCATACTTTGTTTATTTGACTTGCAAAGCATTTTCCACACAAAATACACATGCTGTGCAAACATGTTGAACCCAGTTCCTTTTTTTAACACCACTCCCCATCCAACCAAAAAATAAACAACAGACAGACAGACGAACCAACCAAATTTAACAAACCAACAAATTAATTACTTTACATAAAAGTAAATAAGTAAGTAGATTAATAAATTAAATAACAACCCTTTTAAGAATATGAACTTAGTATTTTTGGGGCTAATTTTATCTGAAAACTATATCACAGTCCCCACAGGATTAAGGCCGCAGATAACATGTTTTGATTGGTAGGCAAACAGGTAGTGCACCAAATGCAAGAGTCTAGGTGGACTGGGGGCATGAAACCAACCCCTCCCCCCAGAGTCTCTAAAATAGCCATCTTGATGTATTTTGGAGTCAAATTCCAAGCATAATCAGTCTTTATATTTTAGTTAGATAATTACCATACATTAACCACATAATTATTGTGCTTGACCACTTTTAAAGAAAACCCATGTGCATCAAATTGTGAATTACATGAATACTAGGTGAATGTACATTAATTTTGGTTCAACAATATTTAGCTGATTCAAGAGTTCTACATTAATTAAAGTTGGATTTGAGATTCAAATAACTTGTTAGTAAATCGTAATCTGACTCTGCAATGAAGAAGTTATAGCTGGATTTACAATTTGTCGATGTAGCTTCAGTCAGATGTTCACAAAGACAAGTCAAAACAAAACACAATTTCATGCATTTGAGTAGCCTCCTCCGCAGCACAGGGGGGTGCTCATGTTTATGACGTATTATGTACGTGCCACGAGGGTGGGTCAGGGTTTTGAGCTCAGTTTGGGCAGGTAGGGTCAGAGTTTTGACCTGATTTGGGCAGATCAGGATTAGAGTTTAATGTGGGTGCAGTCAGGGTCGGGATTCAGTATTTTTAAGGCATCAGGGTTTTTTTTCCCCAAAAGGGGGCAATCAGGGTTTTGGAGCTCGGATTTTGGGTCAAACAGGGTCAGGGTTGGAGCCTCTTGGCCTCACATACATGTACCCATTTTTCATGTAAGTAACACCCATTTTTCATGTAAGTAAAATAAAGCTATTGCCATTTCCTAAGTTAGCTCAGACTGGTAGGTAAACAGTAATATGCTTATAAATATAATTATCCCATGAAAACTTAGAATATAATTTATATTTAATATGCTTCTTTGTCTAGGTTCCATTCTGACAGTTTATTCAACAGTTAGATTATTTAAAATATAATGCTTATATAATTTAATTTTGTCAATAAATTACATTTTGTATAACTGTGTAAGGCATATGTTTTGAAACTAAAAGTCAGAAAAGAATAACATACATGTAGATGGCTATAATTTGCAACACAAGTCAACAAAATTTGAAAGAATGCACTTGCTTAAAGCAAGTACATCTTTCCAAAGATTTCTTGTACCTTACATCTATCTAGTATACTAATCTATAGCATATTTAAAGACAAAATACCCTATAATTATTATTAATATATGGTACACACTACCTTGGCAGGGTTTTCAAAAGTAACCAATGCCCAATGCAAGTCACTGGCTATTTTCACGGTTTGCACCAGGTACTGGTGGTAATGATTACATGTATGTGAAAAATAGACTCAAAATTTAATTGCTTTAACTATTAAGGTCCTGAAAATGCTCCAGAATACACCTTTGAGCACAGATTTTCAAAATTTCCTTCATGAGAAATGCATTGTGGTTCTGGCTCAACATTGTAACAGTTTAATATTTTAATTCCTCCTGGACTGGCAGTCGTACATGATGATATTATCTGAGTTAGCAGCTGTACTGGAGGTTAGTGTAGGAATTATCTGGTTTCACCTAACGAACAAGAACAAGAGGTCGAACCTCACTGATTATCTATGAAGCAAATTTATTAATATTATTATATTATTCCAATATACAGCGTGTGTAATAGAAATAAACCGGTACATGGCATGTGTGTGTACTTGCAGGCCAGGACCCCACACTGCATGGGTTGTGAGTTATGTATTATATTAGGGATAATAAGGAATGCAAAATGACCTATACATAACAGCCTTCCGGGAGGGCATTACACCCCCCCCCCCCCCCCCCCCCACCTCTCTCAATATGGCTTCACTGCATTGTGCAGTGAATGCTTTGGCTACTTAATTCCGATTTCCTCCCACTACTATCTTTTTCTTTTGAAAACCCTGTATTGGATTCAGCTTATTAGTGTCTGAAAAAAAAATGGTACAATATATTGGTAATATACGAGGTGATATTTTTGGCATCTGCTTGGCACATAACAAGCTCATCAAACCCATACACAGCTCTGAATACAGAGGGTTTCAGCATAGGTCATCATAAATTATCTGAGCCAAGCTTCTGCCAAAACAGAACAAAAGATGCACCCACATATGTAAAATTTGTTATCTTCTTCAAACTATTATGCTTCTCAGTTCATTGATTAATAATTATTAAGAGAAGTATAAAGTACATGATTGTATGTAAAGTTCAAGATTATTCTGTTGCAAGCTGTGATCTAGTTGCCATTCTATGATGTACTGTACTGACACCTCCATTATTAGTATGAGGAACCCCAGCCTGGATGTCATCAGCCAACACTGGCTCATGGGATTTATTTAATGGGCACATATAGGTTGGTGTAGGGTCCACTTGAAGATCCTTCTTGTTTTCTTCATCTGGATCTGATGACTTGCGAGAAAACAAGTTGGAAATCTTCTTGACAACGTAATTGCCAGCTGGAAAGAAAAAAGAAATGGCACTGAAATTAGTGCACCATTCCGGCATATAAAAATTTCACAAACTAATATGACTTACAAAATTGGATAAGATCTGGCATGGAGAATAAGGCAATAGTACTAATTTTTAGGCGACCATTGGACATGCACAATTGTATGCATATATATGTATCTTAGCCTTGTTATACTGCCTAGCAGGGACTGGTTTTCTATTTATCTACATGAACAGGTACCTATCTGATGGCTGGCGGATCAACCAAAATTGCAAAATGCAACTCATGAGGGTAGACTTGTATCAGGAAAGGAAACATGTGCAATACTGTGAGAAACATGGTTCAATGACAAATACATTCAATGACAAATACATTTTTCTTCAAAAAGCCCGAACCTGGCCGCCGCGAGTTGGTTTTAAGGGGCCAGTTGAAAATATCAGTGACCTTCCTGAGCCTGTTGGAAGGCTCATGAACACATCTTTCCCACGAATAAAGTTACATAAAGTATTAAGCTGTTCACATTTGAGAGATGGGATTCCAAATTTGAGAGAAAGTTCCTCTCCGACGGACTTTACACTTGGAAATCTCATTTCAATCGCCATCTCGTTTTGACTTCGTTATGCATAAATTATAGCTAATTACCAGAAATTTGGAAGTGACGTCACGGACACGGTTTTGGCCTCTGAGTCGCAGACCCTACATGGGGAGAAACGGAAACAATGAAATCGCCGTTCTCCCTCAAGTAGGGGATGCTGTACGCAGGCTAGCGATACTTGTAAGCGTATAAATACACAAATCTTGAGATTGGGCTGCCTGTGGTTAAACATACAGCCGCTGGTTTATCACGTGGTTTACCTCCAAGATTTTGTAGGTTGCAAGTGCGCATGCTCAACGCGAAAAGCAATCGTTTCGTGGCAGAGGTTTCTTTAGGCGACAGGAAAGGAAAAGAGATGAGAAATTACTCTTTATAACTTTATAAAATCCTCAACGCTATACACTTGCCACACACAAAGAATCAATGCTACTTAATTTTCCTCTTGTTTGTCTACCATTAATACCAGTAAACGTACAAACTAATAAAGAGCTAGTAATAATATATGAAGAACATGACTCATGAGTCATTTAACTGTCTTTAAGCGTAGTCCACACGAGCAAGTTTTCCTTGACAAGTTTTCCCTTGACAAGTTTTATTTGCTCGTGTAGACGACGAAAAATTACAAGTTTTGCCTTGACAAGTCTCCTTGTTGAAAAACTGGCGTGCCAGTTATTGAACAAGGCAACTTGTCAAGGAAAACTTGTCAAGGAAAACTTGCTCGTGTGGACTACGCATTACTCCCCGTGTTTACTCGTTACAAACAAAACTGACCACCCGATCAATTTGATCAAAACGTCGGTACTTACCATTTATTATAAGTCATACCATCTTTCAGGCACGTGAAAGTAAGATTTCTCCTTCAACAGGTTTTGTGTACAGTCGTTTATTCTGGGTGTTGCTAAATCACGGGCGAGGATCGAGGCAGAGCCGGCGCATGAAATACGAGTGGTCAGCGGTATAAAGAGTGAATAGCACAGCAAGCGGACTCCTCTAGCTAGCTCTGCTGCAAGTTCAACTTTACTAAATTTAGAGCTAAATTTCTTGACTATAGCGTAATTTCTTACTTTCTGAATAAATCCTACTGATATGGTTCTCTATCAACTAACACTACGTACGGTGTGGTATAGAGCAGATTTCGTTTGAGTGGGCAAACTACAGCACTGACTCGCACTGATCGAAATTTGAGAAATGTGACTATTTACAGTTTGTCTGTAAATTGTAGCCGCGGACTTTGACTCGTTGTTACAGACAAATGTATGGAAAACTGAAAATATACACGATTGTACGCTTCCCAGCAAAGCTACATCCCTCTAATTTCGATCAGTGAATCTTTTACCTGGTACCTTAAGTTTGTATATGAAGAATATTTCAGATATTCGATTTTACGGATTTTATTTGGCAACGGATTCCCATACAAATACTCTATTTCGCAACATGTTTGCACCCCTTTCAAAATGTCGGAGTTAACCGCGAACTGTTGTCTTTTGTTCTCTTGCGCTTTAGTATTTTTAGCAGTATCAGGAGCCCATTACCAGGAGCGTGCATCTCCCAGATTAGGTCTGTCCAACAGAACAGATGATGTAGCTATTTTTAGCTTTGTGTTTCCCGCGAGAAGAAACAAAGGCCGTCACTTTTAACTGTAAATTATTCTATGTTGTTAAAATTCTAATATACATACATTATTTATAATATATACACTATTATCGTAAGATATAGTCATTATGAGAGAGAGAGTCATTTGTACAGAAGAACTAGGGTACTAAAAAGCTAAAACAAGGCGAAATACTATAAAAATGCTCTGTAAGAGTAATAATTAAATCAGTAGAAAATCATCCGCTAACAATGTGAATTGATTTAACAGATAAAACATTGAAATAATGATATTAATTGCTAGTTCTTTGTTAGTTTTTGTAGAGAGACGTATTGTACCTGCATTTAAAACTGCAAAGCACTTAAAGCTGCCATAACGACGAAAATGTACCATTTCGATTTGCCACTTTTTCAGTGTCAAAAGGTCAATCAGTGTTAGAAATGTCCGAAATATAATAGTAATTTTTTTTCCAAACGGGCAAGTTACACCACAAAATGTTATTAGTGTTTACCGGCGGTAAATGTCCGCCATTACTGGAACACTCAACACGTCGCGAGAAATAGTGTGCATAAAAAAGTAGCCAACCAAAGATAAATATAGTAACTCTCTTCTTGTGTATGTGAAGACGTTTTTAGTAGAAATATGCATCCAAGACGTACAACAACAACAATATATTTATTTGTACCAGTCAATTTACATTTTTGTTTTATATTATAATAAGGAAATAAGCAGAAAGTGTGTGGTACGGGGGCCCTAGAATAACTAAAAAGCTAATCTAGCTAGGGCGCCCTTATATGTGCAGAGAAAGGTGCGAAAGAGGAGACGTTGCGTGAATATACTTAATTTGCAATTAATAGCAAAAACGACAAGCACAAGAACGTCGCCGTTACAGACAAAACGAACATACTAACGAACGTAGGAAGGCTCATGTCATTAAAGAGGGGAACAAAATTAAGTAACAGAGTGGCGATGAGAAGTTTTATATTCTAGTTGTTAGCGGGTACAAGATGAATAGCAAGTTAGTATTACAATAGAAAATCAGCTCTCAATTTGTTTTTGAAAGCGTTTCTCCTTAGTTGTTTGTCGCTAGAGTCAAGAGAATTCCAGACTTTAACTCCCACAAATCTAATATTAAAGATTCCGTAATTAGTGCGAGCTTTGGGGAGGTAATAGCTTTTTCGAGAGGCTAGTCTGGTGTTATAATTGTGTTTACTGCTAAGAAGCTGAAAGAAGTCACTGGAAGTTCTCTTGAGTGAAATTGTTGCATAAAAAGAGCAGTATGCGAAAAAGACAAATCATTAATTTTAAGTATTTTAAGTTGCTTGAAAATGGGGGAGGAATGGGCATCAAACTTAGAAAATGTAATAATACGTAAAGCTCTTTTCTGAAGAATGAATAGGGGACGAATCGTTGACTTATAAGTGTTTCCCCATATTAAGATTCCGTAAGTTAAATAGGGATAAATTATCGAGTAATAAAGTTGGGTCAAAATGTTAAGATTAACGTAGTAGCGGATTTTTGACCGTTGTGACCGTGTTGTGCAGGCGAGCGTTGAGTGTATGAAATAACCCTTTGTATAAAGCTGAACAAAGGGAACGGCGTCCAGTAATGGCGGACGTTTAGATAAAATATTCGAAGTTCAAAAAATAGACTTTCTGTCGTCGTATCGAAAAACGATACGAACTGTTAATAATGTATCAACTTTATTTTATGCATATGCAAAAACATTGATATGTCAAAATTTGATCGTGGTCAGGAGCCCATAACTAGGAGCGTCCATGGTCACAGCGTTTTTACAAGTTGGGCTATTTTTAGATTATCTTCTCCGCCAATTGGCGGGTTGCACCGTGGCGGAACAAAATATGTATCATTAGCTATTACATGGCTACTACGCTTTTGTGATTTGATTCCCTTAGGAATAATTGCAACTCAACAATAGCGGGAAACCGTTCTAAAAATACATAACTTGTGAAAACGCTGTGACATAGGAAAACACTGGAAAACTCAAGCTAATTTTGACCCCTAATAGGTACCAATAAAAGTTTGTAGCTGAAAAGGACAGTCCGTTTAATATTTTTTTAAACTTGTATATTAAATAACCAACTGCTTCTGTTTGGAATTTGTCGAGCTTTTTACGTTGAACATTCCCTTTCGGAAATTTACAGACGTGACATCTGACTCTTTGTATTCCGCAGCGGTAAATCGACTTTGACAAAGTGAGGTGGCCTGTCATGTAGGTAAAGAGGTACAGTGGGGTGATACCTTCGGTATGAGCTGCTTAATCTGAAGTTGGTGTCAATGTAATGCTGATTGGAATCTGGAATAAATGACTCTACCAGCATGGTAGCAATACCATAGACAGATTTGTCAACTGACCTTGGTAAATAGTCATACTTAAATACTCTGTTCTGTGCTTCTACTCCATTATTCGTGTTGACAATGTTAATTGCCTGCTGCTTCCTGAAAGCGTGCGCGCAGCGAAATGCACAGGATAGCCATGTCCTCTCTATGTAGGCTTTGGGGTTTGGTTTACTCTTATAAAGACGACATTCTTTGAAGGCTTCCACTGATTTCTTGAAAGCCTCCTGTGATCGTGCATATGCTATTCGCTGCATGTGCGCGAGGAAGATCTCTTGTTCAGCACATGAGAGACCATTCTTGCCAACCCGTGACCACCGTTGCAGCGCCTGTATTCTGTGAAAGTCACAGATGTAGACTACAATACCCGAAAATTGTTCTTCAATTGCTCCTATTTCCGCGGTAGAATAATCAACCATAAAATAGAGTGGGTTCCAGGTTGGATTCCAACCCTTGACAATACTAAGTGCCTCACTGATAAGGGCTTGCTGTTCAGATTGGCACATGAATTCTGCTACCACCTTATAACCGACGTTGGTATGTACACAAATGAAAAACAGTGGGATTGCGTACTTGGTGGTTTTGTATGTAGCATCCATCAAGACCAGTTCCCCGCCATATTTTGCTAGCAATCTTTGTTGCCATGGCTCTTGATGAACGAAAAGAAAGGTCTCCTCGGCAGCGCCTGGAACTTCAGTGCCAGAGGTTGAAGATTCGTCTCGAGTTCTATAAAAGAACTTGGTATTTGGAGACTTGGCTTGCCATTCTGAAATTTTCCTTCGTAGTGATTCCTGGTCATCTTCACAGTACTTGAAGGACGCAATCGCCTTGGCAATTTGATTTCGCAAATATTTCCGACTTGGGTAGTAACGTCGGTTTGTTTTCTTTGGCTTTTTGGAGTCGCAAACCTCAGAGAAAAGGCTTTCCTCTACGTATTGGTCCAGACATCTTCTTACTTCTGTCAGCTTGGTGATGTTTTGCTGCACGAGATCATAGATTTTCTTAACGATACGCTTATCTATGTGATGCCCTAGGGTTGAACATTCCACGCCTACTGGATGATTTGAATGAGCAGAACTCAAAGGGATTTTTACGTAGTAACGCGTGGTGGTACAGAATATGTGGTCGGGGTTGTTGTCCAACTTTGCTTGTATTTCCTTAAGAACTGTTCTCTTTGCGATCGTTAAGCTATTTGCTGTTGGGCAGGCGTTCTTGTCAACAAAATGATCATTACAGACTCTAATACACCTTATCTGCATCACGGCCTGGCAATCCAGCTTTCTTGTATTTTGAAGTCGGTCCGATTCTTAGAGGAGTAGTCGTGCTCTTTGGCATTATTTGATTTAAAGCTCCCTCTTCCATCCTTTCGATCAGAAAAAAAATATGAAACTTTTCTATAAACGCATACTGATAATTATATTCTTTGGAATAATAGTTGATAACAGTGATATATATATGTACAACCACAGCCTTTTATTAGCTATCAAATGTATTCTTTTTAGTTTACCTTTAAGGATCCGTGTAGACAGTGTCTCGTTTCTGTACTAATAATGGAAAAAGGTTTTCCAAAAAACTGAATGGGGACATTACCGCGGTTGTTCTCAAACACAGGTGGAGCTGCAAATGAAAATAAAAATACTCTATGAAATGCAACAAAATCAGAAATGGTTAAATACAACGAATAGGGTTGCTTAGGGCTGTGCTAAATTAGGGTAAACAATATTTGTTCGAGAAGAGAGTTGGTAGGAAGAGAATACAATATGGCAGAAATTATGGTCCCTGAAAAAAAAAGTGAACGAGTAAAACGTTGACAATTACAACTTGTCATGATTTTTCTAGTTTGTAACCTCATCTGTCCTCAGCGATTTGGAGGTAAGTTTGAGTGGCTTCATAGGGTTTCAGTTGAGTTTTTTAGCTACCATGCATAAAAATATATATCCCAGAAACTTACCCTCTAAACCGGATAAGTGCATAAAGATAACATAATTAAAACAATTTTATCGCGACATAAAAAAAATATATATCGATCTTTCATAATTTAACAAATAATTCTCTAATAGTGAGTTCGACCCGCAATCAAAGTTTGGGCTGACTGTGGTCCACGCGGTCAAATGAATATATTAGATATGTTTATTCACCTAATCTCTTAGTTGAGACATAAGTATACAACAATGATTACAACAATGTTACTAAAAAAATAACTAGAGAATAAAAAGAGAAGACGTAGATATATTAGGTTACCTTACTACTAATTTCTTCATATAACTCCATTATTTGTCTGATGTAATTACAACTTGTCGTTAATATAGTTCTATCATTCATGGAGACGATATAATAATAAAGACTAGTAGGATCAAATGAAGAGAAAGATGGATTTATGAGAAATAAATTATTCGAAATAAATGAATAAATGAACAGTCAAGAAACTAGACTGGAAAACCCTTGAAAAATATTGATTTTCCTTCAGGATACTAAATTATCAAAGAATACCAAAAGCAAGCTTGAAAACGGGAGAAAGGATTTATGAAATTGCCTTTTGAATTGCACGTTTTTATTTGCCGTCTAACTTTACATACATATCGTGTCTGACTTTGACCTTTTGACCATGGGTTTCCCAAACATTCATTATGAATTAGCACACAACACGCGCGTTAATTAAATCCTATATATTTTTATATCAAAAATAAAGACTGGATGGACTGATTATAAGTAATTAATATACAAACTGAAATCATCTTAAAATACCTGTTTTTGAAAATCTCTTGTGGTCTTTCTCTTTCGAATGACTCTGTGCGAACATAACACGTGGAGTTCACACGCTGAAATCTCTCAAGGAGGTCATCTACGTCTGCACTGTTTCCTTCAAAATATCCCACACCGTATTGATTCTGAATGGAACAATCCTGTAGATTTTCCTTTAAGAAATTTAGCTCTAAATTTAGTAAAGTTGAACTTGCAGCAGAGCTAGAGGAGTCCTAGTCTCCCTCGCAGCCTCTTTTAGTGTCGGGCTCCCTGTGCTCCCTCCCAGCCTCTTTTAGTGTCGGGCTCCCTGTGCTCCCTCCCCACAAGAGGCTGCTTACTCGAGCGCTACATTCCATTCCCTTTGTCTGGCCAAAACCAATCAGCAATCGCTATGACGTTGATTTCCCGCGCTAGGCGAAATACAAAAATGTAAAACATTGCGATGGACAACTATGAATGAAACTCCAAAAAAGGTGACGGAAAGTGACGAGAAGTGTTATCTCTGCTCACTCTCTTGTCTGAAAAATAACAGAGTATTTATTTTTGGAAAAAGCGGCTTAAATATCTCGAGTCTTCTCAGCTCTGCTATCGACGTAGATTTGAGCAATTTCTCACAAAGTGAGAACTTATTCGTTTGTAAGAACATATGCTATAAGCTTCTATTACAGCTTAAAAATTGTTTGGAAAAATACGAACACATCAAGGAGAAGATCAAAGAAAAATATGACAGTGAAGGTCAGGTCCGAACGAAAAGGTTACGTCGAGAGAAAGATAATTCAACTCAACAGTCATCGAAGCAGCGTATTTCCGATTCACCTAACGAGAATGCCGGTGCAGCCAAATCTCTGAATTTTTACGGGCCAACTACCACTTGTACTTCTTCAAGAAACTCAGACTCATCTGTTGAACAGTGTTTCTCTGTAGACTTACCTGAAAGTAGTAATTATGCAGTATTTGAACGGTCACTTGAACAGGTTAAACTACCTGTGATCCTACCTGGGAAATCTTTTGGCGGCATTACATCAACTCCTGTTCCGTCTACGTCTACTAGAAAAACAACTGGCAAAGTAAAGATAACTATACACCATCCCAGTAAAACTGTCAACAAGAGCCTTGACAACACTTATGAAGCATTGGGAAAAGCGTTATTTTACGGTCCTCCTTCACGTATAGCAACAGCTGTCATGAAATGCGATCCCGTTCGCAAGGAAGTAATAAAGAAAGTGCTTATGATCATATCACAAGAGGTCAATAGCCTGTGTTCAAGGCGCGAGCCATCTATTTTAAGAAAATGTGGAAGGGAAGATCTGATAAAGTTTGACCTTCAGTCGCTTTGCGAAGAGTGGCAGCAGAAAGCTCCTCTATTTTACTCCGTCCTTCTTACCTGTGCCTGCAAGAAGTCAGCCAATATTACGTGGCTTCCAAGTGTTGCAGTGTCTGGTTCGGTGCTATTAAAGCAAAGAAATCCGCAAATGAATGCGACTGCCACAGTGTTGGGAATTCTCCTGAAGAGCAGGTCGATCGAGGTAAGGCTGTTCATTATGTATACCAAGGGCAAGGGAGGTGGGGAGCAGAGGAATTTGAGGGGGGTCTCAAGTTTTTTTAACGGTTATAAGGGGGGGTCATTAAAAAAATATGGCCCGAGGGAGGGAGGGATGACAATTTTTTTCATGATTCTCTCTGACATAGAGTTGCATGTACCTCATTTATGTCTTTTATTTCATTTGAAACATTTTTTGTACAAGATAATACACAAATATAAATAGTCAACAGTACTGAAAATCCTCACCAGTCTTAATGCTAGTCAAGATAGAATGTGGGTTTGTGTCTCATTAAATCAACAGATAACAATAACAGATCAAACGTTATAATTCTTCTTCTATTTTAATACATCATAATAATATTCACTTCTGGCTTGCATTCTCATCATTAACATTCTCATCATCATCATCACTTCCACCACCACCCTCACCATTATTACCATCATTATTATCACCACCATCATCATCATCACACTGCAATACTTTGTGTCACACACTTGCTCAGCCTTGAAACCTTTTCTTTGTCAATTATAACACTGACAGTTCTGACTGTTTTGTTAATTTTGTTATCAATGCATAAGGTATACCGTGAAACAACTGAAAATTCTTGGTTGAAGAGATGGAGGGGGGGTTGTAATTTCCTTGGAGAAATAGAGGGGAGACGCAAAAAAAAAAGCTAACTAAATTCAAGTATTTGCATATTTTAAAATATATTTTAATACAATCATGGAATTCTGAATGAATTAGGCCCCACCTACCTGAAATCAATCAGCAGTGCCAAAATGATGTCCAGAAAGGGAAGAGTAGGTTGACATTAGAAAAACAGCAAAGTTTCATTTATTATTATTATTGCCCTTTTCTAATATCAACCTGCTCTTTTCATTTCTGGTCATTATTTATGGCACTGCTGATTGATTTAAGGTAGGTGGGGTCACATGACTTCTAGCTGCAAAGGGCCTATTAATGGAATAATATCCTTTTTTTTTTCAATTATAATAGGCCAACATGGCAAGATTGACCAAGATGAAAGTGACGTGTGCAAACCGAACAGTACTTTCAAAGTTGGACTGTTTGGGTGAGAACCACACTATTGGTTTAGTTAAAGTGCAGGAAAGAATAATTAAGGAAACTGCAGTTTTAAAAGACAAGCATCAAGCTTTATCCACCCTAAAGTCAAGTCACGATGACCATGTTGACTGTTCTTCGAACTGCCTTGAAAGTATTTTACAAGCACACAGTGAATTGGAAGGCCTCAAGAAGTCATGTCATCCAGGGTTTGTCATTGCCTTTGACAACATAGACATACAGCTCCAAAGAAAGAATATGACAATGGCAGCTCAAAACAGAACTTATCACTGGGTGAACCATAAGATGGTTAACAACCGTGTTTCTGGTTGTTCACTCCCTGGTGATAGTCCAAAATCAGACATCCTTGATGTGCCAAATATAAAGTTCTTTCCCAGTATTGAGGACCACCAGCAACAATGCCTCAATTATGCCATTCTTGTTTCAAGAATCCTTGTTGAATACTTTGATGCTTTTGAGCCACTGAAGACTGGATGTGTACAGCATATTCCTCACAAATATACTAAAGAAATGTCAGAGAAGTCTTCAAAGGTACATTAATTTGCTTTGAGAAATGAACACAAGTAAATATTTAATTGCATGAACAAATGAATGAATTAATAAGTCAGTTATTGATTGAATATTTATGCCAGTGGGGGAGGGAGGGGAGGTGGATAATGCAAGGGGGGGTGGTAATGGTAGATTCATCATAAAGAAAAACAATAAGTTTTGACCCCCTTCTAAACAAAACAAAAATCAGACTCTAGTACATAAATTATTATGAAAAATTATAAGCCTTGATTTGCTGATCATTTTAGTATTATTGGAGGGAGTATTTAGAATAATAAAAAAGACAGCCCACCTTTCTTTGCATAATTGTTTGTGACCCCCTCTCAATGTCTTGAACTTTCATGCTCCCCCTTCATTCTTGCCAGCCCCTCCTCTTCCCCCCATTGCATAAATAATGAATGGTCCCTAAGCATGACTTATAGTCAGCACTGCAGTATCATAAATCACAAATAATAAAATAATAAAAAACACAAAAGCATAAAAAATTCTAATTATGCACATTGATGCAATAATAATTGTGCTTTCTCTAGGTACCCCTTGGAGTAATCTTCAAGAATGAAAATGTGAATGAAGATATATTGGACATTCTGAAAAAGTTCCAAACATATCTCCCAAAAAGACTCGATGGTGGATATGACCCACAACTGTTTGCTGGAGACCAACTATCTTTGGAAAGGGCAGTCAATATGATAGCTTCAGTGGCCAACGGTTACTCGCCAGAAGATCGATTGGAGGGCATAACTCTACAACTTGGGGATTGGCATGCTGGTGTTAAGTTGTTAACTGTAAGAAATGAGTCCAAATAACTGATGATAAGTATTTTTTAAATATTTGTTTACCAAAATTGAAATTCCCATAAGAATACACACAAAAAATTGTCAATTAATCCTATTGGGCCATGTTTCAGTATTTCATAGTACCACTTGAAACAGATTTAACTACTTCAAATATGGCCTGAAAAGCACTCACACTTTGCTCTGAGATCCATATCTGCACTGTTTCAATGATTAATTTTGAGCACTTATTATTATTTGTATTTACTACTGTTTTTACAATTTTTTTAAACTGCACTGTTGCCATTTTTTACTTTATGAGTTAAGACTCAATTATCAATTTCCCTTTAAACTAACTGAACTATTTATAGTAAAAAATATATTTGATAAAGATAGATTTATTAATAATAATATTAAAAATAATATATTTCTTATGAAACGTATTATACATTGTCAAGTCTAATTCAATTTGCGTTTTATAATGAAAAATCGAAATTATATTAAAGAATTTACACTGTATCATTGACATTTCAATCTAAAATTTACATATTTCTGTGTCTATTTGTGTTTCAGATGATATACAACAGATTCTTCAGTGGAAATTCAGAAGTGGACAACTGCACCCTGTTTTCAGATAGAACTGTTATAAATCGAAGAAATGTAACAGGGGAACCCAAAGCTTCATACCGCCCTAACAGAGATTTTCTGGAAATAGTTCTGAAGTCCAGAGTTATTGCTGCAGCCATGAAGGTACTTGGTGTAGATGGTAAATCTGGACTACCATCAAAGCATCCCCTTCCCCCCGCATCAGCAACCAAGTCCCAGAAACATGAGTACTTAATCAGTGTCTCTACAGCAATAGTAGATACGTTTATTTTTCAGGACAGCCATATAGATCAGCTTGTCAGTAGTGTTTTCACAGCACAAGAAAGAGAAAACCTAGCAAATGACCAACAACTAACTGATGATGGAAGATTTCCTTGTAGATTTGAAGGGTGCAAGAAATCCTTCAAGTATGATGGGAAAAGTCGAAGAGAACATGAGCAGACTCACACCCCACCACCAGATGTTCCTGAACAGCCTGTGCTCTCATCAGTCAAACCAAAGACATCACCAACTACATGTAAGCCTATTCAGGATGATGTATTCAATTACAATTGTGCTCTTTTGCAAGATGGTTTCCTCTTCCTCAACTTTCTGGATGCAGTACGTGAGGGTGATGGGTTAAGAATTATCAGGCAATATAAGTATATAAATATGCTGTACTGTAAAGCTGATGGATCCCATAGTACAAAGTATGCATTGGAGTGTCTTTATCAGTTCTTCCTGATATATGCTTTGCTAACACCCAGAGACAGCACACGCTTCATATGGAATAGATCAGTCAACAACACTTCCAAAATAGGTAACAACATCCCTTTGGACCTAGATGTAGAGCACAGTAACAATTTTATAAAACAGGCTATAAAAAATCTTGGCCCAAATGTTACTGAGAATGCAGTCTCCCGTATCAGTAATTCAGAGTCTGCAACAAGAGCTATCATAACCAAAGTTGATGATATCATAATCAGAGTGGCAAGATCAGGGAGACATACACAAAGCTCTGTTGAAAAGGATCTTGATGAACTGTTGAAAAGAGCACTACAAGAAAATGTATTTGAGCAATTAGATAGCCGTGTCTACATTCATTATTGTAACTTTCAAAGAGACAGACTAGACAACTTGAACATGTCAGAGATTTATAGATGGCTGAATAAGCACAAGAAAAATATCACACTTGGTATTCGAGCTAGATAAGCTCACAGGGACAGCAAAAATGATATGTACATTACCTAGATCTATATTTAAACAGCACTAAATAATTACTACATATGAATTAGTACCAGATTTTTCATGGAATAATAGAGAATATATAGGCATTACACTATCTTGTGTAATATGTGCAGTGTTATTTCACAGATTAAGTCTACGATCTATAGATCTCTTTCTAAAGACAACATGATGGGACAGTCAAAAAACAAATTTTATTTTTTGCTTTTGAAGTTTTTAGAACAGCAATATTTAAATTTGTAGATAATTAGACGAAAAATGATCAGATATATATAGTTTTGTTTAGTAAAAATACCAATTTCAGTCTTGAGGCTGAATTACATATATATTTTCACATACATCATAAAGTAATGATTACAAATGAATGTGATCTAAAGTATACAAGCAATGAGATGTCAAATACAGTAAGTATAATTAATCACTTACATGAACTCTTTCAAGTGTTTCAAGTACTGCTTGTGATATGCCTACATCTGAAACATTGAATTCAATGGTAGACTGTTCAGTAAATGAATCCTGCAACTGTGAAACTGACAAATTGTCAACTGCCATCTCAAATAAATCGTTATCGTCAAGTAGTGCTTCCCAGTCTTCAAGGAACAAATCTTCAAATTCATCACTTTCTGTGTCAATAAACACTTCTGTATCTTGAAACTCTTCCTTTAATATGATAAGGATTTTGCCGGCATGCTGTATATCCCAAATCTCAACAAAATCACATATGTCTTTCAATGAAAACAAATGTTCTAAGTTTTTCAAAACTTGCTGAATTTGAGTTTCAGAAAAACCAAGAAGAAATGGAATAGCAGTTAGGGTTTTGACATCAGTATTTGCAGTTGTATTCAGTAGTTTCCTTAGTAGTGTTTTGTAATAAATAGTCAGTTTGTTGTGAACATGTTCTCTCTGGCATTTAGTGACATCTCTTGATCTTACATGTATATTTCTTGATTTACTGTCAACTTGTTTTGTGGGAAATGATGTTAGTTTACCACATTCTGGCAATCCACATTGACACTTTTTAGCGCAGTAGTCACAACAGAAGTGAAGTTCTTTGTAGTTGTCGGATAATTTCTCCTCAAAATGTTTTAAAATGGCTGCACGCCGACACTGATCATGCATTATGTAGGACTTGATATCTGCTTCAACGTGTGCAAGCATTACACCATTGTATAGTAAAAATGCTGTGGACTGAGTGCCATCTCTGCCAGCCCGTCCGGTCTCCTGTGTATAACTTTCTATGTTTTTGGAGGGCCCAAAATGAACAATCCTGGTCACACCTTTACAATTGACACCCATACCGAACGCTATAGTAGCTATCAAAACTCTTATTGTGCCATTTTCTTGAGAGAATGAGGATAGGATGGTTTCTTTGTTGGACAAAGGTGTACAGGAATGAAGCATTTCCATCAATGCACTTTTCATATTGTCAGGACTTTCCATGTAAAGCTCTTTACCAAGCATACCTTTTAGAGTGGCGTATAGAAGACTGCATTGCCTTATTGTTTGACAATAAATGATGGTTCGTTCACATTGTCCTTTCTTGTCTTTCAATTCTTCAGCCAACCAATCGAAATAGTATTCAAGGTCAGCATCCTTGGCCATATACTCCACGGAGTACACTACATTTCCTTTGTTTGGACTTTCAAATATAACTTTGGGATGTCTCATCATTAAAATGTCAAAAATTGTATCTCTAGTTGCTTTTGTTGCAGTAGCAGTTAACGCAATCATGGAAGCAGATTGAGTTAGAGTCCTAAACTCGTGAAGTCGAGAGTAGCATTCTCTAAATGGTGCAAGACTGCTGTTTGTTGACGTACCCCTAAGAATAAACAACAACGAAATAAGCTTAATTAAAATTAAGAGGCGAAACAAAAATGTTATATATTAATACATGTATGTGTGTCTCCCAAGTAACTGAACTCATAATGCTTACCAATGCTTGATTACATGTGCTTCATCGACTGCCACGGCACAGAGATTTGAAGTGTATGTTGAGTTTTTCAACATATTTCGCCAGCGTTCGTTGAGAAGCCATGCTTCTGGCGTTCCATATACAACTTGAAACGATCCCCTCTCTACTTGCTTTCGTTCTCCCTCGTCTTCAATGCCGCTAATGTTAATAGCAGTAACACCGAGTTGTTGTAGGTAGTTGACTTGATCTGTAATTAGGTTGATCAGTGGTGAAACAACAGCAACTATGTGTTTTTTATCAGTACGAAGACAATCGAAAATAAACGGTAATGCTTGAAATATCACTGATTTGCCGAAGCCAGTTGGTAAGTTTACGAATACATCGCTATTTCCTTCAAAAATAGTCCGTATAGCCGTCTTCTGGTGCTCGTTGAACTCCTTTATTTTGAATTTTTTGGCCACTTTGGTAAACGCTTTCTCGATGTCCGCCATGTTGACTATAAGTATAAACTAGTGTTTTGGCGCGAGTTAGTTCTCGATTTCTGTACTAGCGCTGTGATTGGCCAGACAAAGGGAATGGAATGTAGCGCTCGAGTAAGCAGCCTCTTGTGGGGAGGGAGCACAGGGAGCCCGACACTAAAAGAGGCTGCGAGGGAGACTAGAGGAGTCCACCATTATGAATTGTTCATTCTAACTCTTAGGGTGGGCTTGCAGTGCTATTCACTCTTTATACCGCTGACCACTCGTATTTTATGCGCCGGCTCTGCCTCGATCCTCGCCCGTGATTTAGCAACACCCGTTTATTCTGACCGATGAAGGCACCGCTGGCGCTGCGCTGCATGTGCTCGCGTTCGTACCCAGATCTCTCCATCGCGTAGAATCATTAGCCAATCAGCGCGCGAGTTTGCGTCGTCAACGAAGCCCAGGCTGCAGGAAGCCCGCGCGTAAATATTTTGTATATAGTTTACAATTATTCACTGAGGATTGTTTTAGTATATACCATACAAGTGATTAGTATAAACAAGAGAGGATAACTATCCTCTCTTGGTATAAACCAACTAGTGGACTATTACAAATCCTGCATTCTGATTGGATACGCTACTATAGGTCTATTTGTGATAGCCCATGGTAGAGAAAAATCGCACGCATTTTATTTCTTTTCTTTCTGTTTCTTTCTATTATTTTCTACTGTCCGACTAGTTAGTTTATACTAAAACAATTAGACCTCTCGCCCTCATGGGCTACGAATTAAATAGCCCATTCGGCTGCGCCTCATAGGCTATTGACTCGTATGTGGGGCGCCAAGTGTGACAAAAGGTCGAGTTCGAAATATTGGGTCTATCACCTAATATATAGTCAATCCTTTTACACTCGTTCTCAATAACACGTGCAGGTTCGAAACGAAACTCCTGACTTCGAAGTCGTTTCTGGTGGATGTCAATCAAACGGTTTCCATGGAGTTTGAAGTGAACCGTACGTTGTGTGAGTAAATTCGGGAAACTAGCATTTTATAAACATGGCAGTCTTTCCCAAAGTCGCTTAGATGGAGAGTAATCATGCTTAGAGCCAAGGGTTTGCAAAATAGGGAAATCGCATAAACTTTATGTGTGAGCGAGCGGTTTGTGTATAAGATCAAAATAGGGAAATCACATAAACTTTATGTGTGAGCGAGCGGTTTATGTATAAGATCAAAATAGGGAAATCACATAAACTTATGATGTGTGAGCGAGCGGTTTGTGTATAAGATCAAAATAGGGAAATCGCATAAACTTTATGTGTGAGCGAGCGGTTTATTTGTGTATAAGATCAAAATAGGGAAATCGCATAAACTTTATGTGTGATCATGAGCGAGCGGTTCAGTTGTGTATAAGGGGCCGTCGACATATTCGAAATGCCCCGCTAAACTAACAACGGACGTTAAGGCCAGACCCCCTCCCCCCTCCCCCTTAACGTCCACCCATTGTTTTATGCTTTTTTTATATTTAGGTCAGGAAAAACAGTAATGAAATACACGGGAGTTCACTTATAAACAAAGTATAAAACAAGCTTAAAGCTTTAATAGCTGCAACTGTACAGTCAGTCAGTACCTCGAATTCCCGTACGAGCTCATTTCGGATCTTGACTGAAATAGTCATTCGGACACGACTATAAAACTGAGTTTCACTTACCTGGAGGTTTGAGGTATTTCATGATACTTCTAATCAAAAGACCTTGTTGGAATTTCAGGGAAATTCGACAGAAATTGCGCTCTAATGTAGATCTAGCTGACTAGAAACGTTTGATTAAAAAGTGTACTTCTATTGTCTTTATTGATGAAAAAGCGTTTGTTCTAAATGCCCCACACTAACGTCCATGCCCTTACCCCCTCCCCCCCTAAACGTCCATTGTGCGTTAAGCGGGGCATTTCGAATATGTCGACGGCCCCTAAGATCAAAATAGGGAAATCGCATAAACTTTATGTGTGAGCGAGCGGTTTGTGTATAACTATAAGAAATCTGATTGTTTATATAGCTTCAAAGGTCTTGGAAAAATAATTATAGTTATTTTTATTCATCCAGTTGCAGATATGCTCCTTATAAGAGGTTTTATCGAGCAATACCCTCGAGCTCTACCTTGACGAGCTCCAGGCATGGATACAACATTCGACAGGGCAAAAAAAAAATTTGAAACTCTCAGGACATGGATTATCGGCAATGCTCTCCACTCTCGACTGACATTTCGGTGAGGAATTCAAGCAAAAAACAATCGTTTTTCGGCTTAGTATCCGCCATATCTCTACCTATGTCGCCTCAAATTACTTACGATTTCGTTGACCTCCTACACTATTTATGTTTCCTCCACATCTGGGAGTTGTATGGCGACGTTTTATTTAGCATGCAGACCAGTGTTGCCATAGAAATATAGTCGAGTGACTTCTTTCAAGCCATTCCGTTCAATATTGAGTGAGTTACAGGAATTTTTCTTCCCTTAGTATAATTATTGGGAAGGTAGCAAACTCGAGGCCGATCAGCCGCCGATCAGATGCAGAAAATCGCCTCGAATTCCCACAAAAATCCCGTACATCGCCAAAATTCCTTCAAATAACGGTTGCCCAAACACAGGTCCTTCACCACACTCAGCTTCCCTTTCACTGGTTTACTTTAATGGGAGAAAAGTGCCACGTAGTTTGCAGTTTTCGGGTTTCGCGGATGTTCTTGTCCATCTGACCGACAACGAGGCGACAAACAGTAGACCGTCCCCTACCACGTCAATTCGATCTTGCTAGCAACGAGGCGACAAAAAGTAGACCGTCCCTACCCAGTGAATTTGACACTCCGTTGTGCCATTGTTTCATCTACCAATCGGAATCGATGTAAAAAAACGGTTTGTTACCCAAATGTTCACGGGCTCAGACCTAATACATATATACCTTATTTTGAAAGTGTTGTTTCAACAAACAGTTCTATGGTGTATTGGTTTAGATTTTGGGCTTTTGATCCAACGACCGGAGTTCGAGTCTACGCCGGGCACTAAAATTATTTTTGTTGACTTCTTTTTCTCCTTTCTCAGTTTTATTTTTATCCTTTTCCTCTATTTTAAGCTATTAGAGGCGCCTTCTACGCTAAAATAAATAAAACATTGTTGTGTATTGGAGGGGCTGAATGGGGGGGTACCAATATCAGTTAACAGCTAAATTTTTAGCTATTTATCAGTTATCAGTTAAATTTTGCTGTTATCAGTTAAGTTATATAAAAAGACTACCCTAACCTGATTTGAATACATATTTGCTGGTATGAAATGAATAATAACCGCTAATTCAACATCAAACACTACATTTTGTCTATTCAATAGATTTTTCTAGTATCAGATAACTCTGATGTGTCATGTTTAATATTTGACTATTATCAACTGGATCAAATCTGTCGAAAACCATCCGAAAAGCCAATAATAGCATGTGACGTTACGTCATTTTAGTAAAAAATATTGAAATATCAGGTAACAGCTATCTCACAAATATCAGCTAACAGCTAAAAAAAGGTAAAATTCTCAGTTAACAGTAATATTTTTGGCCATTTCTCAGTTATCAGTTAACCCCATTCAGTCCCTCTGTATTGGCTCTCAACCCAACACGGTCACGACCTCGATTTTATAGTAGCGTAGAAGGCGCCTCTAATAGCTTAAAATAGAGGAAAAGGATAAAAATAAAACTGCATGAGAAAGGAGAAAAAGAAGTAAAAAAAAAATTTTAGTGCCCGGCGTAGACTCGAACTCCGGTCGTTGGATCAAAAGCCCAAAATCTAAACCACTACACCATAGAACTGTTTGTTGAAACAACACTTTCAAAATAAGGTATATATGTATTAGGTCTGAGCCCGTGAACATTTGGGTAACAAACCGTTTTTTTACATCGATTCCGATTGGTAGATGAAACAATGGCACAACGGAGTGTCAAATTCACTGGGTAGGGACGGTCTACTTTTTGTCGCCTCGTTGCTAGCAAGATCGAATTGACGTGGTAGGGGACGGTCTACTGTTTGTCGCCTCGTTGTCGGTCAGATGGACAAGAACATCCGCGAAACCCGAAAACTGCAAACTACGTGGCACTTTTCTCCCGTTAAAGTAAACCAGTGAAAGGGAAGCTGAGTGTGGTGAAGGACCTGTGTTTGGGCAACCGTTATTTGAAGGAATTTTGGCGATGTACGGGATTTTTGTGGGAATTCGAGGCGATTTTCTGCATCTGATCGGCGGCTGATCGGCCTCGAGTTTGCTACCTTCCCAATAATTATACTAAGGGAAGAAAAAATCCTGTAACTCACTCAATATTGAACGGCCGGAATGGCTTGAAACTTCACAGAAACTGAAAGGAACACACAAGAGACAGGTAAGACTAGTTTGACGATTTACTGAATTTTATTTTAGAGCAAACGGCCATTCGAACTAAAACTCCATACATTTACTGTAATTTCAAATTTCCGGGAAATAACCGTTTTACGCATAATGAGCCTGGGGTACCTGTGCTGAACCTGACAAACCGAAGAGCTTCTGCACAAGTATACGCATAAACTTGTAAGTATTAAGCCAGTGTTCCTTACTTTATAAGCAAATTCAGTACCAAATGTTAATGCTCAATTTCTGTCTCACAATAAATAAGCCTGTTTTTAAACTGTTGAATGTTTAATTCGCTATTATCGCACTTCGGCCATCTCAGTGGATTGAAAGCGAGGCTTCCGGGTTGTCGGTTACGTAGTTGCTCTGTTGTTGGTCGCGAGTTTGGATGAAAAAGCTACTTCATCTCCACTTCTGTAATTCCAATTGTACAAATAATAGCCAGAAAAGAAGATCTAGGGATTCTTTTCACATATTTGATTCCAATAAACAGCTCAGAAAGCGATGGAGTTTGAAAATACGCGGAGATGTCGACCCACACTTCAGACTTCGATAAATATCCAGAGGTAGAGTGAGGAAAAAAAAACAAGTAATACTTCTTCGGTTAAAGTGTCACAGGTTCCCTCAGACTCACAGCTAGCACCGGTCTCTACAGGTAAAATAAGAAGAGAGAAACCTCACCTAGCAATAACTATATATACACGTGCACCAGCCACCCTCTATTATTATATTTTGATAATTTTTAATGCACATGGGACTATTTTCACGTTGATCGTTATTTTTCATTTTACGAATAAGACTTGTGTACTTTGCACACACTAATAATAAATTGGCACTAATTTTGAAAGTGTCATGACCATCATATTAAAGTTTTAATGTGTGAATAATAATTTTTATGTAAAATATATTATATATCATATGTATTTGTACTGAATCAAAGGGAAATACTTTGGGAGGTTTTATTAGAATGGTCATGGGTGTTATGCAATGATATTTATCACTGTCAAATTTATGGTATGAAATGAAGGTTTATTTATTAGTTAATCTGGGATTTTCATGTGTGATTTTCTTAGTAATACCATGATCACCTCAGCTTTCTTTGTTTGTTCAGGGACATTTAAACTCTAAATTCCCTCATCAGCATGCATACTTGTTCTAATTTTCTCTCGTTGACATGCAAGAATGAAAACTAGAAGGGCATGCATGCTGATGAGGGTTATGGCAGGTCATTATAAAAAATAGTCCCTAGCAGAGTGCATGAATGCCTGGCTACCATGTACCCTACATATTTTATGGCTCAAGAAAGGTCTTATCTTCATTTGTCAAACCCGCTTCTTCCATACATGTGAGATAATTATACTTAAAACCACAAACATGACACGATTAAACTCTCTGTGTGCTCCTGGAATATTTAGTCAGCCACATATTACATTTTATTTTTACATTTTACTTGGCATTTTATTTATTCTTCACAAAATCAACACACTTGCAGGGTCCAGTCAGGAGCCCATTACCAGGAGCGTTCCTCTGTTATGGGTTGGGTCCCCAGCACAGAGGTAGATGAGGCTATTTTTAGATTCGAAATTCCCGCGAAAAGAGGTCGCCGCCATGTTGGTGCCCTTAAACAATAGATCCCTCGTTAGCTTCTTTTGTTGGGGCACCAACATTTGAATCTCTGGGGATTGAGTGAAAACCAGCAATTCGAATTCCCGCGTTGAAAGTGAGAAGAATGATAATGAGAAGTAACGTTAGCTATCTGATTGGCTAAGAATAGCCTACCTTTGTTCTTTTTCGCGCGAAACGCAATGCTAAAAATAGCCTCATCTACCTCTGTGCTGGGGTACAGACACAGTGGGGAAGATGGACGCTCCTGGTAATGGGCTCCTGGTCCAGTTCAATCAATGGTGCTCAATCAAGCATAACAAAACGGCTCGGTAAATATCCACCACTATTTGGTGCTGGCTATATTCACCTGGAGTGTGGTATATACTAAAAGCGGCTCGGTAAATATCCACCACTATTCACCTCCACTTCGGTGAATAATTGTTAAATATTCACAATCTTTCTTATTTTTGGTTTTTCACGAGAAATGATATCGAAGTATTTATATAACCACCACGCCCCAAATCTATTGTTCTGTGCAGGTCTTTGGAATCCAGCGAAGATCTTCATTCGATTATTTTCGGGGACAGCGGGTGGGACAGGTCTTGAATTGAAATCAGCACCGTTTTCTCCTAAAACACGTGATCAAACCGGAACGGGCCCACTTCTTTCCACTGGCCTTAGGATACAAGAGACGCACTTTTCTTGCCAGCGTGATGAAATGTAATTTCACCGTTTGACCTTTATTGTCGGCTGTTATTCTATCTGTACTATCTTTTCAAACCTATTTCGTAATTTCCTTTTAATGTGTTACTATCGTATAACACATACGTCATCGATTTTGTAATTTCCGCTCATAGTTACGTAATTAGCAATTTATATAAGCCTTGTATCCATTTGTGACCTCCACTGTAAAATAAACCTGAAGAAGGCTGGTACTGGCCAGCCGAAATATCGTATAAACCTCGACAAGCGTTGTATTTGATCAGCATTGCAGTAGTCTTCAGACACTTTATCATTATAATATATTTTCCTCAACAATCGAATTTTCTTTACACTTTTACCCATGTGGGATGCTTGATAAATATGATTTAATGCACATGTAAGCTAATTTGAAAAGAACACGTATGCGGTATGGTTTAGCATGGGGTCGAGGCTATAGTTACGTTATTCAATAGGGTCATTTACACTTACCGAAAGTCGTTTTCAGGATCTCAAAGTTTTCATTGGCCGTTTTTATACTACAGACGTCTAAGACGTCTAGACGCATTAAACGTCTCGGGACGCATAAGTTTGGACTGCGACACATAAAATACCACGATTTTCTTAAAAAGAAACTGGGCACTATTCTCAGAAGAGACTGGATACTACCGGACGCCACTGGCGCGAAAAAAATAATGAATGATCGTGAATGTCACTGATAATGGCGGAGCCATCACTGCAGTTTTGGAAGTCTTTTTCACAGAGTCGACGAGAACTGAGAGGGAAAAAAATGGTGAAAAAAATGTCTTCTAGAGAATATGGACGAGGATATGGAACTGGCGAAAACTCTTTTATCTTGTGTGATGTGCCCGTAAGCCAAAACGCATGGCAAGAAGGAAACCCAGATGAACAAGTGATGGTGGAGAAATGGTTACCGCTTTCATAAATCGTTTTCCAATAAGCCCTGACTGGCTAAGTGCCTCCAAGTTTAGTGCGTCTCGTTTTTATACTACACGGCTTAGACGTCTTAGACGGCTTAGACGTCTTAGACGGCTTAGACGGCTTAGACGTCTGCTAAGTGCGTCGTTCGGTCGCACTTAGCACACGAAGATAAATTTAACTCCGTCTGTCTTATTTCCCGTTTTTACACTAGACGTCTTAGACGTCTGAGACGTCTAAGCGGTCTTGTGACAGAATTACATAACCCGCACAATCCATAGTTGCACGTATTTGTTAAGTATAGTAATTATATATAGCCGTTCTATTGTTACAGCATTTTGCACTCCTGTTACATAATGCGGTTTATTTAGTCTTAGCCTTAGAAATGTTAATGTATTCAAAATCCAGCCCCGTATAAATACGCGGCGGCCCAAAAATAAAAACGCGCAGCAGAATGTACAACGTTTGAAGAAAGCTTCAGGACTGAGGAAGAGTAGAAATCTTTACTGAATCCAATCACCGCTGAACTCAACAGTGGGCCCTAGAGTGTAACCTGATATGCAAACCGTTATCGAGCCGTCAAGGGTTAAACGATTCGAATATAGGATAAGGAGGAAAGGAAAAGTTGTGTATGGAAAGCGGAGCACGAGAGGTAGCTGATCAGCTTGAAGCTAGAAGACATGCAAAGAGAAGACAGATTGAACGAGTCATTGAAAGAGAAACTGGAAAAGAAAAAGGAACAACGGCGCCGCTACTGTTGACAGAGAGAAAAATAGACCGGAGAGAGAAAGAGGGGCGAAGAACACTGTTTGGTTTGTAAGAACACTATTATTTTATTTAATAATCTCTGCCTAGTATATTTGTAGTTTAGCCGTGTATTTGTTACGTTTGTTAGTATAGTCTATCGTATAGTCTGGCGAAATCAATGTATTATTTTAGACTCTTATTAGTAATTATTGAAAAAGAAAAAGAAATCATTGAAAAAGAGAAAGGCTTGTGGCTAGTTATTGTGTTGGCTTTAACATCCCAGGTCTCCAGACGACTTCGTATCTAGTATAAAAACGGCCATTCATTTTAATAGAAAGTTTTGGTAAAATCTGTATCACATGACCAACTACGTGTCACAAAAACATCAAAATTCAACTGAAAACGGGGTGGGTACATTGCATTTGATAATAGCTGATTTTCTGTTTATCTGATTGCACTTAAAATATCTGTTCGGAATGGTCGGTGTCATCAAACTCAAACAAGGATTTTATTTACCGTAAACTAGCCTGCTTGCAGACGGTGGAGGGTGTTTTTTTCGCGCAGCAAACTGATCATCGAAGCGGCCGCCATATTGGCCGAGCGTGATTGAGACCTGGGATCGAATGACAAATGGAGGGGGAAGGGGGAATGGGGAGAACAAGAGCTAGATAGCAGATCTGAAAGACCGCCTGCACGAAAACCCCTGGTTTCTGAATATCCGCCCACCACGCACATGGGGCGCTTTCCATTCAACCAAAAAAAACGAAAACTCCGGTCCGAAATCAAATAAACAATAAACTTTCCGGTTCGAAGTTTCGGAAATTGTGGACCACCTCGCGAGGTGGTCCTCTTTTTCCGAAAATTCCGATTCGACCGAAATTTTCCGTTCCATTCAAAATTCCCGGTTTAGATTTGCTGTGATTTGCCAGTTTTGAGAATTGAAATCGAGGCTACTAATAACCGGGTAGTTTCTGCGAATGGAACACGTATTTTTTCCGACCGGTTTGTCTAATTCGAAAAATCTCGTTCCATTCGACATTCGAAATTTTCGAAACTTCTAACCGGTCGTTTTGGTTGAATGGAAAGCGCCCATGATTTCCGTTAACTTGTAACCATTATAGGAGTCGACGCGACGTGTGACACTCCTGCCAATTTTGATTTGGTTTGATTGAAATGCGTGAAATATTCAAAACAAACTTCGCTCGCTATCAGTCAAATGCAATGCAAAATGTTAGTAAAATTGTCAATTGGTTCTCAGATAGGGAAATTTCAATAAAACCAGCTATTTTTGTTCAAAGTTCTCCATGGAAAGGACTGCGACAGTACCACTTTAGATATATATGTAGACAGTTCGGTTTTAGCTTGTTGCGTTCGCCCCATCAGTCTCTCAAAGAGGCGGTTTGCAAATCCTCCGAAATACATACATTTAATACTTAATACATTTAATAATGCTTCACAAAGCCGTCCAGCACCGCAGTCAGGTGCCATACAAGCGGCTGCTTCCTTTCTTAAAAGAATTAAGCTCGCATAAAGATAAATACAGGATCGAAAAAATCTCTAAACTTCAAATAAAACTCCGATAGACGTGAAGTCAATAGCCGGATTGCATCTCTACAATTTGGTCGACAACAATACTTTTCAGTGGCGAATTAAATCACGGTTCGTTGTCAAGTTCTCTTTACCGTAAATATCATACTCTTTCCAAAGCCTGTCGAAAGCACAGCCAGAACGGCAGGTTTAAAGTACAGGTCACAGGTCAGGTTGTTAAATTCGTAGACCGAGTCGAGTATGAGTCAAGAGTCAGATCCGAGTCCGAGTCAAATGACCGAGTCACAGTCGTTTACACGTACACGTAAGGCAGTTGTGAACTCTGGCCCTAGGTGAGCGTGAGCGAGCTCTGGTCATTTATAATTACTGACACTAATCCCGCACTAATCTTCTCTCGGAGACGGTTAGTTTTTCTTTAAATTTCCGGTTAATTTTATGTACAATAATATGCGACCTCGTCTGTGATGTAATATATAATCGAGTTTCGTGTTCTCACGGACGAGCTGGAACGAGCCTCAACTAGTAAATGGAGACAGAAACGAGGGAGGCTGAACGTTATTTAGTATTAGGAAAGATCGATCCCAATGAGATGCCTACGGTCCCGAACGAGCGATGTCTAACCACGCGCTCGCTGTTTCGCGCGAGAATACGAAACTTGCCTTTTTTCGCACGCAAAGGAAACCGTGGCCGTGCGAATCCGTTCATCGGCTCGAGTGTTCGAATCTCGGCCTGTCCTTGTGCCTAAAGAAATACGAAATCAACTTTTATAATCACCAGAAGTCCTTCTGGTACAATGTATTTACAGAGTAGTTTCCATGGTGATCATGCCATGGTCATATCAACAAAGTTATAGAACTGATCAATGTCTTTGGTTGCTATTTCACAAATATAATCTGAAAACCTTTATTGAGTTACCAATAGCCGTCTGCTTGTGGTCCAGAGCTATTGTGTCTCTTAAACGCGGCAGCTGTTGGAATTCTCTTTGCAAACGAAGACGACAATGCACGAGAAGAATATCAAAGTGAAGCGTAGCCGAAAGAATGAGGGAAAACAAAGTAAAAAACAAAGAAAATGAGTGACTCGGTCATTTGACTCGGACCCGGACTTGACTCGGACTCGGATTTCTCAAGCATGTTAAGGCCTGGTTCAGGGGTCAAATTTCGGGTAAAAAACTGTTTTCCTTATTTCAGCACCAAGTTTCTTACGATAATAGATATCGCTATTCTTGACTACCTTAAGTGGTTTGTGTGTAGTAAAACGTGTCACGTGGTCTATCATGTGACTTAGAACACGAAATCAGTAAATCAAAAACGCGGCTCCGAGTTTAAAACAGCTAGGATGATGAGTGGATGTGTTTAGTTAAGGCTGAAGCCCTTTACCTAAATCAACTTAGAAAAGATGACTACAATGTTTCGTTAACGAGTAATTGAGGCGAACATATGCAAAATAGGTCACGTGACTTTTTGTACCCTCAATATCTCCTTATCTTTACATGATAGTCGTGTTTTCTAGGTGTGGTCTGAAACACTGCGGGAGGAGTAATGTTTTAGCAGGGTTACTTTATATTCATATGTTATCGTCGCATCCGCATTTCACTTAAACGATTTTATATAATTATGACGTCATCGATCATGTGATACGACAACCATCCACTCGACAAATTTAAGGAAGTGGATATTAGTTAGCCTCCTCCGCAGGCATCTCTAGTTAGTAAGAAATAGTAAGGTTGGGAACCCTGTGGACAAACATGTGTGCGTGCGAGGGACCCTGGGGCGAAAAATGTAATCTCCCTCTCTTTTGTTCACCTGCCACAGGGAGCCCATACTCTGATTTTTTCAAAAATTAGAGATGCCTGCGGAGGAGGCTAGTTTTGCCCATAGTATCCTTCGCAGCCGTTATTTATGAAAAACCACGTGAAAAACCAGTTACATAACCGGTTTTACTAGTTTGATATCACTCGGGCATGACGTTTTGGCGATCTTTGCTGGTTTTGCCCATAGTATCGTATCCTTCGCAGACGTTATTTATGTAGTCACGCGTTTGTTGTTTGCCGACGATTGATACGAACGGGCTTCAAACTCCGGCCTTGGCTTCTTCTTACTTTACTGAACTGCACAGAAGACCTTGAAATTACCGTTCAATAATTTATCCTAAAAGACATTAATTATATTTTCTCCACTGCCGTTTATAATACAATGAATCTACAATGTTTACCGTCTCGTTTATTTTCGGCCAATGGCAATCCAGATACCGTAGCGCATGCTCAACGCGAAAAGCAATCGTTTCGTGGCAGGTTTCTTTCGGCGACAGGAAAGGTAGGCTCGGTTTCAGCCGTTGGGGTGTAGTTTCTCCCACGCTTATTTACAGATACAGATAAACCCTAATGAGCAGTGCTGTACCAAATCCAAATATGACGAAAAACTGGATCTTTAGATATGGGAACACTATAAGTAATATATATTCGGAGGTAGAAGAGAATATTTTCACCGGCTCTAAAAATTCCGTATTCCTCTGCCTACCAGAGGTAAATATTCCCATTCCATACAATTTTTTTGGGGGATATTCCTTATTCTTTTTAATTTTCGAAAGTGTCATGCGCTTTATTGAAATATTCAGTATATTTTTCAGGCAAATATTCAATATTCCGCTTCTACCCCCGATATATATAGAGAATCAGCAACCCTGCTTTATCAGATTTACAAACTAGAGCCTTCGGACATGTACACGAAGCATGGATACGAATTCTGTATATGGCTTATCAAACGTCTAATGTCAAGTGCGTCGTATTTCGGCCGAGAAAATCGAAGCAAAAGTTTATGTAAATCAGGATTTACAGATCAATTTTCCTTAGTTTTCCCTTCCTGAATTATAAATGAGTTTGACAAGGCTTCATTAAAACTTAGGTAAAATATCCACTGTACACAGCTGTACCTGTCACAGCGATTTCGCCCCCCCCAGTGAATTCGCCCCCCCGGGGCGAAATCGCTAGTGAATTCGCCCTCCCCGGGGCGAGATCGCTAGTGAATTCGCCCCCCTTCAGTGAATTCGCCCCCCCTAGGGGGGGCGAAATCGCTAGTGAATTGTACTCGTTATTCTTATTGAAATCGCCCCGCCTCAGAAAATAGAGGCAGTAGAGTCCATAACACTCCTTTTCTTCGGAAAGTCATTTCAAATTCTTTCCGGATTTGAATTAATTTTACTGCTAGAACTGTACTGCAAAACTTACCGCCGTTTTATCTTCTCATTAGTTAATAAGCTGTTTATCCAGAAAGGTTTTCCGAGTTAGAACTGATCTAATTACGAAGCACGCGAGTCGGTAACGCTCCTTCAAAGTTCTTTCAAAATAGATGGATCGACGCGAGCATTAACGAGTTATCAAAATCTTACATAGCACGATAATTACGACAACTTCATTATGGTTTTCATGCATGAAAAAAATCATCAGACTATTTGGCAGTTGTTTCCAAATATGAGTTCCACTCGCTACAAGCTAAAGTAAGTTTTAAAACTTCCCGCCGTTTTAGATCCTATTTAGTTCATTGCTGCTTGTTTATTCAGGACGTTTTCCTTTATTCGGCAGTGTCTTTTCAAAGTAGGCGGATTTACGGGTTGTCAAAACCTTTAAGTGTCCACAATAACTACATCATCTACATGTTGGCTTCAGGCAAGAAATACTAACAACTAATCATTCGAAGATTGACGAAGATTGCAGAATGCCTTGTCGAGTTTCTTGTTGCACTGCTCGCGCGAATGAAAATTGCAGCGTTTACCGTAGCTTTACGTTTACCGTAGCTTTACGTTTACCGTAACGAATTTTGTCGAAGAAAAGTGAAGCGTGAATTTTAAAATAAAATTGAATTACAGTTGAACCCCTCCTAACGGACACCCCTCGTAAGCAGACACCCCTTGTAAGCGGACACCATTTTGAAGTCCCGGCCGTTTCCTTAAGAAAACCCTATATTTGTAACCTCCCATAAACGGACACCTCCCGTAAGCGGACGCGGACACCATTTCTCTTGTCCCAACGGCAAAAAAAGACCTCCCGTAAGCGGACACTTGAAAACATAATCCTCAGGAAATGATATTTATTTGATACAAAAGCACTCCTTTCATCGCACAACTGTGCATCGTTGTCGTGTATCCAGTGATATCCTGTCGTGATCACAATTACTAATGTGCATCGGTGTCGTGTGTCAAGTATCTAGTGATATCCTGTCGTGATCACAATTACTAATGTGCATCGGTGTCGTGTGTCAAGTATCTAGCGATATCCTGTCGTGATCACAATTACTAATCAGGGGATCATGCTCGAAGATCAATGTAAACAAAACTTCAGTACAATTTAAAAGTACAGTCGAACCCCCCGTAAGCGGACACCCCTCGTAAGCGGACACTTCGAGGCGGTCCCAAGGGTGTCCGCTTACGAGGGGTTCGACTGTACATGCCTTTATACCAGGAGCCCATTTTATACACATTACTGATAGCTTTTTGCCGTACTATTCTCCACGTCCAATACATTACAGTAGTAATAGTAAGTAAAACATGTATTCATAACCTTTTAAAAGGTTGAAGGGTAGGGGGGGGGGGGGGGGGGGGGGCGAAATCGCTAGAGGGGGGCGAGGAAGAGGGGGGGGGGGCGAATTCGCTAGCGATTTCGGGGGGGGGGGGGGCAAATCGCTGGTACACCGGCATCTTTGGCTTTTTTTAAATCTGGCATTATCATTAGGTGTGCACGCAACACACTTTTGTAATCACGAATGTGGTAAACAGCGGCGTAGGAAGCTGGCAAAGGGAGGCAGAAATCATCATTTTGCTCCCCCCAATTTTCAGAACCTGGTAAACATTTAATGTTGTACTTACATGTAACAACTCCCAAGAAACGGGAACCACAAAGCCTCATTTATTGCACTTCACCATCACTTAGGTTACATTTTAAAGCACAAATATTAAACCTCAAAGTATGTCTTTAGATTGCCACTCAAGATTTATTAGCTCAATCCAAAGTTTCGAGCACTCGTAGTATTTCATTAAGCTACATCACATATAGTAGCTATTGGAACGACTGGTTGATTCAGACGGCGAACTTAATTCGTTGAACCAATTGTAACGATAAGGGAATCTGGGTGTTGATCTGGACTTCAGCGCGAAAATTAAATTCGAAGAACACCCGGTTCAAGAGTAAGAATCTTCAATGCGCGCGCTTGTGCGGTTAGGTCTAACAAAATGTATTTTTAGTAACCGGAAGCAAGTGCGCGGCAACAGCTTTTGGCGGCAAAATATTGTCGCGCGCTCGCAAACTTTGCTTCAGCTGCTTTCGGTTAGGGAAGCGTCACATATTGATTTTTCCACGAGAAACGTCCAGCGAAGTTTCTTTTTCAACCACCCTTTATTTGTTAAATATAATTTACTTTTAATCGTGCGCGGGTTCTAAGAATTAAGCTTATAAACTCTTGTAAATATACCATGATTGCTTGACGTTTTTAGTGTATCGACCCAGGCATTTGCTAGTGAAGATTTGTTTCACTCGCAAATAGACCATTTTCTCAAGTATGCGCACGCACGCTTGACGTAGTGGTTTCCTATAACCCTCCCTATTATTTCAACCAATACTAAATCCAAGCTGCCTACATGAAGTATTTCTTGGCGGGCCGTGAGTTTTGTTAGCTTTTGTTAGACTCGTTCTGATGAGTTAGCCTTTGCTATTCAAATTATCGGCTATTGTTCAAAAATTGGCAGCTATTGTTCAAAAAGCGATTTAGCGGGCCAATATTGCGTGCGCATACCTGAGAAAATGGTCTATTAAAAGATCTGCTTGCATTGTGCGAGTTTTCCAGCGTTAATTTCGAACCCTGGCTATAGGCTACGATGCAGTCTTCTTTATCGAAGGCCTGTCTTAAACCCTGATCCGACTTTGCGGTAAGCTTGACTAATACAAAACTCTACATACACGTTAAGTATTTATGTTGGTTTTAGATCCAAACTTGTGGCTGGAATCTGTTCACATACATGTGTAGTTTGCTAGGCTGCGGTTTACTATAGCTATTGACAGTAACATGAGATTTTCATATTTGTTGAACCAAAGGTTAAACTGAATGATAATAAGAAGCAAAAACGAAGCCCGGTTTTCATGTCGGGAAAATCCCAGACTATCAGAAATTTCGATATTTCCCGACCTTCACAGACGTTTCCGATATTTGGTAGAACCGTCGTTGATTTCGTTGGGTCCGTCGATGTCTGGACCGAGCAAAACCGTCGCAGACAGTCGGCATTTTTGTTTTCATATATCGGGAATGATCGCAGACCATCGCAGGAATCTGGGACGCGTCGGCAAAATAGAATCGCTCCCGATCTTGTTCGCGATCGTCCCAGTCACGTTATCGTGTTTTCATCTGGGACGGTTGGGAAACATTGAAATCGCCAACCATCTGGGATTTTCCCCGACATGTGAAAACCAGGCTTAAACCATACACAAAACATTTTGTCAGGTTTCAGTGTACACGGATGTAAAATACACCTATTGTCACATTCACCAACACATGTAGTGTCTTGTAAAGATCGTAAAGTGCCCCTAAACCCTTTTGCAATTTGTATAGCTATGAACCTTTGAAAGGTTTTGAGTACTTCTGCGAAGAAATTCAGTTTGGCTTCCAGAAAATACTCTATGTTCTACGAGGGTCTGAATGGGGTTAACCGAATACTGGCAAACGGCCTTAAAAATAATTGACAAATAACGATTATTTTACTGACAAGTGACAACCGAAAAATAACTGACAACTGACAAATTTGTTTTTTGTGGGTCAAACATCGTAAATTTTCTCTTGTAATGATTAACTAGGGCTGACTGACAACTGACTTCAGACCCTTTGATCTTCTACGCTTGTTTAAAATGGTAAAATGGACCTTCCTGACCCATTACCGGGTAAGACAAAGCCTGGGTCGATTCACGGGGTAACGGGAATTTCAAACAAGCGTATAACATAGAGTATTCTCTGTAAACCAAAACACTATTCACAGAAGTACTCAAAACCTTTCAAAGATTCATAGCTATAAATATTGCAAAATGGGTTAGAGGCACTTTAAATATTTGAGAGGTCGTTAGCAGATATAGGTAGATACTACAAAAGGACCTTTGCATTTTTGATATTTATGTACTGTTCTTGAGCAGTAATTGGCAATGCCTTCGAATACAGCTACTAGTTCGTATAGGATCTCGGTGAATTTGACTAAAGCCAATGCGACTATACCGCAAGGGAGCATGGATAAAATGCCAATTTTGCCATCTACTATAACGGCAATATGATTTTACATTTGTACATTTTAAATCAAGTAAGCATGACAGGGCTTCACTTGACAATGTCAGAATATAATCTGAGACTTTTACACGTGTATTTTACAAGTCTCAATGCCGGAAAACAATGGGCAGACTTGTACAATACGCGTGTAAAAGTTTTATCGATGTGGCCCCTACTGTCTAGCATGCTAGCCTGTTTTTTGCTCATGGGGTTCCTGTAGTGAGAGAGAGGAGGGGGAGAGAATGAAAGTAGGAAGGCCCTGCAAGCAGGATACTTGTTGTCCTACTGCCATACTTCCATGTATAGCTTTCGAACCTGTTGCGTAGGCTTGAGTCCAATTGACTCGCATATTTTTTAATGATACTGAAACTAAGAAGTTTTCATCTGTCCCGTATTGTAATCAGCTCTAGAGATTTGAGAGGTTAAAGTCACTCTAGATAGAGATTGTGCATCACATGAAAATGAAGTGAAACATCCCCTGGTATCTGAAGGAACTGCCAATTCATGCATGTAAACATTATGTAAGCTGTCCTCTCTGATCTCGTATACTAATATCAGCCATACATGTATAAAAAATTACACTTTACAGGGATTTGTATTTTGCCAAGTTCACTTGCTAAGCTCATTGGATAGATAATCTAAGCCTTCATATAAACCAGTTCCTTGCGTAGCACAGGCACTTTGGACATACCACTAGAGAACAAAACACAACGTTTATATAAGGTCAGTAGAAGTACATGAATGCGTTTAGGCACCAGGGCCCGGTTCCTGAAAGCCTGATTAGCGCTAATCCTGGATTAACTCTCAACAAAACATATTAGTTGTCATGGTAATTAACTCTGGATTAGTGCTAATCTGGCTTTCAGGAACCGGGCCCAGATAAACAAATGACAGATGTAGTAGAGCAATACGATTGGCTAAGTTACTCACTATCTATGTTGTGATACATACATGTACATGTAGTGAATACTGAAAAAGCCTGTTTTCAAAAACTAAAACAACAATGGCCAATTTACTCTAAGATTGAATAATTAATTGGTTTCTACTAATTATAAAAACAACCAGACTACTTGCTTCCAGTTTCTTTGTCAACTATTTAACAATTAGATAGAAAGCTCAAGGTTTCTCTCGGCAGATAGCTGATGAGGGGTGCAGCTATTATTGTAGCTTACCTTCCTGTTCCTGTAACTTTGTAGGGCCAGTTTATCAGTTATTTCTGGTACAGTTAATGCATTGGGTAGATCTTGTTTGTTTGCGAATACCAGCAGTGTGGCATCCCTGAGTTCATCTTCCTCTAACTAAAAAAAACAATGATTACTAAATGTTACAAAGCAATCACACCGCATCAAAATGTCACCTGCATGCGTATTTGCTATTTCTTGTTGGCACACGGCCGCCGCCAGTTTCCCGCGAAAACTGAAATGAAACAACATGCACATACCTGTGATTTTAAAATTTCTGCCTAAAAGATAAAGCCTAAGACTTTAACAGGTTGAAGTTTTCTTAATATGTAATTCACTGTGAGTTTACTAAGTTACAAAATTATTTACTAAAAAAGATAAAGCCCTCAGTAATTACTCGGGCCAGCGTAGGCTGGGCCCGAGTCAAGTTTCGCAAGTGTTTCTTAATATTTTTTGTATTATTTTCTGTGTCGACTTCCGGGCCCGTCAACCAATCAGAATCGATTCCCTACGGGATAAACACGCGGGACAGGTTTCTCTCTGAAAAATCCAAGATGGCGGCTACAAAGGACTTATGCCTTGTGATGGCAAATAACCTAGTTTTTGGGCCATTTTTGCTGAAACCAAAGGCTTCTTGGACTGAAATACCAAGATGTTCAGTTTTTCTAGGGCAGACAGTTTTTTACGGGCCGTCTGCATGGAAAATTCTCACGTTTTTATATACGAAAGGAGTCTGAGAATGAGATTGCGTCCGCGTCCAAATTTATGTATCTGACATATTTGGTAAGTAAACACAAATGTTTAATACCAGGTTGCAGTGTTGATATTTATTATTTCCTCTTAAAGTTTAAATGGCTTCTAATAGACTAGAAAATGGGCTCCAGAATTTATCAGTTCTTTCGGTAAAATAGGAATACGGATCCGGAAGATCTACAACTGCAATTAATTATTTGGTGTGAAGACAGATGACTCCAATAATCCAAAAACCGAGTGGAAATCGCATGTTTATTTCTGAAATGGTCTCATGCAGTCTATAATTTATTTGAGAACTAACAATTTATTCTAAATTTCAAAGTTACATCATCTATATATATTTATAATTTCATTACAATTGGATTAATTTTATCTGAACTAAGTTTGGGCCTATAACAGAAAGATGGTAGCCTCCAGTTTGCTTAAACTGCATTCCAGTAAGCTCAGTGGTTAAGTGTCAGTCTGTTGTGCAGGAGGTAGTGGGTTCAAATCCTGGTGGGACCTTCAAATAAGTGGGAGAACTGGTATACTGCCTTTGCTCTGATATCTGCAAATCGTTAGACCTTCATGTCTTCTTGGATCAGAATGTTAAATTGTAGGCCAACACTGAGAATGCAACTAAATCTCTGGTAGTGACCACCCTCAAGTGTAGTGGATATAGTTGTATACATAGAGTAAATGAGTTTGTCCCCAGTTAGCAATACCATGATGCTAAATACATTGACATTTTCCTCTGTTAGTAGTAGTAGTACTAGTTCCCTTGTTGCCACTATGTACATGTACATTTTATATATTAATATACAGGCTAAATCTAGTAGATTACATACATAATCATGACTGCCGTCTTAAATTCTTTTGTTGTTGTAGTATATGGATGTATTAGCAACTTCCCCCAGGGGTGGATCCATGGGAACCTGTCAGAATTAATTGTTTGTTGCCCATCGGTGAGGGGGAAAAGCTCACTTTGGTTCATAGATCAGGAACCTTATATGATTTTTTACTAATTGCTGTGCCCCATACCAGGGGATATGATACAACGAGTTTGATTGGGTATTTGTGCAAATCCCCAGGGTACCTGGGGGTTGACCCCTGGTGTAGTAGCTGCCAGTAAATATGCAAAGCTACTGATACAGTGCAAAACTGAATGTTAAATCACTGGAAGGAAGTTCAAAGGAACATTGCATGTGTTATTTTAAAGACTTGTTGTTGAGGTTCAGTACTTGGCCACTTGTATAGGCAAATCCTCGTTTATGTTTTTTCCTCATTAGCATACATCAAACTTCAAGCAACGTACATATAAACAGAGTCCATAAATCGAAAGAGATTGACACACTTGATAATCACCGAAAATTTTAGAATGATAAAATAAATTTATTTTGAGGAAAAGTATTTAAAACTAGCAAAATTTACAAAGAATGTATGGCTGTCGGCAACTTTTGTCCCCCAGCCCATTTTACAGTTTTGAAAAGTCAATTTCTCTGTAAATATTTAACATATCAATCTTACATTTTCGGTGATTAGCATAGGTAATCATAAGGTTTCGAGTGCAATTTGGGATTAATTCGCATGAGTGGGTTTTTCAAAGAGTATCAAAATTGCACAAGCCCGCAGGGCGAGTGCAATTTGAGCTCTTTGAAAAACACACGAGTGTGAATTAATCCTAAATTGCACGAGAAATCGTATGATTACTTATTAATAATATACATGAAAAAATTTCAGACAAAGGAAGTGACGACACTAATTCAATTTGTTGTTCAAGGGTGCGTGACCTCACGTGAGTGTTTTATTCCAACTGATTGGCTCTTACACAGTAGCAACCCATAATACCACAGTCTGCAAAGTCAACGACACGAAAACAAAGTTCATTCATCAGTTCTTCGGTAGGAAATGCACGTCTTGAAGCTAAAATGTTTGCTTTAAACAGATATTTCAGCCGTAATTAGGCTAAGTTGTTCAGTTTAAGTTCACTTCAAGTTGTTTAATCGGAGTCGGAACCGCTTTCTTGGATGTGATAGCGTCGTTTGCAAGGAGGAATTGAACCTGGCGAGGACTTGTTGAAGACGAAGTTGAACGCTACTTTGCAGTTATTGAAAGTGTTCATGAGGTTCTGAGCCTGAGATCCCATCATCATTGGATTCATGGAAAGGGCCGTGTATGAGGTCGCATTGCTGTTAGAAGCCGAAGGGCTGGCCATTGACTGTACTGGCATTCCACTGTGAAATTGTTGTGCCGAGGACAGGCATCCAGGCCCAGGGTGGCTTTGCAACGGGATGGCGTTCTGTGTGAACTGATGGTTGCTTTGGAGAGGAACTAGTTCACTTGAACTGTTGTTATGTCGGGAATGGCCATAGAAAATACGCATTGTTCCTGTTCGTTGGCTTCATCATAATCGTTGAGCGACTGCACGTTTCGGTGTCCCGTCACCTTTGCGATTCCTGCTCGCTCGAAATTTGCACTCTTCACTTCAGCTTACTAACCAGTCTTCCTGGCCCTTTGTTTAGTAAACCTCTTCTTGCTTGTCTCAAGGGCCATTCCTTCTACTATGTTCTTCATCATGGAGTTGATTTTATTCACTCCCATCGGCTGGACTTTGGACCAAAACACGTTGTTCGCTTTCCTGTTGTGTTTTACCGAGAGGTAAAATGGCCCAGTGTTCCGTATTAAACTGCACTGGTCTTCGGCTTACAGACTCTTTGAACCGAGCAACCGGACATCTACTTCCACCAATTGAAAACATTCTCGGCTGGAAATCCCTTGTTTTCGTGGAAAGGCAGCCCTGCCTGGTTTTGGTTGAGCAAATCTTTGATTTTCAAAAATGGCAGCCATTTTTTGCTTGTTTACCAACAAATTTTCAGCAAAAATTGTCTATTGTTAAAAGTCTGATCTGAATGGCTGTCCTTGATTTTGTATTGTTTCACTAGCCAATCAGAAAAGATAAAGTTTGTAATTTGCACTGCTGGTATTACACTTTTTTGCACTGAATTACACTTTTTGCACTCAATTACATTTGAACTGCACTGCTCTTAGCCAATCAGAATCGAGAATTTTTTTCATGTATATTATTACTAAGTTTAAAATTCTCTTTCAACTGATGTACTCTGTTTGTTTGTAGCTTGAAGTTTAATTTATGCTAATGAGGCAAAAATGTAAACAATGACGTCAGCAAGGATTCACCTATTCTTCCCTGAAAACCATGCAAAACCATATGAAATCAAACTTGTTTGATAAAGAGTTGTAAGTCTCAGCAGAGCAGGACAGAATTAACCATTCGTGTTCACTATATTATAACTGGTCTTGTGTTGCTACATGTATAGTGTGTCAAACATATGTAGCTACCGTTATAAACATATGGCTGCAATTTGCTTTCTGTTTTCCATGGCAGTTATCATCCCAGGCACTCTAAAATAGGATTATTTTTACATAACTAATATATATTTTTTATTATATGGCTTCTCTGGAGACAGAATCACAATTCTTCTTAAAAATAATTTATATATGTAACTCTTGTAAAAAGAATTCAAAATAATTTATTATTCTCCCAAAGGCTAAAACAATTGCAAGTGTAAAATACTTTTTTAATCAAACCTGCAAAGAATACCAACTATTCCTTGTTGAAATTCCATATGGCCCGAGTAAAGGCTGGTACAGCCTCTTGTTTGTATTTGATCACAGAGCCTTTGTTCTTTTGGCTAGCGGAGTACCATTTTGCCGTGGTGTGGAAAGAAATTGAGTCAAAAAAGTTAACAAATAATACAGGGTTCAATAGCATTGTCATGTGCACATCTACATGTATAGAGGTTATTAGTCAGGTAATCAACTAATATGGCTGTGTATTTTAACACAGCATTTGTAGCTTAGCAAGCCTTTAGGTGAGCCACAATGCTAATGAAGAGTACAATCAGTGCTTGAAAATTTAAAAAAATGTAGTTGCCACTTGCCAACTAGCAAATAAAATCCCCACCCTGGGGCCATGACATGAAATAAAGAAACCGAATTCAAGGTAGTATTACCTCATTTAAATGACAAAGATATGCAAATTTTACATCCACCATCTCTGATTCTGCAGGGCCACTTAGTTATTAGGCAGTATCAATTATTTCAAGATGGTACCCTAGCCTGAGTTACTTGAAGCCAGATTACACCCAGCTGGCAATGGCTGCCAAAATCCCAACCCTAGAGACAATGCAGATGGTCAGATGGTCAAATGGCCCAAGGTTACCCTGGCTGGGTTTCGATAAAGTCAAGCAGCCAGTTCAAAACACCAATTAGCATTTACAATTGTGTTTAACCCTTATCAGGGAGAACAGCAGTTTTTTTGTTCTTAGAATCTTAAGAAAATGTTGGGAATTGGTAGGCTCAGGGAATTTACCAGAAAATCATTGATATGTTGGGACAAAATGAAAATAAATCGGGCCAACTTTTGAGAAAACATACTGCAGCTCAAACAGGCTTCAGTCACATGAATTTCAAATTTTGAGTTCCAAAGAAACTTTGTGTTTAATCCTAGATTAGTCAAGTTTCAAACAACTTTACCCAACTGTTCTGGCCTTATTCTATATATATATATATATATATACGTCTTGCCATGGATAAAAATACATAAATTTCATACAGTTCATAGAGTAGTCCGATTCTATGCAGTGTGTAACTTACCATCTTTGACAATTCCTCCCTTGCCTCATTTATTCTTTCCCTGTCATTACTATCTACGACAAAGA